>CAKLNU010000608.1:0-612500 GCA_922788865.1 Poeciliopsis turneri
AGTGGCTCCAGACAGCAGGGGCGCCTGCACAGAGCAGACAGCTTACCTTGTGAAGTTATTCTGCTTGGTCTTTTTCCATGTCGTCACATTACGACCAGCAGCTTCAATGCATTATTGGAATTTTAGGTGGTAGACCAACACAAAGTAGTGATAGTAATGATAATCAGAGCCAGGAGGCCCAGGATCACTCTGGAGGAGTTTCAGATATTTTAATTTAAATAGTTTAATCCACATATCAGGCTATAATGTGTCAACTCAGGCTGGGTGATAAATATAGGAAATACAGTTCAGTGTGATGTCATCGCATCCAATGCCTAACAGCTTGTTTGTCAAGCATGTTTTTCAGCTATTTATTTGGATTCAAAATTCAGGTCAACTCACAGATGGGGACGATTGAAAATGAAAAAGAATAATCTAATATTTTTTTGTCATTCATCATTTCTTTTTAGGAAAAGAAGGCAAGACATGAAATTGGATTTGACATGAAAAGTAATCAGATTTTATTTTTACACCACATTGCCCAGCCCTGGTATCATTTTCTCACCACTTCAGAATATGTTTGGTCCATCACATAAAACCCACTGTAGGCTGTGGCCGTAATGCAACACGACGTGGAAAATGCCAACAAGTATGAAACTTCCAAGGCCCTGGATAAGGATGTACTCACTTTACATACTTCCTGCGCACACAAACGCGCGCCGTTACCTCTGCTCACACACCAGTAACCACTGCAAACCCCCAAACCATGCCATAATAGGGAAAGAGTCACACCGCAATCAGCACAAGCTCTTCAGTTCATATCACACAAACAGGAGAGGGGGAAAAAAAACAAAACAAAAGATAAGACACTCCAGTCCATCACAGCACACTGCACTGCACTCTCAAGCCGTCACTGGCACCTTGTAGAGAGGCTGGCTGAGGGGAGGCAGGACAGAGTGGGCGGATATTTTCCCCAACTCAGGGCATCATCTGATCCTGAACTTGGTCAGCTGGCAGCAGAGGGCAAATCGTGGCATAAAAATGAAATTAAAGTGATTAATTTACAAAGAAAAAAAAAAAAAAAAAGAGACTTGGGATCAACGTGAATCCTCGTGTAACTGAAAGGAGAGTTGGACCTTAAATGCCCATGTTAAAATCTAGAACAAACAAGGATGAGTTAAACAGTGCATGAACATTTTAATTGTGTACTAAACAAAAGTAAATGAGAAGTGAAGGGAACATGCAGGCTATGGACAATAGGGGCTTTAGAGGAAGTAAAAACCCCACCACTGTTGAGCTTCATCCGCACTTCAGCCTTGGGAGACGACTGTTCGTCAATGGCTGTGGGGCATGAAAGCCCTCACGCCAACTCTAAATGACCTCAACCTTGCGTAAGACAGGATGATGGTGGGCCGCTGCTCTGGTGCCGGAATAAAAGACGGGAAGAAAAAGCAGGGATGGGGATCACAGCGAGTCCAGAGGGCAGCAGAGATGCCACGCACGCTGCGTAAACAAGAAAAAAATTGAAAAAATAAAAACGATGGAAGAGAGGCCGTAGATGACGGAATATTGTTGGTCAGCTGGATTTCTGCTGACGGCCGGTTGTAGCGGGTCGCTGAGTGGCAGGCCGGGACACCGGAGAGACGGGCTCGCCAGAAAACGCTGGCTGGCAAAGAGCGAGCCAGTCTAAAGGCTGGAGCGTTCGTCAATGAGGGGAGAAACTTAATGAGCTGCTGGCGAAAAAAAAAAGAAAAACGCCTGGGAGACGTCGCACCAAGCAGCTAAATGTCTCACGGATGAGCTCCAGCGCATGACTCGATGCGACGTGAAGTGTGAAACCAGGCAAGACTGAACTGGGTTGGTGTGGATGAGGTAAAGCCCACCTCTTGAAACTGCAACGGTTCTTTGAATGGGGAGTGGCGGTGAGGGGGGGGGGGACAAAGGTGTTTTATTTGACACCTGTAGAGGCGAGTTACCATGGAAGCGCCTCATTAAACATTGAATCGGAGGATCTCCCTTCCCCCCCTTTTCGATTCTACTTCTCAATCCCCCTCCAAGTCTCACAGAGGTGTCGGTTTTCAGAGACTCCACCGGATTCAGAAATGGAGGGAGGACTCTACTGGAAGAAGAAAAACAAAGAAAAAGGAAAGTGGCTGGAATCCAACAGGATGAAGGGAAGGAGTCGATTCGTGACAAGAGATGAGTCGTCTAAAAAGGCCGACGCCGACTCGTCCCCTCCCCGTAAATACACAGGCCGCAGCTCTGGTGACCCCCGTCGGCCCTCCCCGCCCGTACAGTCCACACCTTATCCACAGTAGTCTCCACATGCAGCATCAGCACACGGCTCAAAATCCTGCTCAACACCCCGTCTTCCTCCTGCCATATGTCCACAAGCGTCGTGGGGTCGGGGGAGGGGGAGGTAAGAAAGAAAAGCCCCCCGTGTGCAGTCTGCATCTTAGCAACGTCCGTGTCCAACACTCGAGCCGTGCGGAGGCACCTCGGGAGGACAGGTGTTGGGCGAGCCTTGGAACGTCTCAGGGGCGGTGATCAAAGGAGATTACAGAGGGTGGAGTTACTGAGGGTGGAGGGGAGCAGCACCTGTTGGGCACACGCCTCAGACAGCAGCCGAGCAAAACACAGGAAACATTCAGAGTTTGTCCAACCCTCTCTGGACCAGCAGGACGTCGACATGGACGGGACTTTCCTTTGTCCTCCCCCCAGAGGTTTTGGAACATGATGGGACATGTTCCTAGTGGGACTCCAGCTAATTTAAGCAGATACAAAATCCTGCCAAGTTTTCTTTTTTTCTAATGTTATTTATTTGTGGAATTCTTTGAGCGTCTCATCCTTTTAAAGCTCTTCATCAGACATTACTACAATCGTCTCGAAACAAATCAAAAAAAGTTTAATTTCACTGTATTCCGAAAAGGGGAGTTTAAAAATTATACAGGCTGGTTTCACACAATGTCACATATAAAAGTGTTTATTTTAGCTAACTTTGCTAATTATAGGCTGCAGCGACAACCAGAATGAAAGTTTCTCAAAAATTCTGGTTTTCGCACTCTACAATAAATAAAACTAATAACTTCTTAAGAGGAAGAGTTACTATCCCACACCCTCCACAGGAATGGTAACCCGCAAAAATGTTTTCGGTAAAGAAGCCTGTTGTTGAAGGTGCTATACACATCCTTATCCAGCCATGTTGGTGGGAAGCAAAGGGACAATCAGAACCTGTCAGCAGTCCTGTGGAGATTCCTCGTATTAAGTCACGGACTGTGACTCACTGGTCCAAAGTCGGTTTTTCAGAGTAGATTTTACACGTCATTTGGAAACCAACTCCTCAGAGTTGGAACAGGTTGTTTTTCAGTAGTATCCTAAATTTCATTCGCTGAAAGCTGCGATCATCAAGATGAACAGAAATAAACACCTTAAATAGATTCCTCTGTTATAAATCTATATAAACCGTTTTTTTTTTTTTCCACAAAACTACTGAAATAAGTAACATTTTTAGGGTCTCCCACAGTGTATTATAAGCCTGGTGGGCCACCAGGCTTTACTTGTGCTCCAACGGGCTTAGCATTGTTGATTTATTTAACTCATTTTTTTTAATTATTGCCTTTTTTAAGACTTTATAGTTGTTGTTGTTGTTGTTGTTTAGGTATTAATCTTCTAACCTTCCAATAACGCATAACCATTAATTTGATATTATCAAATTTCCTGTCGACTTTAAACATTTAACTCAAAAACGTGGCAGCCAGCTGGATTGCTGCCCTCGCACCTCAAGCACTGGGCCTAGCAAGTTGCATTTTGATAAGATTACATTTTTTTAACATGACCTTTGGCATTACATTAGTTTGAAACTAAATTGCTAAATTTAAAATTTATTTACTCTACAACCAGAAAAATAAAAACAACAACAAAAAAGGAAACTCTGAATTGTAGAAGATTTTTATAGTCATTTAAACTTGACACTGATAAGTAATTAAGCTTTTGCAGATTAAGCAACTTGGAATTTCACGCAACCATAACAACGAATGCCAAACAACTCACTCAGATTAACTTCCTGAACTCCTGTTCTTCTAACAGAAAAGGAGGCTGTGCTTGTAAAACCCAAACAGGCCTCAGGCTGCAGCTTGTAGCGTGATATCTGAGAGCTGCAGGGGGAGTCAGAAGAGTCATAACAGTGAAATGGTCGTTAGTTGCTCGGCCGACCGTGGCTTCCAGACTCTGTGGATGCCCCACCCGCCCCCATTCTCCACGACGCCCATAGAACTCCCCCGTCGGTGACGGGGCCCGTTCGGGCCGGACCACGAGTCAGGAGGCCCCTGACAGAGGTCAACGAGTGAGTCACACATTCACCTCTGGAACGCACGTCCATTATCGCGGAGATGCGAATCATCTCTGCAGCCTCCTCGCCCCAAACGGGACTCGATGTATGCTAATGGAGGGGCGGCTGGAGTTGCGTGTAGACACTGGAACTGGCGTGTGCTTTCCAGAGGCTGCGTTTTGTCAAAGAAATAGCAGCCTGGTGGCATAATAGCAGAGAGCATAACAAGCGCCCACTCCCTGCTCACTTACCCATACTGCCTCTGGATGAGTGCCGGGTGGATGGGCTGCACTCCGATGGATATGCCTGGAAGAGAGAGAGAGGGAGAAGAGAGGAGGATGGTTGTCAGACACACATCTGCATTTACAGAGGAGGAGCAGAGAACAATGCACAGAGGGCACGGAGACACAGAGGCACGGCCTGTTTCCAGCCTACCATGGAAGAAATATTTCAAATGTTCCAGAAAGCAAGCAAAGAAAACATATACGCTGTTTCAGAGCTGCCTGGTATTTGTCGCATAAATCCGAAGTATGTGAGCTCTGAGATGGAGCTGCAGGCCGTGGTCATGTGACCCGACTAATTAAAAACAGCAACAGTTTGTCTCTGATTGTTAAAACAGCCAGTGTTTTAACAATGAGGCGTCCAGCAGCCCCGTCAGAGGCTTTCTCTCCACTATACCTGCTGCTAGGGACGATGAGCATTTATCGTAACGTCCATCATTTATCGCCAGAAATTTCAGATAAGATTTTTGATTTGCAATGATCACAATAAATGCTGTCTGTTTTGTTTTTCTCCAATGTTTGTTCAATGATGGGAGTATCAATAAATGTGATTAAATTCAGTTATTGTGTGCGTTTTAGAGATGCCAATCGCACTTTTGGATGTGATCGGTGTCCAATAGAAATGGTGTGTTTTTCCAAGAGCAGTGTTTGGTGTTTGTGAGGCTATCGATGCTGTGATGTCACAGCCTTACAGTTACCTAAAAAAGTAGCAACAAATAGTTCTTATTGTTACTTTGATCATCATCACAATGCTGACACAAAATATCATGACAAAACTTTATGTCCCCCATTAGGTCGCCCACCCTCACCTGCTGCACTGATGGGATAAAATAAGGGTTTTCAGGTTTCATCAACACATTTAAGGCTTTTTAAAAGTGAAACTTAAGACCTGCATCATGACAGAAATGTACAAAGGAATTTGTTTTGCGCAGAGTGCATATGCATCATCGTTTGGGTTGATGACAGAAGTGAGTTAGCGGAAACGATGAAGGGCAATAAATTTACACTTACTCACGATGGATGCAATAAAGCCAGCTCTCTAGCCAGCTAGCGAGGGTATGTCGAAAGCTAATTAGCGATAGAGTAAAGAATAAAGATGTCTGGGTTTGAAAATATAAGATTAAATAGTCCTGCCAGGACAAAATTCAAAACTTGTGTTTAACATATTTAATGCCAGATACTTTATAAAATAAATTTAAGGCATTTCAAGGCCTTACTGTGAGATACATAAATTTAAGACTTCTTAAGGATGCATGGACACTGTGTAAAATGTCACATTGCAATAAATCATTAAAATTATTTAAAAAATTCAATATTTCATTAAAAAGTACACAAAATGTGAAAATCCTTCATTTGATCTTATTGTGGCGAAATCAAATACAGGTGTTCCAGAATTTATTGACTTATTTCATTGTCCTGTGCTGCAGAACATTGTCATTTATTCTATCCATCAGCCTCAGTGTGTAGAGCCAACGCCGCTACACATGCAGATTAGCGCACAGATTAGCCAATCAAATGCTGGGATCTATTTAACAAACCACAGTGACTGTTTAGATTCATGCTCTGTAGCACAGGAAATATTTCATAAATAAACATCAGCATAATTACACATCTACCAAATGACTTTACATTTTTATGATGACACATTTAATCATTTCATTATGAATTAAAACAAATGCATTTTATATACACAGTTATCTGTTCTATTTACCATAGTCATTATACATTGACTTAACCTATATAAAAAAAATGTAAAAACATAGAAATTTACTGGAAACTTGTTGAATTGTGGAGCTGGTAGACCTCAACACTCATCACAGTCTGCGAAGATGTGCCCCTTACTTTCTAGCTAGCCTGAGCTCTGCGCAGCCCCTCTCCATCTCACCTGTCTGCAGGCTGCGGGGCTTGGCGCCCAGGTACGCCAGGTTGACGTTGGCCTTTCTGCCGTCGATGATGGGGTTGGGATCCTTGCAGGCTCTCTCTGCGGCTCCTCGGTCAGTCATCGTCACCTGGCAACCACAGACGCAACCGCTAATGAATCACGGTTTAGACTCGTAGAAAAAAAAAAAAAAAAAGACAAACAAAAACAGAACATGTGCAACAGGATTTCAACCCACTTTTACGAAAGACCAGTTAAAACCAAAAAAGGTTTTTAAAAAAAAGCTGTTATTTGCTGGTTCAGAAATCGGGCCAACTGCTCCGGTACCAGCTGCCTTTAGTTTGACAACCGGTTTAGAAAATTGCGTTGGGTGGCGCTTCTTGAGTTTCTACTAAAACTGATTATTTATGGCTGAATATGTGTCAAAAAAGACACAGTTTGTCAAAAATATAGCAGTTTCTTTCAGCCAGCTGACAACTTGTGTGCTTTTTCTGTCATCTCAGATTGAATTTAAATCATAGGAAGAATGTGGTTCAGATTTTAGTAGTTGTGAAATGGCAACTTATTAGAAACCCCAGTGTACCCTGATCTTCTCATTTAGTTTGGGCCTGTTCTTATAAAGAAAAACGGAAAACTACCTCTCAGGCAAATAAATAAGTAAAAAAATGCCCACAGCAGCAGTAGCCAGCCTATGACTGCCACTCAGACATGGGCAAAGCTACTGAAATATGGATCTGGCCAACAAGGAGCTTATCCAATTAGGAACAAAATAAGGAGATTGGCTTTAGTCCACCCCCCCTTGGCTCCCTCCTGGCATTAGATGAGCCCTTCTGGTTTGATTGCCACATCCTGCCAGTTGTCGGTCTCCTCACATGACCTGACCCGATCCGAGAACATGGAGCCGAATAGTTTCGGAGGACACTCTGCATCTTTTACGGTGAGGCTTATTGGGAACAAAGCCCACTGTGGCGCCTGTGTTGTGAACACACAGGAAGGAAACAGGCTGTGTTTACAGTGAAGCGCCTTGCTGTGGGGTTGGGGTGGTGCTGGAAGGTGGGGGTCTGCTAATCCACCTCTAAAGTGTGTTTAAGACACAAAAAAAAAAAAAAAAAAAAAAGTGCCCTCAGCTTCAGGCTCATTCTTGTTTCAAGCCAGACAGAAAAAAACAAAAACAAACAAACAGCGAACAAGGAGTAAAAACCGGTGAGGTTAAAATCCCTGGAAGCAACCCGCACGGTTTGACGAAGAGCCCGTCTAACCTGAAACGCCGGCCCACCGACAGAAAGCCGGTCGGCACCTGCTCGACTCACCGGACGGCTTCCCCCTCCAACTTTCATCGGCTTACATGTAAACAAGGAACAATTGTCTTCCAATTCCCCTTTAGAGGTACATGGACCCGTTTTCCACTCCTTGTTTGGCCCGATCAGACAGCCGAGCTGAAGCGTCTCTGCTAAGTTCTGGTAAATATTTGCATTTTTTTTTTTTTTTTCTCCTGAACTGCTGCTTCTGTTCTTTATGGTTTTATCTCCCAGGGACAGAATAAATCACTTATTAACCCAGATAAAAACCCGGTATTGGAAAGAATCTTGGAACATTGAGGTTTTTTTTGTTTGTTAAGAAGTAGTTAAAGTTATGGAATTATAAACAAGAGTCATTTTCCCACAGAACTCCAAGAACTAGGATAACAAGGAGCGGTTAAAAATGCTGGGATGAGTTCATTGGTCCAGAGAGATTAGATCAAAGAAAATGCAATCGGTTTCTAAAACTGGAACATGAAAAGTTGACATGAAAGCTGGGTAATGAAGTATGGATTTCCACAGCAGGATTTCACTGAGAAAAAGAAAGAAAAGAACCAAAACAAAAATGGTTCCCGTTTGTCAGCATTTGGTTGGATGGCATCACAAAGATCACACTCACACGTCAGCCTGATCAGCCTGATGTGTCTGTTTGCATTAGTAACCGTTTGGGAAACACCTTTTATTAGATAGAGTCCAACCTCAGGTGTTTGATTTTGAGTCCTGCTTTGAGAATCAGGATCTAACGTCATTTTCAACTGTCTCCTCATGCTGTAAGTAAACGTGGTGAAACGAGTCCAGCGACGTCGAGCAGTAGGAACTCACTTTGCTCCTATTGTCATTTTGGTTTGATTGTGATGCACAACCTGTCAACTAGCCCAAAAAGGGTACCATAACCAAAAATATAAGAATCGCAGAGCCACGTCTATTCGCTTATTTTTCTACTAAAAAAAAAAAAAGTCAAAAAATGCATGTTAGGTAACTGAAACACATAGCCGAAGTAATACTTTGCAAATCAGCTAATCCAGGCGCCCAATTTATTTTTCTTGCTGCTGATTGGCTGAAGCGTTTCCAATGTGCGCATTAATGCATATTGAGGTATATTTGGTGTTCAAACTATTAAAAAAGGCAGCTGCAAGGTTTTGTAGGGGGGGTTTGAAGTATTTTGCAGATATTAAATATTTTGACCCCCACAATTACTGGAGGTCTGCTGCGTTTCCAATTGTCAGGAGCATTGGTCAAGCATTGGTCAATTTACAATGGAAGCATACAATATATTTGACTTTTCAATGGACTTCTCATAATTCATCAACACACCCAACTATAGAGTCAAACAAACTGGTACCGCATGGTACAGAGGGTACATATTAGAGGTAAACATGGACAAAATGGCAACATAGTGGAACAAAATGAAGGTATAAATTGGAGGGGTTAGGAGGGGCATGAAATTGTGACAATATTGTTGAATGATGTGTATGACAAATGATTATAATGAATCTGCATGTTCTCCATCTCCAGTTCTCAAAACTTGGTCACTAAGACTTTGATGATTTGGCCAGCAATAGTTTATCTAAACTGATGCAGAGTCAGAATGAGGAGCACTTGCAATTATTCCAGCATTGATCAACTCCTAATATCGATCCGATTAAATCCGTTTAAACCGACCGTGACAGGTTGTTCGGCAGCAGAAAAACTACATCCGAAGAGATTTTCCTGAAAACTCTGGCATGCATCTTAATGTCCCTTTTCCAGCAGCCTGAAATGTGACGTAAAGCATGTCTTCTGGTTCCTGACAATGGAAAGCAAGAGTGTGCAAGGTCAACCTCCCCACTGCTCTGAAATAACCATATAAAGCAAGCAAAGAGTCCAGCCTCTCTCTCTCTCACACACACACACACTAAATACACACTTCCAGAGCAATAAGCTGGGGCTGCTCAGGATTGAGGGGAGGTGTGTGTGTGTGGGAGTGTGTGTGTGTGTGTGGGTGGGGGTTATAAATGAGGAGTGGACATTAGACATATGCTGAAATATAATCTTCTTAGTTACCCATCAACTTTTGTGATCCCTCATCCTCATTAATCGAAAAGAACAGCCAACCAGGCGAGACAAAAACAAAGATGCGGTGCAATTATGTATTTAACCCTGCGACGTCTGAATGAGCGACTTCAGACTTTAAACGTGTTCAACAGCTAATGACCCACAAAACAACTTTTGAGAAACTGACGGGAACCAGGACGATAAGTTAGAGATCAAGCAGAAATGAGTGTGTGTGTGTGTGTGTGTGTGTGGTTCATACTTACAAAGCCGTAGCCCCTGGATTTACCGGTCTGTCTGTCAGTTATCACAACGGCCTCGTCGATGTCCCCGAAAGCCTCGAAGTACTTTCGGAGCGAGGCGTCGGTCGTGTGGTACGGCAGCCCGCCGACGAAGATTTTGGTGAACGTGGTGTCTTTCTGGACCGGCGTGGGAGGCATGACTTCCAGGGATCCGTTCACGTACTGATGCAGGAGCATTGGTGAAGCCGGAGAGACGGGCCGAGGCACACAGAGTACCGCTACACTACGCGCTCAACAGTTTCCCCCCGCCCGACATCCAAAAGACCACGCTCTAACCTCTAGCGGAGCGACGCCGTTTTGTTTTCGCTCTCTGTGAGCTCTGGGGAAATTTGAACAAAAAAAAAAAAAAAAGGAAAAAAAAAAAAAAAAGTTGCGGCAACCTGTAGGAATCCGCGCTTCACGCCGCTCGTCCGCCTTCCACAGCCAGCACACCGAGCCGGTTTGTAGTCATGACAAGAAAACCGTGCTAGGAGCATTTATAGCACACGATATGACTCCGCCCCCACCGCAACTGTTCGGCCAATGAGCGTGGACTCCTCGTGCACAACTGTTGAAGCGGGTCCTCTCATTGGCTCATCGTTTCACGGTGCCAGTTGCACCTGCTTTTGTCTTTTCAAGCACAAAGAAAAACCTGTACTGTACGCGCTGGACTGCTCTAAAGTAGGAGGGGAAATACCGCCCACCTGTCGCCCAAATCCTTCCCCTACATGTAATAACTTAGTAGCGCAAATTTGCCTTTCGTAGATTATGACATGGTAGATATAGTCTAGAAAGATAGACATTAACATGTTTACAATTGAAGCCAATCGGCATCAAACTTATTTTAGACGTACTTTACCACTCCAGATGTTTTTTTTTTGCTCTTTTGTGATACAACATTTAATCAGGATGAACACTACCCTCTCAAAAACAAACTTTACAAACTTTCATAACTCGGGTGAGAGAAAGAAACTAACAAAGAGTTCTTTTGAGTGAGACCATTTGCATTTGCTGTGTTCAGATTGTCTCAGTTGTGGGAGTCTGGATCTGGGACAGATGTAATGGTCCATTCTACTTGCAAGTCGGAATCCCAGCACAAATGTTTTCCCTCGTTGTTGTGACAAGCTTGTAACATTTGTACCTTCACTTTCTGTGTTCAAATACTAAATGAGCATGCTCAGAGATAGAATTTCTACTCATGCCGCTTCAATGACATTAAAATACACTGAAAACAACTAAAAACATGCACAAACTTATTTCCAGAGGTGTAATACAGCATTCCAAAATAAGACCTAAAGATAAAAAAAAGTTCAAGCTTTTTCTAAATCTAAAAGAACAAGCAGACATTTGGACATTTTTTAAAGACAGATCATCCTAGTCCTGCTTTAAAGGAAACCATTTTTGTGGTTTCCTTTTAAACCACAAAATAAATAAATAAATAAATAAATAAATAAATAAATCAAATTACTCTGGAAATCTTTGAAATTATGGTCATGTAACCAGTGTGAGAACTGCTGCACAGCTGCCACCAACAGGCATTTCTGCCCCAGATCATTTAATTACATTCCAAAATTAATGTGCATTTCTTCTCATCACCTCAGAGGTAAATCGTTTTTCAATTTTTCCTACTGGATGAAAGTCTGAGAGACGGGCTGGCGAAAGCGTGAACTAGAGTAACTGGAACGGCGATTACTCATATTCTGGAGTCATTTTTTCCTTCACCATCTTTTGGTTTCCATTTCAAAGTATTCAAGATCGTATCATCTTCTGCAATTTTTTTTACGTTTTCCCCTCTCCCATAAACCTTACAATGAAAGCATGCTGTCATTAAGTGTCCAAGGTCAACCCATCTTGCTCAAACCGCACTACAACTATTTGCTTTATTTTGTTTTTAAACAGGGTCACGATGAATTGCATTAGTGTTTGAGCAAAGCATGGATGATTAATTTATACAGACTCAGCATCATAACTCCACTATACCTCAGTAAATTGCTTGGGTATGTCTCCCATAAACAGACATATCTGTTATAATGCTATTGGACTGCTATTGTCTTGAACGCAAATTGCCCTTTGCAACTTTAGTAGTGCGGCACATCACAATAAACATAACGTAAAGCTTAAGATCCAAAGAATCTGAAAAGTAATACTTCTTATAACTCAGGTTAGTTGGTGCTCTGTCCATTTGGTGGTTTTCTGCATGTGTAAGAGTCGTTACATTTCCAGCTCCAGAGACACGTTAACCCTGCAGAACAAGCCGGTTTTAAGAACTGAAGGGATCTTAAAACGTAGCGGAACCTGATAAAGTGAAGATTGTTCTCCGAAAGCATAGCAGGGACGTTGAACTGGAGTGGCTTTAAACCTTCCCTCCACCGTTCCCTTGGAGGTCTACTGCTAACTATCTAGGTCAGTCTGACAAAGAGGTGACGCTCTAATGACCTCTATAAAAAGACACTTAACTCGCACCTCGACCTCTATGATCTGGTCCACTCTTCACACAAGGCCTTTGTAGTAGCCCCAACTACCTCATTCATATCCTCCTGAAATCCTCGACCCATTCAGGGGAACTGGATGGGAGAGTCACATCATACACCTTTGATCCCATTTGTCCTGCTGAGTTAAAACTGTTGGGGAAAATACTCCACCTGCTGGTTAACTGTGAGTAAAACGGGCAGATGGGAGGGAATAGTTAAAGCATTTAGCATCCAAAACGAAAGGCCAGATCTTTGTCAAGTCCGTAAATATTACCTTTGCTCTGCAGCCTCCGAACACAGAACTTCACTGAGATCCTTTTGGTCTTGTCGAAACGCATACACAACGTTGGAATCTACCAGGGCGCACTTATTTATTATACATCCCAATATCTTTAATGGAACAGTAACAGCAAAATTACAAGGAAATGAAAAACTTTATGGAAGTCGTGGGGACAAAAAACCAAAACAACAAATGTGGACACATCAAAAATAGTCATTAAAAAAATATCAAGACGAATATCAAATTAAAGCCCTCTTCCCCCTTCTACAAAAAACTTAAAAAGGCCAACTATCATGCAACATCGAGATGGGTTGGCCCCTCTGATTGGTCCATGCAAGGCACCAGAGAGCCACGGCATTGGTCCAGACGTCTGTCGAAAGGAAGGAGCACGTCTCGAACGCATACACGCACACTAAAGCAGCAGGTCTTCCGCAATTCTCCACAAGAGGTGCGACTTGGCGCGGCGAATCTGGAGACAGGAAGTAGCAGTCAGTGACAGAGCAGCAAGGTTGTTTTATCGCTCGTTTATTTCTGAACAAAAAGGATGAATGGCTATTCTCCAGGCAAAGCGTTTACAAAATATGCTTGGTTTCTGTATTTAGGATATTTTTCCTTTTTAAACTTCAATATTCCAATAAATAACATCTTTAAGTACCTCTCCGTAACATTAAATACCTCGTGTTTACAGGCTAGATTCTTTAGCTAAGACAGAAGGTTCCATCCTTTACATACAACCCTGTTTGAGTACAAGAGTAGTTTGTGCACAAACACATTTAGAGCAAACGACATTACATGTTTAAAGTGCAAAGTGCTTTTACCAAACCGAGTAGCTACAGAGCGAGGCTGAATAAAAAGATTAAATCATGTTGGTATCCTTACTGCCCACATTCATGCATTCCCCTTGAGAGCCCACAGTCAGAGCCACAGGAGCAATCAGGAAATGGGGCAGCCCCATTCATTGACCACGGTCTCCACGGTAACAGACGGCGGCTGCCCTTCTCTCACCATTTCTTGTTCCGAGGCTTCAGCTCCTCAGCAGCGTTCCTCAGAAAGATGTAGTTCTTTTTCTGGGGGTTGTAGTACTCATGGCCCTAGAAGATCAGGACTGAGAACTGGCAGGATGTGGCAAGTAAAACGACAAAGAGAGGTGAAGAACCGACTGTGCGCCTCGTACCTTTGACCAGTCGTAGCTCGAGGCGTACGCGAAGATGTTGCCGTTGTGGTTGAAGCAGCAAGCTGTGATTGGCTGGTCCAGCTGCTCGGAGGTCTTCAGCTTGGTGCGCGCGTCTTTGTCCCAGAAGCTGAAGCGTCCGTCGGAGCCCACGGTGGCCAGCGTGCCGTGGACAGGATGGAAGGAGATGGCGTTAACCTGGTCAGGAGAAACGGAAGTGCAGTGAGGCCTACGACTGACGATTGTTTTAGTGATCGATTGGACTAATCGATTGTTCCAATGATTAAAATTGGCACTTAACACAGCTTTCTCATTTAACCACTCAAGCCTCTTGTATAGAATATTAGAAATATATTGAAAGATACAAATAAAACAATTCAATTACTCAATATAAGTATTCTTTTAGGGAATTTGAACTGGGTGAAGCTAAAACTGGGTTATTTGAGGAGTTTGGGGAAAACGTGTCTCCAGACAACAGGTTTTCTTTATGTTAAGTGCGAACTATATATAGATATTAGGTTTTGGCTAAATTACTGCTCAGAATATGTTTTTTTCAACAAATTCATGTTAATTACCAAATTAGTCGACAATTAATTCAATAACTGATTCAAGGTTAATCCAGTTATTCGTTTCGTTAATCTAGCTCGTTGACAACAGTATAGTCTCCCATTAAGATTTAATGTGGCAGACCAACAGTTCCATAAGGACTTTGACTGGGACACTATAACACAAAACTACATGTTAATCTAAATTCATTATGTCTGGGTGTGTAGGGTTGATGCTCTGTTGGGACTTGAACCCTCAACCCAATGTATCCTGAAACATGAAGTTTAACATGTTTCAGGATGCTCCTCTGATTTACATCTGCTGCCACTGTCTCTGCTGAATACAAGCAACAGCATGATGCTGCCACCACCGTGTTTCACCATAGAAGGGACGTGCTCCTGGTGATGTGCAGTGCTAGTTGCTTTTGCCTAACTTGGATCAAAAAGTGGAGAAAATCTGCATTGCATCCCTAACTTTTAATAGTGTTTAATACAACAAGATCAACTTACAGCATAGATGTCCTGTGGAGTGGTTGTGTTGGTTCCATTGGACCTGTGGCACTTGAAGGTGAAATTATCTTTGGCTCTAAAGAAGATTAGAAGATACGGTTGTTTGTTTGTTTTTCTTTTTTTACTTTTTCAGGTGTGGAGCAGGAAGCTTGTCCACAGGTTGTGTGTTTTACAAAAACTCACGGGTTTGGCGGATTGATGTAATGGATCGCCACTCTGCCCTCAATGCTTCCCAGTGCAAAGCCTGTTGGCTTGTTCTGCTTGTCCTTAAATATGGCAACACAACGGTGCTGAAAAGCAAAAACAGACAACACTGAATTTGCATAACAATAGAACATTGCAACATTTTTAAAACCTCAAAGAGTTAAAGAACAGCTCACCTGATGTTTGAGAGGGGAGTCTATTCTGCGAAACTCAGAAGGCTGGTTCTCTAACTGGTACACTATAAGGCCTCTTTCAGCTGTGGCTACCACTGCCATGGGATACACCTACGTCCAACAGGGTGAGTCAGACCTCTCACTGGGAAGCTTTTAGAAATGACCTCATGCTGTTTATAACAGACTTACAACGTCGGCACAGTAGCATCGCTCTGGCATCTGCAGGGACATCATGGGGTTGGGCGAGCGGGTGTCCCAAAACTTTAAAGAGAAAAACGTCAATGTTTCTAAATGTGACAAAACGTCAGACAGGTAGATGGGTGCGTCTCAGACTGGAATTACCTTCTCTGTAAATGCAGCAAACTAATGTGTTCAAAGTGCTTAAAGAAGCAGGCTTTCCCGCCTGGTGGGTTTCATAAGCCTGGGGGTGGAAGTCAGGCTTGACTTGCACCCCCACCAGGCTAAGAATAGTTTATTTGTTATAGGGTTTTTGTATACACCATTTTTTGCAACCACTGCTGATGTTTACTGGTCTACATGCGAAGAACTTCAGCAAATAAAGTGATGTCATGGATAAAGGATCAACAAATTTTGGACAATTCAATTAGTGTCTGAAACGACTACGTTTAGTTTGCCTTTTAAAAACTTTACAGTTGATGTTTAGGTATTGCAAATAATATCTTCCAAAAACACAGAAACACCTCGTCATATTTTCATATTTCCCGTCAACTTTAAAACATTTTTAACTCAAAAACATGGTGGGTCACAGGATGACTGCCCTAGCTCTCCTACCACTGGGCTTAACAGGTTTTCTGTGGGAAACCCAAAAGAAGGCTCGTCTTACCTTCAGTGTTTTATCCCAGCTGCCGGTCATGACACAGCTGTAGTTTGGGGCTTTTATCCAGTGAATTGATTTGATTGGACCGTCATGCTGGGGAGAGAAAGGAGGAGACGTGTGAGATGAAATCAAGCTGATCGCACGGCGGACTCGGCGGGATCTCGGCCAACCTGTGCGATCTGCATCGCTTGGTTGCTGTTAAGATCCCACATCTTTGCCGTCTTGTCGCATGAAGCGGTGAACACCTTACTGCCATCCTGCGGAATAAAAAACAAACATGACATCATGAGCTTTTTTGCAATCCAGCAGCAAATATTCAACACATGGATTCAGGGTTATTACACTTTTCCCACATTAAAATTCAAGCACTTTACAAGCATTTTCGAGGAATGTTTTAAAAAAAATTTTCAGCATCAAACTTTGGGAATAAAAACGACACAGATGAACTAAAAAGAAATTTTTAAAAAAAGTTTCAATTTATCATTACATCATTTATTACTGTTAATGTCTTATGACAACAGATATTCATCACACTGAAACAATACGAGGTATGGTAAATGACATTGCTGATCCAATTAAAAATTTAAACAAAATATACATTTAAAGTCACAAAAAATCTCTAAAAAAAAAAACTCTTGCCAAGTTTTCTGGCATCTAGCAAATAGATACATTTTGGTAATTCTAAGTGATCCAAAACATGAAGACTTTAGTCTGATTTAATTTCAGACAGTGAGAAAAAGTGTCCGTCTTTTTATTAAGTGTACTAAAATATCACATTTCACCTGTAAATAATGTCAACGTTTTGGACTTTAAGCATTAGATTGCATTTATTACGAAACTCTGCTACTGAAATATCAAACACTTTCAATGCCTTTACACATAAACCAAGCACTTTCCAAACCTTGAAAACACCTAATTGAAATTCAAGCGTTTTCAAGGATTTCAAGCACCCTTATGAACCGTGTAGATTGTTTTATTTTTGCAAGATGACACCTACGTCGCTCCAGCAGACGCCCAGCACCGGACCCGTGTGCATCTGTTGGGCTTTGGGGACGGTCTGTCCATTGTCCTGCACCTCCCAACATCTCACCTGAAATCACAGAGAAACAACTAAATCCGACTGCAAATGTGTGACTTTTGTCCGGTTTGTGGAAACGAAGCTGTGTTCTGCTTGTCATGTTACAGGATGGATTTGGGAGAAACACCTTCAAGCCCGGAAGCAAAACCTCAAAACCCAGAAATTGTTCGAAAAAATAAAGACAGTGCTGCAAGCCTGGCATTACGTAACGTAGTGACCCAAAGCATTCCTCCAGGTTGGTCACAAACATTTTAACTAATACACAAAATGTTTTGTCTAATCAACCTTTATTTAATCACACTTAGCACAATTTCATTACTCGCACGTTTAAAAAGGATGCTCTCCATCAGACAATGAAAATGTTATTTTTAAATGAGAACATGGAACTCCTTTTCTTCATCCGTTTTAAATGTGACTAAAGCGAGAGCTTCTGAAACATATTGAAAACATGAATACTACTTAAATAAAATGATTCACCACAAAACAAACACTGCATCCAATGATACTACCATAACAATGAATTTGACAGCTTGTCCCAGTTAAAGTAAGGACCTACATTCTCCGTGGAAAAGACGTTTAGAGCTCCGCTATAGTAACATTTTACAGCAGCTAAATGTTACTACTAACAAGCACACTGGGTTACAAATCGAATCCATCAGTGGAAAATCGGTTTTCCACTGATTGACTCAACAACCAACTCACATCATTCGCCCAGGATCCCGCAATAAGGAAGTTTCCCGGCATGGTTGGAGGACTGAACGCCAGGCAGCTGATGCTGTCATCTGGAGGCGAGGTCACTTCGACATCCTGGAAGAGAAACGTCAGGCCAGCAGGTGAGAGAGGGACGCGCAGGAGTCACGACTCCCGCACCACGTTCAGCGAGTTCCTTCAGTTTTACCTTCATGGGATTATGGCTGTCAGTCGTCGTGCTTCCAAAAACACCCGTCCCTCCGGTTCCGAAGCTGGTCGCCGTTCCGAACAAACTCATAATGCATCAAAGGCGCACCGAACGTGCGGCTGCGGGAAAAGGCGCAAAGATGAGCTCCCGTTATTAAAACCACCCATTATTTTTCATATTTACCATTTAAATGATGCATTACAGACAAGAAAATATATTTGCAAAAGGCAGTACGCAATCATATGTAGCGAATGTTGTCACAGGTGAAACTGGAAGGTGATTGTATGACATCATATGGACTAGCTTCACAGCTAAAGTAACGGTATGCTAACAACATGTCAAGCGCCGACTGAATCTGGTGTACTCTAACACTCTTTTAAACAAATAAAATAATAAATTACCAATTATAAACAGCACTTTAGAATGACCTAGAGGCACAGGAAACTAGTCTCGGTTCCATAAAGTTGAGAAATAAACGCGAATGAGCGGTTCAGACGCTGATGTTAGCGCCGACCGTCTTTAGCTGCGGGGCTAAAAACGTTTTTAACTTCTTCATTCATAATTTTAAAATTAGCAGCTGTTTCCAGAAGCTGTATTAATACACGAAGCTTTAATGGGTTAAACTGGGTCATTAGCACAAAGTCTAAATATAACAAACGTGTATTATTACAGAGCAAAGGTGTGGCGCTTACCTCTGCAGTGCGTCTGTGTCGCAGTTTGATGACTTCCTTTTATTCGGCGATTCCTTGGACGCTCGAAAACCAGCTCACAGCCTCGTTATCGCCACCTGCTGGATTGAAATGGGGAACGATGAAAATATCCGGAAGCTTCTCCTTTTAAGAGTTGAATGATTCCCCAGTCGCAGTGTTGTGGTCGTCCTCATTTCTCTGTAAGAGAAACACAACTACAACTACAAACTTCAGCATGTTTCCAAAAAGGAGTTGAAAGAGAATGAAAATCTGTCGTGGAAAAGGTTCGGTGCGTGTGTGCAGGTATTCAGGCTCCTTCACTTTTTAAAAATAATTCCGCGTTCTTCAAATTTGTGCATGTGTCGTGGTGTGTTCACGGCCAGGATCAGTGTTGACTTTAGCTGGGAATAAACTGCACTTAAGTGACTTGGCTCTCACTTTAATTTCAGGGCACCAGGGACGAGTCACACTGCGTGACCTGCATGTGTCGGTGCATCTTCATCCAAATGCATGTGATATTTTTCAGATTTTTTTTTTACATTAAAATAATAAGAAAAACACATGTCAGTTTCTTTCAGATTTTATTACATTATATGGGACTTTTTTAAATTTGAATGAATACAAATTTCTGTGGAATGGATTCTGCGGAATCTGTGTTTTTCTTTAAATTCGTGACACTAACTCCCTAAATGATGGGTTAGGGGAATAGAGAAAGAAATGTTGTGTTTATATGACTCAAAACAAGAGAAAAGTCTTACACTGTGTAGCTGTGTCTGATTACATACAAAGACAATTTGACCTATTTGGAGAAACAAACTGCAGGCTAAATAATCACAGTTAAGGAGATGCTGAGGTTTGCAAACGTTTGCGTCCCACTTGGACAACTCGTGAGCTTATTTGAGTTTGCGAGGGATGAGTCACATTCCTTGACCTGCGTGTGACGGTGTAAACATCTCCATCTGCGTCATGTCTGCTGGAACTCCAAACTGTGTTTTCTGCCAATGCGGATGCTGCTTCTCATGACCTTTTGAAGACAACATAAAAAAATAAAATAAATGTTGATTTCATTAGATGAACCAATGCAAAGTATAGCAGATAATTTTGAAAAGAAAAGAAAAAGATGGCTTTCAACAGTTTTTACATATATAGATATTTCAGCACCAGTTGCTCTGATGCCTTGAATTAAAATCCAGTCCTGTTTTGTTGCTGTTGTTTTTCATGTGTACAGGAAACTAGTCCTGTACACAGTAGGCGAGGATTGGGATCAGAGCTGTGGAAATCACAGTGTTCTGCCATGATGACAGATCACTGATGATGATACCGCCTTGTTTGATTTATCGTTTTGTTTTTTTTCCGCATTTAAAGTTCACCTGCTTAAGAATGGGAGGGGAGGGGGTCAGCTGTGGTTTCCAGAAATCCACCGTAAGGTTACCGGTAAAACACTTTTTCTTTCATGCTTACATGGCATTGTTTTTGTTGATTTTACGATTAAAAACGGAGCAATATTTCACTTTAAATGAAGATGGATGGATGGATGGATGGATGGATGGATGGATGGATGGATGGATGGATGGATGGATGGATGGATGGATGGATGGATGGATGGATGGCGCAATTTCCCTCAAACAAAGTCACTCCAATTTCACATCACATTTGTGGTTCGTGTTTTTTTTTTTTTTTTTTTTTTATTGTTTACTGATTTTTTCTGTCACAATTTGACTGTTTATTGGCGTGAAATGCACACTGATATAAAATACATGAGACCTCAAACACTGATCCAAACACTGCGTTGATGGGTCTGTTCAAAGCGTGTGGTCTAGTCAAAGTAGAGACCCAATTCTAATTGAGTAAACTTTCAGTTTGAGAACAGTATGAAAAGAAACAAAAAATGGAGGAAAAAACAAGAACTGCAAAAAATACTTGTAGTGAAAGTTGGCGAGTTTTGACTTTAAGAGAAATAAAGTCAAAACTCATGACTCATGAAGAACACATGTTCTTGTTATATTTTAGATTTTCACTGGCAGAGCGACTTCATATGTGTTCCGCGCTTCTTTGTGCTGGTTCCCCTCATAAAACCTCGCTGGGAACGCAACAAAGACAACAGGTGAAATGTGGCAAAAACTCCAATTGAAGGCGCACAAATAGCGGCGGTGCACCACCGATGCCGCAGTGAAGCTGGCCTCGCTCCTCAGCTGCTCTGCGCCAGCGCCTCCGCATGTCCCGTCATGCAGCCAGACGGCCGCTGATCGCTCAGCAATTAGGGGCGGAGCCTCCCTTTATTGTCTCGGTTCAAAGAATTTCTGCGCCGCAAAGGGGTGATTATACATGGGGTTTGACCCTTTTTCAATGCAGATTGTGTCACAACAATTCAAACCACTTTATGATAGACACATAGGTGTGTGTGTGTGTGTGTGTGTGTGTGTGTGTGTGTGTGTGTGTGTGTGTGTGTGTGCGCCGATCTACTTGATCTCGCTTTAAACACCTGAACAGACTCATCCAGACCAGAAGGCACTCTGACCCTGAGCCTTCAGCGGGATATCAAAGCTTCACACCCATTCATTTAAGATAATTGGCACTCTGTGTCTTCCATCCGCTCCTCCGTGCGCTGTAAACGTTTTAGAGGGGGCTAAAAACTGGCTGCTACATTAACAGCTGGATTGTATCACAGCTGGCTAATTTTTGTGTTTGCAAAATAATAATAGTAATTAAAAAACTTTTCTTGACACATGTATATATATATATTTTTAATAGTTTTTATTTTGTCGTTCCCACCGAAGCAGCAGGTGGAGGGTTTATTGAAGGATTTATTTCGAAAATACAACAAGATTATGTCACCTCTATATAAGAGAAGATTTTTAAACCTTCTTCTCTTCTTTGGTTTCTTTTAAACAAAGCAGGAAAAAAAACAAAAAGGAAGAAAAATCCAACAATACGTTAGGGGAAGAAAAATTGAGTTAATCAATTACATTTGTAAACAAAAATGGTTGAAATTTGACCCGTTTATTTCGGCGCATCTTCTTTTTTTTTTTTTTTTTTTTTTTTTAGAAAACTTTATTAATTGGAGAGTTTGTTGTTTAAGTGTCGCGTGTCGGTCCTTTTCTGATCCGCTCGCGCCCCTCCTCTGACGCAGCGCCGTAATAAAAAGTCTTTTCCCAAGTGGAGCCGCCAGAGAAGCGCGCGCGGCTGAATCACGGCTCCACGCTGCAGCGCAAACTGGGGATTGTGAATGAATGAATGAATGAATTAATGACTGAATGGATGAGTGACACACTGCGCTGGCAGAGGGAGGCGTGTTTTCAACTCTCTGCACAGGTCCGTGGACCCCCCGAGGATCAGATCGCGTCTCATTTCGGATCGGAGCCGCGCGTCAAAAGTTCGGAAAGAGTTCGAAAGCAATTTAAGATTAAAAAATAAATAAATTAATTAATTAATTAAACAAAAAAAATGCTGCCGGCCGCTCTGTTCCTGCTGCTGTCGTGCTGGGGATCCTGCGCGTCGGCCACGCGCGTCTCCTTCTCCAACTTCTCCGTGGACAACGAGGTGCGCTCCAGCTTCATCCACCGGAGACTGCGCAGCCAGGAGCGCAGGGAGATCCAGCGGGAGATCCTCTCCGTCCTGGGCCTGCCGCACCGGCCGCGGCCGCTCGCTCACGCCGAGCACAGCGCCGCGCCGACGTTCATGCTGGACTTGTACAACACCGTGTCCACGGAGGCAGCAGAGCCGCGCGCTCACCCGCGGTACCGGGCGGCCCTGCAGGGTCGGGCGTCGGCGGCGGTGAGCCCGCAGGACAGTCGCTTCCTGGACGACGCGGACACGGTGATGAGCTTCGTCAGCCTCGGTGAGCGCTCACACCCATTACTATTATAACAATTAGGCTGAGACATGGAAATGTTTCGTCTGGAAAACGTCACAGCAGGTTAATATTTAATAGCTGACTGGCTTAGTAACATTATTTATTTATTTTTTTTAAATTATTTTTCACCCCCAAAAGTGATTTTGAAAAAACAAAACAAAAGGCAAACACATTTCCCCCCCAAAATATGATTTAGGCAAAAAACAAAAATAATTAAAAATAAATAAATAAATAAAATTCCATCTAGGCCATTATTTTAAGACGGTGACGCTTCCTAACGTCATCCATAAAGAACAACAAAACGCTTCAGAGGTGAAGAAAGAACATCCTCTGTCATTTGTCAGTGTTTTTGTGTAAGATAACAATAAAATATATATATATAAAAATATAAAAAAGCAGAAGAAAATAATCGTTTTAAAAACTAACCTCTGATGAAGCCAAATGAATGTGGGAATGTGTGGGGAAAAAACCAGGAAAATCCACATTTCCTTGTTTCAGTAGCTTTCTTCAACAGCAGCACACTCATACGGTTTCACTTTCATTCCATCTCAGATTAACTCTTTTTGGATTCCTTATTTTATTTTTTCTGAATTTATGATCAATGGATTTTCTTGTTTTGTTGTTGTAAACATCCATCAGTCCACAGATTGGGTCATTTCCCAGAGAGTTCCAGAGTTCCAGGTCCACATCACCAGCACTGCACCACCGTGCTCGACGTGTGTGTTGGACCTGGTGCCGGCTGCGCTCCGAGCAGCCAGACCTTCTCGTCTTTTGGGGACCCGGCAGTTCAAAGAACATTGTTCCAGAGGTTTTGTGGTTCATCGCAACGCCGCTGTGCAAAACCCACAATGTTCGGCCCTGAAGTCGTTTTGGAGAGGAGACGCTTTTGTTGTGGCATTCCTGCTGAAATAGACGTTTGTCTTTCGTGACTTTCTTGGTTTTGGACTTCTTTGTAATCGTACTGTCATTCAGTTAAACTTTTTTGATGTCCTCAGTGATGTATGAAGAGATGTATGTATGTAAAAGAACATTCTGGTGATGGGCTTTCCATGCCTGGGAAGATTGTTTCAACTGTCTTCTGCTCGTAAATCATCTTTCTGTGTGAAGGATAATAGTGATTATAAAAGTCGTCCCGTGTTGAGTGTTCCTCTCCTCTATGAGTGCTCACGCTGTTGTCTTTTCTTCTTGGTGTTGTGTTAATTCATGAGATGATCAAAAGGAGAACATTTGCCCTTTTGCTGAGGTGATCACAATTGCTGATTTTCACCTGCTAATTGCTGCTGGCTAGTCTGAAGGAGCTGAGAGGGGGAGACACGAGAGATAGCTGCGCCGAAGGTGAGCTTGGAAACTGCAGCTCATGAGGAGGAGCTTCATTCTCGAAGATGGTGCTTTGTCCATGGCGTGGTTGCCATGGGAGATTAAAGGATTTCTTAATCATGCATGAAAGAATGAAGGCAACGCCACAGGCGTGATTTTAATAAGGGGATATCGTTATAACATGTTGTGAAGCTCGAAATAATAAATTTTACTTAACACTGCCCCTTTAAAGGATGATCAGATATTGAGGATGTGGAGGCCGTCACGCGGTTTTACATAATTGAGGCCAAATTCAAATGAATTTGGAACATGGTAGAAACCAGTTTTCATTGCTTCATTATAATTAAAGGACAGCATACTTCCTTTCAAAACATGTACCTGTGAATTGTTAGCAGCGTGTCAGTAGGTACCTCTGGGTCGCTTTCATTGCGATAAATCGTCGCTACGTTGCACACTTTGTGACCACATGCATACATCTGATTTCTCTGCTCAACCTTACAACGTAACTGGTAACTATGAGTTTCCTGCAGAGCCGCCGCTGTGGATTGTGCTCCAGCGGTTTGTGACAGGTCGGTGACAGACGAAACTGAAGTGGCATTGAGTTAATAAAGGGAGGAATCCAAGTTGTTTGCCTTACAGGAGGAAAGCTCTGAAGTGTGTGTGTGTGTGTGTGTGTGTGTGTGTGTGTGTGTGCGTGTGTGTGTGTGTGTGTGTGTGTGTGTGTGTGTGTGTGTGGTGGGGGGGGAAGCAGTAGGCGGTATGGTGTTTGTGCTTGCTTTGTTGCACCAGCAAACCTGCCTCGGGGCGTGGACCGGGTGAAGAGAATGAAATGTAGTTTTTGCCACCCCTCATATCAGCAGTGGGATTCAAAATGTACGCCCAAAGTCGACGGTAAAACAATCGGACGTCGTGAGAACGTCCCATTCTGCGCCGCTATAACGGTGAACTTTTCACTTCAGCTAACGAGATGTTGGTGTTTGGAAATATGTCTCCGAACACCAAAGGCGCATTCATGCGGTTTCACATTTGGAGAGTTTTGAGGCAGGAGAGGGAGGAAAAAGACAAAATACAGACAACTGCTGGGTGGCATTTCTACTTTTGAGCTCTCTTCACCCAGCTGTTTTTCTCCACCGCATCTGACTGAAGGCATTGTTTCCTGGCGGCTTTACAATCGTTTCAAGACGTCCTTCCAAATGTGACACGTCGACGCTGCTGATGATTTGAGATGGGGCATAAATGGCAAACAGGCACGCTGTAAATAAACACTTGGGTGCGCAAGCAAAGTCATGAAAGCGGTAATCCGTAGGTGGGAGATCTAACAAACCAGCACCCTCCGGTTGGATTTCATAAGCGCTCTGTTGGTTAAAGGCTAGTTGTGACAATTGATTTGGTCTACTTTTCTAAAAACAAAAAAAAAAACTTCGTAACTTGAGATCTGTCTCATAATGTTAGGGGACAATTAATTGAATAACCTTTCAGAATCACTCCTTGAAAATCCTAACAATTGAAATACTGTTTAGTCATTTGAAGCTATTATTTTTGGCTGAAAACGTCACCCAGTGTTCTCTGCATGAACCGTATGAATTTATGATATCTGGTGACGACGCAGCTGTGGAAGAATCGAGAAATACTTTTTGAACCAAAGCAGGGAGAAACAAGCTTAGACCATAGTAAAATGGGTCATTTTGATATTTACTTTAATTGTGCTATAAAACTTCATGCACATACTTATTTATTACTCAACTTATGCGTGGTTTATTCAATGGTCCTCGTGGTTTTTTTGGGGGGGGGGGGTTTTTGTATGAATATCAACATCATCGTCAAAGTTTCCAGAAGGAGACTGAGACAGAGTTCCACATTGATAAGGAGTTTCACAATTCACTTCACTTATCAAATAACCTTTCATAACGCGCAATTACGACCTCCGACTCTGCGACGAAATTGATTTACCGTAAAAAGAAAAGAAAAACGTCCATGTAGGTTCGTTGCAGCCGTGGTGCTGTGTGGCCCCGCGGCCTCGGCAGCGATCTGTAGTGTCGAAATGTCTCCCAGAGGGAAGTTTGCATATCTGAGGTCTGATCTGTGCAGCTAATGGGCCCAAACGTAAACACACCAAGTCCTTACAAGCAATTATTGCTTTCATAAAATCACCTCTCGTTCCCCCTGCAGCATTTAATTGCGGTCAAACAAATGACTCGCAGGGTTCAGAATGCGGCACTCAGGGCCCCTGGCATGTGTGTGTTTTTATGTTGTTAAGGAGGGTTTTCAGAGGACTGTGAGTCATCGTGCGGTGCCGTAAAAGAAACCTTCCGGATTTTCTTCTCTTCTTCTTCTTCTTCTTCTTCTTCTTCTTCTTCTTCTTCTTCTTCTTTTCTTCTACTTCTTCTTCTTCTTCTTCTTCTTCTTTGGCCAGTGAGAAGATGTGAGGATGTTCCTCTCAGGTGTCCACAAACCGCCCACTGGCTCTCTGGATGATGTCATAGGGATGGATGGATGGTTCAGACTAAAGGGGCCAGAGAGCTCTCTACTGAAGAAACATCTCCCAGCTTTTCCTGCTTTTCATTCATTTCTTTTTTAACCATTGGTGGGGGAAAAAAAAAAAAAAAAAAAAAACCCTTCAGGATGGGTGGAAACCTTTGCGGTGCCACCGGTTACCGCTGTTCCGCTTTTTCTTCTCTCCAATCAAAAGGAAATCGCTGCGTGGCGACGCACTGCGAGATGATTACGGAGGTGTGGTGGGCGCCGACCCGGGCGGTGAGGGCGCGCATGAAATTGGCATGTGGCTTTCCGTACTTTTGTGTCGCGCGTTCGAGGAAGTGCACTTGCTGCTGCTGCTGCGGTTTTCCGGGCAGAGCCCGAGCGAGGCCTTTTCTTGTGGTCAGCACATGTGTGCGATTTTCAAACGGAGAGCCAAGGCGAGCCACGAATGGGTTTTTATCTTCCTTCCACCCCACATAGTGGTATTTAAGGGGTGTGTGTGTGTGTGTGTGTGTGTGTGTGTGTGTGTGTCTGTGTGTGTGTTTGGGGATGGGGGGAAGGGGTGTTGAGTTAAATAATGTTTACATTAGTCATTCCACTCATGGAAGTTGGATTTTTCTTTTTTGTTTTTGTTTTCTGACAGAGAGCTTCCAAGCGGAACACCCAGCAGAGGGACGTTTAAATAAACAACAGTTTACCACCGACTGGTTCACCATAATAAACTGCTTTTTATTACGCCTTTTATTGCCATATGCTCCCCGTGACACACACACACACACACACACACGCACACACACACACACACACACACACACACACACACACACACACGATTGAATGTGTCTCATTTGGGATTTTATGGGGCAGACTTGGGGTCACCACCTTTCTCAATCCAAAGCGATTTATCTGCCTCTCGGTCTGTCGGTATACAACTGGGCCAGAGCTGCAGAAATCTGCAACTCTTCTAAAATAAAAGAATATATATATTTTTTTAAATAAAGTGTAACACCAACTTTTATACGTGTGTACAACAGGAAATTTGTTTTTATTTTTTTAATGAAAAAAACTATTACATTTTTGTTTGATTTTAGAAAAAAATGTAACTTGCATAAAAAGTTAATAATAATATTAATAATAATAATATCCTGTGGCACCTGCAGATTTTGATTTTGAGTCTTTAAATCGAAGTTTTCCAAGGAGTAGTTTATGTATGTCATTCGTAGATTAATGTGCATGCTTGTCCCTGTCTTATTTTTATTTAGTTTTTTTTTATATATATATTTATATATTTAGTCATATTTAAGTTGCTTACAATATCACACCTAAGTGTATATAATTCTTTTTACTATTTTTTTTGTCACTTGTATATGCAAAGTACTGTTGTATTTATTTAAATGCAACACATTGGATGAAGTAGCTTGTCAATGAATAAGCAGTTTCTCCTTGGGAAACAATAAAATCTATTCTGTTCTATTTGTTTTTTTAAAACACATTTTTCCCATGAAAAAGTCGATCTTTGTGAACAAAATTGCAAAAAAAAAAAAAAAAAAAAGTAAAAAGTTTGTAATCTGATGGGACAATTTTTTTATTTTTTAAAGAATTCATTTTTTATTATTAATACTATTTATTTATTTTTACACACATTCATGTAATTTAAACATATTGTCAGCAGATCTAAGCAGATCTGTAAATACTCGGGGGCTTTATTAGAGAAGATTGATGAAACAACAGCATCATGTAAGAGTCAAAGTTGTGGAGATTATTTGTGCAGGACCAAATTTTACTTTAAAGGGGAAAAAAATGGGAGGAAGAAAGCTTGAGCTGCAAAAAACAAAAAAACAAACAAAACAAAAAAACCCAAGAAATTCCAGTGGCTCTTTGCAGAGAAACAGCAGCTGTGGAGAGCGAGGCTCTCTGAACAGACGAGGCTTGGCAGTGGATCATCCTGAACACACCATTTTGAAGGTAAAGCATGGTGGTGGTACCATCATGCTGTGGGGAAGCTCCTGTTTGCCAGGGAATGAGGTCAATGAATTTTAGGCTAATTCTTTGAAGAGAAGCTACACGTGAGTAGTGGCATCGCCATTTGGACAAAGTTTTAATCAGTTCCTTTCTCCCTTTCTCCATCTGCCAGTTGACGGGGGTCGTGACCTCCTGGTCCGGCCGCACACGCAGGCCTTTCGTTTCGACGTTTCCCGTATTCCGCAGGGCGAGGCCATCACTGCCGCAGAGTTCAGGATCTACAAGGACTTCATCCGGGAGCGCGACGGGAATGAAACCTTCCGAGTCAGCGTCTACCAAGTCCTCCAGGAGCCTCCAGACAGGTGAACGTGTCCTGGTGTCACACTCTTCGTTCCTGCTCAGCACATTTCATAGACGCCCCAACAGTACGAACCACAAGAGAGTTAAGCATCTTGTTTTCCATCGCTCTTTCATTGACGATTGTGTCAAAACTTTTGGCAGTCTTGGAGTCGAACAGACTGGATTTTAATCGGTTGGGTCTGACTTAAACGAGCTCCAGACTTGTTTATCGCAATTTAAAAAAAATAAAAAAATAAAGACAGGATGCAAACATGAGGATATGTTTAATTTCTCCCAGACTGGATGGACTCCAGCGGTGTGCAGGGTGGAGCAGTGAAGTCCCTTAACTCGCTCACGCTCAGCAAAAATATCGGAGAACATTTTCCAGGCGACCTTTAAAGTGCTTAAACGTCGGCTCGGTTTGTCCGATTGCCCTCGTGTGGTCCGGATAAGCACCCGGGCCCCACTTCAGCGCGCGTGAACGTCAGAGCCCGAATTTTCCTGCAGACAGACCTTAGTGTTAATTGCAGAAAACACAGAGACTTTCTCCGCGGCAATTTCTGGCCTCACAGTATCCAAACAGGACTGTTCTCAGGAGACCTGCAATTTCGCCGCCCTCCTCGCACCACAAGTGACACCAAATATCCCTTGGACGTCACATATAGTATATATATCGTTTCGTCCGTCTTGCTCGCTGTGTTTTGTTTGCCAGCTTCTGTTTTGCTTCTTCGTCGCCGCTTTCGGTATTCAAAATACCTTCTCTAATTGCAGCTCGACGGGCCACCTCCTAAAACGGCACCTTTTCGGACTAATCAAAACCTCAGGCACTTGGAGCTCAACCGCTGCTGTGGCGTTGGGATGAAAGAGGTCTTGAGCTTTTTGCTTTGCTCCCCCCGCCTCCTGAATCCCAGTAAATCTGCAGCTCTGTGGAGCAAGTCTTGTAAAAAGTTGCAATTTGAGCAATAATTTCTTTCATGCTGAAACAAAACAATCAGCAATTGTCTTGTGGAATTCTTCTCCGATGGAATAGACAACATATTTTTTTTTATCCCTTTTGGTCCTTTTGCGTTGACTTGGGTTTTTTGTTTTCTTTTCAAAAGGGGTGATTCAGTAATGACTTTATTTTTGTTTTTAATCTATATTTTCTTTCGGTCTTTAAACGAAAACACATACAAAAGGCTAGTTAGACAATAGAAAGACTGAAACGTTGTCCTCACAGGCAAAGGGTAAAAAAATGACTGAAGAAAATGTTCAAACGTGTAACTAATTTACATAAAATGTTTCCGTAGTCATTCTCGCATTATATTTATTCATGCCACAAAGTAGTGACTAATTATTAATCATAAGACAAATTATACCTGATTTCCACTTGAAAATATCTTAAAAGACGGATTATTTTCCCTGAACTTCTTCAAAAAACCAAATCCGATGCAACCAACTGTCTTCAAAAGCCACTTCATTGGGAAGCAGAATCCACTAATCCAGCTGTTCTGCGAAGGCCTCAGAGGCTCATTAGAGAACAATCAGAGAACGTCCAGATTAAGTTGTGGACTAGTTTATGTCAGGGTTGGGTTTGTGAAACAGAATCCCAAACGCTGGACTTTTAACGTAGCGATGTTTTGACGACTCGTCTGAAAATGGAAAGACTTTGGCACAACCACAAACACGCCCTCTGCCTGAACTGACAGGTGGAGCGTTAATCATAACCAAGAGGTGGAGGAGCTGCAGAGACGTGAGAATGGGTTAAGAAAACCGACTTTTACGGAAGAGTGGTGAAAAGCTGAAAGAAAGCCATGAAAAGTCTCATCTAACATTCATACCAAGTCCAATTTAGCATTGGACAGTGATCTAACCTGAAGATCAATTCTCGGAGATGCTTTTTTTAGCCTTTAGCTTTAGCTCAGACCTTTAGCTGCTCTGCAACAAGGAATGGACAACAGTTCGATGGGCAACGTTTGTGGAGACATACAGTAGCTCCAGAGGCTTGTAGCTGCAATAGTTGCAACATTTTTTTGTAGTTGATGCGACGACAGTATCAACGTTAAAGAAAAACATCATCTGCGTACAACATGCGCATTTTGAACTAATTCTAAATTGTTCTAAAGTGACATTCAGTCTTTCTGTCGAGACCGAACCAGCAGCATGAATAAGAGTAAAAAGCTTCGTTTCCATAAAAAGAGGGCGATCGTTGTGGTGCCAGAAGTACTTGGGTGTTTGATTTGGGTCAGTGAGTCTGACGATGGTGGTAAAATGACACCATTGTCATTCACAGACGACCCCAAACAGACCCGAAGGCAGCAGGACAAGTCGCCTTTGCGTCTGCAAGCAGCTCAGTTGTCTTTGAAATTCATTACAAAGACAAGAGGTCTGAGAGCTGAACCACTGTTTATGCGAAAACTGGTTTTGGAGAGTGAGCTAGCTTTTTTAAAAAAAATAAATAAATAAATCATATATACAGCTTTTTATAAGCTTATGTTTGAATAAATTCAACAATGCTCTTTTATTCTATGAACTACTGACAACATGTCTCTGAAACTCCAACCAAAAATTGAGCGTTTATTTGGAGAAAATGAGAAACGACCAGAATAATAAAAAATATTCAGCGCTTTCAGACCTCAAGTATGCAAAAAAACCCAAATTATTATTCGTTTAGAAACAACAATACTATTGTTTTAACTCAGGAAGAGTTCAGAAATCAACATTTGGTGGAATAACCAGGACGTTTTCAATGGGCTTCAGTGCAGTGGGCTCTTCATTTTTTCCAGAGCCGTATATTATAACCTAAACACCAGTTTTTTAAATACATTTCAAAGGACAAGCTTACTTTTGTTACATAAAAGAGGTATCTAAAAATCACTGTCTTGCATGTTTTCTCAACCCGATCTTGTTTCCCCCCAAATGTGGAAACATTAACGTTATCGACTGACCATCACATCACATTTTTGCTCTTCCAGCGAAGTGGCGCTGCTGCTGCTGGATCAGCGAGACGTTTGGGCTTCGGACGACGGATGGCTTGTGTTTGATCTGACCACCACCAGCACCCTGTGGCAGCTCAGCCCGGAGCAGAACCTGGGACTGCACCTGGTTCTCGAGGACAACAACGGTCAGTACCAGCTGTCGCCCTGCACCGGCATCGCAAAGTTTGTATTCACAGAAGATACGTGGAACCGGAACTGAAAATGTAAAAGGAATCTGGATAAAAGCTACTTTGTTCATTTTTGCACTTTTTCTTGTTTTGGTAGCTACAAGAACCGCAACATTAATAATAGCAGAGCCATAACTGCGAGCTCTTTGTGTAAATACCAATAAACTTTGTCTAATATCACCATTAAAACCAGTTATTGAAGTTCAAGTGGTTATAAAATAGTGTTCATATGATCTGAGATGATCTGTGCATTTTTCACATTTACTGTAGAAGAAAATGATTTGTATTTTTGCCACATTTAGCCAGCTCTTTATACTTTAAAATAAGTTTAGGTACCGTTACTATGAAGATGACACACAGCTCTACATGACAACGTCATCAGGTGACTTTGAACTCATCCATGCACTGAAGAGATGCTGAGAACGAGTCAGTGTGTCATTGGAGCTAAAGAGGAAAGATCAAGGGTCAGCTTGCAGCTTCTGTCATTACAGCTGGAAACTAGCGTTCGACCCTGAAATGTGGGTGTAGTGATGAACTCTGACCTGAACTGTCATCGACACATGAAGACAACTACAAAGTTGGCCTTCTGTCATCTGAAGAACAATTACAGAATCAAAGGTCTAATATCCTGACATTGATTACCATACCTGAAAAAAATCCAACAGCTGTTGCTGATCAACATATTTAGTATTTGCTTGATGATTTTGATGATGGCTTTTGACAAATTGGCCACAATGTTTTTATGATGTAAAGCACTTTGAACTGCCTTGTTGCTGACATGCGCTGTACATGACTTACATTTCACCCTGCAAAGGCCAGAAGAGGAATCCCCAAAGAGCTGGGCTGCTGACTGGGAGTGGGCCTAAAGACAAGCAGCCTTTCCTCGTTGTCTTTTTTAAAGTCAACGAGGTGCGGTTCCGCGGCGCTCGCTCGGCCTCTGGCCAAAAAGGACGGCAGTCAAACCGCTCCAAACAACAGAAGGCGGTCCAAGAAGCACTGAGGGCAGCAGAGGCCGGGACTGGTACTTAAGATGTTAAATATTGGCAGCATGGAGCGAAGGCCTTCCTGTTGTTTTGTGCTAAAACTTTGGTTTTGCATGTTTCAGACACCCTCGGATTATCAAAAGAGGGCTGTAAGAAACACGAGCTCTATGTCAGTTTCAGAGATCTAGGATGGCAGGTACAAAAGCAAAGGATATCATTTCACAAGGAGTTTGATTGTAGGCAGCGTCAGTGACTGTGGTTGTGGTTTTGCTCTGATCAGGACTGGATAATAGCGCCGGAGGGCTACGCCGCGTATTACTGTGAGGGCGAGTGTGCTTTCCCTCTCAATTCCGACATGAACGCCACCAACCACGCCATCGTGCAAACTCTGGTAAGTCCCAAACAGTCCCTGATCGCTTTCAGTTTCACAACAGCCTCTGCAGATTAACTCGTACTTCCTCTAACCGCAGGTGCACTTCATCAACCCAGAGACAGTCCCCCAGCCCTGCTGCGCCCCAACACAGCTCAATGGCATCTCGGTGCTGTACTTTGACGACAGCTCCAACGTCATCCTCAAGAAGTACCGCAACATGGTGGTCAGAGCCTGCGGCTGCCATTAACGGGGTTTTTTAAAATGCCTTTAGCCTGATTTCTATAAGTGTAAAAGAATGTCATGAGGCAGAAAGAGGAGTGGCTGGACACAAGAGAAGATGGACTCTCTGGTCTGCAAACGCTTGGGCCAAAGTGGTGAATAGCGATGACAAGGAGCAGCTACAGCGGACTATGTCTAAAAGGAGAACATTTCAGACTTTTGAAGACTTTTCAAGCACAAACCAATCTTAGAGGAAGTTAGCAGTTTGCAGAGATTGGATCTGAAGCATCACATACTGGATTTGCAGCGGAGAGTCCAGTCTTCTGAATGAATGTGGGTTTCCTGGGTCAGGTGTGCGATGTTTGACAGCTGCCCACGCTGCCCAGCCAAAACATTAGTCACACCGGATCGCCTTTAGCTTTACTGCACTGAAAGCCTCCGCAATTTGTCCAGATTTGCCTAACTTTTTCACCTCCATCTTTTAGAGACGATGGGAGAGTCACACTGCTCTGCACCTCTCAAAGATTCTCTGTTGAGTTAAGGTTTGACCGCATGCAGCTACTCCTGCACTATTTGAACCCAATGAATCCTTGGATGATTGTTTTTTTTTTTTTTTTAAAGGGATTCAGCTGTTTAATTCCAATCCCCTGATTTTCCTTCGCCTTGTATGTGCGGAAATGTTTTTATTTTTACAATCGAAAATAGCCTTGAGTTGGTTAAGTTCATGAAAAGCTTAAAGCCACAGGATGTAACATTTACAAAAAGATGTAACATTTACAGTGCCGCAGTTGCACCGCTCCCAGTCACAAACAACCAATCAGAGACACGAGGAGGGTCTTAGCGCTGTCTATCATCCTCGTCTACGTGCTGCTAAATGTGTTAACGGCAGAGAAACAATTTACGGTTCCAGGAAAACCATTTATCCACCATCATCGATGCCCGTGTTAGCTAGCCTCAGCATTCATGGCAGGCTATGTGGTCAACCAGTCTAGAGAGAAAGGGGAAGGGTGTGAGTGGCAGGGCCATGCAGAGACCTTTGTAGGGCCAGGGGCTCAAAGTTATAAAAGGGCACACAGAGGGAGCAGACATGTCTGAAAATGTCAGAGCAACTTTGCAATTTGGTGACGTATTGATGAACCGAGCAGATATATGAGACTTGCACACCTACATTCTCGCCTAAAAACGTTGCATCAAATCATGTTGTGTCACTTAAAGTGTAAAATAGCAAAATAATTTGCTGCTCTTCACCACCATCAACGCTCTGCCTGAACGCCTGGTTGGGACCCGCAATGAATTATGGGATATGGTGGGCCGTGAAGGACACACCAGACCCCTCCCTTCAAATTTGGGGAAAAGGACGGATTTGAAGGAGTCTTTGCATTTGGACAGGCTATGACGCTATCGGCCTACAAATCCGTCCTTCCAAGGACGCAGACCCTGAATTCAGACTCACCTGATAAAATGTCTTGCTCCACTTCCTCCTGAGACCGGAGCCGGCGTCATGTCAACTCTGTGTTTCAGTTCAGATAGAAAATAAAAAAGGCGACTTAAACACCAACTCTGACAGACCTTCAGCAGAACGTTAGCTAATCTACCACAGCAATCACTAATCAATAATCACAAATTAAACATCAAGCCATAAAATCATAAAACTGTAATGGACTGGATATTCTGTTTTTTTTGTGTGGCAATATCAACATTACTATTATACTGAGAATTATATTAATTATATACTAATAATAATTCATATAAACAAGTTAAAATAAATGTTTCCATCATCCATATATTATCTAATGTCCATAAAATCTTTTTGTACTGTAGACCAGAGCAGACTGGAGGAAGCTAAGCTCCTCCAATGTTTGCAACAAGATGCTGCAGCAACAGCAGCAAGTTGTTGTGCTGTATGTTGACTTCATGTCAGTCAACATACAGCACAACATACAGCAACCCTTGTTGTTGTGCTGTATGTTGGCTGCATGTCATACAGCACAACAACAAGGGTCTTCTTCTTGAGCCAGCTTCCTGGCCATCTTTCTTGCCTGCTTATAACATATAGGACATTCAGGTCTTTGATGTCTGTAGGGTTCTGGAAGCTCTGCAAAATGTACAGATTTTTTCTTAACACTTTTTTGCAGAGTAGACGGTGAGTGGTGGGGGCACAAATCTTCATTGTCTTCCCCAGCCGGGGAAGTTCCTTCTTCAGGATCAGATGTCGCTGATCCCGAAGCGACATCCTGAAGATGTCGCTTCGGGGTAGAAACATCTTCTACCTCATCTTCAGATGAGGTAGAAACATCCTCTTCAGATGTTTCTACCTCATCTGAAGAGGAGGTAGAAACATCTGAAGAGGAGGTAGAAACATCCTCTTCAGTTGTCTCTACCTCTCCTGAGGTTTCCCCGGCCGGGGAGGTTAGTTTTTCAGGTCGGTTAAAAAGAAATTTGTCGAAATCGTCATAATCATTGGTGTCGTCTTGCTGGCTGTCGGTTTCAAACGTGATGTGAGGAAGGAGTTTATTACACACCTTCCTCACACCAGTTGTAACCAGGTATCCAGCACCAAAGGAGATGGGGAAAAACAGGGTCAATAAAACGTTTTCCATTATAGAAGTGGTTGAAAAAACAAAGAGTCCAAGGTCCAAGAGTTGCTCGTCTCCTACCTGATATTTTGAGACGGAAGCATTTATAACCCTCGATGCTCTTTGATCTATGTGACGTAGATCTGTGTCATAGACAGTGAGGTCATAGCTATGATGAGATCACTGTGGTTCTGGGGGAATGTCTTGGTTCTGATCGTTGCTATGGAAACGGTCAGATCAGTTCTGCATTACTAACTATTAACCCTATTAAAGGGTTAATAGGGTTCAAATGATCACTAAATCATTTGAGGCAAATGATTAATCATGACGGATGTTGGAAGTGTAGATTTCAGGAGGCTACGGATTAAAACTGGGATTTTAATAATTAAATATTAAGTTCAGATTGAGAATGATATAATTAAACCATTAATTTAAGTAGAGCTTTTTAATCATTCTATAAGGTTTATAATTTGAACAGGTTTAAAAATGAACAAAACATTCGTACATTGCTATGAATATTTGGTAGTTAGAGCCACAGATCCGACCCCCTCCTCACCACGGACCCTCAGTGTCATTAGACTGAGGGCAGCCAGACCAGCTTATGTTGATCAATTATTATATTTAGCTAAATATTATTGCTGAGGGGCACAAGCAGGCCTTCTGACATACAGATAAAATATTGAAAAAAAAAAGTTGTTTGAAAAAGAAAAAATAAAAACATCAAAAAGGATAAAAGGGGCATCAAGGATAAAAGGGGCAGGGGCCCCGGCCCCGGCCCCTTGTGCCCCCTCCTCTGCACGTGCCTGGTGAGTGGCATTCGTACATGAATGATTGACAGCGCTGAGACCTTCCTTCTGGCTGTGATTGGTTGTTTCTGACTGAGCAGTGTATTTCTGCAGCTCGTACTGGGAACACTGGGAGAAGACAGAGAAGCCAGTTTATCACACATTATCTGTCACAATGTGATAATTTAAACAAATATGTAACATCTTTTTATATGTATATATATGTAGCAACATAATTCAGCTTTAAGCAATCTTTTTCTATGAAAGAAAATGATCGTGATAATTTTGTCCAAAAATATTTTTTACATAAAAATGATGGTTCTTCTTAATATCGATCCCAATTTTAAAGACGCATTGGACAGTCGTTAACTCCAGTAGTTCCAGCGGTCATTTGGCTTTGCGTTGCCAATAATTTGAGCTTCCTGAAGCCCATCGCCATATTTTCCATGATGCAACTTCTTGCAGGGTTGTTCCAAGGAACGAGATGCTGCTCAACGCACTGCTGAGGGTAAATAACTTGTCACGTGCTGAAACTTACAATCCACGCTGTAATTACCCGGTGGGAGGCTCTTACCTGTTTTCTTTATTAAGTCCAGTTGATGATATGTTTTCCACCCGGCAGTGTAGAGGGACAAGGTTGCGGTGATTCATCTTTATAGAGTGTCCATTACCTGTAAACAACCGTTGCCCTGAAGTGTCGAACCAAAGCTGCAGAGGTTTAACTTTGCCTGATTAAAAAGGTCAAATGGAAAGAGCGGGTGCAGGCGGTGTTTTATCTACAGGAACATTCACACAAGGTCCTTCTGGGTTAGAAATGGCGCAAAAACAAAAAATATATTTAAACATATTTAATTATGTAGCTGGAACCAGCTAAATACCCACAGAACAATGTGGAAAATCTACTGTTGCTCCTGGGCTCTGTGAAGAATTTATTGAACAAAAAGCTGCAGGTGGTGCTGTTTCCTCAATCAGGAGCTCAAGAAATGAATTGGGAGACAAAGCAAAGGTGGATTGAAAACCTCTCTGTGAGTCAGCTTTGCAGAGACGTTCACCAAACCAGCTCTTTGGTGAGCTATGGAAATCATTGCAAACCTTAACAAAAGGTCAAATGTAAGAGGATGGTTAGAAACTGTGAAATTGGAGTCCATCGAGTTGGACTCCAGTTTCTCCATTTACGTTTCAGCAAATGGAGTTGAGATTTCAAAGAAGAATGTTATTGGTGCCAAATCATTCTGATCTCAATCTTAAGCAAAAAAAAAGATGCTGCGAAAACATACTCTTTTGCGAGTGCAGAGAAAAACTAACAGATTAACAATAAAAGCATGGAATAGTTCAATGAATAGCAACTCTTAGATTTTGAGTTACAGCTCAGATGCCGACCCGGTGATCGAAAAGAAGTCTTGGATTAGGCCTCAACTTCAACGTTGCTGTTTGGCCTCATGCGCAGCCATATTTTCTAACAGCGCTTACACTTTGCATAGTTGCACGCAACAAAAAATTTACTGGTCACAGCTGAAAACGTGATTTAGTGATATTTATATTCTTCTGCTGCGTTCACACCAAACGCACTTTGAGCGCCGGGCGCGTCTGGCTTGCATTCAAAGTCTATGTGGAGGCGCGTCGAGGCGCGTTTCAGGCATCCAGCGCAGCGTGATTTCAACTGTCCGGCGCGTAAAGAGCGTCCAATATGTCCGACAATTCACTAAACTCGTCGCTGTTGCATTTTCCCATTTCATCTGTATCAGATCATAAACACTTTCTTCATGCAGCTCGGCTACGAAATGAAAACAAAGAGAGATAACAATTGGGTGCAAATGCTTACAGATTAAGTCACGTGATTCACTCTTTAATTTCATCCCATTAAAAATGATTTGGGTTTTTCTTTTTGTTGTTTTTTTTTTTTACACAACTTCAACTTGAAAGAACCAGAAAAAAAAAAAAAAAATCAAGTATCTCTGCTTGGTGCTTCCATGGTGTCACGTCAGAAACACAGATCCTACATTGAAGAGAGAGGTAGAACGAAGCTTTACAAGTGTTGCAGTTGGTTCACATGTTATTTGGCAGTAGAGAGCTGAACTTTAGATCCAGTGAAAGACCTGAGAGGCGGAAATCCCACGAAGGAGCAGATATTGTCAGAATTGCAAGAAAAGGAGTTTAAATCTGAGCAGTGCAACTCACCAAGGCAACATCAGTTCATGCTTTGGTTCTCCGTTATCACCTAGCGACATATTACTTAACCTTTAACCCTGAGAGGTGAGCTAGTTCACTGTAGCTGTCCTCTTTAGCTGAGACTACTTAAAAGCCAATAAAGATGACAAGTCAAGCACAGAAGCAGGAGGTAGAAAGACAAGACGCTGATCACAGCACAAATCCAAAGAAACCCCAGATCCTCAGTGCCTTACAAGACCGTTCCCACCCCTGAAATTTTTCCGATTTTTTGTCACGCTACAACCACAAATGCCTTTTTTTTTTTGGAGCTTGTGTGGTGGACCAAGAAGAAAATGTTTGTGGTTTCCATGTTTTGTTTTTGTTTTGTTTTAGAAATAAAACAAATTGCAGTTGTAGTTTTTGCTACAATTACAGTTGAGAGTTTTTTTGGTGCCATGTCCCTTTCATCTTTGCAAATTCTGGACAATTATTATTATGAGAACAGCTTTAAAGCTCAGCCAGATCGGCTATGATCAGAAATTTCCAAGTGTTACCATCGGGTCCAGATTCACAAGGACGTGGGCCCCTGGGCTGGAACCAGTGTTGGTGCACCAGATCTGGCTCCAGAGGCAAAACGAGGATTTAATTTAAGCAGTATGGCAGTGCTGAGTAATTCTGCTCAGATTAGCATAAACGTTAGCTCAGACACAGCAGAAATCTAAAACTGTTTTATCTCTGAAGTCAGTTTCTTTAAATGGAAAATAAATCTGATCAAGAAAGAGTAGCAATAGTTCTAAAACTACTGCTAAGCATTTTTTCCCCTAAGACAAAGTAAACGTAACCAGTACTAACCACCTGTGACAATAATGGAAATCGCCTGCCATTTTCTTCTCACTTTTCAGTTTTCTGCTACTTTATATAGGCCAGTCATGAGGAAATTACTCTTACGTTTGTGGTTTTAATGTGCCAAAGTGTCAAAAAGTTCAAAAGGTGTGAATGCTTTTGCAAGGCACCATACCAGCCAATGATAGCTGGCTGTCTATAGAGGTTGAGTTTCATGGGGCCGAACAGTGCCTCCTGCGGGACGCCTTCATCCTCGTTCCCTGGTCCCCTGAGAGCTCCTTCAGTTCAGGTAGAACTTGGCTGCACAGCAAAGCGTTTGCCTCTGGGGAATCCAGCCTGTCCTCGGGTTCCTTGGGGCCAGTTTTTGGCCGTGGGGAGTCTGATGGCAGCGGCTCGGGAGCAGAGACGGGCGTGAGGGCCAAGCAGACGTCTCCCACACTGAGCTGGCGGCACTGGAGGCCGCAAAGACGGGCCGTCTTCTGGGGGCTGCAGGACGACCAGCCCTGGCCGCGCACAAAGAAAGGGTACTCCACGTACACATCCACCAGCTCCTGAAGCAAGGACGTACACACACACACACACACACACACACACACACACACACACACACACACACACACACACACACACACAAAGAAGCCAGTTACACAATATTGTCAATATTTTAGCAAAATTTACTTAAATCCCATTAGGATTCAACAAGAAATCCTACTTTAAATAGAAATCCTTATAAAACCGCACAATCACACACCAGCTGTGACACCTCAGATATCTGGACTGGTGAGTCACATTTCACTGCAGGGAAAAATGGACCTGACACCAGAATGACACTGGGAAGCACAGCTCATGTGTGAAGTTAAAGGAACTGCACTTACGCCACCTGGTGGCAGGAAGAGGAAACTGTCAAAGATTGCCATCACACCCGCAAGCACCAAAATATTCTAATAGCAGCATCACTTTGTTATATTTTCACTCAAGTGAAAGGAAAAATTAGCCGTGCAAGAAATTACTCAAGCGAGAGTGAAAATATACTGTGAAAAAAAAGAGACTAAAGTTCAGAGTAATTGATCAGAAAGTCTGATTTATCATTTTAAAATGACAAATCATTTAAAATGTGCATATTATGGTATTTTAAAGTAGTTATGTGCATATTATGGTATTTTAAAGACTAAAATGAAAAGGTATATAAATGGCATCATTATAAAATACTCATTTTAAACATAAGAAACATTTAAAAAAAAAAAAATATAAATGTAAATTTTATGAAACCAATAAAAATAAATGTCACAGTTGAGCTTACAAACTATTTATTTTCCAAACTAAAAACTTTGTTTCTAAACTAAACGTATAACGTCTGATCTAAATAATCGTCCAACAAACTAAATATTTAGCCCAAACCAAACATTTCTAGCTGGCAAAATGTTTATGTTGCTAGCTAAACATTTAGCTAACGTTGCAATTAGCTTGCCGACGAGCGGAATTGGACTGCTGAAATAAGAGCTGGGTTTTGAGAACTTGAGTTATTTTCCCGCTGCTGGCGAGACTAAACCGCTTCAGTCGTCGCTTGGGTAATATTGTCTTCATTTATTAACTCCTTTATTAACTCCTTCAGTCTCGACACGAGTTAGCTGAACGAACAGGACCAAAACTAACATTACAAATGGTGGCAGCAGGGAATTAAAAGTCTAATTTTTGTGTTCAGTTTGGAGAAACCACTTGTGTTTAACAAATACATTTGTTCTTGTTTGACTTATTTATGTTAAGAACAGCAGCTGCACTTGTGGGTGGATGTTACAGGAGGTGCTGGCGGGGTTTGGTTACTAAAACCGACATTTATTGGGTAAGTGTCCATCTGCTTCTTTTGTTGGCTCGTTTTCAAAAGAACTTGTTTCAAATGATTCATCCTGGACCTGCGATGAAGTGAAAGAGGCTTGACGAGGTATAAAAGGACTATTAACAGCTGCTGGTGCGGGGGCCGTAATGGTAACAACCAGCCACAGAGTGGCTTCCCCTCACCTGGGACTGCTGCTCCTGGAGCAGGATGAGGAGGCGGGACACGGAGGAGGCGGCCGAGGGGGAGATGCTTTGCACCATGCAGCAGCTCAGGCGCAGGTCCGGACAGGCCAGAGAGCCCAGCAGGAAGTCCTCGGTTTGCAGGTTCTCCACCCTCCTCAGCCGGCCGTCTCTGAGCTCGATCAGAGACCCGGCGACGAAGTGGGGCAGCAGCCAGGGGAAGCGGTTGGGGCCGGTGGGGGTGGACGGGGCCACCAAGGGAAGCCTCTGCTTGTTTTTTTTCATGGGACTGCAGCTTTCGCCATGGAGGCTGTCGGGGGAAATTTTCATGAGGGATTGTCCAGGTGTAATTTTTGTTGAGTTGAACAATGAACTGTGCTTCAAAGTGTTGTCCTCGTGCGTGGAGTGAGGTGGGTAAGCGACATCTCTTTCAGCGACATCAGCTCCTCTTTCCCCTCTCCTCGCATACGGACCTCTGTGAGGGCCATAGGTTTTGTCTTTTAATACCTTGAGCCTCTCCCAGCCTCTGCTCCCCCTCTGGACGCCCTCGGACACCAGAGACCCCGCATTGAATCTAGAGACGTATTGTGGATATCCAGAGTGGAGAGCCCGTGCTCCGGATAAATGGTTCTGCAGCTGGTACTGATGGGAAAAGTCCCATCCGGGAGGCAGAGGACTGAAGTCTCTCCACTCCGCCCAGCCGTGGTGCTCTCTGAAGGCGGACGGGATGTACTGTTTGGGCCTGGGAGGGGGTTGAACCTGCATCCAGGGTTGGTACAGGGCTGTGACTCGCCTCGGCACAGGCCGAAACAGACCCATGTGCTTCGACTTTAAGTCGGCGTGGCTCTTGTATGGATAGGGCGCCTTGAAGTTTGTGGCGTCGCATTGCAGCAGCTGCTGCTGCTGAGGGGAGCTCACTCTTTGGTCTCTCTTCTTGAACGGGAGGCTGTCCCTGTGTGGGACCAGAGCCGGGCTTGTTGTGAAGCTCATCGCCTCACCTTGCCTGTCATTCACTCCAAGAATACATTGCCTTCTGCCAAGATAGAGCTGGTCCGGAGATCGTGTGTCAAACCCGCCATTAGTCTCTTGGCATCTGTCACACACTCGAGGTCATCTTGATCTATAGGCAAAGGAGACAGATATTGATGAGTTTCATTTAGTAAAGTTTGATTGAATCCCTACACAAGAAAGTTTAGGGTTTTAAAAGTGAATTATTAGTACGTTTATGAAAAAAAACACGACATCAACAATACTTTGGGAAATCACTTGCAACGGTTCTCTTCAATCTTTATGCATTTTCTATGATGCAGCCATGATCCAAGGTATTTTAATGTGATAAGCAATGATTACATGAGTTTTAAAATCTTTAGATAGAAAAATCTGAAAAGTGGGCGAATCAGTCAATCACAGCTTCACGTCCTCAAAGGTATGTCTCTACCAGCTTTGCACAATCTAGGGATTGTTCTGGTTTAGATGTATAGTACCTGATCAAACAGTGAGAAAAAAAATCATAAACAAGACAAAAGCTTGAACGTGTCTGCTGATGTTGCCAGCTGGGGACGTCCCAACAAAGCGTGCAGAAACGCAGGAAAATTACAAAAATCCCCAGACAGCGACGAGGCTCTGCAGACCTCGGTGAGTAAACTTACAAGTTCATGTTCTTGCAAGAAAAACAAACATAAGAATTATGGATTCCTTGGAAGCAAAGAATTTATCTTAATAAAAGATAACGCAGCAGCGCAGGCTGAATTTGTAAAGTTGCATCTGAAAGAACCGCAAGACTTGTGGACTCATGTCATTACAAATCGAAAAGGTTTCCTGGTGTTGAGAGACAACAGCTCCAGAAATACATCATGCTAACTGTTAGGCATTGTACTGAAAGGGTGATGATCTGGGTTTTGTTAGCTGGTTTACTAAATTAGCCATAATCTCCTTTTGAACAGAAAACAATCTGGAACTATGAGCAAATAAAATAAAATGATCCAGAAAGACACAACAGATCTCAGAAAAAGGAAGAAATGGTGAAACATGTTTGTGCAAGTTCCAGTTATTCTTTTAAACGTGGGAATAATTATTTCCTCCATGCTGGTTTTCTGTTTTGGCTTCCTCCCCCTTTACTTCAGTAAATATTGGCAGCTTAAAATTGCCACTTGCTCACATCCTGTTGTCATTAAGTTTTATTTAATCTCCCGATATGTCAGCCCTTGCAAATAGAAGAAGAGATTCTCTTTTCTCCTCTTGTTAAGAGTGAGAGAACATTTTTTTCCCCCCCCAACAAAAAGTAACATGCGGTTAGATCACTGCCTGTAAATATCCCCTTGACGTGCGAACAATAACTTCACCATCAGCTTCAAATTACAGCTTTCCAACCACAATTTGCTGTTCTGAAAGTTTTTTTTCTTTTTTTTCTTTTGATGGACATCTACCAACTCCTTTGCAAAGAAGAAGAAAAACAGAGAAGTTACTATGGTTACAAAGTGCCCCGCAGTGTGGCTGATGAAGGAAAGAGTGCGGAGAGAACAAGGCAGAGTAAAAATGTGGGGAGTGGGTGTGAAGCCAGAGGTCAGATTAGAATTTTTTTTTCTTCACACCCCTCGAGGTTGCGCGAGTAACATTTTCCAATAGAAAAGAACAAGAAAAGAAAACAACAACAAAAAAAACGACGACATAAACGTATGGTGGTAAATACATCTGAAACACCCATAGATCCCTCTTCATCTACCATGAGCGTTCGCACAGTGAGTCAGCTCACTTTGGTGGGATGAATATAAGAACCTTATGGCCAGAAACACCACAGTGGATTACTATCAACGACTCTGTGTCGTGTTTTCAGGTAAACGTGGCTAATAGCGTTTTTTTTTTGTATGTTTTTATAACCTGTCAATGCACAAACCTCGACTCATCAAGACGTTGGCAGAGCGCTTCGCAAGCCCCTTACACACCTGGTGTCAAACTTCAAAACCTGCAGCATCTCTTTGAGATTTCAACGTGAAGTTGTGTGTAGTGATGAAGCGACTGAAAAAATGATGCACGCTTTTAAGAAGAGAAAACACGGGAAGGTGTGTTATTGTTTTTGCATTTTTTGTCTTTTTTGTGAAGACTTCAGAGGTTCGGCCGAGAACAATAGGGATCAAACAGCATCACGAAGACCGAAGAATAAACCGTGGAAGACATTTAAAGCAGAGTTCGGTTATTAAATGTTACCTTGACCTTTGAATATCTCACAGAGCTCTGTTCATGGAAAGAGTGTCACTCCACTGCAGACCGACCGTTTTAAAATGTTAAGGTATTTAAACAAAAAAAAAGTAATTTGACCTTTATTTCTACAAGTTGGCTTTATAGCTCGATTACAAATGTGTGCGAAACTTTGTCGATAGTCCGATAATGTCCAAAAAACATAATTTCACAATGGCGGTGTTTTCATTAAATGAGATAGACAATTAAAATCGCAAACAAGTTTCTTTGCGCAATGAGTTTTTAAAAATCAAGCTGCGCCACCATCCTCTGATCACTTCCTGTCTTTGTCTTTTCCGCCAGCAGTAGCATCTGGTTGCTGAACATGTGACTTGTGTGATGCAGAAAAAAGGATTTCTGTTGCAGTTTTGCAAAATGCACTATTTTGAGACAGCCCAAAAAAAACAAACAAAAACGTTGAAAACGATGTTTTTTGAAATCTGCGTTCTTCTAATGAAACAAATTCATTTCGTTGATCCAATCTGTGCAATTTTAAGACGAATGAAAATGCAGACATTGAGATCCAGAATCTCATTTACAAGAGAAACCTATTTCGATAAAAAAAATAAATAAATAAAATAGCAAAATAAAAAATTACAAACAGCAGCAAGGCAAATGTTTAAGAAATTTGACTAAATTAAATAAGCTAATAAAATATAAGATAAAAGCAGGAGCAGATTTCTCTTTGTGCAATCCATCCTAACCTGCAGGGAGAATAAATACAGCAACAATGAGAAACGTAACAGAAAAAAAAACCCATGGTAGCTCTGGAGGAGCTGCAGAAATCCAATGCTCAGGTGGGAAAATCTGTTGGCATGGCAACTATCAGTCAAATCTGGCTTTTATGGATGAGTGGCAAGGACCCATCGCTAGAAGAAATAATTATAAATTCCAATCTGGCTAAACTTTCGCTATTTTACAAAACAAAAGTGGGCAAAAACACAAAATCTTACCAAGCGTCTATAGTTTTTAGTGCCAATATTTTAGTGCAACTGAAATAAAGCAAAGCTAACTTACAAGTAAATTTTCAGCAAGAAAAAGAAGTCAATGACTCTTTAATATTGATGAAAAATAATACATTTGCACTAGAAACTAGGCCTAAAATGTGTTATTTCTCTACAAAAGTTTTGTTTTTGCAGTGAAAAATCTGTCTCTAGAGGAGCAAAGCTTGTGTAGAAACCTCTTACCGACATGATGCTGTAATTCCAGTGAAAGGTGGTTTTTAAAAAATACTGAAAAATCTAAGTTCAATTGAAAACCTTGTGTTATTTTGTATCATTTCTGGGCTGCACTGTGCCTCAGTTGGTAGCACTGATTGCCTTGCAGCAAGAGGGTCATGCATGTGAATCCCAGCCAGGGGTCTTTCTGCATGAAGTTTGCATATTCTGTCTGTGCATGTGTGGGTTCACATGACTGTTAGGTTGGTTAGTCTCTAAATTGTCCTGAGCTGTCAGTGTACGTCCATGGTTGCCCGCTGTGTGACTATGTTGCCCTGTGATGGACTGACGATCTGTCCAGGATGTATCTTACCTCTCGATGACTGCAAGGACAAATGGGTTTTGATAATGCTTTGGATGAATTATTCCCTCCCATCCACTATCCCAATAAAACAGAGTTTGTTCAGTTTGTAGTTGAGGCAATCACAAAACAGGAAAAAGTGACAACTTTTATCAAAGCCCTGTAAGTTTCTGATATGAGTTCTGAATGGGGTGTGTGATGTGTGTGTGATGTGTGTGTGTACTTGTCTACCTATCTTATTTCTGGGACACGAACCAACCCTTCGAAGACCGATGGCTAGTGTTGGGCGATCTGGACTGTCATGTTTCAATACTTCTGATAATGTTAGGTAACTATGGCTTTTTCTGCATGGCCATCAGTCATAACCCCACAAACATGTATACAACTCTTGAAAAATGTTTGTAATGCGCTTCATCAGGACTAAGCTGCTCACAGTAACTGCATTTAAACAAATGTCCAAATTTATTCATATTAACATTGATAAACAGTGGAGAAAAATAGAAAAATAATCAATGTGAGCAGCTTTAGGCATTTTTAATCATCATTAATTGGAATTTTTTGTGACAATAAATCAAAATTTATCACGATAAATGACAAACGATATGATAAAAGTCCACCACTGCCAGAGCTTGGTCCTAACATGGTGAATCCAATTCTTCAGGGTTAGGGTTAAGTTGTGAATGAAGGTTTGGTTAATGTCAGGGTTAGGAAAAATGTCAGCATTAGCCATAAGTGCGGTGACAAAAATGAATGCAAGTCAACACAAAGTCTTAATGTGAGGAGGAATACAAACTTGTGTGAGATCAGACTGCGTCCTCACACAGACGACGTCCCTGTGTGAGCAGTCCGTCTCGCACAGACACGCTCACCGAGACAAGTGTTTGTCAGCTGAACGCCTGCAGTTTGCATGTAAATTCATTCAAATAGCTCAGCTGTGTGGGCTCCACACTCTCACAGTGTGATCTGCACAGGTATGGTCACATCATGACACGAACATGCCAGTGATGTCAGGCGTCTGCAGCCTTCTGCATCCATAAGAGGAATAATCACTACAGCCTGCCTATCTGAGGGAAATGACATGTAAACACATCAGTGTTTTATGTGTTTGCTGCCATCGTTCTGAAGCTAATCAGGACTGTGGATGAAACTATTTGCATATCGGTAGTGGCAATATTGCTCTTGGTCAGTTTTAATGGTTCCTTCTATGAAGAAGGGAGATAACGAAGTTCAGTCTCTGGTTGTGACTGTCAGACTCTGGCATCTTTTCAAACACATCACAATCGTCTTAGTCAGGAAGATGATGCATATATCAACATTATTACATGCATACATTAAAAAAAAAAAAAAATCAACTGGTTTTACTTACATGTTGCCTCTTTCACACACCTGTTCCTCTAGTCTTCATGCCGCATGTCCATCAGTCATCCCTCCACACACACACCTGTGTGTCCTGTGTCATGCTCACACACTGCAGGTGAGAAAGCAGAATGAGCACAGGCATCCAGACGAGCTCACCAGACACTCCTTCTCCCCTCTCTCTTTCTTTCTTTCTCTCTCTCTCTCTCTCATCCCTCCTACTCACTTTTACATTTTTGCACTCCCACTCTGCTCACTCACTCAGCCCTGTTAACCTTTCTCAGACAGATTCCCCATCTCGTGCTCTCTTTCTCTCTCAGTCTCTCCCGTCTGAACTAGCTCACCCTGTTGCTCTTGAACCTCTCCTCCGTTCGCAATCAGCCCTTCTGTTCTTCGCCGTTGCAGCACGCTCCACGCCGCGCTGTTGTCGGGTGTATAATTAGAGATGAGAGTGTTGTGCAACTCCTCGGCTGATGGTAGGCGTATGATTGCCTGATGGCATTGGCGAAGCGCCCGGTTCAGTAAGTTGCTTCAGACCAGGGTGGATACCAACGTTCACCAGGAAAAAAAAGGAAGAAGCAGCGTTTTCGTTCGACGGAACTCTCTTGAATCTCCGTGGCGTAGACGCACCAGGCTGTTGGAAACGTCTCTTTGAGATTTGTTTTACTCATAATCACAAGATAGCATCTCTTCACGTTCATGATTCAAATCTCCACTTTCACTACATAACAAAGGCGCTCCACTGGACGGAGATCTGGCGAGGCTTTTGGAGTAGCGTGAACTCACTGTCACGTTTAAGAAACCAGACGATCCGAGCGAGTTTTGTGAAATGACTCATTATCCTGTCAGAAAATGAGCAAACTGTGGTCCGAAAGTGATGGAAACGGACAGGGACAACACTCAGCCAGACTGCGGTGCTCAGTGGGCCAAACCGGGCCAAGAGGATACAGACCATACTGTCACACAAGTTTACGATGTAAAGCATCATAAACACAATGTGTTATGCGTTTCAGCAAATGCCATTGCACATTTGCTGAAATGTGTTATGCAAATAAACTTGACTTTGACTATACCACCTCCACCTGTCTGACACGACGGTGTCGATACTTTTCGTGCTGCTCCACCAAATTGTGTGAATTAACAATATAAATGAGAACGTCCTTCAGACTGCTTTTTGTTGAAATCACTGAAAGGTTGACATCAAAGATTCCAAACAAACTGCAGTTAAAAAAAAAAAAAAAAAACCCCTGAAAGAAAGCCCTTTCATGGCGGTGCAGGAAACTCGCTGTTTGTTTTATCTCGTGGAAGAAAGAGGACATGTCTTTTGCTCCGCCAGCCTCTGTCTCGGCTATTGATTTTGCAGGGCCTCAGCAGGTGAACCCCCAGTCATGAGGAAGCCCACGCACATTTATTATGTGGTGAAGAGGATTTCTCACTTTGACTCACACCGTGCTTCCTCTGCCCACTCTCTCTTTCTGTGCCTCTTTTCTTCAAATCTCTGGCTCTTATCTGCCACACACACACACACACACACACACACACACACACACACACACACACACACACACACACACACACAAAAACACGCACACACACTCAGGTTGGTGGAGGTTCTTGGTAATGGTGAGAGCTTGCATTGCATGCCTTTGCCACGATTAGCATATTTAGGCTGAACCACAGCAACCGGTGACATTTACAACCAATGTGTTTTTATTGATAGAAATCGCCAGTCACTCCCACCACTTCCCAACTGCTGCACAGCAGCTTGTATTTGCAGTTTCGCTTTGCAGCTTGGCACACAGACCAAAGTGAGAGTTTCACTCGTGATTCTTTATTTCCCCCATGCCGTGGTGGGGACAGGTTTGTTGTTCTCATACCAGACAAAAGGAGTTTGTTTCATTCATCACTAGATACATGGAGTCTTCTAGGGATTCAGAAGGAACATATTCACGACCATCGTGTGGCGTTTCTTCGTTCTGATTCGCTGCTCTCTCCTGCGTTGACTCGAAATCGCTATTTTTTCCTCCATGTAAATGAAACCAGACGGCTCCTCGTCTGTCTCAGTGCTCTGTTTTGGAATAAGAAAGAAGAAAAACGAGTAACATTTTCAAATAGAAACCTGAGTGGAAATTAGTCTGGAAATAACATATTTTGTCCACTAGGTGGCAACAAGTGAGCACTGTGTTTTTTTTTGTGGTTTTTTTTGTTTTTATTTTTTGGGTTTTTAGGGTTTGTTTGTTGTTGTTTTTTTACCGGGACCAGAAGGGCCACAATTTGTCACCAAGTTCTTTAAGTAAATGTATGTGTGAACATTTTTATGAGTCTTGAAAATTAATAGACTAAATAAACAAACAAAATGACAATGGTAATTGAAATAATGCGTTTATTATAAACTGAAACATTAATACAATTATATACATTTGTACTGGATACATGTTAAAACGAATATAATTCCAAAAATAATACAACTGTGAATTATTCAAGCAATTATTTAGTTAGTTCAGTTATTACTCGTTTCAACCTGTGCTACTGAAAGATATGAAAACTTTGGTCTCATTGTTCGCATTTCGTTAAAATAACTTTAAATCACAGAGGAAGCAGGATGAAACTGTAACTTTTGAAAACTTTGCCATTCATTGATGCTGGAACAGTCTCTCTTACGAGTTTCCACATGATAATGTGGTCCTGAAATTATTTATGACATGTACAAAACCATATACCACAAACAAAACTGCTTGTTGCACCCGTACTGGAAGCTTTATTGTGAAGAAGCAAACATTCAAACGATTATAAAGGTCATTAAAGGTGTTGCGTTTGTAAAGAGTTGAACCTCTTAGGAGCCTAAAACTGAACTCCAACACTGAGCTGCAATGTTTAAAATTACTCTTAAGAAGGGAAACATATATAAATATGACAGCCGCATCCCAAACCCGATCAACATGTTAAAAAAATGCAACACTTCTGCAAATCTTCTTCAAACTGAGAAGTTGTCCTCCTGACAAAACTTGTGTAATCAACTGAGGTCTATTAGATCACACAGATCTTTTCAGCCGTGCTGTGGGATTGGGATTAGGGCTTGGATTGGAAACACCTTCTTCCTGACAGAGTGGCCTCAGGGTGCAAACTATGACAAGACATCTTTGCATTTTAGCTCATCACTAGATGAGGTTAAATATTAATATTCGTATCGGAACTGATTGATTTCATGAATAAACTAGAGTATATAGATATTTTATGACTTAACAGCAGATTTGAAAGTACAGTAACAAAAGAAATATCTCCCGAGAATATTTTCTAACATTTTTAACGTTCCCACCTTTTTTTCTTCTTTTTTTAAATTTTTTTTTTTAAAAAAAAGGGAAACTAATAATGGTTATCAAATTGTGAAACATGATTCACTCAAGCAGATTCAATTTCAAAACACAAGCAGAGAAGGAGAAGAGGAGGACAAAAAGTCACTATTGGGGAGGTGAAGGAGAGGAGAGGAAAGGGGAGCAGAGGGACAAAAATAACAGAGGCATGTGTCTGGTCCTCCTTGGTATTTTCCACTCTGTTAAATAAATCCCTTCCTCCCTCCTCTCCCTCTCCTCCCTGCTCTCTTCCAGCTCCTCCTTCCTGCCCGTCATCGGTCAGCCGGTCGACTCCAACAGAGCCACAAAGTTGTCCTCGCTCTCATCCAAGTGGCACACTCTGCCCTCGGGGAGGAAGAAGAGAAGCAGGGAAGAAGGGCCAGCAGGGAGGCGATCTGAATCCGGATCCTCTGGAGCGGCTGCAGAGAGCGGAGGAGGAGGAGGAGGAAGAGGAGGTAGAGGAGGAGGGGGATGCGCGTCAGGATTTTGGTTGGACTCTGACGAGGCTGCCTGGTAGCGTCTCCTCACCCCGTCGTTCACGTCTGACTGGTGGTTTTGCTTCCAACAACTTTCCCAGCATCATGAGCTCCTCCTCAGCCAACCTTCAAAGCAAACACCCACCTTGTAAGTTTCCTTTTCAACCTGTGGTTTGATCAGATTCGAGGTGATAAGCAAAATGTTTCGATGATGAGCAGGGCTGGAAATAAAAGATGTTCTCCTCTGTGGCTGGTGGAGAACATTTTTTACTGGCCACTCAGACATTTTTTTGTCTTTCGATTACAAATCCCACAAGATCAAGCAAATTATAGAAAATGTCTGATTTATTCTTGATTCTATGAAAACCAATTTACTGACAATAAGTTTACCTTACAGACGTATATATACAGGCTAATTTAACATAAATCACTGACACATTAACAGGGTTGTAGTGCAATAAGTTAATCTGAAGCAAACTTTAACTACACAACCTTAACATTCTTGCAATCTTATGTTGAACATTTATAAATGTTGGCAACAACTCTCCCTGATAGTATTTATTAAAGATGTGTCTAGTCATTTTTAAAGTATTTTTAAATTGTGTCAATAGCTGTTTTCTAACTGTTTTGTTTTCCCTCACTCATTTCATTGGATAAGCCCCGTGTCCGTCAATAAAATCAACCAATTGATTGTCGCGGTCGATAAAAATTGGATTTAATATAATTTTTTGTTAAATTATGACAGGGTAGGACCGCCAGATATGGACAGTAAATGCATCAGTCTGGACTCCAGATGGTCACTTCTCCCCTGGACAGAAGTTCAAACTGAATGAAGCTTTTTTTCTGTTCACATTGTCAACCACAGTGGCGGTGCGTTGCTCCGATTTACCCCACTTCATACTTTTACCCGGATTAGGCCAGTGGCTGGTGCTATTTTCCACCTCTGATTATAAGAAAATTGTCTGCATCTTTATGTGTTTATTTATTTATTTTACCTTTGCCGATTGAAATGAACCACAAAAACGAAGCCGAGAGGCTGCTGGGTTAAAACAACCTGATTGATTATTTTGTTAACCTACCAGACGACCAAAATATGGGCAACACTGGATTTACCACAACAGGGCATTAAAAAATTTTGCCACAAATTTGTTTTATTTTTTATTTTTTTTGTCATTGGAAATAAATAAAACAAGGAGCTCACATTATGGCAAATATATTCCACACCCTTATGATTGAGGACGACACGGTGAATCCTACCAAAAACAGCAACGTATCAACAGCGGAAGATGAAGTTCACTTTACTTTCTTAATTACTTCCACACACTTTTGACATCATGCGTGGAACAATAAGTAAAAGAGAGTATGTTTATGTCAACTTTTCAATAATGCAACTAATAACGTTCCTTTGTTGAAACAAATTAAGTCGGAATACTTAATGACTTTGACTTTGCTATTGTTTGACAATTGTTTTGTTTAATTAGGATTACTGAACACGACAAGCTTTAGGCTCAGTTTGTTCACTGAGCCTAAAGCCTACACAAGGTTCTCTTGTGTAAAGTAATAAACATAATCCACTGGCATTTATATTATTCCATGGCGTTATTTTACCACCTTAGGATTTTTTTCTGTATTTTACATGCAAAATGGCCACCTGGTAAGAATGATGAGTTGCTTGTTTGTGTCCATCCTCATAATCTAGGTCACTTTTCTTGACCCTAATTTTTGGTTGAGCGTATCCTAACAGAGTACAGCCAGCACTGGGGTTAGACAAAAACAGTTTCTATCCAAAAGGGAGTGATGGTGCTTCTCTCATCTATCAACTATGTAAATAGATCTTAAAGTCATTTGCTTAAAGCCTTTGTGCATCATGTTTTCGTGGGATCCGGTGCGACGGCTCAGCCGGTGTTTTAATAGCTGCCTTTGCGTCGATGTTCTCTGAGGAGACGGAACAACGAGGTTCAAGTGCCAAAAAACCTGAAAGGAATGTTGACTCATCAGTCTTAGTTATATCAGATACTACCAGATGAACAGGTCATACTCTGTCAGGAATGCACACACACACGCACACGCACACACACACACACGCACGCACATGCACACGCCCACACACACACACCGAGAGGTAAAGTTGGACTGGGATCAATGCACAACTACAGACAAAGATCTCTTCTTCCTGATGGGATTGCGGTTGCAGATCTCGTCAGAACCGACTCGTCGCAGTCTGTTTTCAGAGACGAAGCGACCCAGCTAGGGCCTGAAGCTGCATTAGTCCCAACGAGTCCAGAGATTTCACCAGACTGAAATGGATCAGGGTTCTGGCTCTGGAGAAGGCGTCGCCCATCTGTTGTTGTGCCTGCTTTTCCCCGTGTATTCGGCTGTATGACGTTTTGATTTCTGTGTGAATGACCGGAGAGATCCACTGTGCCGTGTTTGGAGGGAAGGAGCGCGATACTGCGCCGAGACGCGAGATGCTGCCTGATGAGCATAAAATAGAGGATGAAAACCTTCATCATAGCTTAGCGTAACTCTCCCAGATCACATTGAGGTATTTGTTGCCGTGCCTTATGCTTTTCCTGTTTAGGAGATTTAGACCTGCGCAGTAGAAGTAAAAAAATCTATATATTTTTTACTTGCAAAAGTCCTGCTACAGCCACTAATTTCGGAGGATTTTATTGAAATGCTGGGTGATAGCTGTAAAGCAGAAGGAATGTTTAAACTTGACTATAAAAAACAAGCAAAGAGATCTGAAGCCGAGCTCACAGTGAGGGATTATCACAGTGGTTGTCCAGAGTGACCGAACACTTGCTGCAGGAAGTTAATAAGTGTCAGGGAAAAAAACACAAAACATGAGTCACAAAACTAACAAAAGCTGCAGTGGGAGGAAAGATGACGACCTCCCAGGAGTTCTGCACTTGATTTCTTGTTAAGTCTGAAGCGACCCGGCCGGAGAGCGCCGGACGAAAGACCCAACGGTTCCTCTCCACTCACCACTTCCATCACCGAATCTCGTTCCTGATACAGCGACGCTCAAGGTCAAGAGGCAAACCTCAGGGCTGCGTTTTCAGTGCCCTGCTTTTTTGTTTGCTCACTCTATCACCTCACTGCAGCTGCAACGTCAAAGTTTTTCATCAAAATTTTCAAATGACCAGCTCTCCTCTACAAAAGCCAAAGACATTTTGTGCAGAAAAAAAAAAACTCCAACCGAAATGAAAATGAAAAAATGTCTAAGTCCTCCAAATGGCAATTGGAGCTAAATGCAGTCACCCTGCTGGTCAGCAGTAACCATTCTGTCTAAGAGGATTTGCCAGTGCAGGAAACAAACATGGATCAGAGCTTTATCGTCTGGTAAAGCCTATTGTGTTAATCAGAACTCATGACAGCCTGCCGGTGGACATGTGGAGGCTACTGGGACAGGACAATGACCTTACAAACGGCCCTATTGTCAGTCATGGCGGGACCGAGAAGAGGCCTCCTGCTGATGATGTCAGCGCCGATGGACGGTGCTGGACACAGCTTTGTCCTGGCAAACATAGCCTGAGCCAACATGACCCGCAAATACAACCGAGCATCAGCAGGGGTCGTTAATAATTCATGAGCCTTGCAACCCGATTCTTGTAAAGTGGGAGCTTTTTTAGTGTTCCAAGGCAAAACTTGAGAGTGAAAGTCTGACTGCTCCACTTTATTTCTGAGGAGAGAGGAAAGGAGCAGAGGGATTTTGGTCTGAAACCGCTTGGACGCCTGCGTCCGTATCCTGACTTCTCGCGGTAAGACAAAGGTCAAAGAGTGACGCGGTCTTTCCACCTTTGGACAGGACGCCCAGAGCATTCATAGCCAGGTAGATCCCCGTGTTTCAGAAATAACAGAGATCTGTAAAAAGCTTTGTTATTTTTCAGTCTCTTACACTTTTAGAGACCACAAACGCATGAGTGAATGACCTTTTCTGTGACCTCTTAGCCGGTCCACAGTTCAAATTTTGAAACACTGACACAGTCCAGAGATCTGTAAAAAGCATTGGACTGTGTCAGAGGTCTTCTTTACAGTGCTAACAAACCCTCTGTTTGGCCACAGTTCATTTAGGGTTCTGGAAAAAGACATTCCCAGTGCTTTGCAGTGGAGCACGTTCACATCCAACCCATGAAAAACCCCCACTGTAAATAATGGTGGTCATACTTTCATCTTTTTCGTTCTCATTTTGCCTCCTTACTGACTGTAGCGCTAGGAACTAAAAATCAGTCCATTTTATCTCTGACACAGGCTGGGTGACGCCGGCTAAACGTTTGCAGTTCCTCTTTCTGCACTTCGAAAAGCCCTGGACTGTATCAGTGATTTGCTGCAACACCATGTTGCAATAAAAACAATGAAAGTGAAGCATTTGATTTTGGTAAATGTAAAAAAAAAAAAAAAAATTACAAGAACACTGGAGCAAAAAGTGGCATCTTTGAGTCATCAAGCTGCAAAAGCCTTTTCTGTCCTACCCTACCAACCAGAAATGTAAACACCCAGAGTTTTCCTAAACACCGTGGGACCGTAACCGGACCCATGTGCTTTTGGTCAGAGGAGACTCAGAGTGATCGCCTCATACCCAAAGTTAAATATGGTGGAGAATGAGGGATCCTGTTTTGTTTTGCTTTCAGAAGGTCCTGACAACCCCATGATGTGCATGGCATGAAATGCAAAAACACAAGCAAAGTCCTGGCGGTATCTAAAACTGGATCATCAGCAAGGTAATGACCCAAAACGTACGGCCAAGTCAGCACACAAATAGTTCACCAGACGTAAAATCAAAATCCTACAGAGGAGATGGGAACTTATGAATCTGGACCATCTGCAGAGGTTGTTAAAGAGAAACTGTTGATGCTCCAACCTTGTTGCTATAGGTGAAAACTAAGTGTTGGTTTCTTCATCAGGTCCATCACAAGCACTCATATGAACTTTATTGAAACAATCCAAGTTGAACTGGGTGTACCAAGAACAAGAACAGAAGTCCAAATATTTAGTTTTGAATTGGCCCTTTACATAGGCATCATTCAAGTCAAGACTTCCCGGTGCCTGCTGACACAAGAGCTATTTAAATAGGGATGACTTCATCCACTCGGGTAGGAAAATCACTTCCCAGCTCAGACAGAGCCAAAGTTGTGCTAAGCTACTCTGCTGTTACAGTGGAGAAGAAAGCAGCGACTCCCAGAAGTTTTAATTCTCCCTCCGACGTTTCTCTGTTGTTCCAAAGCGACGGGAAAATGTTTCCACAGAAGAAGCGTTTGCTTCTGGCCTTGACCTTCCCTCTCTTCGTCACAGGGGAGCTTCGCCTGAGCTCACATTTTCCTCCGGCTCACTGATGGGCCTAATGGGAGCCTGTGGGCGACACCGAGCCCTCCTATCCCTTCATTTAGCTCAGGGATCAATGCTTTGCTGCTGCAGCTGTCGCTTCCAACCTGGCATCTCAGCGGGCGGCTCCTCACAAAAAAAAAAAAAAAGAAAAAAGAAAAAACAAGGGGGAAGAGAAACATGGAGCATCCACACATTAAACAGACACAAAGAGTGACCTGGTTTTTCTTTTTCATTTGTGTACTAGAAGCTGTGCCGTGAGGAGATGACGAGATTTAGTTGAGCTCTAAACGATCAAAAAGGGATGATGGGTTTTGCTTCTTAGATGCCGCGCTGAGCCCTTTCGTGTGGTCAGCGTCATCGTGACACAGTTTTTGTGAAAATGTGACAATAGTATAATTCAGGCTCTTCATGCTGAGAGGACGCCCTCACGCTGCCTCTCAAAAGTATTCACACCCATTGACGTCTAAACGTCTCGTTAGAATGAGGTCATGTGTTTTACTTTGGATTTTTTTTTCTTTTTTGCCAAAGACTTAACTTATAGTAGTAAGTGTAGTGAAGTACTGAAAAGTGTGAGGGCTCTATTTCTGACTGATAGCAATTAAAATGCAACGTAACCAATTCATTCAGAGATCACAAAGCAAGTAAAGAGTTTTAATCCCAGGGTTAATGAAACCTACAAATATTCCGCCAATGTTGCAAAACCAAAATTTTGTAATTACGGTTTTTCCATTTAATAAAATAAAATGCAATTAAAATCACACCTGAATGAATTGGTTCACAGGATAAGTCGTTAAAAAAAACACGCCGCTCCGTCGTTCTCACGCCACTTCCTGTCGTCTTCTTCGCTTTTCCGCCAGTAGTAACATCCAGTTGTTGATCACGCGACTCGTGTGATGAGAAAAAAGTGCTTCAGTTGCATCACATTAATTTCGATCTGGCCGAAAAACCACCTCGTCCAAACGCGAAGGCGTTTTATTATGTCACTTGTTTTAATGTGACAAGTTCAAGGGACATGAAAACTTTGGCTTGGTTCTCTGCTTTTATCCGGCCACTCTGTCTGGAATTTTAGTGATTTTCTTTTTTAAATCTGTCCAAATTACCCACTCTAGGAACTCGCATTATCTTGAAGGAGAGCAGTCAGTCCCATTCAGCTACATCTCTGCCTTTGCGTTTGCCTTGAAAGGGCCCTTTATTTGCCTGCTGCCTGAGCTGAAGATCTGGGTTTGTCTTCATGTGGGGAGACGGGGTGGCATGCAAACACATCCGGCCTCCTCCGTCTGTACCAAACACTTCTCTGTCTCTCCCAGTCATTCTGCGTGTCCAGCTGGTCTTATGGACCTCTGCTTCTCAAGTCCCACGGTGTGAGAGAGAGGAAGGAAAGACGAGGGGGGGAGGAGGAGGGAAAGAGCCAGAATAGACTGAGTGAATGAAATCTTTCACATTCTTCCTTCCTTCCACCACAAAACCAATGACTTTGTTGTTGTGTGGAACTGATGTTCAACAGACATGTAATTTTTTTCACTGAAGATTTGCCCAAGTGAGTTCCTGGGCTACTCAGAGGTCACCAGGGTCGCCGGTGGCCAAAGAAACTAACTCCTGGATGAGGAAGCAAAATCAATGTGAGGATGTACGTCTGTAACTAACCTTTAGCTGCCCAGGGGCATCAGGCTTTCAGTGGAAACAATCGATGGCGTGATCAATCAGCGTTTAACCGGGTGGGAAAACACTCCACGATAAGCAGCAGCTATATTTAAACCTGCAGCCTTGAAGAGAGTCAATCTAATCCAGCTCAGGTTAGCTGCTTTCCAAAACAAAACGCTGCGTTTTCTCTCCGCCGCGCTGCTCTCAGCTGGACGCGGCGAACATTTCGGGTCGCACGTCAAGCAGGCCGCTTCTTATTGTGTCAGACATATCGCTTTGTCAACGCCGCGCCCCTCGCCTCCCGTTAAAGCGCTGAGGAAAGCTGTGTTTGTGATTGCGTAACAATTACAAATGTCCCTCTGGAGTACTTAAAGGGGCGGTGTTATGCATTTTACAGCACGACAAAGTGGGAATGTTAACTTCAGTTGTTATCAAACATTAAAAAAATTTTTTTTAAATGAAGGAACTGTCTCTTTATGAAACTCCTGCTCTTTCTAACGCTGGCAAATCATCACATTACAAATGTTACTATACACACAGAAATATGTATCATCGATGAGCTATTTTAAGTTTTATTTTTTTTTCAATTAAAAAAGATAAATATCGATACCAAGGTGAGTATTGGTATCGGGTCGATAAGATTGATACTTTTCTTTGCATGTGTTCAGGAAACCCCTCAAACGTCCTCATAGAGTTCATACCAAGAGCGAACGCTTACATTTGGATTAATCATTAAATACCTTCATAATGTTTTTAAGTATTGGTATCAGTATCGGCGATACTCGCCATGTATCGATACAAACATTGTCAGTGTCGCCCACCTCTACTACGCAGTAAGCGGAAATGAATATTTCCTTATTATGGACTCAAATAAGCAGAAAGCAGGTTCAAGCGATTGTTGTTCCCAGTGACCCCGGGGTTTTTAAAATGTCTCCCTGTTTGAAGCTTTGTGTTTCTCATCGCGGTCTCCATCAACAAGCTGTCAGCCGAGGCCGGAGCTGCGGTGACAGGCTCCTGTCATGTCGCCGTCGCAGATGTGCGCCTGGCCGTGACTCATGGGGAGCACTGTGCTGATGCAGCACAGCAGACAGGCCGACCTGTTGCTCTTTTAGATCAGCTTTGCAGCCTTAGCACTTCCAGAGAAGGATTCTTTTTTTTTTTTTTGCAGAATTTTCTGTGCTACTTTGACTTAATAAAGTAGCACAGAAAGCCTGCGATCACAAGCGTCCTCGCATTGACACAAGCGATGACTCATCCGGTCTAAATTGCACTCGCTGGTGCGTTTTTAGGTCGCTAGGTCCTACGCTGACTAGATAAGCTTGACTTTACTCCCAGTTTAGACATGAATCAGACGCCTGATCCAATTAGTTCAATCCCTGTTTGCGGGCTGGAGTCGCTGCTCGGATCTCAGATGTCAGCAGCTGCCAGTAAATCCACTGATTCACACATTTCAGTTCAAGTTTTCTGATAAGCCATCCACCTGTCTTTATTTCAGTTTGAGATTAGTAACCTAAGAGGAGAGAACCTCGGTTTGTCTAGGGTTCTCTTCAGCCTGGTAAACTCCAGTTCGGGTAGCAGCGATGCTGATGAGGAGGAAAATGGGATCACATGGTCCCTCAAACAGGATTAGCTTAGCGAGAGGACTCACAGTTCACCCTGTGAATCTTAAGAGCAAGACTGAAAATGTGTGGGCGAGCAAAGTGCGGCTGTCTTTCATTTCCATTGATGCCCTCGGTAAAGCTTGCATTTTCATACAAATGACGAACACAGAGGGCTTAAAAACTGCGTATCTTCACAGATGCATGCTTGCGGAGTAGCATAAACATGAAACTGCTAACATGCGCATCACTTTAAGCCCGGCGTTGTCATGTTTACTGCTTGCTTTCTTCAGGAACAGAACGAAGGGACATAAAGCTCTTTCTGGGCCGCAGCTCAATGTCGCCCTCTTCTGGCTCGCTGGGCTGCTGAGCGATTTGAAATGGGTTTTGGTTGGGAGTCGAGACACAAGGATGTACTGAACAAGCAGAGAGGTCTGTTGACAGTGAGTCATAAAAAGACGATCAGGAACCTCTGATGAACTTTACACACACTAAGAGCAGATACACTTTGTCATCTTCTTAAAATAATGGCCTAAAATGATTTTGGAAAGGAAAAAAAACATACCACCACCTCTTCATTGCCTAAAGATAACTTAGGGAACAACAACAAAAAAAAAAGACTTATTTTAGGATATGCAATCTGTTCATATAACAAGACCAACACTGTCCCGATGCCAAAACAACTCTGAACAGTGCAAATGTTTTGTGTTTCCGGAAATAGTATAAAAGTCTCAATAATCTCAAAGTGTTTTTAAGAGTCTTTGTTAACAAAGAATAATCCGGTTTGGATTTGACAGAAGTGATTTCAGATTGTTTGTCCTTGAGCCGTGTGCCAACTTGAGCGTTGCTCACCGGCTGCGGAGAACAGTAGTTATTTTCTGACTCACCCTCCAGCAACCAATCGTCAATCACCAGGAGATGACAATACAGTACCAGATAACAGATTGGAGCATAATTAGCAGAGACATTTATTTGTTGGTTTTGTTTCCGTGCCGCTCCCCAGTAGACATTAAACCTGTAAATAAGAAATGTGCTGCAGCAACGTCTGACTCCCTGTCCTGCTGCGTCCTGCGATTCCCAGCAGAGACGGAGCGTGCCCAGAGGCTTCCAGACGTGGAGTCAGCGCAGCAGCTCAAGCTCCGGGAGCGGCAGCGCTTCTTCGAGGAGGTCTTCCAGCACGAAGTGGACGTCTACCTGTCCTCGGCACACCTGTGCATCAGAGACTACAGGAGACGTAAGCTGGACGTTCGGCAGCGGGCTTTCCGCTGTCCATGAATTAAAAATACTAATTGATTTTTTGTTATTTTTCTTCTGACTTTGCAGCGCCCATCGGCAGCGTCTCCTCCATGGAGGTGAACGTGGATCTCCTAGACCAGATGGAGCTCATCGACCTCTCTGACCCAGACCCGGTGGATGTGTTCTTCAGCTCCGTGGGCGAGGAAGGGGTGCTGTCCTCGCCGCTGCCGGGTATCAGAACCGTTGAAACTGGGCCATAATGCACTCTGAAAAAAAAAAAAAATCATACCCTGATTAAATTTAGCAACGTGCAGCAACATTTTTACAAGATGTTGAGTTTATTTGAATGCCCTCAAATTGGTTGGAACAAAACATTTGTAGTCAGTAAATGTAAGTTACGTTTTTAATTACATCTTAAACATTGAATTGACATTAAATGGTTAATCTATTCATTGATTGACAGGCATGCAAACACATTTCCACCTTGCTAATGGTGCAACGCAGGACACAACAACGTGCCGCTAAGCACCCTGGGAAATTGTTTCCATTTCCGCCTTTTTCATGTTTCAGTTGACCTGCAAACCTAAAATCCTTACTTTACTCAACAGATGGGACAAACTGGTCAAAAAAGTTGACCAGTTCAAAATATAGATCTTTGACTTAAAAAGTCAAAGTCAGTAGGCGACTAAATGCAGCTCAAATGTTTAATAATATGCCCACATAGCCGGGTGATATTTTTTTTTAGAGTGTGGCTCATACGAAACAATAATGAAATCGACTTTGAGCCCAAGGTGACGTCGCGCTTTCTCCCTCCAAACATCAGCAGGCCACGGCAGCGACGAGGCGGCCATCAGGAACGGGCTGTTCCGCCACGTCCTGGAGAGTCTGGACGCCAAGTCCCGCATGTCCTCCACGTCTTCGGACTCCTCCTCGGACAGCCAGGCCGCCGACGTCAACGGAGGAGACACTCCTCTGGTGGGGTCGGACAGCGAGGAGACGGCGGGCAGCGAAGCGGGGAAGAGAGGCGCGTCGCCGGAGGAAGGAGCGCGGAGAGCTCGGAGTGTATGCTCCTACTGCGAAGAAAGCTCCCGTACGAAACAGTGACGGAGGACGCCTCAGCCAGAGGAGGACGTTTGTTTGAGGAAAGACTTTTCATTTGACCCGCAGCAGGTTTCCATGGTGACCTCGCTGATCGACGTGTACTTTCTGGCGCGGAGTGTAAATATGGCGATTCTGGTTAGACTGGTCTTCCTTTTTGTCGTTTCAGTGTGAAAAATAATGACTTTTTGTACAGCATTAATAAAACTCTAAAACAAGAGATGACAGAAATTCTATCAATTTTCATTTTATTTCGTTCCATTGGGAAAGCAGAGCACTGAGATGCCGCCAAGGAAACAGGGACTTGTTTAAGTTGGCATTTCACAGCTTGTGTGTTGTACTGAAAATAAAGGAAGACGGAAATAGAGCCGGTTCTTGTGGGGGTTTTGTAACGAGGACCGCAATTAGAAAGTACACGCTTCAGGCAAAACTCACAAGCGCTACAGTCAGACTTCAAACAGGCTTTTTCCACAAAAGAGCTTTCTGCAGGCCATCATCTCAGCATGTGTCCACACTGACAAAGAAGAGAGAACATAGGCTTAAGAGTAATTTGAAGCACTGAAAATGTGTTCATTTAAATGATAAAAGGGCAGTATTATGTAAAATCAACTTTTTTTTTTAGCATTACATCATAATTGTATTAATTCATACCGTTTACCTATCGTGGCAACCATTCAGCTAAAATGCCTGGGTGGATCTAGCTCCGCCTTCGAGGATGAAACTCCTCCTCAGAGCTGCGGTTCCCAGCCCTCCCCTGCAACCGCCTCACTCGGCTCCTTCAGACTAGCCAGCAGCAATTAGCAACCACCTGGTGGAACTGCGCATCAGCTGAGCTCATTGTACGAGCTACTTCTCAGTGCGTGGTAAAGACGTAGTTAAAAGGTTCATATGAGCCACGTTGTGGTGACTTACTGAAGGTGGAGATTCAGATTTTTAAAAACACAGAGGTCAAATTTCTCTTAAGCTATATTTTAGAGATACAGCATTTGTACAACTGAAGGTAAATTTTGTCGTAATAAATCCACAAGCTTCATCAGTTTAAGGGGTTTGATAAACTTCCTAAATGAGTATAATACATGACTAATATTTTTTTTCATAGAAATAAGTTTAAACAAAAAAAGTACAGCATATTAATCCCAGAGGACATGCACTGATAGAAACTTGGTGGAGGTAGAGCACTTGCTCTTTCTCCTCTAAAAGTGTCCCTTTGACTTTATTTAAATTTTTTTTTTTACGGTCTGTAGCGTCTAAGACAGCGTTTCTGGGTTTTGAAGTTTAGAAGTGTAGAACCCTACATTTTTGTAATTTAACCTGACAGGACTCAGTTTGCCCCAGATATGCAAATATTGTGTTATCCAATCTGCCTGAACAAAGGGAAAAGGAAGGACATATCCCTCTTCTATCTGATTTTTACTTCCATAAAGATGTAACATATCACTTCCCTTTTCTGCAGCAATGGATTGTTTCCCTCCCACTCATCATGCAAAACGAAACGTTCAGGGAATAACTTGGCAGGACGCCACACGTGTATGCGCCCGAAACCTGATCGTCCGCTCAGTAATGGGAGCAGATCCCCTCCCCCGTGACGTCTGAAAGCCATAATTAAAACAACAAAATTGCCTAAGCTGGAAGAGACAGAGTCAGCTGTAACCTGTGATTGTGACATTGTGTGTGTGAAGACCGGAGTCCAGGTTTTTACACACAAACACACACACTCCGCGCTGGAGGCACTGAACAAGCATCATGCTTCTCTTACTCCTGCTGGTATGTAGCACCTGTAGTAAACATTTCAGGCTTTACTTCAGAGGTTCTGCTTTACATACGTTTATCTCGAGATCCTGATTTAAGTTTGAATCTTGTTTTCTTTTAGGAAACTTAGACGTTTTAAATTTCGTTAAGCTATTTTTCTTTTCTTTTTTTTTTTTGCTTGTGTGTTTCTGGTTACGTTAACTTAAAAAAACATTTCCAGTCAGCCGTTTTGTTTTCCACTTGACAGACAGAAAGCGTGCAGCAGAGCAAAACTAGTCTGTGTGTAGACGCCGGCTTTCATTGCCCTTCAGGTTTGGTCGGCTCTTTATCTTTCAGATATTTTTGATGCCAAGTCCGTTGTGCACAGCAGCGCAGAGTCGCCAGAAGAGATCCTGGATCATCGACTCCTACGAGTTAGAAGAAGGGAACCCGGGGCCCTTCCCTTACGTATTGGGCCAGGTAAAGACGTCTCAGAAAACCGGTCTTTCTTCATGTCAAAAAAACAGACGCGAACTATGCAGATATGCTTTGAGCTTAATAACTTATTCTTCTGTATATTTTTATCAGGTGTGAAGGAAATGTTCATTCTTGTAAAAGCAGATTGTGAAAAACAAAAGTCGTGTTGCAGGTGACTCTCGACCGCAAATATCGAGTATTCTTCAACCTGAAAGGCCAAGGAGTGGACGAGGACCCGAAGGATGTCCTCAGCATCAATGAGTCGACGGGCCAGATTTTTGTCTCCAGGCCGGTGGACTTCGAGGAGTACAAAGTGCTAAAGGTTCGGGTTTTTTTTTACAGACCTTACACAAAACGTCTCAGTCGGCCAACGACTTCTGCATTTCAGCAGGTGTCAGAATTCACACCTCAGGGCCCGCGAGCCATGAAGCTTTCGGTTTCTCGCTCATACCATATATACTTTGCAGAATAAATGTTTTTGTTTTAGTTAGACTTAACTGGGATCTCAGAGCATGTACTGCAGAAAGGGAAAAACAATGGATGATTGTTAATACGAAATTCTAAACAATTTTCTTTACTTAACCATTTAGCTGAAATAAAGTAGCTTGAAGTTGTTGTTTTTTTTTTTTAATTTAAAATAGAAATGTGTATTGTTTTTTTATTTTCACGTTTGGATGAGAGAGTCTATCCATCCATCCATCCATTTTCCATCACCCTTCTCCCTAACGGGGTCGGGAGTTGCTGGTGCCTATCTCCAGCTGCGTTCCGGGCGAGAGGCGGGGTTCACCCTGGACAGGTCGCCAGTCTGTCACAGTGAGAGAGTCTAATTATAACCAAACATGCATGGATCCTACAGGACCATAAACTACAAAAAGTATAGAAGTGTGTTGATTCATTTTGCCCTGTAGTTCATGGCTGGAAAGACGTCTTCATTTTTGATCATGTATTTGCTCTAAGCAAAAACTGATTCTCTTTCAAACAATAACATAACCAAAATAATAAAACATTTGCCTGGCTTGAATTTAAGCTATTTTGGAAAGCTTTCCTTCTTATCGACTAACTTGGATAAATGAATTGATTTGTAGGTGCAAAACCCCTTGGTTTAAACGTGGCCTTGACTTAGAAATATCTGCATCTAGTCGCAGGACAGAATCAGCATTTTATAAAGTCTTTTGTTCTCTTGGTAACGTTGCTTCTTTGTGGATGTGTAGCTAAGTTTTGAAGCCAAGAATCCGGACGACTACTCCATTGACACTCGACTCGGAGTTGAGATTGCAATTCGAGACATCAATGACAACCCGCCGCTCTTCGACGAACCTGTGTATAATGTCAGGGTTGAAGAGGCTCTTTCTCAAGGTAAAACGGTTGAGCAGGCCTCCTGTTTTTTTGTTTTTTTTTACTCTGTTCTAAGCCTTTTTTTTTTTAAATCATCAACCCTCTGCAGGCTCCCATCTCCTCACCGTATTAGCCTTTGACAGAGATAAACCAAATACCCCCAACTCAACTTTCCACTACGCCATCAAATCGGTTTCCCCGGAATCTTCAAACATCGAATTCGTCCTCAAAGACAATGGAGCGCTGTCATTTAAAGGCTGTTTCGATCACGAGGCAAGACACTCCCTTTTTCTAAGCAGATAAGGAATAGTTGGATTGAAAGGTAAACAATAGCATAACTATTTCCAGTTTGTCTAGATCGCACATGAAAAGAAACAATTTCACAAGATGTGGTGTGTATCCAAGCATTGAGGGTGTGCTGACGCTTGAGTACTGTCTAAATGCAGAACAAAAATTAGCTGGAGGGAAAACCTTTATCTGCCGCATCAAACTTGACCTGTGTCTGTGGGAGGAGCGCACAATTCCAGAGAAAATACCTTTATTTTTCCTCCACACCCTTCACGCTGATGATGCCGTCTCTTCTTACATCACAGGTGGCCAGCGAGCACATGTTGGTGATAGAGGCTGTAGACCACGGCGAGGTCGTCCAGTTGTCCAGTTCAACTTCAGCCGTCATCCAGGTGGAGGACGGCAATGACCACCTTCCAGTCATCACAGGTCGATCGGTAGGCAGCCAATCTGACCTCATGGTCACCTTTTCCTTCGTCAAACCTCCGTGGGTGTGTGAGACTGATCTTCCTTGAGACATTCAGAAGTATTTGCATAACGACTTCTTACTCCTACCGGTTCTATATTTAGTTTGGCTTTCATTTTGAAGATGATGTCAAAAATCAACTACGCTTTGCTGCTTTGCTATTGAGAATCAACTGCTTGCTGGAGGCAAGTTTCAACTTTACTGTGAAGAGTGCCAAGCCACGCATGATAGCTGTTGATGTTAATTCAATGTCGTGGGCAGCATAGACAGTTTTATTCATTTCCTCCGCTGCTGAAACTACAGGCGGACTACTACAGTGCAGAAAATCAACGTCATGGTTCATAACCTTCTGTCGATTATTGGCCCGGTTGAAATTCTACCAGAGATATCCCGCTCAGTGGGAGAAATCAGACGGCGCACTGAAGGGAGATGAGAATCGAGCAAGAGATGTTGCAAAGCCAGTGACATATACCGAGACCATAGGGACAGATGTGCGAAACCCTGAAATATTTTGTTACATCGGGATAATTTCGCAATTAAAATTGCCTACAATTTTAATTGTTTAAATTTGCCTACAATTAATTCAATTCAGCTTATTTATATTGCAGCAACTCACGACAAACGCCATCTCAAGGCATCTTACAAATAAACAAAAAGGCCTGTCACTGTTTATATTTTCACCACACAGTGAGGACTTAAAAAATGTAAAAAAACAAAAAAAAAACAAAAAAAAAAAGATGTCCAAAGCTAAATAACTCAAAACAAAGAGTGTCATTAGGTGGACACCAATCTCCATGACAACTATTATTGATGCTATCCACATGCAAACTGGTGTGTTGGTAGCGATGCCATTTTTTTCTGTCCTACCACCACAGAAGAATCAAGTTTGCTAAATGCTACAGGGACTTTGACTGAAGTCCTGAGGTTTGGTCACAAAAAGCTAATATCCCCGTTATATTACTGCACATCAGCCTTTTGCTTCAAGTAGTGACACATCTATTTTACCTTCCGACACATTTAAAACTGTTGCATGCATTACGTGGCCTCTGCCACGTCCAGACTTGTTGCCATTCCTTTGTCGCTACGTGTATAATTTTCTAGACCCGCCGCTGACGTCCTCACATGTACGCCTCTGCAGCGAAGGTTTTTTTGATACGCCAAGATGCAGGGAAAGACAGAAAACAGTTGTGTGAATTTAGACTGAGCTTTTTGGCAACAAACGCTCTAACCCTAAACCCAACAGCAAGAATGAAGGTTTAGGGGGGGAAATACTTTTCCAATAAACATGACCAACGCTGGACCTGCACATTGTTTTTGAACCAAACACATAGTTTAGATACTTTAGCACTTGAGTCAGATAAATTTCAAGTCAGTATTTATAATGTGCTCTATGTGCTCCAGACAGAAACTTTCTTAAGGTTAACATGTTTAGTTAGTTAATCTGACACACTCCGATTTAGCGCTGAATGTTTACCATCACCTTTACCTTGGATTTGAACAACAGGGCTCAGGCAAAGTGAAGGAAAACGAGTTTGGAGTCTCTCCTCTGCGCCTCCATGTGACGGACGAAGACATGGCACAGAGCAAAGCCTGGAGAGCCAAATACACCATTCAAGGAGACGAGAAAGGATACTTCAAGATAGAGACAGACCCAGAGACTAATGATGGGATTTTGACTGTTGTGAAAGTAAGAAGTGCTTGTACTTGACGATGTTGCTTCTAATTATTATTATTATTATTATTATTTTTTTTTTTATTTGGCTTAAATGTTTTTGAAATGCAATTCAACTAAAAAGACATTTCTTCATAGTCATTAGACTTTGAAGACGGAGCAATGAGAGAGCTGAAGATATCGGTCGAAAACGAGGCGCCGTACTTCTCCTGCAAAGTGAAAAGGCGGACGTCCGGGGACCTCTGGGATGTTGATTTCACTGAAGAGCAAATCGGTGACAAGAAGATTCAGCGCGACACCACAACAGTTGTCATCGAGGTACAGGACGTGAACGACCCCCCGAACTTCGACGTGACCGTCAAAGAGGTCAGCCTGCAAGAGGACGCGCCGATCGGAACCTGGCTGGAGAAAGTGACCGCTGTGGATCGAGACACCACTGCTTCAAGAGACTTCATGTAAGGTGGCTCTTTTTGTAAATATGGGGAGCAATGGCCAACCGCTTGGAGATTATAGAGTTTAGTGTGCTTTGAACAACCTGCAAAACAATTTGTAAAGCAAAACCGAGAGAGGGATGTGGAAAACTGAAGAACTGTGAAGTCCAGTTTCAGAGGAAAGTTGCGTTGTGTATTCAGCTTCTTCCCTGCCTCCCATCAGACCAAGTTCATGAAACGGGCAAACTGACAATCGCTTTTCCAGAATGGACAGACTGCTCGCCAGCCCCTTGCTCAACAGTCACTCAGAACTCCCCCTCGAAGGAATATTATGTATAAACGTGTCCCTGAAAACCCCAGTATAAGCCTCAAGTTCAAAAACACCATCCTTCAGCTCAAAGTTGTGAAGAATGTGACCTGCATTCATGAACGCGGACATTCAGAGCTCAGGCCATCGCTGGGAGGGAGGTAATGGTAGTGTGGTCGGTATGCTAGGAAGCAATCGCCAGGGCAAAATTTATGTCAGGACCACAACTGTTCAATGTATTCGGATTGTTCTGAACGTTTGCATTTTGAGTTTCAATTTAGCATCTTTTTGCATTCAAGTGAGTTGCGTTTGTCAACAGCTACAAAGTGGGACACGATCCAGCAGGCTGGATGGATGTCGATCCCCAAACTGGGGACATCACTACCAGACAGATGGTGGACAGGGAATCCGACCATGTTGTCGACGGCGTTTACACCCTGATTCTGCACGCAGTGGATAAAGGTATCCACAATTTCTATAATTCTCATTGTAGCGTTTAGTATCTCCATTGTGAAAGCACTGTTTTCTACTTTTAACAGGGGAGCCACCAATGACAGGCACAGCTACACTGCAGATCCACCTTGCTGATGTAAATGACAACCTACCAAAACTGGAGGTGAGCCAAGTGGATGTCTGCTTGTCCGACGGCCAAACTCCAACCAACATCTCAGCCACTGATCTAGACTCCGTTCCTTATGGAGGGCCTTTCAACTTTGAGCTGCTTGGGGACGTCGAAGGACAATGGAAACTGGATCCATCTCATGGTAAAACTGTGATAAAATGTAGAAAAATCTCGCAATGACACAATCAAACAGCTTTGCTTTGGTTTTTGTAGGTTTCACAGCTGGCCTGGTGAGGGATTCTAGTGTACAGAGTGGTCTTTACACTCTTAGAGTGAAGGTGACAGACATGCAAGGGACGTTTGACATTTCCGAGCTGAACGCCACCGTGTGCTCCTGCTCGGTGGAACACCTCTGCCGCAATTGGAAGCCTATGACGATTAACTTCTCCGGCGCTGTAGGCGTCGCACTGGTTGCAGCAGCTTTATTTTTGCGTAAGGAATGAAAGCACTTATCTTTAGACCATCCTGGAAATGTGACAACTCCTGTAAAATGACCTTTTTGCAGTGGCGCTGTTGGCAGTGGTGCTTGATATCTTCCCTGAAAAAAACGTAATCCCCACAGAGGAATCCTGTGCGTTTAAGGGATCCCTCTTGACTTCAAACACTGAACAACGAGGGGATGCAATGAAGGTTACACATGAGAAACACTCAAAAGTTTGACTTATTTTAGTACAAATCTCACTAACCGTTTCTTATTTCTTGCAAAGGTCGAGGAATTGTTAATTCTTACTGAACATAGAAGTTGGAGGACACGAGGCAACGTAGGGAGAAAGGAAATTACGTTTTTTTCAAGTCAGTCTATGAAGTTTGGCTGATGTTTGTCTCTCTCTTCCACAGCGGGGAGGAGACAGCTTCATCAATAATGACTCAAGGAGGTCCGAGAGTCTTTACTCGAGGAGCAGTAAACACTGGAGCAAGGTAAGGTTCAAGTTGAACATTCAGTTGTTTTCTCCCCTCACATCTACACATCTCCACATCTCGGCCAACGGCTGCTTCTTCCTCCAAACACCTGCTACTTGTAGTTTTGGACTTTCAAAAGTGAGATTGTGAGATTCTGTTTCTTACGTTAAAATTAATCTGTGGAGAGCATAACTGTTAAACCCAAAATTGTACATATCTCTGGAAGATTTAGATTCAGGTTCAGAGACCTTTCTTGTTTTTATGAGATATTTCTTAAAAAATAAAAATAGGTCTGCACTTAAAAATAGCATATCACAACTTAAAACAATTATTTGCATTAAGCCAATCAAACCCTTATAATTGGGTTAATGCAAATTAACCCAATTATTAAAAAATGCATTAAAAAATGCATTAAAAAATGCCTTTTTTTTATGGATAAAAGGCATTGTTATCCAAAAAAATGCCTTTTTTTTTAAAAAAAAAAATTTTTTTTCAAAAAAAAAAATGGCATAAAAAAATGCCTTTTTTTACGGATAAAAAAAGGCATTTTTAGCCATAAAAAGTGCCTTTGCATTTTTTATGGATATTGTTTCTTGAGCTCCATGTCTTTGATTCTGGAGAGTCTCCTTGCCATCACCCTAATGTTTAGTTCAATCTCCGGATTCAAATACATGCTGTGGCTTAAGAAGTTTCTCTTTCAGTTTGCTTAATGTAAAATGAAAATACTTTAAATTCAAATCTTCCAGGGGTATCAATAGTTTTATGCTCAACTGATGTTTGTCTCTCTCTCTTCCACAGGGGAGAGGAGACAGCTTCATCAATAATGACTCAAGGAGGTCCGAGAGTGTTTACTCTAGGAGCAGTAAACACTGGAGCAAGGTAAGGTTCAATTTGAACATTCAGTTGTTTTCTCCCCTCACATCTACACATCTACACATCTCCACATCTCCACATCTCCGCCAACGGCTGCTTCTTCCTCCAAACACCTGCTACTTGTAGTTTTGGACTTTCAAAAGTGACACTGTGAGATTCTGTTTCTTACGTTAAAATTAATCTGTGGAGAGCATAACTGTTAAACCCAAAATTGTACATATCTCTGGAAGATTTAGATTCAGGTTCAGAGAACTTTCTTGTTTTTATGAGATATTTCTTAAAAAATAAAAATAGGTCTGCACTTAAAAATAGCATATCACAACTTAAAACAATTATTTGCATTAAGCCAATCAAACCCTTATAATTGCGAACCAGCCTTTGCATTTTTTATGGATATCGTTTTTTGAGCTCCATGTCTTTGATTTTGGAGAGTCTCCTTGCCATCACCCTAATGTTTAGCTCAATCTCCGGATTCAAATACATGCTGTGGCTTAAGAAGTTTCTCTTCCAGTTCGCTTAAAGTAAAATGAAAATACTTTAAATTCAAATCTTCCAGGGGTATCAATAGTTTTATGCTCAACTGATGTTTGTCTCTCTCTTCCACAGGGGAGAGGAGACAGCTTCATCAATAATGGCCCAAGGAGGTCCGAGAGTGTTTACTCTAGGAGCAGTAAACACTGGAGCAAGGTAATCTGCAGCTTCTGACCCTCAGATTCAATTTGAACATTCAGTTGTTTTCTCCCCTCACATCTACACATCTCGACATGGGGGATTAGATGTTAGACAATATGACCGATTCTACATAAACCAATTAGCCAATGACGTTAACGGCACTTAAGTTACCAGAAACTTTCAACAATAGCACATGTACATTCAGCACTCGACTGCATACTGGGCAGGACGTCCTAACAGATATCCAACAAACACAAGGACACGCGCTGAAAGCAAATTTGGCAAAATGAGTTTGAGAAATAAAGCACCGCGACAGACTGGCGACCTGTCCAGGGTGACCCCGCCTCTTGCCAGAAACGTTCGGTGGATATTGGCACCAGAACCCCTCCCGATCCCACTAGGTGTTAGAAAATGGATGGAAATACTACAATTTGCCAGAAGACGGTAGCAACTGGTAACTTTAGGAATCGAGAGAGTATCAGTGAGAAATCTGGAAAGTATAATCCACCATTGTGCAAAAGCACCAGCACTCATACACAGAAAAGTGTACGAAATTTACAGACCTTCAGTCGTGGACTATTTCAGGGATGCGCCATGAGATCCTCCCCCTGAGAACTGAGGATTACTTCACTACTGAATGCGTGAGATCAGAAAGTAAAAGCAAAAAAAGTTCAGGTGATTCTGCATGAGATTTTACAACACTGTAAAGACTTAAACCTCACCACAACAGCAATATCTGTCAACTAATACAAAGTTGCTTTAAAGATAATATATACTGTGTTTTTAAATTTGAAACAAACAAAAAAAATGAAAAGATAATGACGGTGTTGACATTCTATCCTGCTATTAGCATCTGATTTTAGCAGCTAGCAAGTTTAGCAAAGCTGGCATTATGAAACTTGTTCAGTTTGTTCTTCCTGTTGTCTACTGAAATTTGTGCTCTTTCTTACGCCCTTAAGGAACCACACACATGCCTAAATTTGCTAAATTAAAATGAGTTAACTGAGTCCTTTTTGTTATGTGTAAATGTCCACACCAAGTATTGTTGACAGAGTTACCTTGCAGTGTTAAAAAGGATAAGGCTCGATTTGAAGATTTTTGAGTCTCTGACTCACCGGTCAAAAGTCAGTGCCACCAGTTGATGTCTCTGTGTATCTTTAGTTTAGTTATCGCAGATGAATGCACTGCAACAGATTACCTGTTTTAGGTAAGCTGGATCAAGAGATACTTTCTGCTTGTACCTTTTGCTTGTAATCTGCAAATTGGGACACTTGACACGAAATCTCACAAAGCTTTCAACAAGCTAGTGTGATGCTTCCAAACCTAAATATTCACAAAAAATTGATCAAAAATGGCAAAGCCAAACCAATAATAATCAGACAAAAATACATGATTTACTTTTGTTTGTGCATTTTTATGTAAATGAGCCTCTAATTAAAATCAATCTAAACAGAAAATAGAAAACATCAACGCTCAACAACTGGACAACAGCATGGATCTCTCGTCCTTCATGAGAAATGCTTCATTTAAGTTAATGGTACACCAAAACAAATGCATTATTACCAGATATGACAGGGTCATTCTTAAGCAGGGGCTTTTATTGTTTTTATAAACATCTCAAGGTGCTAATGAGACACTTAGAACAGTTTCATCAGTCAATAGGATTCCAGTCAACCCAATAAATGAATACAAAAGGTTTCATCAGAAAGAAGAATCAGCATATAAAGTATGAACTGCATCTGGATTGGTTGTAGAATAGGAACCAAATTTAATGAGTTTATTGCATATTCAGATACTTTGCATATCGTCTCGGATAAAGTTGCTTTCAAGCATTTCCCGCTCAAAATCCGACCATGTCAGATTTAGACAGGAGTGCAATTTGACAAACACAATCTGTATTATCTAGTTTAAGAATTTTCCAATTTTATCACTAAAATCAGACATGCAGAAAATGACAATTTACATGGAAAAATTACATTAAGGGGACCAAGCACCTTTGAATTTCCTGTTAAACCAAAAACAATGGAAGCAAGTCAACAAGTGATTTAAATTGATGCTACGCTGGCTAGAATGACCCCTTAGAACAGGGGTGTCAAACTCCAGTCCTCGAGGGCCACTGTCCTGCAGTTTTTTGATGTGCCACAGGTACAAAACGCTGGAACGAAATGGCTTAATTACCTCCTCCTTGTGTAGATCAGTTCTCCAGAGTCTTGCTAATGACCCAATTATTCTATTCAGGTGTGCTGCAGCAGAGGCACATCTAAAAGTTGCAGGACACTGGCCCTTGAGGACTGGAGTTTGACACCTGTGCCTTAGAATCCCAAACATAAAATTCCTGGGTCATCTTAAAAAAAAAAAAAAACTTTTCACTTTTTAAAAGATCGAAGAAAGGAACCCTGCCCTGCAACCAACTGGCAACCTGTACGGTGTGAACCTGGAGATGGACACCAGGCAAGGCATGGATGGAATGAAGGAAGAATGGAAAACCAAGTCAAACTACCAGTTTGACATAGCTGAGATTGAGAGGGTTAGTATCACAAAACGCTCCAAAACTCAAACATGAATTAGCCCTCACAACTTCCCTTTTTTCCCTCTCCCTCTCTACACAGAAGCTGTCTCGTTTACAGGAACCAATGGCCGAGCTGCACGATTATGAACCTCAAATCTACGAAGAGGAGGAACTCGGCAGTGGTTCAGAGCTGGATTACCTCGACATTTGTTTTGATCATGGTTCATTTGCTAAACTCCTTGACAATTTAGGCCCAGAGTTTAGTGGACTGGCTGCCTGTGTGTCACAAAACCACAGGGACGAGAACCACTTTTAAACACAGTTTAATAGCAACCGTTGCACATGTCTCCACCTCCACTTTTAATCTTTTACAAGGAGCAGAAAAAAAATAATAAAAAAATTCCAATGCCAAGAAAAATTGTTTCAAGACCATTTGAGTTACATACAAGTACATAGATCAATATACTAAACAGAAATGCTATCCTGATCCAGGGACAGTCAATACTGCCTGCTTCTAGTACGCAGCTGCTGGATTAAAACGAAATCGCTCCCATTTCATGTAAACAAGCCAAAGCTTAAATTAAATGAAAATGCATAAGTCAGAGAGATGGATTTAAAGTAGAAAACATTTACAGTAGCATTAACAAAAAGGTTTTCACACCCTCCCACTGCCAATCTTGGCGAGGGTTTGCCGATCTGTGCTGCCCTCTGCTTTGTGCCCACGTCCCCTGAATCCTCTCCCCCTCAGAAAGCGACCAGGGACTCCAAACGTTTCCATGTTCAGCTTCTTCTCCTCCGCCCAGGTAGTTCTCCTAGGGTGGTAAAATTAAAAATTAGACGAGCACAGAGCAAACTGGTACCAATGCAGAGTGACTGCTTCTAGTACCTGGGTTTAGGGTCTTCTGAGAAGTTGTCGAAGAAACATTTAGCTTTGTTATAATACTTCTCTGGAAGAGTTTCCTCCTCTAGCTCATGCTTCGAGTCCTGGTCCTCCCCAGAGTCCAGTTTCTCACCTGCTAAGCAAAGAAAGATAAAGTCAACTTTCCCCCCCCCCCAGGTTTACCAATTTGACAACCTAAAAACTTACCTTTAGCCTCCTTTGTCAGATGGTCTTTAAACTGAGCATTCGCAGTTTCAAAGTCAAAATCTGCCTCAAACGCCAAAGCTGTGACTTTAGAGTTTTTCGCCAATAGCTGGCCACGACTTCTGGTCCTGGGCCTGCGACTGCCTACGAATGTGCATCAGAACCAATTCAAATTTGACTGTTTTAAACTGGCCACAACTTCACCCTGGAAAAAGTTTATTTCCTTCTGTCAAACGAATCATCATCACGTCAAGTTGCTTCTACCTGCCTGAGACTTAAAGGCTTTACTAGAGCAGTAACCATGACGTGTAGAGTGCAAGATATGGATTTTTCTTTCCCGTTTTTAGTGAAAACCTGCTCTACAAGTGCTTTGTTTTCACACCGCAAGGCATTTTAAATTTGATGGATTTTCCTGCAACACACACCTTTCCAAAATAGTGTCATAGCTTAACCTGTAAGTACAGACTTCACAGAAAGCCTTACCCAAACTATTACATTTCTGTGATCGCTTTACGTTCACACATTCAGACCTGTCATAAATGGTGTAGTTTTTTTTTTTTTGTCGTGTTTTAGAATGAAGTTTTTGTAAAAAGGTTTTTGCAGAAATGGTTATAATAAAAATGAGGATGTGCCCACCTCTGAAACAGAGGAGCACATCCCAAATCTGACCCTTCATTTTTTTCCAGTGTTTGGGAGAGAAAAAAAAAAAAAAAAAGGCATTTCATACCTTGTTTTTGTCTCGTTTTCTCATCAGCACTTTCCCCTGGTACCGTCGCTGCAGCTGGTTTTGATGCTTGACCTGAAGAGCCAAAAAAAAAAAAAAAAAGAACATTTTTTTTTCTTAGTCATTTGGTGCAATGACAGTTGTGTCCTGGCTTCAGAGTAGACATTTATTTTAATTAAACTAAAAATGGGGAGTTCACAAGTGATCTAAACTGGAACCATTCATATTTTTTTTCCTGTGATTGTCATGCATGATGTGAATAAAATTATTTGGATTTATTTGTGAAAGTTTGATTCCGCTTACTGGTGGGAACATTCTCCTTCTCAACCCGTGCGGCATCTCGTGGGGGGCGAACAGGAATCCTGCTCTGTGGCGGGGTGGGAGCCTTTCCCCTCCTCTGTTTGGCTGTGGCTAAAGGCACGGTTTGAACCGCCTGCTCCACCATAGGAGCCCTTCTGGCTGCACCGTGAAGTCCCGGCACTAAGGGACCAAAAAAAAAAAAAAAAAAAAAAAAAAAAAGAAAAGGAATGAGTCATCTCCAGGCACATAAAAAGAAAAGAAAAAAACCTAAATCTTCAAGATGGAAAGTTCTGTACTTAGGTCGAGAGCTGCGTTGTACTGCTGAGTCAGCAGAGAGCCAGCAGCCAGTTGGTTAAAGGTGGGCATCATTTCTCTGTATGGACTCCAACGTGGGTGGAATCCAGAAGACGGGCCCATGGATGACTGAGTTAAAATAAATAAATGCTAAATTGCCAAGTATTTTTAGGGATGAAATTCAAAACTGGAAACAGCAAGGTTACCCAACCAATTTGAGAGAAAGCTTAATAAAGAGAGCAGTCAATTTTAAGTCGATGCAAAAGTTAATTCTGGAAGCAAAAATTGGAAGTACTTTTGGTTCCCGATTTTAAAGCCTTTTTTTTGGCGTGTTCGTTCATCCCACAAATTACACATGCCCCTTCCCCACCTTCTTCAAATCAGACAAAATTAAGAGTCAATCAACTCGCCTACATTTGTGCAGCAAAAAAAACGTTTGTGCTGCTTAGGCTTTGAAAATATTAATGAACATTTAAAAGGTCAGAAGGTCAACCAGCCCCCTCACTTTTACTAAATCAAAATTACCTTCAAACTTTCATTATCTTCAAAGCCAAAGCAACAAAACAAACAAAAAAACAAATGCTGCTGCACAAACATTTGACACCAGCTGTGTCCGATTTGAAGACGGTTAATCCCGCTTCTGCATTTGGGCCAATCAGACTGCCAGGAAAGAGTCAGAAGTAGGTTCATATGGACGGAGAAAAGAGAATGAGACAGATAAAAAGATTGCATTTCCTTTCTATGTAAACATTGAACAAAGCCTTCAATGTTTGGGTTAACAGTGAAGTTGGTTTGAACCAATTCAATAGACTGTAGCACATGAAATTCACTTTTTTTTTTTTTTTTTTTTTTAAAAACATAGAAATTTAAAACGACAACTCCGTGTCCATATCACGTTGAATAATTTATCAGAATGCGACACCTTTTGCCTCCCATACCGTCACCGAGCCAATAGGGCTGCGGGTTAATGAACTAGCGTACCTGAACAATGGCGGGATCTCTGGGTAGTCCGTGGTGTGGTTTTGGGGGTTCAGACACGGTAATATCTTTGATGTCACTTCCTCTGAATATTATGTATTCAAATATCTCATCTTTTGGAGGCACTGGTCTCTCCGTGTGCCGTTCCTCTGTACCGAAGGATTTAACTGGTTGAAGAAAGCGGACGTTTCTTTATCACGTAATAAAAGCTGACGAGGAGGTAAAGAAGAAGAACATGAAGCTACTGAACAAGCCGTGCTTACACATACCTTTGGCCAAAGCAACGGTGGACCGCTCGGTGTCCACAGAAGACAGTATCCCTTCATATCGAATCTGGGCCTTTGAAATCAAACTTATCTTACTGCCAATATAAGGAGTTCCTCCTCCGGCACTCATGTTTGCAGTACACAGGTTGTTTTTTTGTTTTTTTTCCTTCAAATGAAATAAACGAAGCAATAAACAACAAGTGGATAAATAGCTTTAAACAGACACGAACCGCTTTATGTGCAATTACTGTGCACCTGCGGGCTTTATAGGGTTGAACGTGCTCTCAGATGAACGAGCCACCTGTGCCGAAGCCGGGGGTTGGTTTGTTTAACTCCCCGGCGTACACCGGCACGGACGTCAGAAAACTATTTGTTAACGTCAACGACAGACATGGTACAACTTTTGTGAACATAACCCTTTAATGTTGATGGATAGAATGTAAGCAGTTGGCAGAACTTTGTTGTTTTAGGCATAAATAAACAAATAGTGACAAACTGTGTCTATTGCAAGATTAAAAACAGACTTCAATTCTCTGGCATTATAGCTTCACAGAGTGGCTCTGTATAGCTATATACAGAGTGGCTATATTAATATATATATATAAATATATATATATAAATATATATATATATATATATATATATATATATATATATATATATATAAAGCTAAGATCCCGTAGGACTTCCAGATCCAGACAGACAGAATGGTAATGGCGAACCAACCAGACATTGTCATAGTGGATAAACAACAGAGGAAAGCCGTTGTGGTAGATGTAGCAATACCAAGCGATTGCAACATCAGGAAAAAGGAGCACGAGAAACTGGAGAAATACCAGGGCCTCAGGGAGGAACTGGAGAGGGCCTGGAAGGTGAAGACCACAGTGGTGCCTGTGGTCATCGGGGCCCTCGGGCAGTCACCCCCAAACTGGAGCAATGGCTACAACAGATCCCAGGAACAACATCAGACATCTCAGTCCAGAAATGTGCAGTCCTTGGCACAGCCAAGATACTGCAGGACCCTCAAGCTCCCAGGCCTCTGGTAGAGGACCCGAGCTCAGAGGATAAGAACCACCCGCGGTGGGTGAGAAGGGAATTTTTTTTTAATTTTTTTTTTATATATATCCAGATATCACTGTAAATATAAATTTTTTTCATGTTTGTTTTGTATACTTCTTACTGTTTTGACACTATAAATGTGTTTCAAAACACCGTTGTATCAAGTAAACAGGATGCCAGTTAATTGTTAATTCTATTATTTGTGTCGTGATTTTATGACACGTGGAAAGTATCTTTTTAGCTTTAATTACAAATCATAGTTATCCATACTAATTGATATTGTTATTAAAAACCAGTTATATTTCAAGAATTTGTATTTACTTTTTTTTTTTTTACTTCTGCTTAAAGTATAAAAAAAAAACAAACAAACAAACAACCAAACCCCCAAGAAGCTACATTTAAAAAGTAAGAATCTCTTTCCTGAGTCAGTGAAGTACTGCTGAGCCCAACGGAGGAAAAAAATTCGTTCCACTACTGTACTAATATTCAAAAGCATAGATTTGAGTTGCTTCCTTCACCTAAAGGTTGACTCCATTGCATTAACAGGGAGTGAAATATGTCTGCAATAAGTCACAAAAACAAACATCTGTGGGAAATACACTGCATGATTTTCTTAAGAGTATATTATCCCAGCTTTTTTTAATGAACAGAAAACTTATGCAGCTGACAGTTTTTTTTTTGTTTTTTTTTTCCAGGCAGGGCTAATCCTAAATACAACCCTGGATGCAGATTAAAAACACATATTGTAATTTACTAATAAGAGTTTTGTCATATTGATGCTTTAAAACACGAATATAACAACATTTATTGTTGTGTGTATAAAAGTCAGCGCAGAGATGCTTAGCGACAATACCCGAGACTAAACAGTCATTTTTTAAAAGGGTGGGGCGTCTTTATACGTCTCTGTACAACCGAAACCTCATTTCGCTGCAGCCATCTTGCCCGGTGCATCCAGTGTGAATAAACTCTGAAATATGAGTATTACGCTTGCAGCAAACCCGGGTATTCGTCCACCAAAGGTCGCAGGGTTGAATTCTGAGACGGATTATCTGTAGTTTAAGACAAAGTATGCTTTCTAGAATGAAAAATTTGGTGAAAACACATCGTCCCGGTGAGATGTTATACCCTCTTCTACTTCTCCCGGAATGACAGCTGAAGCCATTGGTACCGCCTTTTAGCAGACGGAGCAGCCAATCACCGCTCAGAGAGCTCCCCGGTCCGTGGACTTTTGGCCGTTGTACGCAGGCGCACGTCAGTTAGTAAGTACCTCACTTTTCACAAGCTCGCAGGAGTGCGAAGATGGCGGTTGGCCCCAGTCTGCTGGATGAACTCTTTTCACAGACGGGGGAGAATAAAGCGGTAGTTTGCCATCCTCCACGGTCTGTAGAGTCACAGCTGTCCTTGTTTATTAGTTGGAGTTGGCACGAGGCAGCCGTTAATTACATGGTGATAGTTCCGGGACGGGGGGGTAGTAGCTCGAGCTAATGTCCAGCTGGGACTTGGTCAAGACGGTTGCTAAAGCAGGTACGCTGTAACTACTAATGTTGTTTTCCTTATTTGTTCTCGGAGAAACACACGAGAAGCAAGCGCCGAAGTTGGCAGAGAAAAGCAACAGACGTACAGTAGTCTTCCCCCATCACATTCGAGCGTGTGTTACTCCCGGTTAAACTAGTTGAAGTGCAGAGTGGGGGGCCGGGGGGTCTCCGCTTAGCGAGTTCCCAATGGTTCAGCCATGGACGCATCGACAGGCAGCACCGACACCAAAAGGGGACACGAGCCGGGAAAACCACTTGTTGTCGGTGACGGCATAAGTTTCCCCCCTAACCAACCGGGGAAAGTGGCCTCATACTCTGTGCAGACTTTTAATGGGAGCCAAACTATGAACTCTCACAATTCAGGAAGCGTTGCCCCTCTGGAGGGGGCGAAAGCGACAAGTGGCACTGGCAACAACAACAGCAGCAGCAGCAGCAGCAGCACTGTGATATCAGCCGCGGCTGTCAGCACCGGAGCAGTGCTGTCAAAAGGGCTTACCGGCGTCTCATTGCCCCCCTCGTCAAACAGCGTCATTCAGACGCCGCTCGTGAATTCGGACGGTGTTTCCGCTGCGAGCCACGCAGCAGGACCCACGGTGACACTTGTCAGGCCGCCTATGCAAACCGCCGGGTCGGGCACAACTTTGAACGGCGGCAGTACCGCGAGTCCCGCCGCGGCTGCTAATGCAACGAATCAGACGGGTATTGGCAGGCAAAACCCGCCGGTAAACAATGGGCAGCCCGTCAGCCCGGGGTCGCACATCGTTAAAGCAGAGCCGCCAACGACGATAATCCAGTCCGCGCCGCAGCCCGCCGCCGCCGCCCCCGGCTCCATCAGCGCTCCCAGACCTCTCGGCGTGTCAGCCGCAGGTGCGCCCGGGATCACGACCCAGATGCTGGCTCCGAGGCTTCCACAGGCCTCTCCGGGACAGCCCAGTGTACACAACATCCAGATCCCCCCGGGTGAGTGAGGCTGAGCTGTCATTCAGCATTTTGTGAGTTATCGCAAGTTTAAACCCACATTTATGAACTGTAACTATAACGCTTGTCTTTAAAATAAACACATAAAAATAATAATGACACTATAGTAATACACAGACGGTTTGTTACAAAGTGCTTCACAAAATAAAACAAACAAAAGCATTAAATCAGTGACGCAGCCCATCATAATTCACACTGAAATAAAGCATAAAATACCCTTCTAAGTTTCTTGGTGTTGCTCTCACACAACTTCCTGCTTTGCTTCAGGTATGGTGCTTGTGCGCAGCGAGAGTGGGCAGCTGTTGGTGATTCCTCAGCAGACTCTGGCCCAAATGCAGGCGCAGGCGCAGGGAGGCATGGCACCTCGGACCGCCACGCCAACGAATGTGTCTGCGGGACAGGTATCTTCTGTTTGTATATTTTAATCTGGAAGGAAACTGGTAAAACAGTTTAGTTGTTACTGCGTAATTACTTCTCTGTTTTTTTTTAGGCTCCTGGAACCACAATTATCAGCCGACAAGTGTCTCCGGGCGCCATCATCCGACCAGGCTGTCCGCCCCCAGTAACACTCGCTGCGACCACTGCTCTTCACAGAGCACCTATCCTGCCGGTGTGTAGATTCTCTCTACATACAGGACTCCGCAAACTTCTTTTCTTTTAATGATGTGGTGCTTTAGAATGTATTATAATCCCCAGGCTTACAAGCATAGGACTTAGTTCTAGATGTCTCATTTGCTCTTCAAATTTACCATTTTATTGATGTAATTTGTCATAAAACTGTTGACCTCGGACCTCGTACCTGGAATTTACTTGACATTTTTCGCAAACAAAATACTTTGCACATGTAAGAACTAAAAAAAAAAAAAAAAAATGCTTGTTTTTCTTTGCAAAGTGGCTCAGTGTCAGTCAGATTTTCTGAACTTCAACTGTCTAGTCTTGTTATAGATTCTCAAATAGATTTTGTGGAAGTCCAATACATCGATACTTTAAACAGCTCCTCCTCTGACTGTGTTTCCTTTGATATTTAAGAGTTGGAGAAACTGCACTTAATGGAGTTATTGTGAAGGCAGTCGGTCGAATTTAATGTAGAGGTTATCAACGTAAAAATGGATAAATACAAAAGCAAACCACAATTCAGGCCTTCATTTGTAAATAAATGTAAAATTCATTATCAGGTTCCTTCTGCATTACTTTGTGTTGTGAAAAATACATTATTAAAAATTGTAAAATAACAAAAAAAATGAAAATGTCAGGGAATGTGGATACTTTACTAATGTATTATGTACCGTTTTAAGCAAACCAAAGTGTAATGTGTATTTACATAATTACAGCATAACATATTTATTATGCATTCTACCCAATAAAAATCATTGCCAGGTACAATGCCTGGCTCAAAACTGCTAATTTGCATTGATACAATATGTGTGAATGCATAATTATTAAACTAAATGCAGTACCGCACCACAAGGCTGCAGTGGAGAAACAAAATTACGAAGAAAAAACATGTCTGGTTTGCTCTGTGGAGCATTTTACCTGCTGTGCTGTAACAAAATATATTTCTAACCAACTAGGAGGTCAAAGTTTTGAGGTTTTCCTCTACAGGCTTTTATCCATCCATCCATCCATCCATTTTCCGTCACCCTTCTCCCTAACGGGGTCGGGAGTTGCTGGTGCCTATCACCAGCTGCGTTCCGGGCGAGAGGCGGGGTACACCCTGGACAGGTCGCCAGTCTGTCGCAGAGGCTTTTATTCTGATTCATTTTTTAAGACACACGTTTGCTTGTTTTTGTCTCTCCTCAGAGCTCCGTAGGGGCCACAGTGCCAGGATTGGCTTCCAGAACGCTCACTCCAACACCTGGGACCACGGTTACCTCTGTAACTGTGAGCAAGGCAAGAAGTGCTCACTTCAAACACGTCTTTCAAAAGGGCTTGTTAGGGCAGTAGTCCAGGGCTCCCATTTCTTTTTTGGGAGGGGGGGTGGTAAGGGTTTGCACAAACTTTTATTTTTTTATGATTTTACAACCATTTACTGTATGGAAGAGTCACAAGTGAGTTGTAATGATATTTTGGGATTTTCTTTATGAATATAAACGGTACTCAAGTATTGGCAAATAATAAAATAATAGCTTTTTTTTTTGTTTGTTTTTTATTTTTTGGGCAACAACACGGAGCTACAGGTCAACAGACATGTTAAATCCAACATCATCAGTTGGTATCATCAATTTATAAACACGACTAAACTATTAATTCACTATAATTTTTATCAGCGAAAGAACTTTTCTTTAGTGGATAGGGCACTAAAACGGTTTCCAGCCCAAGGGTCCAATTCGTGTAAATCCGGCCATGCACACTGATTATTTTGCGAAGGTCGCCCATCCTGTGACGTACACCGTTGTTATTTTGAGACTTCAGGCTCGTTTAAAATGTGGATTGTCTCTGTTTGCCGTAGGAGACAATGGAGAATGTAAAGAAATGCAAGAACTTCCTGTCTACACTGATCAAGCTGGCATCCAGCGGGAAACAGTCAACAGAGACTGCAGCAACTGTGAGGGAGCTGGTCAAAGACCTGCTGGTGAGTGTGCTTCATACAGTGACATTTACATTTGCAATTGTAAGATTGTAAGAAATCCCCCGAGACACTAACAAAGTAAGAAAACATATTCACGTAAATGTAAACCCTTAGATTTTTGATGTTTTCCCAGGAAGATAAGCTGGAAGCTGAAGAATTCACCAGCAGATTGTACAAAGAGCTTAATTCCCCACCTCAACCATACCTAGTGCCTTTCCTGAAGGTGAGAACACAGATGTACGTCTGTCACGTTGAAACCGTTCAGCCAACAGCAGCACATTTTGAGGTTGTTGCTATGCTACGGCTTCGCCTTAAATAATTTGCCTACATTTCTTAATTTGGTAGCGAAGCCTCCCAGCCTTGAGGCAGCTCACCCCAGACTCGGCAGCTTTCATCCAGCAGAGTCAGCTTCCTCAGCCGGCCTCAGTGGCCATCTCCTCCACCTCCGCCACGTCCACCACGGTGGTCCTGGGCAGCCCCGGCCCTCGCCTCACGACTCCGGGCAGCAGACCCCAACTGCAGCCAACAGTCAGTCCAGGACAGACAACGTCGCTGGTAACAAAACACAGCATTAATCTCAGCGTTTCATAGCGGTTACAGTGTAAAACCTGAAGAAAGTCATTCCACACTATGATGATCGTTAATGAACCGCGTCGACTCAAATGTCTTGCCTTTTGTGCCAAAATTTGTGCTTTTGAAAATACTCAGTGGGCATAACAATCTTAGTTTATCATTATTAAAAGTGTAAAAATATAAAATAGCTGATGAGAAAAACAAAATAGTCACATTTTTCTAGAAAAAAAAAAATGTTTCAGAGCCAAAGCATTAAGTGTCTCACGTTTGTGTAAATGGAAAAAAAGCATGTAACTTCTCAAATCTGGAGTATTCTTGTATTGCATTCCGGGTTTAAGCAAAGGGCCACACTGAACAGCCCAGCTTTATTAACTCATTATCTTCAAACACCTCCAGCTGTAACAAACTGTAAATGCATTTTTCCAGTACAAAAGAGAAACAAATCTCTTTCTTCACTCTGAAAAAGCCAGCAGGATAACAAACAAACTTTGACCCTGGTTGACCTTTTTTTTTCTTTTGTAAGTTCCAGGAGCGGTTTTTGTCTCACGGGCTACACGTCTCTGCTCTCACTTTTCCTGTCAGGATGAAAAGCTGCGGGCAGAACTTCTGAATATTTCTTTGAGGACGCTGAAAACATAACTCATTGTTTTAAGATATTGCAACATTATCACTTTAATTCCTAAAAAAAAAGGCTTTGGTGAGAATGGACGCTGAAACAAAAAAACCTGCACTTCATTTAAGTTATTTTATTAATATTTCAAAAAATATTAGCTGATTTTATTCATGTATGAGCTCTAAAATTTGTGATTTTCAACATGTAGGTCCCGACAGTCCAAATCGGCCTAATCTTAAAGGAAAATTAATAAAAACTTCAAGTGGAGGAGCATCCTAATGAACCGGAGCAATGTAACTGCAGCTTGCTACAGCTGATTATTTCAAACTATAATAATCTGCTCCAGCGTTAAATTTAGGATGCTGCCATCTAAATGTTTCCTCATTTTAGAAACATTGTTGAATGTGATATTTTCTCTGTTTAACTTGTGTTTGTGCTTGTCTTCACGGCTCGGGTTTAATGAAACCGCTTCTCCCTGAAGCTGTTCTTTCCATCATCTCGAATCAAGCCGAGTTAAACACAAAAAGAAGGGGGGGTGGAGAACAGTTAGTTTTATTGAGAGCGGCCGGTGCATTGAAGTGAACTACAAAAAATAACATCTGGCAAATCTCTACTTATTACTCTATAAGCATCTGATAAGTCCAGAATTACAATTGTGTATTTTTTTTTAAGTGTTATTTGTTAAGTAGAAAAGTAAAGGTATATAGCACATTTTCAGCAACAAGGCAATACACAGCGCTTTAAATGAATTTCAAGGAAATACAAACAAACAAAATAAACCAAAGAAAGAGCAAAAGAAGAAAAAGTATCTGATGTTGATCTAAAGTTTGTGAGCTTGGTGCTCCTGTTCAGGGTTGCTAAGGATCCTCTGGTCTATTTCCATTTCTAGGTTGGAAGAACAGGAGTCTAGAGAGTAGTCTAATAATGTGGATCCAAAGTATATAAACTAGATAAACTATATACTCTTATTCAGGGTTGGTAGATTGGTATAAGTAAGCAACCTCTGGTTTTATTTCATTTTCTGGGTTGGAAGAACAGGAGTTTAAAACGTAGTTGCTAAGGTAGTTTTTCTGGATCCTAAGTTTGAAATGGGGAGGAAAAACACCACATGCTTTTGCCATCAATAGCTGCCATTTAATCTGGTTATAACGTGTGGGTATGAAATCCCCCTCAGGTTCTCCAGCCTCAGCAGCAAAGAGCAATGCTGAGGCCTCAGGTAACCCTACCAACCGCCCCCATGATGGCTCTGCGGAATCAAACCCCGGGTCGCATCATGGTGGGACAGCAGCAAGTGCAGCCAGGTGAGGCGTCACTCTGACCACCTCATTGTTTTGTTTCTGTGTCCTTCTGCATCCACGTAGTTCATTCTGTCATTTCTCTCCCGCCCCCGCTATCCCCGCAGCGGTTCAACTGAGACCCGAGGTGACACTTGTTTCCAGGCAAGTCTCCGCCATCGCCTTGACGCAGGCACAGAAGAACAAGCTGAAAGAAGCGGGTGGCACTTTCAAGTGAGACTCCTCATCGCTTTTTTTCTGCTGTTGACACCGAGCCTTAAAAGCACACACGCCCTTTGAGCATTTTCAAAACAGTGTCGAGTCTCAACCCACAAATTATTATTTGGGGTTTGGCCATAAAAAAAGAAAAGGCACTGACAGTCATAAGGTTTCTGCTGACTTCTTCAGGAAGTAGAAACTCTTTTTTTAAATTTATCACTCAAATTATTTTATTAAATCCATCTTACACAGAAGTTGGTGAGGTTTTCAAGCTGGAATACAAAGATGAACCCAAAGTGATAGAAAACGACAGGCCCAGCCGTTTCATGTGACAGGCCAACACAAATAGGCCTGTCGCGATAAACGATAAGTCAATTAATCGAACGATAAATTAAAACTATCGACCTCATTTTAATTATCGGCTATATTGTTTCTTCCTGCCTTTTTCTCTTCTTGTTGATGACACTGAATGAAAAAAGGCTCAACTCCGGTGCTCTCCATTAACTCTCCCTTCCTTACTTCCTTAGTGTAATACCCAGCGCACGCTGCACGATCTTATGTCGCAGATTGTCGGCCCATTATCAAAACCTGAGACACATTAGCCGACAGAAATCCTCGGTATAACAGTTTGATCGAAACCGTGTTGTGTCAAACAATGGACACAACATAATAAGTCCAGTTCACTAACTTTGAAACCAGGCATTAATCAATTCCTTACTACAATCTACCTGCAATGCATGTGGCTAGTGTCAGTCCTGACTGAATAAAAATCATAACTATTTATGTCACATTAACGAAGAACAGCTGAAAAGTTACCGGGTTTTCTGGTAGTAATTTTGCTCCAACTCCTCCCCTAGTTATTGATATTTTCTTTGCACGAACTGTTGAATAAACATTCATGTTGTTTCCGATGTCTGCTGGACTTCGGGTTGCACCGTGTCAGCTGTTCGGGATTCCCTCCGTGTTTCCCCTCAGAAAGCACGAGGAGAATCCGGGCTTTCTGATTGGCTACTGGTCACATTTAACAGGCTGCGTCACTCTCCCAGTCTGGGCAAATCCTTGATTTAGATCGGAGCGGCACAACGATCTACCGTATCACACAACACTAGTGACGATCTCAGAACGAAGAACGTTCTAAGATTGTCTTTCGGGGTAAAAAATCCTGTAGTTTGAACTATTGCATCAGGCAGTCGGATGTCTCTCTATTTAAATCTAATGATTACTGAAGGGCAATATACTATACAGTCTTCATAATCTGCACTCTTTTAGTTGAATGCATTATTTATTTCCACTTTGGCTTTATGTTGTTTAGTTTTTATTCAAGTACATTTATTGTTAATGGAGACTAAGAATCTATTTTATTTTTGGTTTTGGTTGTTTTATTTATTTTGTGTATCAGTCCCAGTGTTAAGTGTTCTTTTGAAAGTAAAGTGTATCTATCTTTGGCAGGAAATTGCATGTATTATTACGTAATTTCCATTAAATCAATGTAAAAAGGTCTTCAAACAATATTATTGTTTATCGCAATAATTTTTTGAGACAATTTATCACCCAGCAAAATCTGTTATTGTGACAGGCCTAAACACGAATGACATGAATGAGCCACATTTGTGAAGTCGAAGGAAAAATATACATGTTTCAGAATTTTTTCTGTAAATGAAAATCTGAAATGTGTCTCACACATTTCTGTTTAGCCTCCTTCAATACCTTTCACTCATTTTTGCAGCTGAAACTTTTAAATTATTGTCCAGAAACCAAAAGCCGTTGGAAAAGTATGCATCAGTCCTCTTTTTTAGCAGGTTTCATGTTTTCTTGTTTGTTTTAAGGTAAAAATAAAATGATTGTTCGTTAAAATAACCAAAAACTTTCTAATTCAGGTCTTCATTAAACATTTCAAATTGTCATAAACAAGTTTTAGTCTATAACTGTTTTGTATTTAGTTTCATTCATCTTCCTATCAACTTTGGCAGAATTGAAGACAAACATTCCCACAGCATGATCCTGCCACCACCATGCTTAGTAAAGAGGGCTGACTTTTCGAATGTTAATCTGCATTTAATTGGCCTTCAAGGTCAAAATTATGTACTACCTCATTACATTAAATCTATATAAAATCCATTATAAAGTTTGCTAATGTGTTTTTCCATTGGTATACATAACTCTGCACTCGCCATCATAAACAGTTCTGTCTTAACATAGTTTTGTGAAGAGAGATGAATGTAAAATCATTGCAGAAAAAGCAAATGAGTCTTGCCGAACAACAACGATGACTGTCAGATACTGTAACCACCACACGTCTGCTTCTGCATCAGCAGAGATGACGACGACATCAACGACGTGGCCTCCATGGCGGGAGTGAACCTATCAGAGGAGAGCGCTAACATCCTGGCAACTAACTCCGGACTCGTCGGTGCTGTGACGCATTCCTGCAAGGACGAGGCCTTCCTCTCCTACGCCTTGCTGCAGAGGAGAATCCTGGAGATCGGTGAGGCTCGAGTTTCCCCCCGACCATACGAGACCCTCCGGTCGGTCAGCCTCTCACCGCACCGTTTGTTTCGTCCTCCAGGTATGAAGTACGGCGTTACGGAGCTCGGCACCGAGGTGGTGAATTACGTCTCCCACGCCACCCAGCAGCGACTTCTGAACTTACTTGAAAAAGTCTCCCATGTAGCCCAGCAGAAAAACATCAACTTCAAGGTTTGCTGATGAATTACACCGAGTCAAGCTGATTAGCATTTCATCAACAAGGCAGCTCAAAGTGTCTTGTATCATAATATGAAGCACAACCATTACATTTTGTCAGATGCCATCATCAAAAGCACCATTACACGTAATAAAATGTTAATCAGTCTTCCATTTATCATTAATCAAAAGTAACTTTAAACAGGCGGCTTTTTAGCCTTGCTTTAAAGGAACTCAGTTTGTTCAACATTAGCGGGGCATAGAGGCTTAATGCTGCATCTCCACCACATTTCTTAAAGGGACAGCTTCTTTAAGCTTCCCCTTTAACACAGCTCATCAAAAACATACTGGGAGTGTTGCCTTCATTCTTTCATGCATGTTAGAGAAATGCTTTAATCTCCCATGGCAACCATTTAGCTGTACGAAGCGCCTGGATGGACCGAGCCGTCCCTCCTCGGAGATGCAGATTCCGAGCTTCCGTTTCACAGATCAGCCCTCCCTTGTGACTTTCTCACTCAGCTCCTTCAGACTAGCCAGCAGCAATTAGCAAGCACCTGTTGGAACTGCCGAGCTCATCATATAAGCTCCTTCTCAGAGCAATGCTGATAAAAAAACGTCGTTAAAGGGTTAACAAAGGAGCCATGTTGTCATGACTTCCTGAAGGAGGAGTTTCAGGAAGAGCAGGATCTTCTGAAAGAGAAGGAGGCCCAATTTCAAGGCGTTAAATGATGTCTGTTTTTTTTTTTTTTTTTTACATGACTGAAGGCAGCAGTTACTTGATTGTGCCATAAATGGAAGAACAAAAAAACATAGCACGGCTTTAAAATGATTACCGGTATGTTCAACATTGACTGCTTCTGTGTCAACGCCGTCTTTCAGCAGGAGGATGACAGCTACGAGCAGAGCAGTGACGTTCGGACTCAGCTGAAGTTCTTTGAGCAGCTCGACCAGCTGGAGAAGCAGCGAAAGGAAGAGCAGGAGAGGGAGATCCTGCTGAAGGCAGCTAAGGTACGCCATCATGAATCTAAACAACCAAACCTGTCGCTTTTCTTCACTAACACACCTGTGCCTGTCGTTGTTTTTAGCCCCCTATCACATTTTTGTATTCACCATAAACAGCTGTCTTACATGTTTTGCCTACATCCGTCGTTTTAGTCACTCAACAGCTTTTCGGTTGACTCGAGAGCGCCGTACGGTTTGACCCCAGGGTCATCTGGGACTGATTTATGACTCGCCATCAGGGAGCCCGCTGTCATCAAGTGTCCTACTTGGTATATGGGTTGAATTTCTTTTTAACCACATGACACTAAATAGGTAAAGACTCATAAGTATTTAAATCCCAGCATGCCACTTTTGTCAACAAATAGGAGCTGCTTTATCATGTGTGCATTTAATGAGGTTAAGGTTGGTCACAAGGTTTTAAATTGTTGGTTATATTCATGGTCAGTAACGGCTTTGAAGTTTATTCTACATGAACATATCTCAATGTATTATTGAAACATTCATTTATTTAGGTAAAAAGTGAAACCGGTACTTTATCTATTCGTTGTTCAAACAGTGATCCACTTCAAACAGTGATCTGTTTGAAGTGGGGTTTTTTCTATTAATTTTGATGATTGTTGCTTATAGCTAATGAAAATCCTGTTTCACAGAAAATTAAAAAGGACCAAATAAAAAGAATTTCTAATATAGGGCTGCAACTAACAATTATTTTAGTAATCGATTATTCTGACGATTAATCTGATTAAAAAGATGAATAAAAATGGGCTGTAATGGTTATGTTTTTACACTAGAAATACATGAAAGGCTGCAAATAAACAAGTACTTCAGTTTTTCAATAAGAAAATAAACATTTTATTGCCTAAAATGAAAATGAAGTTTACTAAATGATTCCTTTAGTAAATTTGATCTGGATGATGCTAAATTTTACCACTAGAGGTAGAACTATTAATCGATTGCTAAATTAGTTGACGATTATTGATTAATTGGTTCAGCTCTAAAGGTGTATTCATATACTGCAGTCTAAAGTTCAGCTCATAGTTCTCTATACATGTGACTTATTTTTGTTTTTGAATGACTGTCATGATACTCAGAGAGTTGTTTCTGAAAGAAATCAAGGCAGCCATGTCTCAAAAAGAGTATCAATCTAAAAATATATAAATTTTGCGTTTTTCTTTTTTTACGTTTTGATAAAACAAAAATGTTTCAAATACTTATATGTAATCAGGACAATCCTTTTGATAATCCCTAATTTGTTGGTATTTACTTTATTAATTTGTGGTGATACGCTCTAATGTTTGTTGTTGTTGTTGTTGTTGAAAGGCCTCTTTGCCATAACCCTAATCTCCACAAATTTTCAATCATGCTTAAGTAGATCATAGTGACGTCAGAAAATGATACCTGTTATTGCCATCATTTTGCACATATTGTGTCTGCTTACATTTCTGTCTTTACCATAAACAGTTGACTTAACGTGTTCTGTGACTCGGCTGGGGTTAGATTTAACAAGTGGTTTTAAATGGTGCAACACGTCAAACTCTGATTATTTAATAAGAGCTTTTAATTGACACCACTTGCCTTTTAATTATCTTGTGCAAAAATAAGTGGATTCTTTTTTTTTTTTTTTTGCCTTTTTTTTTCTAGTTGTTGCACTGTTACATAAGCGATATTTTACTCTTTATGCTTTGCTGTTGACATCAAACTGCACTTGAAGTGTCTTAAATAACCAACTGGACTTTAGATAAACGACTCTTGTTCGTGTCGGTCTTTCAGTCCCGTGCGCGGCAAGAGGATCCTGAGCAGCTGCGTCTGAAACAGAAGGCGAAAGAGGTAGGAGTTGAGGCGGATCGCGGTCTGCAGGTCTCTCTGTCACGTTTACGACTGATTCAGTTTTTGGTGAGCGTTTGTGTGTGTGTGCGTGTGTGTGTGTGTTGTCCAGATGCAGCAGCAGGAGCTGGCTCAGATGAGACAGAGGGAGGCCAACCTGACGGCTTTGGCAGCCATCGGGCCCAGGAAGAAGAAGAAGAACCTGGACTCTCCATCCTCATCTGCTTCGGCTGAGGTAACAATGAAGTCAATAATTAATGTTTGCACGATTTATGCCTGTGCACCTGCAGCAGCCACGGCCGGATGCATTAGGTTTCTGGGTCATCTCTCTCTCTGTTTTTTTTTTTTCCACTTGTCCTGTTTTTATTACCGCAACATCAGGGAAAAACTCAAAAGTATTAGTTGGGAAATATTCTGTAATTGTGTGTTTTGGTTATTATTTGACAGCACAACTCAGCCATAGTTTATCTTTTTACACAGTGCCTCGCAACAAATATTTAGAAACGTTTTTGACTTTTCTCAAAGTCAAAAACTTTTTATGCATTTAATTAATATCTAGTAAACAAAAAGTGCCATCTAATTGACATTGATCATTGTAAAATGATGCATGGCTTTCAGTTGCAAGTCTTTTGAGGGATGTTTCCTCTTGTCTTTAAAATCTGGAGTCTTTTAGAGAACTTTCTATGCTTTTTTTTAGAAAACAGACGTCATTTTGCTCGTAATTCAAAATGACCAGAGTTATGGATTGGACAAATGCAGCTCCTCCAGAGCAATTTTGTGTCGGCCTATCATCATTCTGTCATAGTAACAAATTTTGCTGGACCATAATTGAAGCCAGAAAGCATCACAATAAACAATAACATTGTCATTTTGAGAACATTTTCAAGTAATATAATAATAATGACATACTAATGCAAGAACCCCATCTCAGAAATCAAGAACATTTAACACTGGAACTGAAAAACATTTTAAATATCCAAAATAACTAACAAAACAATAGACAACAATAAATAAAATAGATTATGAAGCACCTGGAACCATTTAAAAAAATATTAATCATTACTCTTGGACAGGGAAACAGGCAAAAGAACCAGGTAGGATTTTTATATGAAAAAAAAAGCAAACTAACTACTTCATTGTTTTTCAAAATGGCGGCTTTTCAACAATATTAAAGGGGAAGTGTCTTTTAAAGATTATTGTCCAAGTTGAAACGATCACGCTCATTTTTAATTCAGCGTACATTGAATCGATTTATTGCTTGTCGTGACAAGATTTCCCCATCACAAAATAAAAAAAATAAAAAATAAAAATCACTCAAGTTTGAGGTTGCAATGCGATTGAAACGTTAAAAAATGAGATATGAATACTTCAGCAAGGCAGTGGCGTGAACTGAATGTATTTACAGCTCCAGTTTGAAACATTCTTTTTGTTAATGGTTACAAATGTTAGCGCTGAGAGTCGAGCCTGCTTCCCGATGGCTGTGTCGGTGATGGAAATGCTGAATTTGTAAGCAGCTGTCACCGGCAGTCCTCGCCAACAGCTCTGCGTCCCGAGCAGAGAAAACCAGCAGAGTGACGCCTCTCGTCAGGTCAAGCAGAGCTCTGTTCACACTGCGACCATCAGCTGACTCCTGTAAGCACACACAGGTCTAATGGAATGACACATTCATGTTAGACTTTCATCCTTTATTCTCCTTGTTCTTGTGAAGAAAAATGTCTTTCTTTTTTTTTTTTTTTGGAGGAAACTGTTCATTGGCCTTTGAGAATTTGCCCTTCGTCCTCCTTTTAGTGCAGTTTAATGTTACAGGTAACGCTTTATGGCATACTTGAAAAGGTGTCACTTTTTTAAAACAAAACTCGTCACACCGACTTCTCACCTCTCACTAAAAGGCGTTTAAGCATACCTCTTTTTATGACCTTCTATCTCCTTTAAATGGTTTTACTTCTGCTTTGCCAACATAATCATTCGTTTTGGTTGAGCTGACGGTCTTTATGAGCTCCCTTGCTCATCGCTGATCAGTGTAATCTGCTTGTCTTTGGACCGTGGGTGGAATCTGGAAGTGCTCAGAAGAACATGCAGGCTCTAACCCAGGGAAAGTCCCGGCCATATGGTGCTTTCTGTCCAAACTCTCAGTTTGCTATCTGGTGCTCAATTGTACAAGTAAAAGCTGGAAAAAGCAGAGAATCAGGAAAAATGTTCAGAAAGTGGGACTTGTGTATTATATGGATCTGCTACACATAGAGAAAAGCATTTTTATGCCTTTTTCTATGTAATTTTGATGATTATGGTTAACTGATGATGAGAACCCAAAAAGCAATAGGTGTGTTTCCATTACAAATGTGCACAAAACTTTGTCAGTATTCTGCTAATTAAAAATAAATAAATAAAATTACAATTATTTTGTATTTCCATTAAATAAATAAGAAATCCAATTAAAATCATATGACATTCATTTTGTTCATGCTATGAGTAATTTAAAAACACCACATCATCATCCTACCACTTCCTGTCGTCTTCTTTGTCTTTTCCGTCAGTAGTAACAACCTGTTGTTTGTGTGGCTTCTGTGATGCCGAAAAAGTGTTTTCAGTGCAATTTTTGCGAAATACACAACTTTTGATAAAGCAGTGTATTTCATCAAGAGTAAAATACACCTGCTCATTCTAGTGCAGAAACTTTTTATTTAAATTTTTTATTTATTTACTTTAAATTGACAAATTTTCGTGAAGCGGATTTAGAATTTCAATTCCAACTTCCGTAGATCCGGTCATTGGAAATGCAGACACTATCTCAGAAAATATATGTAATGCTTTATTGTAGCTCCATTTGCTCTGAAAAATATCAGGAGAGTCAAACTCCAATCCTCAAGGGCCGCTGTCCTCCAGTTTTTAGAAGTGCCACAGGTACAAAACACTGGAATGAAATGGCTTAATTACCTCCTTCTTGTGTCGATCAGTTCTCCAGAGCCTGGCTAGTGAACTAATTATTCTATTCAGGTGTGGTGCAGCAGAGGCACATCTAGAAGTTGCAGGGCAGTGGCCCCTCCAGGACTGGAGTTTTGACACCTGTAGCTTAGATAATAAGGGAAATAATTACAAAATCCTGCAAAAGTATTCATACTGTTTGAACTTTTCCACATTTTGTCACTTTACAATCATACGAGTCCTAAATAGAGTTTTTCTTTTGTCGATATGAAAATTTCTATCTGAAGAATTAACACCAAAATTCCACATCAGTCCGAACCAAACAAAACTGTTTGGTGGCAGCATCATTTTCTGGGGATAAAATATGCTATTATACAAACCAGGGTGTCTGCTCATCCTTATGAAGCCTTAAACTCATGTATCTAAAATGAAGGCCTTAAAACGTCTTAGAAAAACGTAATATGGTCTTTAATATATTAGTCAAATGTCTTAAATTGTGTCTCAGCGGCAGAATTAAAGCTTGAGTCAGACCATTCACTGCACGGTTATGCACAAGTACGTTTGTAGTTGTAACGTCAGCATCACTCACCGTTTCCTTCTTCCTCAACTTTTCCACATCTTCCAGGGATCCGGAACAGGCTCGTCTCTCACCGGCACCGCCGGTTCCTCCGGCTCCAGACTCACTCGGCAGCGCATCACGCGCGTCAATCTCAGGGACCTGCTCTTCTGCCTGGAGAACGAGAGATTTACCAGTCGCTCTCATTTCCTCTACAAGGGCTTTCTCAAATAGCCTTGATGTTAGAGAGAGAGTAGAACTGGAGTGGGAAGAGGGAGCGACGTGAGTGGAGAGACCAAAACGCTCTCACTTGAAAAAGACTCCTTTGGGTAAAAAGGAGAGGAGATGATCTATTTGGTGGATTTAAAGGTTCTTTAGGTTCACCTGCTATCATAAAATACAATCGTAGCCATACTGGAAGGCCTCTCTACCTCCCTCCTCAAGTGATGCCTCTTTTCCTTCAGAGCAGTCGTCGATTAATGCCCCTTTATCTGCCCTGTGAAAACCTCCTTTTCTTTCAAGATGGTGCAAAAGTAAAACATGTTTTATGAAGGTGTTATTTTGTGTGAACAAACGACATGATGTACAATTGTGCACTGTATCATAGTTTGGTTTATTTTCTGAATATTCGTATGCAAGCTAGTCTTTTAAAGCTATGAAAATCACTTGTGTTAGACAACCGGTTTGTTTATGATTTTCTTTTCTGTTGAATGATGACCTCGTTCTAGTTTTTGTCGATTTTTAGTTTGAACTCCAAACTGTGTAACCTGCTGAGTTGCCTTCCTAACTATGAATAAGCCATACAACCATTCTCACACGATTAACCCTGCTGTAAGCTCACTCTGTTCATCTCCATTACCTTGCAGCATATTTAAAATTTTCATTGTATTTATTTACTAAAAATCAAAGTTTAAATTAATGTTTAGCTATTTATTTATTATGTGACGCTTCAAGTGTGTCCTATTGCATAAAGCTGAAAAAAAAAATAAAAATAAGAAGTATATGTACGACAGGTTATGTTTGAAATGACATTTTAGATTTAAGATGCTTAGAGTTGGGTGTTCTTCATTTTAATCTGTCCTTTAGATTTAAACTTATAATTTAGAATAGTTTTTAAGGCTTCTAACCTCTGTTGCTAAACCAAACTTCTTTTTCTTCTTCTTCTCCTCTTGCAATCTTAGTTTTTGTTGCCTCCCAACACACATTTTTACTCTCGTTGCAAGCTGACAGCGGTAATGTCACATTACTACTTTGGTGTGCTACTGGACAGCCCTTTAGGTCTTCTCTCGCAAGAAAGTAGAGTTTCTTCTTGTATATTTGTAAATGTTTCATCTAGAGTTTTACATATGGTTTTGTATAGAATTGAAAATTTACACATACTGCACCAAGAAAATCTAAATTTCTCTACTGAAAAGTTTGAATAAAGGATGATTTTACATAGTCCATGTATTGATGCGTTTTGCTTTGCTTTTCACCAGGGGGCAGTATCTAAATATCTGCTGGATGTCTGAAGGGATTGCAGGCTTTGTACACAAAAGACCTAAACCCATAACATCTGTAAAACCACCTGTAGTTCACTGTACGCGTCCCCTGTGTGTGTGTGTGTGTGTGTGTGTGTGTGTGTGTGTGTGTGTGTGTGTGTGTGTGACACACAGCAACAATCACTCGGCTCAGAACGAAACCACACACATGCATCCTGCTTACCAGTCTGTCCGACTCTTTGTTGAGTCGTTTTATTTAAGGCCGTCCCCATTATCAGCCCCTGCACAGTGCACTGGCAACAGCTGTCACATCAGCTGCTAACATTCGCCATAATAAACCATTTGCTGGAAATGATTAGGCCCATTCTTCCACCGGGAAAGCAGCCTGATGGTTTAATGATTGGAAGCGTCTTTTTTCCTTTTGTGTGTGTGTGTGTGTGTGTCTGTGCTGCCCATTAAAAAGGAACGCTACACAGCTCACAAAGAAGGACACCCGTCCTCTTGACGTCTCAGATTTTGTCACCACAAGCCTAAAAATATACTTCATAGGGTTTTTTTTGTTTGTTTTGATAGACCAAAACCATAAGTGGTGCTCAATTGAGAAGTGGAACAAGGGTTCAAGGTCTTTATTCCTGTTTGGAATTAAAATTAAGACATGTGGTGTACAATTCTACTGACATGCACTAAAACATATGACATATTTCCGATCAGTTTAGCAACATCTAGAGACATGAATTTCAAGATTTCCACAGATTTTCCAGGATTTAGATATTGACTTTAACTGGACCATTAACAGGTCAACTCTTTAGTTCCCCCTCCATTTCATCAACTCTGACCATCTTTCTTGTCTTTGCTGAGGAAAAGTCTCCCCACAGTATGATGCTACCGCCACCATGTTTCGCCAGCGCATAGGGCCACTGTAGATAGAAAAAGAAGAGAGGAGTAAACTTCTGAGACAAATCTCAGAAATGTTCTAGCAGAAGAACTCAGAAAATTTCTGAGTGTTTTCTAGAAATTTTCTCAAACTGAGTTCAGATTTTCTGAGTTAAAAAAAAAAAGTTGAAAATATGCAGGGAATAAAACCTGAGAAATTCTTACATCAATCTAACAAATTTTCCAAGAAAAAAATCTCAGGAATTATTCAGAAATTTTCTCAGATATTGAATCTTTTTTTTTTTTTTGTCCTACATACAATGACCCTAATATGCCGTCCTATATACATCTTACCTGACCAGAGCATTTTTTTCTTCTTACAGATGCAACATGCATTATTTTATTTTTTTCTTACCACTCTTCCATAACTTCAGGTTTATCTGAGCATGCAAGTTACTCTGACAGCTATGATTAATCTACCTGAAAAATGAAAGCCAAATCTCGCTAAACCACAACGTTTAAAACGCATAAAATACGTAACGGCGTAGGAAAGGAGCTTTCCTTTTTCCTTCAGAAAAATCCCCCCGGCGGCCACTAGATGGCAGTACTTCATTCCCTTTGTAAGGCTCAACTGTCGCTGACAGAGTCTTTCTCTTCAACATTAGGTTATGATGGCGTTCACCATTCAACACTTACACTTCCCTTCACTCGTTAAGCACCCAGTCTGCTCGGCGACCCCGTATCGTCGAGTTCGCTGTGAGTAATCAATCAAATACTAAATAAATAGATAAAAAACCGAAGAAGAAGAAAGCCACCCCGGGGTCTCCCTCTTTCTGGTTGTGTGGGAACCTCGTCGAGGCCCCGGAGCCTCTCGGGGCGTCCGTGCTCGACGGCGGCGGGGGACTCAGGTAAGGCCCCGGCCCTTGTGTCTCGGCCCAATCCAATATTATTCCTGGTAATCCTCCCTCCCGCTCCTCAGCCCTGCTGCTCTTTTCCGAGTTAAGTCCACATAAGCTCCCACTTGAGCGCCAGAGGCAGAGCAGCGCCAGGGACGGTGCGGTTGCCTAGCGACGCCTCAGTCGCTCGCACCTGAGGGTGTCGGGTAAACACCGCGAGCCTGCCAGAGGGAAGAGGGAAGAGGGAACGAGTGACGTCACCAGCGCCTCCTCCCGCCGTGGCATTTATTGCAAAAGGCTTTCATGAGCGTCTTGCACTCAGGGTCGCTGCTTCCGCTTTCACCCCGGGGTGAGATCATTAATGAGGCTCACGCACGTTCTCTTCTTCAGTTGTCACTTTTGTCAGATTCCAAGATGGGATTTGACTGATGTGATCTTTCCTCTCAGTGGGGCCTTTCTGCTGCACTTCCGCGATAAGCTCTAATCTAAAACAATCTGCCTTTGTTTGCTCTCACAGAGAAGCTCATCGCGGTTTGCACTTTAACTCTGATTACTGCACGATCCCCACAGCTTTGTCAGTACTAAAACTCAGATCACATTTTGCTGTGATGTTATCTTTGCAAGCCGGTGAATTAAAAAAAAAAAAAAAAAAAAACTAAATAAAAAAATCCATTTGCAGTCGCGTCGCATTCGTGCTGTGAGACAAATGCATTGGTAGTCGCTAAATTGTTTTATTCCTTTCAACAGCTCCTTGCCTAATGTTGATTATTCATATTTTTATGAATAAAAAAATCTGCTGGAAGGAGTTCTGGGGAGGGAATATGATTGAGGTGAACTGATGTGGCACAATGCGATCCAGTCGGCGCTCTTTATCTTCCATTTGGATGCACAAATCCAGCAGCCCGGAACCACTTCTATTCCCCAAACGGAATTGAATGAAATCGTTTGGAGCCCACCGACAGGAATTAAACCCCGAAACGTAAAACCGAGCAGCAGTTCATTAGCTCCCGCGTCCCCACGACTCTGTCTCTTGTTTGTTTCTGGCCCCTGTCCCACCAGGGTTAATGTTGACTTCAGGACTCTTTTGTTACGAGGTCGACCGGAGCTCACCGCTCAGGCCAGGAGAGGCTATAATAAGGCCGGTGTTTATGACCGGCTGCTGGAATGGGGTTTGGGAGCGTCGCTGAACCTGTGAGGTATTGATGCTGGGGTTAATAGCCTGTTGGCCTCTTTAATGGAGCTGATTCAGGCCAGGCAGCACACAGTTTCGGGCCCAGAGGACGAGAAGGTCTCCTCTCACAAAGTCATCTGTCGGGCGATGCGGGTCAGACTCCAAAATGCGCTGTGGCCCCAGCAGACTGGATGTACTGTGTTCTGTTGTTTGCATTTCACATGCTAAAAACGGTACAACATAAACAACGGAAAGTATAATGGATGGAAAGTGATAACACAGTTTTCAGGGGGTTTTTTACAAACAAAAATCTGAAAACAACAGCAGCATTGGTATTTAGTCCCTCAACACATTGCAGTAGCTAATGTCTGTGTCCTCATTGTATCATGACTAGCTGCTTTTCCCTCACACATCCGCGCAAAACGTTGTCAACGTGCCGTTAACGTCAAAAAGCACCACCATTTCGCAATTGATAAGGAACGCACTTAAAATCTGACACAAACAAGTTTGTTCATGTGATTAAGTCATTAAAATAATATGGCACCGTCGTCCTCCAGCTACTTCCTGTCGTCTTGTTCTTCGTGGTTTGCCAGAGGCAACAGCCGGTTGTTGGTCCTTGGATGTGAAAAAAGTGTTTCAATTGCAGTTGCATGAAATAAACCAATTTCAATAAGACCAAAAACAACACATCATCCTAACACCAAAACTCATCAGAAGGTGAATTTTTAATTTTTTTTAATTGACGTGTTTGCATTGAGCAAATTTTACTTTTTAAATGTCAAATTGCACATTTACATGGTCAAGGGAAGCACAGGTGATGCTGTGGCTACTTTTGTATTTCTGTCTGTTGCGTTTGTTCTTGTCTTCTCTGGCTACAAAGCAAATTCCCTCTTGGGTAACATAAAGTTGATCTTGACTCAAAACAAAAAATATTGATCTTTGTCTAATCTGGCCTGCAAAACACCGTCTTCGAAATGTTTCCTGTGTTTTCCCCACAATGCTTTATGGACAACTGCAAATGGAAATTCCTGTTTGCTTTCGCTCTAACAATAGCTTTCTTCCTGCCAATCTCCCCATAATGGACAGATTTATGGAACGCACAACAAAAAAGCCATCCTGTCAAACGATTCTCTCACATGAAGTCTGGATCTCTAAAGGTCCAACAAGAGCTACCATGGCACTTCATGGTTGCTCCCCCTTGTCTGGTCCTTCTGTTTTGCTGCACGGTCACAAAAAATCCCAATAAAGCCCAACGAAGAAAGCAGTCGTAAAAGTTCAAGAGATGTGAGTACTTTTAAAAAGTCACCAGCTGGCCTCTTTTTTTTTTTGTCTGAATGTGAATGATCGCTGATTAGACAGCCGATCCTCTGGGTTATAGACAGAGGGATGGACGAAAATGGAATATTTGGTAACATGGCCGATACAGACTGGACGGCTTTGTTCACTTCCTCTGTTGCCGTTGCTAAAACTACAGGCAAATTACAATTATAAAGGAGCAAATAAAATCAACATCATTGCTAACAACTTCTCCTTCCGTTCGCTGATCGGCCTGGTTGAATTTCTCCTGGAAGAATCCTGGTCAATGGGAGAAAGCCCTGACTGAGAACTGAATGGAGATTAGAACTGAGTGGAATTGCACAGGAGAGCAATGGCCAAGATAGGAGAACATGCTAACTTAACACTAAAGTTTGCGTCTTCAAGAATCAAGGATCTCTAAACTTTCAAAGATCAGTTTCACATTGTAGTCTGGATGTTACTTCCAAAAAACACAACATACCTTCAGAAGGTTCTCTAAAGGTTCTAAATCCACTTTACAATATGTTTAAATAAAAATGTCACGAATCTCATTCAGTTATGACAAACAGGTAAACAGTTTCTGACACTTGCAATGAAATCCACTGAACCATTCGAAATGGAATGAAAACATCGTCCATTTTCTATGCCCCTTTAATGCCGTTCAGGTTGCAGAGTTGATCCTGCCGATCTTCAGCAGTCTATTGATGAGAGGCGTTAAAGGAAAAAAAAAACTGCTGCACACAAAGTCAAACACAGAATCTGCAACAAAAGCGCCAAATACTTAGTGGGAATGTTACTACAAATGTTTCCAGTCATAAAAATGTAATGTCAGAGCCCACCTCTATCTTTCTGGCACATTTTTCACTTCAGCAGATAGGTAAAAAAAAAAAAAAAAATCACAATAAAAGCACACCTGGGCCCAAAATATAGAAATTGACACAAAACAATTCTGCATATTGTATCCATTTAAGCTAATGATACAGTTTATGGATAACATGTAGACTGCTTTATGGAGAAATTTGGAGCAAAGTCTGTTGCTTTTATGTTTTGGCGCCAGTGGCGATCGTCTCTCAGTGGGTTTACACTTAAAGGCGTTTTTGATTTATTTCATGTTGCAGACATAGGGGCCACATGCATCTTTAATGCAAAAACACTATGCGAAGAAGTCTATTGCACAGCATTTCAAATCATCTGATTAATTATGCATAACTCACTGACGTATATTGAGCCTGGAGTTTTGCCTTATAGATGGCTACCTCTGCACAGTGAGCGAATGCTGATGTAGAACTCATACTGTAAGGTCAATTAAAGTCCGATTGGTATGGGACCAATTACTATCACTACCTTGTTGATAATTGATTTTTCTTCTCATAAAAACAAACCACAAGTGTTTATAAAGGATATTTGAGGAATGTGTCTGCCAAATAGGCGTCTACCTTGTCAAAACTTTAAAGAGGCAGGCGGTATTATGTATTTTCCAGGCACAGAAATTATATTACCTTCAGTTGTTGCATGTCAGAAATGACTTAAAAGAAAACTGACGTTGCAAATTATTGCATAAAGTCTCTGACTCTATAAGAAGCTCCTAGTCTTTCCGACCCTCCGCCTTCAGGAAGCCGTCACAACATTCCTTCCTTTAACATTGTTTTTACCGGAGTCCCAGCAGTTTTTTTTTCTTCTCTAGTACAGTTTTTTTTTTAAACGTCCTCAGTAAACTGTGTATCGTTTCCCTTCCACTTCAAAAATATCCACCATTCGTCACACGGAATCGCAGTGAAATACATAATAAATAATAATACATTTTATTTGTGGGCGCCTTTCTGGACACTCAAGGTCACCTTGCATTATTTGGTGTAGCAATGTGAAGGAGGTCCAAAAGATACGGGGAGAGGAGGCTGTGAACCGATTTGAAAGTGTGAGATGGGAAGCCAGTGGAGCTGTTGGAGAACAGGTTTGATGATACGAGCGGCTGAATCTTCAGCCGATTGTAATTTATGGAGAGCTTTTCTGTGGCGGACCAAAGGGAAGACAATCACAGTGACCTAATCTGGAAGTGACCAGACTGTGGACCAGAGCAGCAGTGAGAGAAGGACGGAGACGATGAAAGTAGGCTGACTGAGTGATGTTGTTGGCATGGGAGCCAAAGGAAGAGGCTGATATCCAGACTCTTGACCTGAGGGGAGGGAAAAATGGAGAAGTCATTAAGTTTACTCAGTGTTGTACCAATTAAGAGAAGTTCAGTTTTAGTCCAATTCACATTGAACGTTGCAGTTTTTAAAAATATTTTTGATAGCCTAACCTGATATTTTGGGGGGGAGCCAGATTATCTCCTCTGCGTCCACATCATAAATAACTACTCGTCAGGCGGCAGATACTTTCTCCCGGAGGAACATGAAATCCATTCTTGGTGCTTTGATCTCATTGTAGACAGACTCCTGAAATATAGCAGATGAAGGCTGAGAGCGGTGTCAGCAGAAAAAATAATAATAATAAAAAATAAAAATAAAAAACCCCGCCACCCAGCCAGCAGAGCCCGTCCATCCAGACCCGTTCGTCTGTGGAATAACAACATAAACACTAAAACCACCAACGGTTGATCACGCAGCCGGCGTCCCGGCCAACATCACTACCGTGGTGTTTTTCAAATTGAACTGTTCTCTGGTTCAGCCCAGGAGACTCCAGAAAGGAAATGGAGAAAGAGAGGAAAAAAAAAAAAGAGAGAGAAAAAGGCCAGGCTAGGACATGTTTGAAGAGAACTTTATTTACAACACGCGAGGCTCTGGCTGGAAGCCAGCAGCAATGCTCCTTTCTCAAGAAGCGGGGGGGTTACGAGGGGTAACCGGAGCTTCCTCTCCTCCGCCACGAGGAAAGAGAAATTTCACCTAAGCCCATCAAAGAGCCCGTCCTTGAACTTAATATTCTTTTCTGCTGACAGCTTGCGACTAAGATGACTTCTTCCCTGTGTGATTATAATTTCAGACCTTCCCACCTCCGCTGATGGCTCTCCTATTAACACAGGTCCACGGTCCTGCGGAAGAGTTCATAATTTTACAACCATAAAGGTTAAGCCAGGTTTATTAGTCATTACACGGACACTCGGGGAATTAAATCGCCTCTCATTAAGAACTCTGGAATTCCTTTTTTTCTTCTTCTGCTGTTTCATTGACTCCTGCTCACACCTGTTTTTTTTTTTTTTTTTACTCTTTTCATCGCCCAGGTTTCTAATTTTTCCCCCCTAGAGAAACTACCTCTCCCTCCATGTGAGCCTTTCCTCCAGAGCACTCTCTAAATGTTATGCATTGCTCCTGCTGCGCTCGGTTCTCCTTCCCTCTGCTGACCCCTCTCCCCCGTCCCACTAATCGCCTCTCCACACGGCCTACACCTGCATCACGCCACACAGCCTCATTTTCCTCCTCTCTCTCTCTCTTTCTCCTGCCCGTACTCCTTCTTTTCCTCTCCGGGCGTCTCATTAAAGGCGCTCTATCTAATGAGATTACGCCGTGGGGATTAATGGTGTGGCTAATTGATAGACACACAGCCGGAGAGGATTAAACCCCCTCTAAGTCCCCAGCGGGCCTATTTTGGGGCGTTTCGGCTGACTAATTGAAATCACGAGGAGCGGACACGAACACACTTCCTGACCCCGCGTGCCTGCGGTGCTCCGCCGCAGAGGGCCTCGCTGTTCCGGACCGAAGACAGTGTCCAGACAAAGGAGTCACATCCCACCGCTGACTAAATACGTCATTTCTACAAATAGTGCGCGTGTAAAAAGGAAGTAGTGATGTTATAAGACATGTAGATGGGAAAACATAAAAGAGACCAGATTTTTAAGTTTAAAGTAAGTTCGTGTTTTATTGAAGCAGCATCGTCTCGTGCTTTTAAGCTGTTTGTTTCCTATTGGCTCGTTGGCACGTGACGTCACTAACCTCGAAACTCGGCCCGCTCCGCCATGACTGGACGTGAAAGAAAAGCGTAGCTCACATAAAGCCCGTCAAAAACCGCACATCATGTCGCTTTTATTTAGTTGATTTCGCGGTAAGAAAGGGTCTGTCTGTCTGTGCTTCACGGTCGGAGGCACAGACAGACAGACAAGAACCTAACTTTATTTTATTGTTTAACTTTTAATGAGGAAAGACCTGGTGGTGGTTAGCTGCCCTCAATCGTGACCGACAGCCCTGGGTTTAAACACGTACTTTTTACAATGTAACAAGATTAACGTTCATATATATATTATAAGTAAATATAGTTAGAAACATCAAAATATTGCTGCGACAGACTGGCGACCTGTCCAGGGTGTACCCCGCCTCTCGCCCGGACCGCAGCTGGAGATAGGCACCAGCAACTCCTGACCCCGTTAGGGAGAAGGGTGACGGAAAATGGATGGATGGATGGACATCAAATATTGCATTATGGCGAAGGTACGCAGCTAACCATCAGAAATCATGGAAACAAGACACACTTCATGTAGCCTAGCATGTATGGGTAAAAAAACGGTTAGCCGCTAACCGTTTGTTGTTTTTGTTAGTGTCTCATCTTTTGGTCCTTAAGGTTGTTCCGGTTTAAGGGGAGACGCTATTTGTGACGTCGTGACAATAATCACGTGGTGTGAATTCAGGCAAAGTGGATCAATTTTATGAACAGGAAGTACGGGTCGGTTTCTAAGATGGCTGCTTCAAGCTGCTGTAAAGACCACCGTCTATGAGCCACAACCAGGTGTGTTGCCCTCAAAAACAAATTAGTTTGACTAGAAGAAGTAAATGTCATGAATAAACTCACAAGAATAACTGGGGAAAACAACTTAGGTCGCTCAGATCAACACTCCTGACGAAACAATTCCGATGCCACAAAAGCTGTCATAGTCCAACCATCGCACCTCAAACTTTGACGATTCTTATTCCCCCCCAAAACCTCACAAAACGCCAAACAATTCAACAACATGTTAATAGCATTTTGCAACAACTCATTGGCGGAAGCAAGTACGCTGCCCACCACAAATAGTCGTCCAGCCAGAACAGAGTGGGCTGCATAATGAACATAATTTAACAAAGCTTCAAATCAGATACATTTTCGTCAAGGAATTTTAATAATCGAGGTACTCGAATCATTCAAGGAATCGTTTCAGCCCTAGACAATACTACCATGTATGTAAGAATGTCAAAAAGTTGTATTTTGCATCGGCCTTAATAAGAGATTTCAGAGAAGACTTTCTACAAAGCTAAGGAGTGTGTTTGTGCATTCTGTGACAGATTTAGGACGAGAAGGCCTGACTCCCAATCACCACTCTTACAACAAAAATGTTCTGCCAGGTCGAGGTCATGGTTCTGCATAAATCAGCCAAGTTCTTCCACAACAAACTCACAACATCTACATGGGAATATATACCTTGAGACTACATGAAGTTTGGAGGTCAGTACCTACTGACTCTGCAGAAAGTAGGTGACCTCTGTGCAGCTGAGCATCTGCCGACTCCCTCTGTTATTTTATCTCACCTACCACTTTGTATCTGAGTTGCTCTCATTCCCAATCTATTCAAATCTGTTGTGAATGCACTTACAGTTTAACTCTAGACAGAATATTTAATAGAGGGAAATTCACGATTGAAACTAGTCCACTTCAGAACTCTCTGATATCCTGAGAGCGACCCGTTCTGATCTGCATGCCTGGTTGTTGGATTACGTACACTTATAATGGAAGTAGTTGAAACACCTGAATTTAATGAATTAAGTCATTAAAAATCATAGCAGCGATGGATGTAAACAGTTACATGAGATTATCTTCATAATTCAGCCGTCACACTAGTGCTAATTTTTCAGCCAATCAGAGGAGACGTTGACGTCTTATTCAGAATTTGGAGCAACAAACTCCTTGAACAAAACATCCTCCTACTACTTCCTGTCGTCTTCTCTGTCGTTTCCACCAGTAGTAACATCTGGTTGTCGACCACGTGACTCATGTGAAGCCAAAACAGTTTTTCCATTGCAGTTTTGTGAAATACTGCAATTGGTTTATTGCGACCAATAAACCAATTGTGAGTTTTCTCAACAGAATATTTAGAACAAAACAACAAAAACATGTTTTGCTGTCTCTTCTTGAAAACAAAAATCACAATTTCCTGTTTTCTCATTTTAAATAATGTACTGTTTAACCCTGTATGACCAAAACGTAATCTGGATATAATGGTTTCCTCTTTTTTATTTTGTCCTGTTTTCATTACGCCAACATTTCTTTCAATACTGTAAAGCCACCTACCAGTTCAATCCTCTTCCCACTGCTTCTATTATTAAACCCTTTGATTAATAATAGATTTGATTTCTTCTTTACTGAATGGACCAATATATCAATAACTATTTTTTGAGCTTGTTTTGCACTTTGTCTGCCAACTAATTTCCTGTTATTCCTACATGTGATGGTATCCATGTAAAAATAATTAATTAACCTATTGGCTGAATTCTACAAATTAATAACTGAGTCTCTAATGAAAGGTCCAGTCTACTAATAGAATGATTATTTTTTTATGAATATAATGATGAACTTGAATCACAACATATTATACTTCTTAAAGGACAAATTTCCTGAATTCACCCTAAAGCTAAAATGATTCCCATCATCTCGCCTGTCTAAACTGATTCTCCATCAATAATTCTTTTACATTTTTTAACACTGAATTCTGGAACAATGAATGGCACCCCATTATAGCTATTTGAGTTTTTTGAAGCATCTGTGTAAACTTGGACATATACATAGCACTTATTGTCTAAATATGACTGTACTGAATATGAATCTGAAAGGTTTGCTTTTCCCCTTTTCTCCAACAAAGTAAAATAGAACCTGAAAAGAACCAGGCGGGTTTTAAATGTAAGCTACAGCTTCACATATTCTGCTCTGTTTGTCGTGTGATGCATTAAAAGTCAAAAACTTTGCAGACCAACTTACTCAGCTGCAGCAGACTGACGTGAAATCCATCCATGCTAGCAAGACACATGCTTGGTTCGTGAGACTAGTCAGATAAACTCCCGAGATCAAAACCATGAAAACATGTCTTCCATGAAAACGTCCGTCAACATCTCTGATTTTCACAAAGACGCTGGTGGAAGACAAAGTAATAAAATGTCAAATATAAGACATCTAAGTGCAAGAAATTCAAAAAGCGAACGTGAACATGCAATTGTCTACGATGGGGTTGTGCCACCGTCGATCTTGTTGGAAACATTTATTTCTAAACAGCGGAATTTCCCTTCCCACTAAAAATATGTCCACCACATTGAAGTTTGGATGATTTTCTTGTTTTGTGCTTGAGAGGGAGAGATTATGCGACTGCCATAAAAGATTAATTTTCCACATCTTTACCAGAGGTGCCAATGATGTTGCTGGAGCTGTAAGAGGAGATGGATTAAAAAAAAAAAACTGCATCAGAACACGATCGTATAGGCTCGTAGAAATTCAAAGCTTTGAGCAACACTCTATAAGAAATGACCAGAGTTGAATAAACAAGGCCATTATACATAATTCAGCATCAACCCTGAAGGTGATGCGTGAAGGGAATATTCAAAAAAAAAAAAAAAAAAAAGATGGCACATTTTCAAAACATGTGTTGTTTATTTCCTGAAGCGCACATCCAGTATCGAGATGAATAAATAAAAGAACTCCAGTACCTTGAATAATATAATATCAGCAGGCATGGCTAATGAGTCGTCCCAAGGCAAGAAGCCGACCGAGGGAGCGCGTCTGTCAGAGGCAGACGATAGGGCATGTTTCATATGAAAAAGATGTGAAATGGAAAAAAGTTAGCAGAACTGAAGCAGAAAATTTAAAAGCAAGCATTCTGAGAGAAGTCGTGTTTTAACAGAAGATCCACATTTTTTTTCTTTCTTTTTTTTTTTTTTTTTTTTTTAACAAATGAACGGGCCACCAAAGCTCGCTGAGGAGCTTGAGAGGGAGAGCAGCAACCTTTACAGCAGGGAATATAAGTATTGTTGACTTTCTTCTCAGGAAAGATTTTTATCCATAACCATACTGGCATTAGATTAACGTAGGTAATCCACAAAAATCAAAACAAAGAAGTCAAAAATAGTTTGTTGCACACAATTCCTGGAATTTGTCCATACGTAATAAAACAGCCTTTGTTGGTTCAGACTGTGTTAAGTCGCTTTCTGTGTAGAGAAAATAGTCGCATGCTCAGGTGAGATTTTGACACGTCTTCAAATAATTTTAAAGCACTTTCTTTGCTCATCTGTTCATTTTTTCCAGAGATTTTTAATTGGATTTAAAGCTGACTTGTCCAGTCAAAGTAACTGAAACCCATTAAGCATTTTCAAGGTTGTGTTTAGGCTCATGGTCTTGCTTAAAAAAATAAAAATCCACCCACGTTCCATTTTCAGATGATCAAATTCCATATGCTGAAAGATGACATGATGTTTCCACCCCAAAACTTCACTGTTTTTGTGGTGCGTTTGGTGCGAACGTAGTGCCATTCCTCCTCCAAATGTGTCATGGTGGCGTCCAAAAACTTTGACTAGGCTATGTTCAAGGGGCCTTCACGATTGTTCTGCAGCAAACATAAAACACAATTTCCCTTCTTCAGTGGAGTCTTGTGCATTAAACGTGCATAGAGACCATTTTATTTAAATCCATTACTTATCGTTTTGGAGAATAACTTGACCTGCTAATTCCAAGTCTTTTTAAATGTATTTTGTTTTGTGAGAAGATAATATGGATCATGACTAGTTTAAAATAGAAAATATTTCTCTCACTTTTAGTAAATGCCCCCCAACATTGCTGACAAGAACATGTATAAGTTCAGAAATAAGTTTGTAAACCAAACTAATTAGTATATTTACCACATGGAGGTTGTGTAGATCTTCTGTGATACAATGGTGATAAAATACCTTTTCATCAGTAAGGAGTAAATTAGCTAACACAAATACTTGAATCGATAAAGAGCTGAGATTCTGCGTAAAAACTTGAAACTTGTTTTGATTTCTTTGCATGCGTTTAGATTACGTGGATAACGACCAATGTCTGGAATGTGATCGTTATGCATCTGTCTCCTGACAAAACGCTGACCAGTGTCAATACTTATTTTCCCTGCTACATGTCATTGATACTTGAAAAATATGTATTTTACAGTATTTTTTTTATTTTCTCAGTGTCTTTATACAGAGTATATTCATATAGTTTCTGCTGACTATTTTCACATTCTCACCACAGAGTAACAAGTGCTTTGAGTAAAACATCTGAAGAAAACAAAAAAACTAAACCAAAAATAATAAAAATAAAAAATCATGCACCTTTTAATAGCTTTGTCGGCCTAAACAAAAAACAAACAAAAATAGAAACAAGAATAAACAGGAATGTTCAAGGCGACCAAAAGAATCTTCTTCAGGCGTCTTCGTTGCGAGTCATTTGAGTTCCCCTCGATCAACGTTTTTCGGACTAATCGAATCATGCCTACGTTAAGCTTTACACCGTGGAGTTAGCAACACAAAACCATACAAGGGGCAGGCAAGCGTCTCAACACAAAGGCTCCTTAAAACCTCATGAGTCCACAGAAGAAAGGCAAGCATTCTCCAATAAATTATAAAACCCCCAACACGTATAAAAAAATGTTGACACTGGGTAGACCAGGGTTTTGGAGGTTAGGGGAGGATGCTAGTGGACTGAGCAGGTTCTTTGAGAAGAGGGTGGTCCAACCCTCCCTCGACAACTCTTTAACTCGATGGGTAATGGGATCCGGTAGTCCGCCCTGGGTTGTGTCCTCCCTCTCCTGGGACAGGCTGCCGGGGCTGTTTGCATGTTTGCGATTGGGCGAGAACAAAAAAAAAAAAACGAGACGGGCAGGGCTGGTCTGAGGATGACGGGGCAAACAACAGAGCGTGTCGCCCCCGTTGTACTGCACGAACAGCAACCAATCCTGAGATAGCAGGAGTCTGATACAAAAACACACCACAAAAGGCACTTTATAAAATGACAGTGCTTCTGTTCTAAGGAAATTCAAGTTGACAAAGAGTTAAAGAGAGAGTCGGTGAGCACCCCCTTCCCCCTCTTTCCCTCGAAATAAAAACATTCTCTTCAGTGTGAGACTAAAGCCGGAGATAGTTTTGTTTTCAACAATCAATCAAAGCACAAAATTCACTACTCGTGTGTCTCGCGGCCCGCCTTGATTCGTCCCCGGAGGAATCCAGGTCCAGCGTGGCGAGAGAATGGGGAAAAAAAGAAAAGAAAAAGAAAAAGGAGAAAAAGTGAAAATGTCACACTACAAACTCGGCACTAAAAACCATAAAGCCAGAATACAGTTGCATTGCAGCGGAGTTCACGTCAGCAGGCTCGGCCGACTACTGCAGCCCGTGGAAAAGGGTCCGTTCCTCTCAGCTCTCTTCCATGGTCTCTTCGTGTTGTCGGGTACTTTACATCCTCTCTCGACCGTTCCTGCCTCTCCAGACCCCTGCCACAGCCCCCCCCCACCGCCACCAGCGCCCCTCTCTCAGTCGTCCGCTCCTCCCCCGTAGAGATCTGCCAGCTTCTTAAAACGCGGACCCCAGTCGTTGAGGTAGTCGTAGTCCTGGTCTCCTGAGCTGGTGGAGTTGAGCGAGCTGACGGAGCCGGCGGTCGAACCGCTACCCTCATAGTCGAACACCAGCAAGGAGTCGTACGGCGGGGCGGTGGGGTCGTTGTCGGCGGCCCTCAGACCCTGAAGCCGTAAAGAGAATAGAAGAAAATTGCTTATGTGAGGCCAGAGCTCGATAAGCAATTTGTGCTTAGTTCTGCTATGTATACAAAACTAAATCATTAGGAGCCTTTCTGGAATGACAAAAAAACTTGAGAGTTGGTCTTTCTAGAGGAGCAAAGCACAATTTTTCAATTGTGATGTTTCCATTAATTCAATTCATAATTTTTTAATCAAGGACGGCACAGTAAACAATGTTACAAGAAACTGATGTTTTGTACTTGTTTTCTAGCCACAGAGTAATTTGCAAGGACAGTCCTTGGTTGACTGAACTCAACACCAGGCCCTAGTGGAACTATTTGGGTTGAAATTTGTTGCTGTTTCATGGAGAAATGCACTTGTACAGCTATGTTGATTTTTCTCTTGAGCTAGTCAATCAATCATCAATCAATCAATCAAATTTTATTTCTATAGCACATTTCAGCAGCAAGGCATTTCCAAGTGCTTTACATCATAGCAAACACATAGAATCAACAATCAAAACATTACATTCAGTCAAGTGCCGAGATTAAATTCATAATTGATTACGTTTCAAATATAACTCTAAACAGGTGGGTTTTTAGTCTAGATTTAAAGGAAGTCAGTGTTTCAGCTATTTCACAGTTTTCTGGAAGTTTGTTTCAGATTTGTGGTGCATGGAAGCTGAATGCTGCTTCTCGTTTGGTTCTGGGTGCTAAAGCTATTCAGTGAAACTAACAACGGTATTTAAAAGTCTATTCTTTGAGAATATTCTGGTTCTCATCCGCTATTCATTTTTTTGTATCCACTTGACATAACTACTTTTTGAGGAACAAAAATATTACGAGAGAATTATGTACATTTGCATGGTTCTTCATTTGCCAGACAAGAATGGCAAATGGCTAAAAACTCCTGGATGGGAGTTGCAACGCTGTAGTTCACAGCCTCCTCTGTGAACTACATAATTCATAATTCATAATTTCAATTAGCCATATAATTGCACAAATTGAAATTATGAAAATAAATTAGCTTAATGGAAACATGGCAATTTTGAAAAAACAATTTTTTTTTTTTCCATAAAAAGTTGAAAAACTTCTCAGTGATGATGGGGCCTTTTATTTTGTCCGTATCAATGGAGTTGCATTTACACCAATGTTTCAAAAACCATAAATTCATTTCCAAAGCATTTCCTTCAATACCCCACCAAACAAGAAGCTCCAGAGATTCTTCCAGGACCTGATAGGTCAGAAGTGGAAACAGAGAAATCGCCTGCACCTAGGATTACTTTAAAATGACAGAAGCATCTTGTTCTACATATAAAAAGATTATCAAGAAAAAAAAACAGTGTGGTAATCCTGTTGGCTGCTCAAAATTTAAGGTACATAAATTCCCCACCTTCTTACTCTTTGGCTGGAAATTATTTCTGGATCTTGTTCATGCTTTTAAAGCCTGCTGCCTCCTGGTGGCACAAACTCTTTGTCATTACTACCTCATTCCCACCCCGCCAGCTTGATGTAGCACAAGTACCCTCCTGGCTGCATAGGTGCTTTCAAAAGACACATGGATATGGCAAAAAGGCTCTTTAATGCCACTTTGCAGGGTTTTTGTTGTTGTTGTTGTTTTAAAGTGCGTAACATTCAAATGCACTAAGGATATTCAACCCAAAGGGAAATCGTATATTCTTCATGTCCAAATTACTTAATTTTTGAAACTCAAATTTCCAAAATACTCCTTCTAAGCCCAGTTTTAAAGTTTAAATACAAGACCTAATTTTGGATGTGTGGAAGATTTTCTCCAACCTCCTAAAACCAAAGAGAAGGAAGGAAGGAAGGAAGAAAGAAATCTGCAAATCTTTTCTTGTCTTGTCTGATTTTTGTCTTTTTCTGTACCTGTGCAGCCCTTAAAAACAGACCAAAGAACCTTTTCTCCTACAAGCGTTTTCCCTGTGAAGTAGAAAAATGTGTTTTCAGGAGCTGGTCTTCCAGCTGGGAAAGCAGATTCAGGGGTGCAGTTGACTTTAAAGAATGTAGTAAACTCCTCTTTTCCGGCTCACCCACCGGGAAGGCTTCTAATGATTCATCATCGGCTGAAAGCTGATTGAGAGGCAGAACAAACGCCTCTACCAGGATCGCTGCTGGCAGAAAGTTAATTCTCACAACAGAAGGAAAATCGCTTTATATTAGCCAGAAACTGTTACGAAAGGATAATTATTTTTTGCCCAGCATAAAAACATGGATGCATGAAACATTTTTAAGTCATGGATCCCAGAGGACGTTGTAAGAAGGTGTCGACCTAAAAACCTACGTCGTTTATGAAGTCTCCTATGTCCCCCGGGTGGGGCACGCTGGGTCTGACTGGGTACTGCGACTCAGCAATCACGGGCCTCTCGTCGACCCGGCGCACCCCTGTTGGCTTGCTGATGATGTGGTCCAGTGACTCCGGCTGCTGCAGCTGGCTCAGGTCGTAGTCCTGAATGAAACGAGATTAAAATCGGTGAGGAGGATCGGAAACATCACAAAAACACAACAGTCAAGGAATTCTTCGTGACGAGGCTAGTATGTATTCAGTGTCAAACTCAAATCGGCCGTCCATAGCTTTATATTTGGCCCTTGAGACTCAAGTGGAGACAGAAACTGACTCTTCAAAATAACACTGCATTTTATTTTAGTGTTATTTAAATAACTTTAAAAAGTACTTACTGAATAAAGACACAGCTTTTTATTCATATTTTAAAGAATTTGTTCATGACTATTTTTAAATCAATACATTTTTTAAAACAACCAGAAAATTCATGATCTTGATATAAAGGGCCGGCCCAAGGCATAAGCAAACTAAGCAGCCGCTCAGGGGCCTGGTGCTACAAAGGGGCCCACTCAGTCTAGTTGATTTTGTTTTTCTTTTCAGGAATAATTTCTGTCATTATAATATCAAAAACACACAATTTCACTATGAGCTGATTTGTTTTAACAATAATATATATTTGATAATGTATGTAGAAACAATTTTATTGCTGAAAAGAAAAACAAAATTGCTCTCGGTGTTCACAGTAGGTACTGCCATGGGCGAAGGATCTGCGAGGGACAGGGGGCTCGTGTCCCCCCCAATATTGGAGACAGTCGCGTTCGTCCAACCCAATAATTTGACCGGTTGCGAAGAATTTTGTAATCTTCCACTCGCGCGCTTTTATTTGGAAGGCGCAGCACAGCGCCTTCAGCACAACGCTCCCCCCCAATGTTTCAATTTTTTTTTCATTAGTTCCACACTATAAGGGTAATGGTTAGGAGACATGAAAAGAAAAGCGCTTGAGGAGAGATTTAAAAATAAATGAGTGAACATTTTTGCTATCAGAAACGGGTTACACAGTAAATAGAATGGAGTTGTATAATAATGTATACATCTGAAAATTAAGTTGTTTAAATTCTTATTCTGTATGATGAAAACATACTTTTTTTTTTTATATTTAGTTCATTCACATTCTGTACATTACTGTAGTGTCTGTTGTAACTACATGAATCCATGCAAGGAGATGTGAAGAGAGTCAGAGGGAGGCAGAGACCGTAACACATATCAGTAGATATTTTAGTTAAATGTTTGTGGCTGAAAATGACAGCAAAGAAAAAAACATGTAGGTTTTTTTGCCTCTGTGGTTTTCATGGCTCATGTTTGGTAAGTTGCTGAATGCAAGGCTGGAAAGTGAAACTGAGTCATTAGTGAGGAGCTAAGGTGTCTGTTAGAAGTGAAAAGTATCATTTTTATTAATTTTGTAGATCAAACTGATGTAGAGAGTTGTTCAAGAAGAACAAAACTTGTTTTTTAGATTTTATTTTTGTTGGTAAAACTACTGTATTGAGTTTAAAACTGCTGAGTCCTATTTTATGAGCCTGTTTTATGACTTCGGTTTTAGAAAGATGTTACATGCTTCACATGTAAATATCGGCCAATCACGATCCCCCAAAATTAAGAAAATCGGCGTCCAGAAAATAACTGGTCGATAAATCAGGTGGCCAATAAATGTATCCTATATTATGTAAACAGCACTACCAGAGATGCAATAAGTCTATAGCAGGTGTGTGAATGAGCTAATGATCGGACTGCTGATAGCAGCCAGTCCACATTGTTAGCAGAGCTAAAGGGCCCCAAAACCAAATTTTGCTTAGGGCCCCATGGAGGCTTGGGCCGGCCCTGTTGATATGACCTAAAATCTGTAGATTTTACATTAAGATAAACTCCTCTGGTTGGAAATCAATCCAATCATTTAGCTTTCTTGTCCTCCTGTTGTTTGCTCTTTTAAAACTTTCTTTCCCCCCACTAATTTCCTCAATAGAAACAGAACAGCTTGTTTATCTCTTTACTCTTAACCTACATATGATTCATAAATATGCCCATTAAATCTTCATCCAGGCATGTCAGTGAAGAGGCCTGCGAGGACCACAACCATCTGTTGCTCTACACATATCAGTGTGTGTAGGTGTTGGAAATAAGTGAGAATCAAAATAACATTTATTTATTTAACTGTCTGCTCTGAATTCGGCTCGCTGGATTTCATTACATAGAAAACTGCCAGGCTGTAGAGGACAAAGGAATATGCAGCTTCCCATCCCTAAACTTCAACATATTTCGCATAGAAAGACATGGTTGGCAATCACAAAATTATGACACACTTTTTAGACATTTGTTTGCATTTTGCATCGTACCTAAAACAGAACGCTTTACTGAAAAAAAAGCAGGCTTTATCTACATTTCGCCTCAATGTTGTTTTCTTTCACTTTCATTTTATTTCGTCTGTGCCGAGCTTTAAGATAACGATAGTGGATTTATTTACATAAAACTTTTAACCTGCACAACAAACCAGAATTAATAAGATGAGGTTTGTGTGAAGAAAAAAAAAAAAAAAAACCGGATGATGTTTTATTCTGCCTGAAGAAATCAGCAGGAATCTTAAGCTTGTCAGTGCCTTTTCTTTTCAGAACCCAAATGGCTGCTGGTTCATGCTGAGGTACCAGGAATACTGCCAATACGGATCATGATCAAAACCCTTAAACAGACAGAACGGCGCTATAATTATCCCTGCGCAGATGTAGAAGCTTTTGTAAAAAGTTTGAAGGTTTTGTATCGTTCCAAGAGATGAGAGTAGAGATGCTTTGTGAAATGTGTGAAAAGCTGCTTTGTGATAGTCGTTCAGGTCATAAATCTTGCAAAAACGGTTTCGAATGGCTCATTGCACTACGTCAGATTCATCAGACGCAGTTTCTGTCGGCTCTTCGTCGACCGGAGGCGGAAAAAAGCACAAGAGTGTTCATGTGCGTTGACCTTTTCCAACAGCTTTCTACGAAACTCAATAAAAGTGAGACATTGTTAATATGAGCTCAATCTGTGTTTCATCTGCGGGAGGTCAACGAAGTGCATAAATGTGTTGAAACGAGTGCTAAAATGAAAGCAGTTCCTTTTAGTGAGAGAATTTAGCTTTTTTTTTTTTACTTAGCTTTTTCTGTCTTCCAGATAAATGAACTAAGCAAGTTTTCCCTGGAGATATTTAATGACCTCCGGTTGAGAGTAATAAACAATCTATGTAGTTAAAAGCCGCATATACTGCTGGTGCTCCTCCTACACTTTGGACTGAACCATTGTTCTAACAATGGTAGGGGGGACCTAAAAAATGTCTCTTTTTTTTTTTGTGAGATAAATGGCAAATTTTTTTCTTTCTTTGTTTCTTTTGCCTTTTCATATTTTTATTATTTAAATGCCAATGTTTCTTTGGGGGGGACAATTCTAGACTTTTCCAAGATTGGGGTTTTCCGGACTCTCCTGATCCCCCCCGGGATTTACACCTATGCTACTTCCACAGACATGAACAAGTAGATGCCATGTTTACATCAGCCAAAACAACTTTGGAAAATAATTGTAGTCGCGCCACTCAATACTCCCATTCCTCACTGCTACGGCGCCTTAGTGTGATTAGGCGTTGCAAAGGGTCAATAATTACAGTTAGATCATAATTTAACTGTTGCTGTGTTATTGTTACAAAGGTGTGCAAAACTTTATCCATATTCTGCTATTATTGAAAAAACACGATTTCGCGTACATGAATAAGCTTGTTCACACAAACGTCATGATCCCACCACTTCCTGTCGTCATCTTCATCGTATTCTGGCAGCAGTAAAACGTGATCAACATCCAGCTGTTGATCACATGACAAGTGTTTCTATTCCTTCCAGTTTTCCAAAATACAATAACTTCGACACAGCTGAAAACCCACCTCATTGAGTTCATTTCAAAATGGGAACGTTTCCATTAAAAATGAATCTATTTCGTGATTCCTGTTTCCACAATTTTATGGTCAGTGGAAATGCATTTTGTGATAAACAAGTAGAGACATCCAGTCCTGATCATTGCCCAACCTGTAGAATCAGGGACTCGGTTAAATAAAACCCGCCTGACGAAGTGAAGCAGGCCTAAAAATCTCAACTCATGGCCCTGATCTAAACAACTACCATGATGAGGGGATAATCAGTGTTATTCTCTTCACTTGTCAGTGTTGCGTATTACTATGCCTCGTGTGTGAATATCTGCGGTAATCTGTTGTACCTGGTCTTCCTCTCCACCTCCCTCTTCGTCATACTTCAGGATGTTGTCTCTGACATCGTCCTCTGGGTCGATCAGCAGGGGCTTCGCTTGCCGCTCCTTCTCTCTGCGCTTCATCCACACCACGAACAGCAGAACCATACCTTGCAAAAAATAAAACAAAAAAAAACAAACAAATTGTATCTTTTCTCAAACTCGTGTCAGTAGCAGCCATTCGTTCTACAGAGTCGCACTCACTCAGCAGTATGATGATGCAGATTAGGATAGCGATGATGGCTCCGGTGCCGAGGCCGGCGGCCGCCACCGCCCCTGTGGCACTGCAGTCCCCATTGTTGTCGCAGGGACACACTTTGATCCTGATCATAGAGCGGTTGGACAAAGGCGGGTTCCCCGAGTCGGACACTATGACCGGGATCACGTAGACGCCTGCCTCCAGGTAAGGAATCCTCAGTCTGAGCTGAGCATAGTCGCCTGCCGAAGTCGGACAAGGAAGGTGGGTGAGAAGAGGGAAGACGGAATAAGACATCTTTTAAAACGTAAACAATCCTTTGTTTACATCACATGCATGAGTGCACGGCATCAGCCGCTTTAACACGAGCAATCACTCTGACATGTGTGACTGAAGGCAGAAAAGGCAGAAACATCTAAAACTACAGTGTGTAACCTTCAGCATCTATCATTCAGCCTCAGACAAGAGCCTCTGTGGGAGTCGGATCCAGGTATGTGATCAGATTTGTCCTCAAGACAGCTGCTGTGATGCATCCATCCTGTTGGATTAGGTGACAGATCGGCTGCTCGGGGGACCGTGAGACGAATGGATCTCATTTGTCACAAACGATAGATTGTAACGTCAGGGCTGCATGGCACCCGTGTTCCTCACTGCGAGCTTTCCGAGACATTTTGTTAAACTCGGACCTTCCCTCTCACTGCCTCCAGCCGCCCCCAATCCAGAGGATTAATGCAGATATTTTTTGCATCAGGATTACGGTTTGTAATTTACTGAGGACGCAGCTTGTTCATCTTGCACTCTTTCCCGAGTGGTCCATTTTCACCGCGATCTGGTCTTAAACGCAGCGTGCGGAGTTTAATTACCGCTCAGCCTGGAGATGGTCCAGTTCCGGCGGATGCTGGCAGGAAACGAAGGCAACTCAAAGACGAACGGCCCGACGTTGGGCTCGGCGTCTGCGTCCGAAGCCGTGATGTTGATTCTGGAGTTGGGCCGGGCTCGCTCGCAGATTTGCGCCTCCTTGGGTATCAGCACGGGAGCGTTGTCGTTGACATCAATCAGGTAGATCTGGAGCGTCCCGGTCCCGCTAGCCTGGGGCGAACCTGTGGGAGGGAGGGAAGACAGAAGAGACAATGCCTTTCAAAAAGAGAGAGACGGAAGAGTTTAGATGGAATGATAGGACACTGGGAAGAAGAAGAAAGGAACAAGGAAGGAAACAATGGGGAAGACGATGTGTTGCGTCTGCTTATGGAGTGGATGAAGCTTGAAAGCCAAACACATGGAACAAATGAGTGGACACAGCCAGCAGATGTTCCCTTTCTTTGCCATTATAATTGCCCTGAAAAGTTTGAACTGTCTGGCGTGAGACTCTCATAAAGATTTCTGTTATGTGCTCTTTGCATATCCCCCTGAGAAATGAGTCAAACACTAACCTTTCAAAACAAGCTCATCATTATAACCACTTCAGGTACGGTTCTCAATGCCAGGTCAAAGCAGGACCAATTTATTCTCTCTTTTTTTTTCTGGGTATTTTTCCTGGCTGCTAACAGGAAAAAGTGCTCTTGAACTGAATAAGAAATATTGCTTGCTGCTTTTTAAAGTCGGTTCTGCTGAACATAGGAATGAAAGCCTCTGGCTTCTTTCCTATCAGTAAAACTTCAAAGCATCAAAATCGGGCTGAACTCAACTGTGAAGGTAAATATTTTATACAGGGACCGAAAAATTTTTTGTTGATAGCCAACCATAGCCACCTTGGTGTAAGTCAGGGGTCATCAACAGAGCTAGACTCCAACTAATTTGTTGAAGTCGAGGCAAAAATTTGTCCGCTGAACCTCCTCAACTTTTGCAATAAAAATAACTTTACAGTGTACGCAAACTTACCGTAAAAGTATAGAGATTTAGGATTGGTTGATTATTTCTTCGTCAATGCTTCTTGGCAATAAATCTGGGACCAGGGTAAAGATTATTTATTTAATTTTAAATGCTGCCACATTTAGAAGGAATGTGTATTTCTAAGTTCGGCAGTAGAGTTAGGTAAGTGAGCTGCATCCATGTACAGCAACTCTAAAGATACCTAGGTATCTTTTAGCCTACCAACAAGCTAGTTGAATTTGTGAATCTAGTTCTTCAGCTTCATCTTAACAGCAAGACACCTGAAACCTTTAACATAACTGGTCATCCCAACAAGACAATGACCACAAACACAAATCCATAGTGGCTTTGCAATGGATAAACTATGCAGAGATGCACAGATTAATATTAATAACTGGGGGTCAGTGGGTGGAAACCAACACATTTGAGTGGATTCTAGCAGTTCTGGTAAGAGTTGTCACCAGTTTCGCCAGTTTGACGCTATGAAGATGATCAGAAATGACCTGTGCTGTAATCAATCATCCTCCACTGCAAAGAGAGAAGTGCTGCTAATGTTAATTCAAACATTAATAAATGTGGGGCCAACATGGACTTCTGTTCCCTGATTGGCTCGGTTGTAATTCAACCGGAGAAATCTAACTCAATGGTAGAAATCATAGACGCAGATCTGGCGAGAGATGATTGTGTATGAAGGTAATGGCCAGGCTGTTGGTATGAAAACTAAGCAGAGAGGTGCACCATGCTAAGCGTATCATAAACAAATATTAGGGTGGCGTACATAGAATTATGTACAATTTAAATTTAAATTTGATAAGGGTATTTTCATTCCGTCCTTAAAAAAAATTAGCACTGGAGCTTTATTAAAAACATGAACATTTATGAAATGTATTTCCCTGATGAATGTCCCAAGCAGGGGACCGAATATGTGCCAAACATTTTCCCATCTTTAACCGGTTGTGTCCATGAGTCCACATACAACAGATTAAATCTCCACTCCGCAGCCCAAAAGAGGACACAAGCAGATAAGAGGGATAGGGACCGGCGTGTCTGCTCTGAACCCAGGGTGAGGTAAGACGGTCTGAGGCAAAGTAGAACAATCTTGTCCCATCGATCCAGATGAGCTATCCTGTCTGGATGTCCTGGATGCTGCGCCGTCCAGGCCGAGCAGGAACAGAAGCATCTGGCTTGTTATCACCTCAAATCCGGCATCTGTGTTTACACAGTATGGTGGCGCATTAGCACAGTAGTGCAGCTTCCATAACCTGTAAAGGCACCATTGCTACTGAAAAATAAATACAGTAGCTCACGAGCAACAAGCGCCGAAATCCATGTTTATGTCTTTTTCATAGACGCGTTGCATTTTTAAGCGAGACGACGTCAAACTGCACTTGCACTTATGCCAGCTGTCTTCCTGCCGCACCGATCTGTCTGCATTCAAGCCGTACGAAAATACCCAGGACTTCACTGTGTAAATAATAAAGGAGGCACAAATCGCTAAGCACCAGAAGTCCTATCGATTAAACATGAATGGACAACATTTTCCTTTTAATTCTACAACTTCTCTCCTCAACTTCTGCTCCCGAAGATGTGATGCAACACAATCCTATCTTTTTCAAAAAAACAAACAAACAAACAAACAAAAAACACCTCCAGGAGAAAACATAAAATATGGACATGTCTTCGTTTCACTCTGGATCCGAACTTTTGAAAGATAGAAAGAAATGAATGAGAACACTCCTGCACAAAGCATAAAAAAAGAACATCCTCAAAGAGCAAAGCAAGTCCCTATTTGCCTGATGTCCTCTAAGGGTAAAAGCATTACATGTGAAAAGACAGACATTCAACATAGCCGTATAAAACACAGGAACACTAAGAGAGCCTACTTTCTGTCTTTAAAATTTTAGATTAAGAAGTGAATTATTTCACGTTTTCTCATCCAAATTGCAGAGTTTACTTCTGCTTCCAAAAAATTTAAACAAAGACTTTGATCCAGATGACCCTTCAGCATAATTTTCCACCTTTCTGTCACTTCTTTCCTTTACATCTCTAAAGAAAATCAGTTGATCAAACAGGTTTATTTGTGTGGCATATTTGAGCAAACACAACATTCACCGATTGAGAAACCAGGAACAAACGTTACATTTTGTCAAGTGGCATCGTCAAAATCACCAATACACATCAAAGAAGTTGTGTTGATGTTCCAGTGATTTTGGTTCAAAAGCTGTTCTGGGCAAATGGGTTTATCTTTTTATGTGGCCCCTAATCCTTCCAGAGGTATGCATAAATCAAGATAACAATTTTGTTATATTCATCAAATCAAAACGAGTTTCATCCATTTACTGCCAAATTATATCAGTCAATACTTTCAGTTTTACTGCGATCGTAAAAATGAATGCAAAATCAACAAATCGCTTCATTTTTCTTTTGTTTGTGCATTTAAGAGTTTACTGAAAAATCGTCAAAAACATTGGTTTTAAGTGATGCCAACTTAGGTAGCGGTATATTTTGGTGCAGGTGGCGGTGTATTATTCTTCTACACTTATTTGCGAAGAATAAAAAAAAAAAAAAAAAAATCACATTTAGTATTGTACCGAAACGGAAATATTGCAGTATTTCTTGCAAATATTTCGAGAATACGATCTTAATGTGTCCCAAAATGAAAACGAGTTTGACGCCCCTGCTGTAAAAGTATTAAATCATACGAACTGAACCCAAGTCCAAACAAAATGAACGTGTCCTTTTAGTTTATATCAATAATCATGGGCTGGTTTGTATTAGCTTGGTACAAACCTCCCCCCTCCAAAACAAAACGGGATCAGACATATTACAGGTAGGTGCACGACAAAATGTTGGAAAAGTGAATAGCGTCTCACTGCTTTTGCAATGCACTGTGGGTACCCTGCTCCGTTGAACAAACAGTGATTTATTGTGGCCTCGACTTCTTCTTTTGTTGACAGCTACCTCCGAGCAGTCTGTCAGCAAGCCGATGTAAATTCCCAATGAGGCGCAGCACACAGCGTGCTCCAGCAGCTCATCAGTGTTTTTCTTATGAACTGCTCTCCACTGCACGCCGCAGCCCGTGCATCAACTACAAGCAAAGGTCCGCTGCCCGGCGCCCCGAGGCCCATCGACTGTCTTGTCGGTTATGATTGGCCGGGTGCTTTGTTGCCGCTCACGCTTCGCTTGAGTAGAATAAGTGAGGAGAATTTCAATCAAAGTAGAATAAATCCCCTTGTTGACGCCGGTCTCCAGAATCAATAGACAGTTAACAACTTTAAGCTGCGCCTGGCGCGCTTCGGGGCGTCGAATCCCTCATTTCTCACCGGAGGAGAAAAGAAAACACCTGGGTGCCTCCTACTTCAACACAGAGCGAGTTACTCTGTTTGCCGAGCTTTAGTCATTTGTCTTCATACAGAGCTGCGGCGGCTGAGGTGGATGCTGAGGACGCTCACCGGCAGCTAATGGCTTTTCTTTTATTTTGACCAAGAGGTGCTTGAACACGTCTTCCGCGTTTGACATTTTCCACATAATGTTGGGTTAACACAACCGCAAGCGTCGGTGTGTTTCTGGGAATTTCATAGGTGAACTTAAAGTGGTTCCTAAGGCTTTCAGATCCAAAATTTCACATCATGTAAAATGAATCTATATGGAATATGAGTCTTACTTCTTGAAATAAGCAGCAAAAAATATAAGACTTTTGCACAATGCTCAAACGTTTTTGATCTGTACTTGTTTCTTCTTCATGTTTTTCACATGAAGAATCTCCTGTATTCAGCCACATTACCAGCAAACGTTACATAAGTGACGATTGCCCAAATACGTTTTATAGATTACGTATGCTTTCTGAATCATCTTAAGGCTTCCTTTTTCCTTTTTTTTTTGTTTTTGGTGTGGGGCAAAGTTCAGTTGCACTCTTCTATTGTCAACGCACAAAAGAGCCCTCTGTATCTGTGAGGCTGGATAATGAAATGTCTGCCTCCCGTGGCGAGTTCTGCACATGTTGTGAAGAGATTTTTTTTTCCCCTCTGTGATCTTCCACCAGTGTTTCTCAACACAGATTTTCTTATTTTTCCTCTTTTTCTGTACCCAAACAGCTGCTTTAGCCTTCCCCTAATGATCCTGCTGTCTCTCAGATTAATGCGTTATATTTTGCCACATAAGGACAGCCTGATTATTAGGGCGGGCTCCTTGCGTGTTTCGAGTTTATAGCGCTGTCTTCCAAATGCAAATGGAAACAGTCAAGTTGGCTGCGTGACAAAATACAACTTCCCCCTCACAGATTTCGTTGTTGAAATCCTGCCTCTGTGTGTAGTTTTATTTTTAAAACTATTTCGTTTTTTTGTTGTTGTTGTCTGCATGGACTCTTCAAAGGCATGGATCTTACATTAATTTGGGGTTTTTAATAATGTCCTGAAACTATTCATTCTTCTTTCCAGGTTGGTAATTTAACACAACAAACAACTTCAACAGATGAAGAAAAAAACCAAGAATTGAGTCCATAAATGTGAATATTATGTATAATCCACATTTGGTCAACTACTGTAGGTCCTAACGCCACAGGTCTGAATCATGTTATTTCCCATTGTTGCTTCTGCAGCAAATCCTTTACAAGTTCTATTTTTGGCTAATAATTTCAGATAGACTAATAAGGAAGTAATTTGACAACATTTCAGTGTTTTTTGTGATTATAGTTAGTCTAAGGTTAAGTTTAGGCGTGAAGAATGTTTAAAGGATTAAAACCCAAATAACAGTGGAAACAATGTCGTTGCAGTGAAGCTTTTACTGATGCAGAGTTTAAATTTGATCTGGCTCATGTAATATATCTCTCTTTGCAAATGGCATAAATGTTCCACAACGAGCAGAATTTGTTCCAACACCTCAGTTAATCTGACCAGCTGCAGCAGCCCAGACAGAACATGGAGGTCCGCCAAGGTTGTTGTTGTCGTTGTTCTGCGCCTGAGGGCGTACGCTCGAAATGGCTCGATTGAGTCAACATTTCCAAATGATTTCAGTCTATGTTTCGGACATAGCGTTTCTAAAAAGGTTTCACTCTGGAGCCCATTGTCAAACCTTTGAGTTTCCATCCGACTAAAATGCTGTTGCCAGGTAAGAGAGGCCAGAATGCAACAAAACATTTCTGTCTCACTGTCCTGGCAGTAAGACCCTGTACAAACAGGGTGTCATACTTTTTGAAAAGTTGTTTGTTTGGAAATGCCGGAAAATCCAGAATTACAAAGTGGACTGAAATCTCCCGTCGTTGGCATCCAACTGGATTGTGGAAAACGAAGGACTTTGTCAAGACAAATGTAGGAAATCAAACTGCTCGACTGTGAAGTCTTAGTCCACAGCCAGTGCAGGCAGAGTGTGCATGGCTCACAGAACATATGTGGAAACCTTGAAAAAGACTGAGCCGTCTGGTCACGATGAAAAGAAGTACAGTTCATTGTAGACCCTCACAGAGTCTATGTCTATTTTACTGCTTGTATTCATTTAGGTAACATTTGCTGAAGGGCTTTTGACCAACTGTCTCTACATTTGCACCTTATGGGTATAGTTTTGTCTCGACTAGTAAAATCTGGTCTAGATTAAGGAAAAGGGCCAACACATTGCACCGGTTTGTGCGAACAACGTTTTTAAAATTCACTGAGTTGTTTGGTGGAAAAGGACGATTCACACAAATAATTAAAAGCCAAGGATTAATATTTATTGCTATCCACGGATGCATGAAAAGCTTTTTGAAAAGCTGCAAATGCTTTTTCATCTGTACATCTTCATATTTATGAAACAAACCATCTGTCTTCATTCATATTCCATGCCGCGTTCAGAGCATTTCTCATCCCAAGGTTTTATTCCGCAGCTTTTTATTAAATGTAATCCGGGTATTTATTTCTTCAGCTAAACTCAAGGTGTGTTAAAAAAAAAGAAAAAAAAAAAGAAAAAAGAAAGCAGGCTCCGCGCACTGCACACATTTTAAACCTCCCCTGGGGCAAATCTGGGATGTTTGGCTTTTTTTTACTAAATTAAACTGTCTTGACATGATTTGAAGGCTGCTTCCCAGCCTACACAACCGGCAGAGAGACACAGATCCAATGTAATTTCCCCACAAATCCACCTTCCATCTTAATCCTTGGAAAATTTCTAAATGATCCTGCCTAAATAGTGAGAAAATAGGTTATTTGATTAAGCTCTGATCCACTTAGTCCTTTGATTCCGAACAAGAAAAGCAGAAAATAAACCTCTTTGATATCTTTTTCAAAGGAAACAAGCAAGATCCTGCAGCATCCAAGCACCTCGGTATGGCTCTGCAGGAGGGCTTTGTGCTAAAAGTAGCATTTTGACCTGATGAAATGTTAAAGGCTCAGCAAAGTTGCGGCGGCTCATCTTGATGGGTGCTAAGTGTCTTGGAAGTCCATCAATACTGCACAAAATGTCTGGAGGAAACGGCTCTAATGGCAGCCTCATGATGGCACTGCAGGAAAACAGAAACATGCCTATGGGAGACGTTTCGCTGAACTTCATGGGGATACAACAAATGTGTGTCAGACTTTTCCAGTGACACACAAAGTCACAGACTGACTGACGCACCTTGCAAAGCAATACAAACTCTTTGGAAATGTTCACTTTGCTACCACATTTAATGTGACTGATTGTTATTTTGTGTCAGAAGGAGCCGGGTATGTGCATTTTCACAAAGTGTGCCGTGAGTTGGTGTTCAAATATATCCAATTCAATGTGCAATTACATTAGAGCTGCTCGCCTTTCCGTCAGATCCAAATCCACTTTAAAATCTTTCAACGTTGTGCATATTTGAGATCTGAACTTTCTCTGAGCCTTTTCAGCAGTTGAAAAGCTCCATTCATCTTCTCATCAAGTCCTACCACTTCTGTGTCACTGCTGGTAAAAAAAAAAAAAAAGCAGTGACCAACATGATTGTAGGGACTGTGGCTTGAAGAAATGCGCGTTTTGGCTAATGATGGTCTAATCTGTTGAAGAAGAATTCAAGTCTCATTCACAGATGGCAAAAATATCACCAAAAAAAAAATGAAAGTAACATACCCAGTCCAGATGCAGCCAAACCACTGTGTTTAACTTCACACCAGTGTTTCCAATATACACGTACTATTCAGAATGGGAACGCATCAAAAGCGCAAAAAAACAACAAAAAAAAAACAGAAAAAACTATCTAGAAAAGGTTAAATGTTTTCACAAAATCCCTTCCATTTCTTTGCATCTATAACTAAATCATTTTCAATACACCAGCACAGCAGGCAAGATGGGATACGATGGAATAGCCGGAGGGGTCTTGAAATTAAGTGTCTTGGGTGGGCTCCACTTCCCACCTGCACACACACACCTTCTATTTCCTTTGTGAAGATGTAATTTCTTCACATTTTCAGTTTGAGCATTGCTAAAGGATACACCCCGCCACTACAACTGAAATAAATCAGAAAACACATCCTGATGAGTGTGTTTTCTGGAGCTGGCTGAGCTGCCTTGTAGAAACATGGAATAAACTTGTGCGGGGAGCAACTTAAAGGTAAATAGTTCTACCATTTGTTACCAGCTGTGTTAATGAATAAGATGAATCACATGAAGATGGAATGTCTTTATGAAGTTGGTGACTTCTGAAGGTAAGTGGACCGACTGATTTTTAGAAGAATAGACCAGTGGTCCCCAACCACTGGGCCGCGGGTACTGGTACCGGGCTGTGCAAGAAATTATTAAATATTTCTGTTTTATGAGTTATTTGAGACTGGACGATCTTTTAATTTGAAAATCCCTTAATCGGATTCTCTCTATTTCATCTTGTGCACCAACATTGAGTCCACAAGCCACTAAATGCGTAAGACAGATCAGATGTCTTTGGAAAGTTTCTTTGGGAAAGGGAAAAGGCCCAGAGAAGAGATGGGAGAATAGATTTATTCCGGGAGATGATTCCCACATTCCAAGGCCGCTCTGCATGATGTGGTGACCGGCTCGTTAATGAGGGAATGAAGCTTCAAACTGCTTCACCACTAGAGACCAAACACGCTGTGCATAAGCAACACTTTGGGTGTCATTGACTCATCTCTCCCAGACGGGAGAAACAAGCTCATGCCTCCCATTAGTCGTTATCATAACTTAAAATTTTTATGAAAGTAACATGTTTGTTTTTTTGGCGCATCTGTATCTTATTTTGAAGGGATATGTAAATGTTACCATAGTGACCAGAGTCAAAAAGCGTTAGGGCAGTGGTCGAGACGAGATGAGAGGAGCTTGTGAGTTATCGGTCTGGTTCACAAGGCACGATTTAGGGATTGTCGGCCGATTATCCAAACCTCTGTGACCTCACATGACACGAACCGATAAAAGTCCAACGAACATTCCGATTCCAGAAGACAATCCAGTGAAACCCCCAACATACCATACGTGAATTTAGAATAATTAAACGCTGATGACGATGTAGAAGCAGAAGTGATAGTTTGTGGACTCATTTTAAGCGATCAGACATGAAAAAAGAAAAGGCGTTAAAAGACGGCGGGAGCAGTCACTCTATTTTCTGCACTATGATTTAATGGTGAGTTATGTTTTTTCGCAGTCAACATTTTTAACTGAATAAACAGTTAAAAATGTTTAACTGTCATTTTTATATGACCTTTATGTTTAAAGGTCATATAAAATTGACCATTACATGTAGTAATAAACATTTCCACATATCACCTCCGATGTCCACTGGACTCTCAGTTGTCACACGTCAACTGTTTGGGATTCCTCTTCATGCTTGCATCACTGCGCTTTCTGGTTGGCTACCTGTCCATTCAACAGGCTGCATTCTCGCTCCCAATCAGGGAAAAACCCACAAGTTGCGATAATCAGGCCAAGATTATGTTGAATATGCCCGATTCTCGATTGGGCATATTCAACAGACCAACACGTAACACACCACACACTGCAGGACGTTGTAAAATTGGGCAAAAAACGGGGCTAAAAATTTAAAAAAAAATAAAAAAAAAAAAAAATAGGCTTTAGCCGGAACAGGCAGAAGGATTATCTGATGGTCCTTTCCCCCAGCCTCCCCAGAAAATTGCCAAGTCTTGACCGGCCCGTGGTAAGACTTGGGGGAAACCTTTTTATTACCTGGGTTCTTCTGTCTTCATGGGTTTGCATGTTCTCCAAGTGCATTAGTGGGTTCTCTCTGGGTTCTTTAGCTTTGTCCCATAGTCGTTCTAGTCATTCCATAACAACAATCAGAAGTCCAGTGAGCTCACTGATGAGGTCATAGATAACATAATATACATCACAGTAGATATAGACGGCTCTTGGCGATTTAGATTTGTGTGACCAATAATGTTCTCTGTTTCAAACACATTCGTTCCATTTTTTCTTCGTCTTGGTTGGGGCGTTGGATATGCCGTGACCACAGGGTTAAAAAAGGTGTACAGCCATTACTTTCCAGCGAACGATTCTAACCAGGTAAGGGAAGATTTGTTAGAGTTTAACAATTATGAGGACATTCCATCCAACGGGGGAGAACAAACCAACCCGGCTGGGGAGGGTAGTTCCGAACAGGCGACGGGTGACTTGAATGTCGCAGGTCCCCGTTTGCCCGGGCCGGGGAGAGCAGCAGATCCAGCCTCTCCATGGGTGGTGAGAACAGCTTTCCCCGGCTTCTTCTCCCCGGCTGGGGAGACGTTTGTTCTCCCCAGGCGTAGAGTACACCTCCGTGGTTCAATAATCTGAACAAACCAACCAACCAACCAACCAACCAATTTTATGGCTGGTGCGACTTATACTCCGGAGCGACTTGTAGTCCAGAAAATACTGTAATTGGTCTCTAAATTCTGTTAGTGTGATTAAAACATTTATTTTTGTGAATAAAACCAATCCCTGGGTTTGAATCCCTGCCTGGGTTCTTCTGTCTTCATGGGTTTGCATGTTCTCCAAGTGCATTAGTGGGTTCTCTCCGGGTTCTTTGGCTTTGTCCCATAGTCCAAAAAGATCACTTGCTGACCTTTGCCCCATGTATTCTCCCCTCTCGTTTGTTTAAAGTAGTTTTGACTACTAGGGCCAAAACTACTTTAAGCAAATATCAAAAATACATTTTGTAAATTAATTTCATAAATATCAAAAAGTAGTTTTCTGTTTGCAGGTTTCTCTCCGGGCACTCCGGCTTCCTGACACAGGAGCAACACACCACACACAAACCGATTCCACTCACGAACATCCCGATTCCAGAAGAAAATCCAGTAAGACCTCCAACATACCATACGTGAATTTAGAATAACAAACATGTCCGACAATGTAGAAGCAGTAGTGATAGTTTAAGCGATAAAAGATGCAACAAAAAGAAAAGGCGTTTGATAAATGACGGCAGGAGCAGCCGCTCTATCTGTTGTACTATGATTTGGAGGCGAGTTATATTTTTTCGTAGTTAATATTTTTAACAGAATAAACATAACCCACATATCATAAACATATGTAAAAATGACCTTTACATATTGTAATAAACATTTCCACACCTCCAATGTCCACTGGAATCTCAGTTGTGCAATGTCAACTGGGATTCCTCTCCATTCTTGACCGGTCCACGGTAATAAAAAGATGGGGACCACTAGTATAGACGACTGAATACAAAAATGTGCACTGAAGCATTATTTTTCTCCAACTTTACAATTCTGCACTACATTCTGATGCTCTATCAGATCAAATCCCATTAAATTAATTGGAACCTGTCACAGTATGATAAAATGTGAAGAAGTTAAGATGGATGACGACATTCCCAAGGCACCGGTAATGAATTTTTGGGTACTGTTGGTTAAACACACTCATCCCGACTTACCAGACTTACCATTGTCGTACGCCAAGAACGTGGCTTCATACATGTTGTTTTTGACATACATGGACTCCCTGTCCAGCAAGGCCATTGTGGTAATCTGACCGTTGGTTCTGTTGATCTTCAGCCAGTTAGCCGGGTCGGAGAGCTTCGAGTACCTGCACCGACAGACAGACGGAGCGAAAACGAGACTTCAATTCCACTTAAAACTAAAGGCTCATATATTTTACATCATGACTTTTTACAGCTCATTGTTATTACAATAAAAAGCAAGTCTAAACCTTTTTTTATTTGTAGATCCAAAGTGGCTATTATCAGGTTGAATGCTCATTGCCATAACAAGCCGCAGCAGCCGAGTGCCTTTGAAACGCGGCGGCGGCAAGGAGAGCGGAACATATGTTCGTCAAACTTATGAACGCGGCAGCTCATTAGCATCGAGAGCGAAGAAAAGTCCAGTGTACATTTGTGGAAAGGCTCGTAAACGCTACCCCGGCCCTGTGTACCTGCACGGCGGCCGTCGCCGTCATCAGCGCATTTACAGATCTCATTAACACAGATAATAACCACCAACAGCTGACCGGGAGGAGGCAGGGAAGGGAGCCGGGTCTAACGAGAAACGGTTCATCACGAGTCCAGCCAGAGGGTCAGAGTGCGGCTATAACGACAAGAGATGGGGTTCAGAAAACGGACAAAGGAAAAAAAAAAAAAAAACGGGGTGAGACAGAGATCGCAGTGGAGTTTATCTGTAAACACGGGCAGTGGAACATGACGGGCATGAAAAAGGAGGCTTAATTAAAAGCAGAGAGAATCGGAGGCTGACAGCAGTCAGTCAGTCAGTAAACCAATATCACCTCCAGCTAAAGTCTCGTTGTTTCCTGAGCAAATGGAGCTGAAACCAGAACACTGTATGTCTTGTGTCTGACATTAAATCAGACTAAAACGTTTCTGTTTTAGGTCAGCTAAAATTACTATAATCATCATAGATGCAAGAAGAAAAAAAAAGATCATGACTAATGGGTATGTTTTAAGTCTTCTTAAAACATACCCATTTCACTTTTTGGAGATTTTTTTTTGCCGTCTTTTTAACATTTCTTAATAGTGCTACATACGACTTGGGTGAATTTTTAGTACAACTCCATTCACTTCTCCTGAGTGTGTCCCATTCTTCTGGGCAGAATGAGTGTAATCGAGTCAGGCTTGTGGGCTGCTTTGCTTACACACGCACAAATACACACCTTTCCCTGTTCAGGTTCTTATCGAGTGCTATGATTTGAGATTTGTGAAGGCCAATGCGAAACATTAACCTTGTGGTAACTCATTTTGAGGCATGATCAGAGTCATTGTCCATTAAGAAGACCCATTTTGACCCAAGCTTGGCTGATGTCTTCAGTTGTTTCAATATTTCTAGATAGTGTTATTTTTTTCAGGACTCCATCTATTTATAAAAGTGAACAGGTTTTGCAGAATTACTGACTGCAACATGATGATGTTGTTCTCAGATAAAACCTTCAAAAGCAGCTTCACCAGAACCACAAGATACTAATGTCTTCACGTCTGTGTGAATTTGCAAACCATAATTTGACTTCTTCCTTGCCATGCGGCCAGCAGAGGACTCGTGTCCTCTGTCCTGCTAGCTGTAGCCAGCGTTTTTCCATCAGGCCCTTTTTGTTTATGTTCTGGGGTTAATAGCCGCACGTTGAATAAAATCAGTGAATCTCCAGGACACAGAATCCTTCCCCTTCCTGGACCCACGATGGCAGGACATTCCCATTATGTAATTGTTCGAGCAGATGAACCTGGCCCATTCAAGATTTGAAAATTTGCACGAAGTATTCCAGAGAGCCACAATTTTCTTTCAATCTTTCATGATGTCACACAAGTGAGCAAAGCGTTCAAGCCATCCATCCATCCATCCATCCATTTTCCGTCACCCTTCTCCCTAACGGGGTCGGGAGTTGCTGGTGCCTATCTCCAGCTGCGTTCCGGGCGAGAGGCGGGGTCACCCTGGACAGGTCGCCAGTCTGTCGCAGGCGTTCAAGCCAGTCTTCTTAAAACATACCCATTTCACTAAAATGCTATGAATTAATCAATTAAAAGCTTTCACAGCCAGGACATTGTCCTTTTTTGTGCGTTCCCGAATTGTTTAAAAGCGTAGAAACCGTAACCTGAGGAAAGCAATAAAAATGTCTCAAAATCTCTTATTATTCTGGCGTTTAGCAAATTAAACTGTCAGACGGTAAGAAACAGTACATGCAAATATCCCCTTCTAATTGTTCATAAACACATAGAAAGAGAAATAATTCTCCTTGTAAGAGCTTGCCGTGCTATTGGCCCACAGGTGAGGGTTTTGCTTTTCGTGCAGTGGCTCCTGGTGCGCTCTTGTCTCCTCCCTCTGCCAGCAAGGCGTCACCCCGCTGCCTGCACTTATTTGCAACCGGCACGGCTAAATATCGTACCGCATCTCCGAGAACTTTTTGTTAGTTTTACAGAAAGTTTAACCCTAATCTTTCGCTCTGGTTCCTAGAGAGCTTCATCGTGGAAGATTCTGTCCACTTCTAAATATCGGAGATAAACTAACAATAGAAACATACAGGAAGTACTTTGATTTACTGGCCAAAATATGTTCCTACATTGAAGGAGTGAAATGCTGTTCTTTTAGGCACATTTCATAAGACTGGCTGCTATCCATCTATATTCACCACTTGTAAACATAAGTAAATACCATATTGTCATCGGAACGCCATCAACTCTGACGTAATTTGACATTTCAATATACTTTGCAAAAATATTTAAAAGGAATCTCAATCATGGAATCAAGATCTTGGAATTTTTTTCTTTTTTTTAAATGTACACACACATTTTAATCTTTTCTTTTGTGCCTGTAGATTTTGCTGTGATCAGCACAAAGCACAGCATGGCCGCGAAGTGGAAGGAAAACGACAAAAAGTTTTCCGAATGTTTCTGCAAATGAAAGTCTGAAAAGTGTGACGTCCAGCTCTCCCCCATAACTGACACACTAAATGTCAGTAAAGTAGGGTTTTCCGTGACACAACACGGTGGTTGTTGCATCATGCTATGGGGGGGGGAGACCATTTCAGCTGTAATGAAAAATTTCAAGTGGAAATGTAATAAAAAAACATGCAATATTTTTCTTCCACTTCACAGTTATGCACTGCTTTGTTTGGATTAATATATAATTTAGCTTGTCGCAATACGCAGTTGATCAATTAATTTCATAATGAACCAAAAATAATTTGATATTTCTAATCTGATGATTAATTAATATTTTCTCAAGTGCAACTTTGCTTACAGAGACTCCACAGCCCATTTTATTTATTATTTCTGGTTGTTGTTGTCTTGTATTTCTAATATGTAAAATGTCTTCTAGCTCCGGTGTTTACAAAATTAAAATTGGTCTTTTGAATTCAATTCGACTCAATTCAAAAATACTTTATTGAAGCCAAGAGGAAATTAAATGTTGTTATATCTCATATTAATTCAAATTCTTTAAAATTGCATTAATGTGCCCTTTTTCCAGATATTATCAGTACATTGGAACAATTTTATCGTTTATCGTAATAGTTACCGGGACAATTTATCTCCCAGCGAAATTTGTTATCGTGACCGGAATTTGTAATCCCGGTAAATCATGTTAGTTAAGGGAGAAAAAAAATAAATAAATAAAGGGGTATAAATATTTCTGAAATGGACCGCTTGTCCAACGGCCTGCCAGCGTCCAGCTCAGATCTCTACCAACCGAATAATTTTCATCACGGTCTCGCATCCCAAACAAGTGTCCTTGCTTTGCAGAGAATGATCAACACTTACAAGGAACACATAAGGACACGCGCACAAACCCACATTTACTCAGCCTCGCCGCCTCTTAAATCCCATCAAACAGTAAAATCAGCTGGCAAACAGTCCTGGCTTCACATAATCTTGTTTTCTCTTTCCTTCAGAGTGAGAGCGCAAGAGAGAGCGAGAGAGATTTAGCAAAAAGGCAAGAAATTCAGGATAGCATAAAACAGCCAAAGCTGGCTCCTCTCCCATCCAATACGCAGGGCTTTCAGTCATGCTCTGCGGGTTCTCGCCTGCATGTCGACGGTGTGCATCTAGCAGCCGGTGTTTGTGCATTTTTGTGTCTTTTGTGCAAGGGGGTTCAAGCGAGGTGGCTGAAAGGGAATATGGGAGTAGAGACCGTGCCGCCGTGGGCCGAGCGACTGCTGGAAAGACTCCAGAGGAGGAGAAAGCAGCTCTGAGCTCACATCAATGGGAGACACACTGACCGACAGAAAGGAAAATGACAGGGGTCACCGGGGAGGAGGTGGAGGGAGAAAAGAGAGTGCGGTATATGAAAAGTAACTTCTTTCAAAGGGCAAATGAGCTCAGGCCGTTTGCATAAAGAAATAGACGGAGGTTCTTCTCACGCATGAGTACGCCTCTTTCTTTCACCTCTCTTTTGTCAATGCGGTAACATTTATGCCAGGTTTCGCCGCGGACACGGCTGCCTCCCTGACATTAAGAAAAATCCATCTGGTGCCGGCAACGGAGTAGAAAGGCGAAGCCGGACTTCGGCGGGGCACGTGGGAGTTTCTGCCGCAGAGGGGTCGATGCTGGGATGGCACCGTCCCCGCCGCGTGTTGTCCCGGCTACGGATCGATGAGGAGGAAGGCGGGCGTCCGGGGAGGCACGCGAACGGCTGTCCGGCTCGTTACAGAACGCCTCTTCCGGGGGGGGGAGATAACGGGGAGGTGGGGGGGAGCTCAGCGGAAAATGTCGCTTCAGAGGCGTAAGCTGTGAAGAAAGCTTTCAGCGCTGATTAAACGCCTGTGAAGCTCAATATTTTGTGCGGCGCAACATGGGAAGTGCACAAAATATTGGAAATGTTTAACTACAAATGAATACCACGCTTCAGGCCGATCCCGGTGCCTTGCTTGGGCGAGTGCTTCAATAGAAAAGCCAATAGTGGACGTGGATTTCCCCCGATGGCCAGAAATGTAAGTTCCAAACAGCTGTCACGGACGGCCGTGTTCGCAGTCAGCATATTAGCTTCCACACTAGTACTTACATAGAGGTGCACTCACTTCCAGTTTGAGAGACTTTTTCTTTCTTCTTGTGACACGCTCTTGCTCAATATGGACCCATCTTAAGGACCAGATTTCTTTGAATGCCTTTTAATTCCTTTTGGAAATGATTTATTTTATTGCTAGACCTTTATTTCACCAGATGAAACGCCACTGAGATCAGGGCCTCTTTCACAAAAGTGACCTGACTGAGAAAGGTAGCAACACACGTCATAATGGATAAGTTATTATACAGCAATAACAAAATAACAAAAATGGATCCGTTAGCTGTCTCATGGTGACCAAGAGATCTGCCACCTAAACATAAAGATGCACCAACATATTCTTAATTGACTTCCTGATGGGAACACTCTTTTACGCTTGACTTTCACAACATGATACAGGTTTGAATGATTGAGTTGCTGAAACTCAGTCAGGAGTTTTGACACATTATGACTATAGGAAATACAGAGAAAAATGTGGGTCAAACACAACTAATATAATGTCCAATCAAAATATCGCAATTACATGTCTAACTTGGAAACATAGTTGATTGAGCCAGCAGGAGAGTGAGCGAAAGCAAGACTTCCACAGAAAACAGGAAGGCTGATGGTATTACAGTCAAGTTTCTTTACTAAGGTATTGCTAGCCTCAATAACCGTAAATACACAATGCTAATAACGTGATCTGTACCAGCCGCCTGACGGAACGCCCAATGGTGAACTTGTATTTTACAAAGCTTTACTTGGACTCCAGCTGACCTACATTTCTGCACTCAGTTGCACTGAGAAATGTTTACCTTCATAGTTTGTTTTTTTTCCACACGACTTGGCATTTTTTTCCTGTTTCTTTTGCCTGGACAGAATTTGGTAAGTCCACTCTGTTCCATCTTTTTGGAACTCACTTTAAAAAAACTTTGAGATTGACTGAATTAGTGCTTTAACATCCAAACTAAAAGTTCTTGAGGGCGATTCGGCGACGTAGCCTGTCGTTTTCTTTTAACTGTGTAACTTTTTGTGTTGTATTAGTTGCTGCCTCTTGGTCAGGAGGATTCGATTGAAACTGAGGTTTTTAATCGCAATTGGTAATTTTGTTCTGGTAAAATAAAAGCAAAACAGACAGTTGTTGTTTTTTGTCCGTCACGTCACATGCTACTAAAAAGAAACTGCCGCTCTCTGCAAGATGACAAGGAAAAAAGTGTTTCGAATGTCCGTGGAGAAATCAAAACCGAAAATTCAAAGAGCAAAGCTTTATTTATTTTTCCGGACGCGTACCTGACAATTTGGTGGATGAAGTGGTCGGGGTCCTGAGCTGCGAACACCGTGAGCGTGGTCCCCGCCGGCACGCCCTCCTCGAAACGGATCGTCTTGGGGTTGACGGGGAAGACCGGCGGCTCGTTGACATCCTGGACAGAGATGGTGACCCCCGCCGTGGACTGAAGCGAGGACTGGATGCCGCTCGCCAGGTGGGCCTGATTGGACACCACCACCGTCAGCATGAAGGCGCGGTTCATCTCGAAATCCACCGGCTGCGGAGTGACAGCATTGGGTGAGACGGTCGATGACGACGGGACAAATCAGAACTACATGCAGCTTTGGTTTTACCTTGACCACTGTGAGCATTCCCTCGTTCGTGATGGGATTCGTGCGGATGGTGAAGTGTCCCGACGGATCGCCGCTGACGATTCGAAAGACAGCGTTCCAGTTGGGGGTGTGGGCCTGATCCCGGTCCATCACAGTCAGGTTGGTTACCACGACGTTCACCTTGTTCTCCTGCACCTCACCGGAAAACTGAACGGACGGCAGGAGAGAAAAACATGAAGACGATGTCAGCATAGAAGTTCGACCATTTGCTGATAACCTGATTTATTGACTTTCGACCCATTCGCTTGCGCCGTCATCCATCTTTAGAGGATTTTGCATAATTGCTCTCCACAGAAGCACGAACCCTAAATCGGATATTAGAAACAAGGAGCGGCAGAAAGAGAGGAAAAACTGGCGCATTTGTCCAAATGTGGATAATACAAATTGATATCTTCCATTATGATAATGCGGCGCTTCATTCCGCACCATATCTGCTCAGATGCAACTCTTTAATTGAACAAATGGATTTTTCAATTAAGTGTTTACCCATTTAATTTGGATTTTGTGCATGAAGCAAATCCAGGTCTTAATAAGTAATTAGATAAGTGCTGTGATTAAGACAGCAGCAGGAATAATCTCTGGCTAATGATCTTCATTATATTGCAATCTTAGACAACTCTCCTATAAACTAGCTTGTGGAGGAAGCTCTGTGACAGCTGGAGAGCCAGAAGAGGAATTTACAGCACAATGGGAAGCATTTATCTAGATGTGAAGGGACAGGCACTCAAAGGTAGACGTGTAAAGTTTAACCCCTCAATCCAGTTTTCCCAATGGACATTTTAACTGATTTTATTTGGCATTAGTGTGACTAAAGCCACTTCTTTTCCCCTCCTCCTCTACTGATTTAACTCCCTTCCCATTCTCCTGGTTAATTTAGTCCTACGGCTTCGCCTTCACAAACTGAACCGTTTGATTCGGATGTGCCGAGCTGGAAAACGTGCAGAAGATCGGCCTTTTGAGAACCGACGTCGCCAGAGACAGAAGGACAAATTCACAAAGGAATTCGGGGCTGGCTGAACTTGTGCACAACCACTCAGGTTCTCAAACTTTAAGCAAACACGTAGAAATAAATACTGAGCAAAAAAAAAAAAATAAAATAAAAAAAACAAATAGGCACTTAGGGGCTGAAACACATGGCCCGCATTTCAGTAAGGTACATGCAAACGATGCATGCTTTTAAACAGTGCCTGCTAAAAGATGGTGGCAATTTTTAATGTAGAAAGAGAAGAAAATTAGAAAAAAAAAAAAAAAAACAACCTGCTGCTTCATTAAAACTGAATGGGGATGCAACAGGAAGTTGGTGGGTTGAAAACCAGCAACCTCTGTCAAAAAGCACTTTTATTTTCCTTTCTTATTTAAATTGCGACTGTGATTCTTCTCTGGCAGCTTTTTGATGATTGCCGGTAAAGTTGTTCCCTGGTGCTTCAAATGTTCCTGGAGTCTTCACCTCACCACAACCTTTGACCTCTTTCAGCCAGAAACGTTTGGATCGCTGTGGCGGTGGGAAATGTTCTTCAGGTGACAGAAGCCCGACTTTATCATTGTCTTTATGTGTCTCTGAAAGGGCCGGTCTCAGTACAGAGGAGAGCCCTGAAACTGGACGGAGAGACGGCAACACGCTGGGTCGTTGTCAGGTCAGTAATCTTGCTCATGAATGAAAGGTCAGAGTTTTGGGCTGTAAAAGTTCGATAGCAACTCGTCCAGATTCCTCATTTTCAGCAGTTTTTTTTTTTATCAGTTGTGTTTTTAGATTTTATTGGATTTTCAAATGTTCAACTCTTGTGCTTCTTTTTCTGCATTTGATTAGATTCGATTGGCTAAAAGCATTGTGATTATCACCATTCATAACACAATGACAGACAAGTAATAACAACACTTTCAGACCAATGCTGAAAGCATTTATCTTGATCTTTTTTTTTTGTCAAATTGGAAGTAACATATTAGCTTGGTTTGCAAGCAGTCGGGTAATTTTGCCTAATTAACATGCATACACTTTCCCTTTGCTCCCCCCTCCACCAGAAACCAATAAACGCTTCATGCGTCTGTCTGAAAATAATAATAAAAATAAATCCCTGAACTGCTCCAGAATGCGTTGTTTGTGTGGGAAGCAAAAGCTAGTTACAAAGTAGTGGAAAAAGCAAACAGAAACAGGGTTTTTATTCATTTCTACTCATTACCATATCTGAGTCACACACCAGGATACCAACGTAAACCGGCCTTTTAATAACAACCTTGTTAGTTTGTTGAGCATACACAACGCTTTGCAAAGGTATTGTTTGCTTTTTCCATTTTGTTACGTTGCAACCACAAACTATAATGTATTTTATTAGTATTTTATGTGCAAGTTAGCTCATATTTATAAAGTGGGAAGACAATTACACTTTTTGCTCTGAATTTCAGTAGAGTCAATAGAATCGGTAGAATCTGGGTGTAGTGATCGACTCGGTCCCGAACCTTCAGAGACACATAAAGGTAATTAGAAAGTCAGCCTTCTGTCACCGGAAGAACATTTCCAGGATTAAAGGACTGATGTCCCGGAAAGACCCGGGGTTCTCTATTCAAAACTAATATCTTTTGGACAATGTTTACCGCTCACAGAGTGCCTCACACTGAAACAGCACTGAAAGTCTGCATTAGAGACCAGCTGCTGCATCCTATGCGCACAAAGGAGCATCATCATAGGTCCTTCCCGCCATCAGCAGTTAGGCTGTATAGCTGTCTAACAACAAAATAAGCTTTTTCCTTCTAGTCCTTCTATATTGCTTTATAAGTACATTTTCTGCACTAGTTTTGTTGTTTTTCCTTTTCCTATTAGAAATGTGAATTACTTAGAATCAGAGCCGAGCAGCTTTTTACTGTTTATTTTTCTTGTTTGGCTTAAGTTCTAAAAATCCCGACATTCTGTTCATTTCTACGTTCATCATTGTTCGAAGGGTGCTGCAATGCGAATGTGCAACTTTGCGTTTCGTATCTCAGTCTGTTATTGCAGTCTGTTCTGTTCTGTGGGATTTTGTTCTCTTCCATAAACGTTTGTGTTTTCCGTTTGGACTCTCGTCTCTGTTCGTCTCCTTTCGTGTTAATTGGTCTCTCTCCCTCAGGTTTCCCCGCTCGCGTTCTGTCGCAGCTGCTCCTTATCGCCTCCGATTAGTTCCTCTGGTGCCCTTTTCATTTTTCCCACGCCTGACTCAGCATTTAAACTCTTCTTGTTTTTTTTTTTTTACTGTTTGCTTCTGGATTCTTTCGTCATTCAGCCTGACCTTCGTGATTTGTGATTCCACTGCACGTTTTCGTACACGGCCCTGCACTTTCACCGTTTCTTAAACCCTGACTTGATAATGATTATTATTTACAGTTTGCTTAGTTTTTTTTTTTTTGCATTTGAGGTTTTTCACAGGTGTTTGTGCGCTTTCCATTTTCCTGCCACTCTTGCTGCTGATTCATTTAATTTCCACACGGCAGCACAGATAATGGAAGTGCTCCACTCTGATCTATTCTTAACCTGATTTGAACATCTCAAATTTACCCCTGAACCGTCGGCTGTGTTCCTTGTTTCTGAAATGCCGTTTGTTCGGTATTATTCTCCAACAAACCTCTGAGACCTTCAAAGGAAAGCTGGATTTACACTGAAACTACAAGCAGATGAACTCTGTTCAATAGTCATGTGAAGGCCTCTGGTTACACTGCACCTAGTAAATAAAGATAATAAGTAAGAAAATAGATACCCCAAACATAATTTTTCATTTTGTATCTTTTCATTTCTTGTTGTAATAAGTTATTTAGCAATGTTTCAGTTAGTCCATGCAATTCTCCACATGACCACTAGGGGTGCATTGCATTGGTGGCATAGAAAAGATTGAGCTCACAAAAAGAGTAAATCTTCCTTTGGATGTTGATGAGAACTCAACGTGTGTGTCTCATCTTTTCTGTGTCACAGCATCACACGTTGGAGGAAGATCTTTTCTATTACATTCCTCTCAGCCACCCAAGGTTGCAGGGTAACACAGAGTTAGCCTTTAGCTGCACTGCAACACAAAATGCAGGCAGGGATCCAGGTGTTTGACCCTGACACACACTCGCCCGCTTTGCAGTGAGCACAGCGGCGCTTCTGTTCGAAATCTCTGACATCCAGCTCACGACGAGCGCCCACAAGAGTACAGTGGTTCTAACGGATCTGTCAGCATTTGGTTCTGCTTTATCACCCGGAAGGTGACAAAGAGCAGGGAAGGAAAAAAAATAAAAAATAAAGAGGGAAAGCGACAGATGCTGCCGTTCAAAAGCCTCCACGCAAACGTTTGAGCTCCGAGAAAGCCCGCCCTCAAAAAACTGCTTCTTCATCAGAACCAATCGCCGGCTTCCAGTAATTCTCGCTGCAAACGAAGCAGCTGTAAGGTGCGGTGCCGCTGGAGGAAAAGCAGACTTGACGGAGGCCAGACGCCTGCAGACAAAACCAGGCAGAGGCTGAGCAGAGACAGAGAACAAAAGCACAACTTCATCAGCACCTTTTTAGTTCCCCCCCCCATATGTTGTGTTTTGCAAAATGTTCCTGCAAGTATTGTTCTCAGCCTGCTTTCCCACATCACCCACCCAGCGCATTCCCACGTTTAATTGGCCTCTCCCAGAAAAAGCTAAGTTTGCTGTTTTTATGCCGACAACACAAAATATATCTGCATACAGAATTTAAGAGTTTGGAGGCACAACACCCACCGAGACCATTTCCACCTCTGGTGAAACGTGTGTACGAGATTCTCATAACCAAACGGTTGCCACGGAGAGCCGATCTGAAGATCAACACACATCTGTCGTATTTGAATGACGCGTATACTTTTGTCTTTCTGCTTTTGAGGAGCTTATAAAGTAAAATTGCTGCTCTGTCATTTCATATTTGGTGAAACAAGGTTGTGAATTATGAATCAATTTGACAAATTAAAAAAAAGTATAAATGACATAAGAAGAATAGCATCGGTTTTATAGATATAGGAGACAAAAAAGAAAAATGCAAAAATAAAATATTTCATCACTTTTTAAAATCACAAATTTTAATTGAATGGAAAAAAAATAAGCACATTTCTGCCAGCAAAATATTCAAAAATTTTGAGATTAATATCAAAAATTCTTTAGAAAAAAACTTGGGAACTTTGGTGTTTGAAAAGTGGATTGTTTTTTGTTTTTGTTTTTTTACTTTCAAGCTCAGAAATGTTCCATTAGTAGATTATTTTTATACTTTTTAAACTCAGGAATTTTTTCTGAAAAATTCTGAGATGAATCTCTTTCCTTGTCTGACCTCCAGCTCAGTTTTTTGGCAGAAACTTCTTCCTTTTTTAAAATTTTCCATCTCCAGTGGACGCCGTGTCGTAAATCTGTTTTCTAGATCACAAAATGCCAGTTAAAATAATTTCTTGAAACGTCATGTTCTTCACTCATCTCTCTAACGAGCTTGGTTGTTGAATCATTCGAGCCGCTTGGCTCTTCAAGCTGGCATAACAGTAGCTAAACGGAAAAGTTTCACCTGAGAAAAAGGCGGCAGCATCCATGAAAACATTCTGAAAGTGGATCTTTCCTCACGTTGACTTACCGTCCTGCCTGTCAGTTCTGGTGGGTTGTCGTTGATGTCGGTGATGGATATGAGCGCCGTGGCCGTGTTGGAGAGCCCAAAGTTCAGATTGCCCTCCATGTCCGTGGCCTGGACGATGATGGTGTACTGCGACACTTTCTGTGAAAAGAAACGGAGAGATCGTGCTCAGCCGTCGGCTGATCCGGTAACAAATAGACAGCGGAGTACAAAAGGAGAAAAGCAAATATCGTCCGCGAGACGCTGATCCGAAGGACAAATGAACTGTTAATCTGCGAATCTAGCGCGACTCCCAGCCTGGGATTGCCCGCAAGATAATCCTTCCCGTTCATGAACCAGCCGCTCACCGGAACAACTGTGTAAATGGAGCGACCTCGCCCGCTCAATACCGCACTGCAAACGGCTCAATAAACAAAGACAAACAGACACGCAAAGTTTAAGAGAGGCAACAATGAGTTGGTTATATGGCCCATTCGTTACTGTCGAAAAGTCTCGGCGTTCTGCTGCGGGAGCAGAGCCGGGTCATCACTCACTCTAATGAAGGTGCCGCCACTTTAAGATGCACAGGAAAAGCTTTGGCTAATGGAAAGAGGTGAATGGCCTTTATTTAGTCCAGTGATGGCGAGGAGGAGCCGCGCGCCGCACTGAGGGACGCAGGCCAATGTCAAACTCATGTCAGCCATTTCTGGCATTTATTGATAGAAATGACAGCGCATGACATAATTTATAATAAGTAAGAAAAAAAAAGAGGAAAAGAAAACAACAGCCAAATCCCTTTCATCAGGTGAATGTTTGTCTATCAGCCAGTTTTCCACATCCTGCTTTTCACTAATGGGTTCTAACATCAACCATGTGTCACGTTAAGCTCGCTGCAGTTCTCATTTGAAGCAGGAGGTGTCACTGCAGAGAATCTGTACTTATAATTGATAGAAGAGGAAATATCTACAGGAAGCATTTTGCTAATATATAACTCTTGCAGAGCCCCTGAGATCCGATATTAATATCTACATCGGTTCGCATATTGACAAACAATCCAGATCTGGTATTACTCTGAGCAGCGTTATGCTCCATTATTTATGTTAGATTATTTCTTTGAAATTCCTACTTGCACTTTCTGAATGAATTGAACGAAGGTGTGTTGCAGTTTTTTGTCATCTCTTTCAGTTTCTTTATCATATGTTTATTTATTTTATCTTACATTCCTAACTGCACTGACTGAACAAATGACAGAAAAGTGCAGAAATTTCTTTTACGTTTTAGTTTGTAACCGAGATAGTCGAGAAGGACATAATTCATTCTAATAAGAACAATTCCACGTTCTATATTGTTCTTCTGCCGCAACTTTTCAGTAGAGACTTTTTTTTTTTGTCCTTTGTAATGACATCTTCTGTTTAAAATGAGAACTGCAGCGTGCCTGAACAAGATATGCAGCATTATGCATAATCTGTGTTGATGCCAGAATTAGCTAATGGTTGACCCTACGCCGGGGCGTCAGCGGCAGCACGGCGGAGAAACATCAGATGTTGAACTTTTGTTTAAATGCGGCTGAATCAAAAGGAAGAGAAAACATGAAGGCAGAGCGTCCCTGCTGACGGGCTCTGTCCGTGGTACTGAAAGTTCATGCTGTACTCAGATCCAACCACCCTGCGTGTGTGTGTGTGTGTGTGTGTGTGTGTGTGTGCGTGTGTGTGTGTGTGTTTCCACCCTGGCTGTACATAAGCCTCCCTGCATTGTGGTTTCTTTTTACTCCTATAAATCCATGTGGCTTCATTCTGCCAGAGAAGAGAAAGGGAGAGAGGGAGAGCGAATGGAAATCAAGGACGGCCCAACCATTCACTCCGTGGGACCTGCTCCTTTGTTCAAACATCCACAATGAATCTTACAGCGACGGTCTAAACGTCTGTTTGTTGCGGCGCCGGCTTCAGCACATTCATCCGCCCTCTGTAATGACTCGAAGTCCAGTGGCACTTCCGATTCTTTAAAGAAACAGGAACGAATCTGAACAGAGGCGTGGTGAGCCACAGATACGGGAGATACGCTTCCCATGTTTCGCCTTTTTATGTTCCCCCCCTCTTTCTTCTCCCTCTGGTTTATTGTGTTCTTTGGTAACACACATTCTAGCTTCTCTCAGTCTCCTCCCATGTTTTTTTTTGTTATTTTTTTTTTAATCACATCTTGGCTGTTTGTGTCATTTCTCAGCCTCGCTCTTTTCCTCTCTCCCTCTTTCTTTTTAAGGCCAGAAGGAAGCGGTTGATTAGGAGATAAGTCCGGTCAAAGCCGGCGATCGGCCGGCGCCGTTCTGCGTCTCTCCCGAGTCATTATGAAGCGCGCCGACGTGTTAATTTGCACCAAACCAGTGCTATTAATGAAAACTCAATACTGGCTGCCCTTTATTAGATTCATAATGAAATATCAATACCATCTCGCCTCATCCAGGGCCTCGGTAAACAGACCCTCTGACTGAATGCGTCTCACTGCAGACTCATTGAGATCCAGTCGCATGCATCGGTCTTGAAATAGCAGCAGATGGTTATGAGGAGCTTTTTGACGGATGCGTCACATTCCTCAGGTCAGGGGACGAGAAGCTGAGCCGGTAGGTGGTGCTAACGCTCGGTGGGGGGTTGGATGGCGGGTGGGGGGTCCGTGCCACCCTGCAGGGTTATATCACCCATCTGAGAGTAGTTACAGGTTTACGGCCTTCCTATTGCACACATATGCATCTATTAACCCTGCGGTGAGTGGGAACAGGTGGGACTCAGACATGCAAAAGCACTCGGCCGGCGTGTGTTTATGCGCAGCGAGCACGCCCGCCGCGGGAGCACTCTCCTGTCCAAGCAGGAACCCTCTAATGAGACCAGCAGAAGTGCTGAACAGAAAAAAAAAAAAAAAAAATCTCCCCTTCAGATTAAAGTCCAGCACTGGCAGAAGACGCAGCTGCTTGTCTCGCAACCACACAGGCCGGCAGTCCACGCCAAACTCAATCTGCACGAGCAAGGAGCCATCGGAGACCGGAGAAACATCTGCACCATAAAAACCTCCATTTCCTTTTTTTTTTTTTTTTTCTCTTCGCACGGCCCAAATTAGGCAGCTCGCCGTCCAGGAGACGGAACACAAATACTGTGAAATGGCTTCCAGTTTCCAACGTTGACTCCTCATATTGCCCAACAGAGCAGCTGTCAGGTGAGGTGGAACGAGCGGGATGTTCTTAATACGCAAATGAAAGAGCTCCGGTGAGATTGTGTTCACCAAAATAGAGAGGGACTGAAATCTACAGTGTGCAGCTTTTATTAAAAAAAAAAAAGTCTTTTACATATTAGATAAAACTGGCGCAATGTTGTGGTAGTTTGTGATGAGATAAATAATCTGGGAAAACATTTTTTTACTCTATCTCCTTTTGGTGTCTGAAGAAATGCACCTCTGGACAAAATCAACCAATCAGAGCCTGGAGGAGGGTACTAGCGTTGTTAATGAAAACGTTGCTAAATGTTATCCGCCGTCATTGTTGGCTATGCTAACTAGCCAGCTGTAAATGAGCCAGCTGAGGCGTGGCTTTGCTTGATTGACGGCGCTAAGTCCCTCCTTCCGACTCTGATTAGTTGCTCCTGACCAATCGGTGTATTTCTAGTTAGCACTGGGAGAAGGCGCAGGAGAGGAGCTCTTTTGTTTTTTTGTTTTTTTTTTAATAAAAAAAACATCCTGATTTGACGTTGATGTGAGTTAGTGAAGGGTGGCTTCGTGGCAGCAAGACGCAGGCAGGTGAGTGAATTATCTTAGCGTCGTGCGGTTCTGCACAGAACCACTCTGGGAGGGAAGAAGAGCTGGAGACCAGATGAGTGAGGCTTGCTGCTGTCTCCACTCGGCTGAATTGTGATCTGGCTTGCTGGGCACCCGCCGACCACACTCATTGGCTTGTCACTAGTAATCTGCGTCAAACAGTCCCGGCTCCCCCCCTCCGCCTCCCTCTGTCCACGCCAGTGAGTCGCTGACCCCGTCGCCCCGGCGTCGCTGCGATCGCTTAAAGTAGCGTTCTCAATTTAAACCCACTTTAATAACATTTTAATAACCATAAAGAAAGCCTGGGTCTGAAGATTTTTCTGATTTTTCTTTTTACTTTACACAGCAAGACTTCAAAATATTTTGCCTTACAAAAATTTATTCAAAAACTGGATCGGACACACCCACCTAAAGAACTTTGCTAATAAAGTTAGAAAACATTTCAAACCCTTTTTAGAACCTGCAATATTTGGTGCTTTCTACACGGTTAATTCAAATATTGTACTGCTGAGGAGGTAAAAACAAAGTTATTTGAGGTTTCCAGCAGGTTTTCTTCCAAAACTGGAGTGAGGAGGACAAATATTAGCTCCATACATCTTCCCATTAAATCTGAGCTTCCCTGTCCCAGCTGAAGACAAGTGTCATCCTGTCAGTTTGTGTAGATGTCTTTGCATGAAATAATACTCACAGAGACGGTAAAAACTTAGGAGATTGTTTAGATCTGATCCGGCTGTAAACTCCGACATAACTTGTCTGGAACTGGCTGGATTTCATTTAGGTATCAGAATAGTGAGAGTTAATAAATATGCACACATAAATCTTTAATAAAAATAAAAAAAAACAAAAAAGAAACATGCATCACTTTCCTTCTAAGCAGTAAAAAAAAAATAAAAGAGAAAGAACTGCATATCCAGAGAAGTGTGTCCGTCCCGTTGTCTTCCCTGCATGGAGACGTCCGCCATACTGCGTTAAGGACAAAAGCAGTGATGGCTTGAATAAAACTTGCAGCGCGGAGACGCGCTGTGGGCAGCGCGCTGCTCTCTGAAGGCTCTCAATCTCTTTTGTAGAGACACTGACTCAGATATGAAGGTAAACCTGAGTCCACTTGATTAGATACGCCTCCACATCCACGCAAACGGCTCGCATAGCGGATAAAAGAAGCTGTGATTCACCGCTGGAAAAAAAAAAAGAAGAAAGAATACAGAGCGAGGAGGTTTAATTGACTGTTCACCTGCGCATTGTGCACAATGCACAGGCCAGGATTAAGATCCAATTTTGAACAGGCCGTTGCTAACAACAACAGATGAAAATAGCCGAAGCGAGTGTGCAAATAAACGCCTGTTACTGCGGCGGGTCACCGAAACTAGACACAAAGGAGACAATCCTTTGTTGAAACCGTCACAACTAAACAGGAAGGGGAACAATTGAGTTGGGAGCATAATTAAGGACTTTTAATAAAGCTGAAGAGGCTGATAATACACAGAACTAAATCATTGCAGTGTTACAAATAGGGATTATGGCGTTGTACAAGAATGCTCATGTAAAAAAAAGATGCAACTACTTTACACGAGATAAAGTTTGTGTTCACTTACAATGACATTAGCCCTTTTGCACAAACCGGGGCTTTAGTTACCTTCACTGTTTTCACTTTAATAAGTGGTCATCAAGTCAGTACTGACACACAACATTTAATGCCGTTGTATATTAATGTTATCCTAATTTCGTAATTGCTACATTTTTAAAAAATCTTTTAAATTCAGAATTAAGCAAAAGACAAACTTAGTTTGAACTAAAATATTACGAGCAAACAAAGGATGACGGTGCTCTGTACTAATGTCAGTGAGCGTGTCAATCGTTTTAACTTGGTATTAAAAACCGGTGTGGCTACAAACTGTAGCATTAGCCAGTGAGATGCTAAGAAGCTAGCATACGTTAGTGCCAGTTTAGGGAGCGTCTCAGTCCATCAGTTTGTAGCTGAAGGCGTTTTTAGACGGTATGAGGAGGTTGCTTGTGTTTTTGTAACGCCATTAGAAAATGACCTCATCGTTATTTTATGCATTTGCTCACCGGATAAAACAGTGGATGCAAAGTTATCGCAAAGTCTGTCTAGATTTATCGAAACATCGCCTCAAAACGTCTGTTTCCTCAAAGCTTTGAGAAACGTACACATACATGAACAACATGATTTGTAATCTCTTAAAAGTCTTTTTTTTTTTAACAGGTTTAGTTCTTTTTTACCCCTACATGTTCAGTTCTTTGAAAGCACTTAAATATAATCCATTCAGGTATAAAATGCCACCAGCTAAACACATATTAGCGTATTTTATTTTTTTACCAACAGCCTGCAGTTAGTTGTAGCCGGAGAAATATTAAAGATGAAAGGCATGAATGAGGTTCATTTTTATCCTAACAAGTTCTTTCCTGAATAAGAAAGCCTCCACAAAGCCGACAGAGACGGTGATTGAAATTCCTGACTGTTATTGCTAACCTCATTTTAGCTTGTTTTGGTTTTTGTTAGCCCTCTATGGGTCAAACAGCAGAGATGTTAACAAGTCATTTGGCTTTTTCTCTCTCTCTCTCTCTCTCTCTCTCTCTCTCTCTCTCTCTCTCTTGAATCCATGTCAAGATTTAAAGGATGTATGAATGAGGACGCTACCGACATCTCTACTTATTTTGGAATATGAGACGCACAATGGCCCAGTTGTTAGCACTGTTACCAAGATGTCACTTTTTGTTGCGGGTTTTCTGTTTGATTTTTTTCTTTATTTGTTTAAAAAGCTCATTGTGAGATTGTTCATGCACATCATAACCACCAAATTTCCAACTTCTATTGCAAAGCAATAAATTTCAGAGCCTTACGATAAAACAAAGTGGTGTTCAAAAAAAGCAAGAAATTTTAGCGAGAGCACTGGCATCGATTTATTTAACAGAGGAGCATAAATTAAGCAGTTTCTTCTGAAGGCGATCCGCGGCACAGCTCAATGCTAACTCGGCGCGCATAATAAAGTGGATATTGAGTGAATATTTTCTTTATTAAACGCTCGCTTACAAGCAGTCAGCATCCACCTACATGCATCAATACTTTTCAGTCAGCAACCAGCTCGTAATCCTCTGATGATTTTTTTTGCCGTCTGGCCTCTGGAGCGCCGGATAAACAGCGCGAATTAACATAACTCAGCATCTCGGAGACAATACAGCCCCGGGCCCATTTAGGATGCAGGTTCTCTTGCCTGTATCCCCTGGTTAGGCTCTTGTCCTTGAGGCCGCTCAGAAGATGTCCTAATCGTCGGTGAGGCGGTCCAGTGTGGAGCTGGCATCAGCCCCGGGGGGACAGCTTGGTGCACCACGATCCCCTCCCCGCTCACCACCCCACCTACAACAACCACCAGACAGTTCCAAGCCAGGGCTCATGGGAGATTGAGACAGCCGGGGGTAATGAAAGACAACAGCCCTGCCTGCCAGACAAACTGCTGGCATGGAAAAGGGCCGCAATGGGAGAGAGTCCATGCCAGCTGTGGCTCTTTGACATGTTGGACTCGGCTACCTGCGGCATCAGAGTTGTACTTCATTTGAAGACTGTCATTCCTGTTCCAGGCTAACAAGTAAATTTGCTTTTAGTGCAGTGTTGGGGGAGGGAGAAAGACACACAAACAAAATCGACCAAATCTAAAAAGCCGATTTGATTTTTTTCCCCCCCTTTCAGCTTAACCCTTTCAAGCACAACAGACAGCGGGCCTAGTAGATGTGGAAAGTTTTATCATGATGATTTGAGATGCTGTTGTGATAACAATAAAAGTGATGATAACTTTTTACCACTCTATGTTTGTGACTGCATGGCACAGCAATTACACAAACACTGCTCTTGAAAAGCCCATTTGTAAGAAGCTTCTTTAGCACATAAAGAAGTGTGATTTTATCACCAAATTGCACACAGTAACGTCATTTAATCATATGTTAAAATGTATTACTTCTCATCGATAAACTTTTATAAAAAAAAACTAAAAGGTAAAAAAAAAAAATGTTGAGGTTGTAAGATGACAAAATTCAAATAAATCGATTTGGTTATAGTGGATTTACTCTTTCACCCATAACTACGCTGCCATGGCGAAACTGTTTCATCAACAAAATTAAACTTGGAAATGTAGGAATTATTAATTTAGTGCTGTGCGTTACAGCAAAGGCAAAAATCACGCAGAAGAAAACAGTGAAAAGCTGAATTATAAGACCGACCTGTTGCCATAGCAACTGACTGACAGTAGTCCACTATCAGGATTCAACACAAAAACAAAACTTGAAAACATTTTAAACACAGAGAACCGAACATTCAATCCATTACGGTGTTACGCTTTCAGACTCGATGTTTATTTTGCGATTATTAATAAGTGATCGTCTGATCACAGCGGTGGTTGATTAGGGTTAGGGTTAACTTTTGTCTGACCTGTGAATTGTGACACACTTTGTCTATATTATCTAGTTGTGAACTATTTTTCTTTTGCACATCGCAATTACATTCCCGACTCAGCGAGTCATGTTGGCAGACTAACAGCTAAAACCAAAGCTAGCCATCATCAGCAGGCAGTTTCCTGACATCTTTTGGGATCTCTGACCTACACTCTGCATTTGATTTTTTTTTTTTTCATTTTTAATTTCAGGAATTAATCGACACGTGTTGTTTGGTTAGCTTGTTCCCCCCCGAGGTGTGAAGGATGTGATGTGCAGAGCGAGGAAGAATAATTGGTATATTTCAAAGTCAGAGGTAAGTGACACCGATCTTACCCTTCATCTACCCCCTGATTTCCTCCTCAACGCGAGAGAACCCGCTTCCCCTCTTAGTTAGCCCATGAATATGCTAATTAGACGCCAGCGTGGTGCTGCAGGATTAGCAGGAGTGTGACAGGATACAGAATATAAATATATGTACGACACAGGCGTTAACCATGTGTTCCCTGTCAACGCGGTGAGTGGGGAATGTTCATGTCTTTGCATGACACATGCTACTTTAGCTGCTCAGAGACCTCTTCCTCTCCCCGCCCCCGCCCCGCCTCCGGCTCGGATGCACTTAAAGAGCGCGGAGCGTTCGCTCATGTCGGCGACCTTCACAGCAGGTGGATGAACTCCCAGGTGTGTCCCAGTTTTAGAGTGAGGATCACAGGCAGGTGGGTGCGGCGCCGGGGCTCGATGTGTCCAGATTAATGAGCTTTTTCCTCGCTCACATCAGCTTCGCTTGGGCTCCGGCCTGAGCCAGGCTGGAAACAGGGACAAAGCTCTGGCAGGCGCTCACTAGATTCATTTATATTGTCGCACAAATGTGCCATTCTGTAAAGCCATGCCAGCTCCCTATAAAAATTTAGATAGGGGAGAGGGATTGATGTATTGTTTATTTTGTTAGAATACCGACATTTTTTTCCCCCCCCCTGGAGATATTAATAATGATTCCCTCAGCAACAACAACAAATAAAGGAGTTTCCTGGCCAGGTTTTAGCACGAAGAGATAGAAACGAGAGTTTTTAGAAAATAAACATTACGATACTCGCTCCGGGCCGCTTTACGTGTCCATTAAATCAGCCAAGTAAGTCATGAAGATGAGACAATCCCGGTTCTGGACAGCACATGAAGTCAACACCCTCCAGGTTTGATTCCCACGACCCTAAAGCCACAGAAAATCCACCCGGGTTCTTCCACGGAGTGCGGAAAAGGAGAGAAAGAGAGGCAGAGGCAGCGAGGACGAACAGGCAACCGGACCCGGCTTTGGGATAAACAAAAGTTGACCTCTGTGACCTCCCTCATTAGCAGCCCACGGTGGAAGACGGAGCAGGGACGACGAGCGCGGCGGCGTCGGCGTGTGGGTTGGTGAGCGACTACAGAAAGCGGCACATAAGTCGCGGATGAGACGAAGAAGAACGATAAAACGAACCCTCTCGCGACCCCGCCAGCAGAGAGGTGCTGGATTTACGTGGCCATTATCTCGGCTCCCCCGCTCCGCACCGAGACCAGCGTTAAATATTCCTCAGCTCGTTTCTGTTTGGAGATAAGAACTCAATAAAATATCCGCTGTTAATGAAGGGAATGCCGTTAATGGCTTTATTTGTTTTCCTTATCGATAGATTTCAGCTAAACTTAAATGTAGGAGTTAAAAAAAAAAAAGGAACTCTGGGCTCATTATATACATGTCATAGCAGCACATTTTACCAGATAAAAACTGTGGGAAGTTATAGTTTCTGTGAACTTTTGGAAAAGTTTGATGTTTTGGCCGGTGAAGCAACAAACTAATTAGAACAAAAAAAATAAATAAAACCCACAACATCACAGCGATCACTGACCTCCCTGTCCAGTCCGGCGGCCACGGTAACGATGTCTCCCGTTTCGCTGTTGATGGTGAACATGTTGGGGATGGGACTGTGGGGGGTCTGCGACAGGATCCGGTAGCGCACCATGCCGTTGGCCGTGGTGGAGTCGTCCGAATCCGTGGCCGTCACTTGCATCACGGACGAGCCTGGGGAAAAAAATACAGGTCGGAGTGAGACACAGCAGGAGACGGGTAACGGACCGCAGTCCCTTACAGACTCACCTCTGTGGACGTTTTTTTTTTAAAAATAGACCAACATAAAGTGGCGCACAACTGTTAAACCTAATTAAAAGCATAAAGAGAAAATTAGAGTGGTGAAACGGTGGGAAGGGTTTGTGACCAACCTGATGAATTAATAGTTTGTCAAACCACTTCCTGTGTTGTGCCTCCATCAGCTTCACACAAGTAGAGTTTTTTTGTCTCTTCGCTTATGTAAAATAGTTCAAGCTTAGTGAACTCATGAAGCTGTTATTTTTTTAGAAATCGCTTTCTTCGAGTCGGTGTGTCATCCTGCTTTAATGTTTGTTTTTAATATACGCGTCCTATCTTGAGTCGCGTTTCTGCCGTCACGACGACGCCTCCTTCGCTGATCTCAAAGGGTTTTCCTTTGAGATCAGATAAAGATGAAGGTGCAAGTAAATCAGAGTTGTTGTCGAGCTGGAAGGTGACCGCCTGCCTCAGTCTTAGTTTCGTGGGCAGCAACTCTGACCAGCTTCAGAGCCTTCAGACCCACATTGGTAAAAGTCACTTCTGCGTTGGTATTACTCGATGTCAGTGCTGCGTTTGACACATAGCTTTAAGATTATTTTAGGCTGGAAAAAGGATTGAGGTTATTATGTACTTGGTTACACTGTCATTAGTAAATTTTACCTCTGGTCGCAGAAAAATTAAATGTGGGGTTCCTCAAGGGTTCATTCTCGGGCCACTTTTGTTTGATGTTCTTTACAGTGTTCAACTTTGCATTGCTCACACACACACCACACACACACACACACACACACACACACACACACACACACACACACACACACACACAAATAAACTGAAATCCTGTGGCGGTGACAGGACAAAATGAAACGTCTGGTCTAGTCACAAAGTTGCCCAAAAACTAAATTGGCGGTATCGCTCTTCACCCTGACCGCGTCACGCTCGCCAGATAAAAGCTGCAATTAGAAAAAATAACCAAAGTTCCTCTCACTCGTATTTGCACGCCTGCATTTCAAACTAAATAAAACACAGCGCACGACTGCTTTTTAAGCTCATCATTATTATCATTGTTATTAACAATGATAATGAATTTGTCGAAAATATCAAAAGGCGACCGGGAGGTGACTCGTTTTGGGCGGCTTGAAACGAGTCCGTCAGAGTTCCCAAATTGCCGTGACATTTTCCGTTCCGGATAGCGACTCTTTAAGAGAGACGGCTCTCGTTCCAGAACAGAGCACAAACACAAAACTCATTAAACAAGATCCTATTTTAAGCTGCGCTTATTTGTCCTCTGTACATTTCAAGCTAGGAGCGCAAAGTTTCCACCTCTGCAGAGGCCATTTAGAAATGAGCAGCACTGGGTCTTCCGGCGTTTTCCCCCATCCATTATTTCAGCCCTCGGCAGCACAGTGGCTGCTGTTAATGCTTTGATACTCTCTCCCCATTTGTCTTAGAATCACAGATAAACTCTGCCATTTAAAGCAGCGAGACAGAGAGAATGTTTGCCACCATTTCTCTGCTTGTGTGTGTGTGTGTGTGTATGTGTGTGCCGACTGGCTCTGTGTACATCTAAATGCATTTTCAGACACATCTAAGCATTAGCATGCTTAGATGTGCTTGTTTGTGTCATCCTAGTATGTAGCAGGGTGAAGTGGGGGGGTGCGGTGGACGAGGAGCCCCCCCCCCCTTGAGTCCCAGAACAGAATTATTGATTTGCACGAGTTTGTCAGCTGGGCTCGCAAATGCAACCAGGCAATTAGGAGCACTTTGTGCTGGAAAGAGGAGAGATCGCCTCGCCTCTCTCACAGGGTTCTGCGAAAATGTCACTTTCCATCAGGCGGCCATTTACAGGCTGCTGCTGGTGCTGCTGAGAGTGTGTCAGTTCGCAGGAGGAGGAGAGGGGAGGCGGACAGGCAGATTAAACACAAAAGGAAGGCCGGAAAGTAAAAAGAAATCGTAAAAAACAACAACAACAACAACAAACACAAAAGCACGTTTAGCTTTAGAAATATTCAGAATTACAACCTGCGCTGGATTTTTACTGAGATTTTATGTTGCAGACCTAGAAAACGTTGCGCAAATGTGAAAAGCGAGGAAAACGATACAATATTTGAACAATGCGTTACTTCATGGGTGGATATGCATTTATTCAAATGTATGTAAGTTGTCTCCATCCATCTCCTCATCAACTTTAACCCACTTCTCTGTCTGTTGCTGAAGACGCCCGTAGCATGATGCTGCCACCGCTACGAACACGTCATCTAACAATGATGCGTTCAGGCTGAGTTGTGCATCATTCCAGTGTTTCGCAAACGGGCCAAAAGAGTGTCCTCATCTGACTAAAGCATCTTCTTTTACTGCAAACCACAAACAAAGTTACTTTTGGCTTTCTTTCAACAACAGCTTTCGCTTCGCTTTCACAACAACGACAGCTGTGTCGTAGGCCGGAGAGTTCCTCCGGAGTTGGCATGGGCCTCACCAACGCTTCTCTGATTAATGCGTTCCCTCTGGTAGATAAAGTCTAAGGCATGAATTAGGTGGCTTCTGAATGAAGCTGCGTATTTACAGTTTTAGAACGCAAGGTCTGATCCCAAGTATAAGTTGCACTTTTAAGGTTGTCATGAACAGGTTTTCCCTGTTAAAATGACGACACGTTCCCGTAAATTCTGCCAAATGGTTTTAATGTTTGCAGCTGCACCTAAAACAAAACAGGAAAAAGTCCAACGGCTGTTGCTACTTTTGCAAAGTGTTTTAAAAGTGATGAAAGGATTAGGAAGAAAGTTTTACGTTATAGATTAATTTGAGAATTTCTATGTTTTTCATTTACTCTTCAAGTAAGGCACAGGTGTCAAACTCAAGGCCCACGGGCCACTTCTGGTCCGCTGTAAAGTTTGATGTGGCTCAGAAGGACACAAACATAGAACCTGAAAAATAAGTGGTGTATGCTTTAATAATATTTGATCAATCACAGAGGATTAGGACCACCGGAAAGAAAAAAAAGTTCTGAATCTTTTTCTTATAGTTTAGACTTTTTTTTCTCAGAATTTTGACTTGTATTTTTGTTTTGTTTTTTTGAGAATTTCCCAGACTTATTCTCACTTTAATCTTCTAAGATCAAAAGTAAGAATTCTGAGGGAAAAAAAAGGTGAAAATTCTGGGAAAAAAGTCAGAATTGTGACTATTTCTCAAAAAGCCAAATTCATTTTTTTTTCCCTAGTTGCCACAATTTTTGCCCACAGTTTTTATATCTATTCTGCCAAATTTCATCAACGTGAAATGATGTTCAATATTATTTAACTTTAAGCAGAAGTACTGATCGAGTGCAGAGGCGACTATTTATTATTTAGAGGTTTGTTAATGGATTGTATCAACAACTTTCACCACAACCGGCCCTTCCAGGATATTCACGATCTTGACCTGGCCCAAAGAGTTTGATATAGACAATAGACAATAGATAAAAATCAGCTGGAAACTTCGGGGCAGATTAATTAGGCTGCGTCACATCAACAGCGATCAAAGTCAATCACCACAAAAAAAAAAAAAAAAAAAAAAAAAAAATCACAGCGGAACGCACAAGTCCCGTCTCGCTCCACGACCTTTCAAATCTCCCGGCGGGAAAGATGCAGAGCGGCCGGCGGACCCATCGCTGACTCCGTGGCTCCCTGCGGGTCTGAGCGCTTAGCCCGGGTCTCACTTCCTGTAATTGGGTTTCGGTGGCGCCATCATTCCCTGCGACAGCCCGTGCGGACAGGATAATTGTGGCCTCAAATTCTATTTCAAACTTCATTAAGTTTCAAAGCAGGATTTGTCACTTTGACCAGCAAGCAGGAAAAGGAGGTCCGAGAGAAGGACTGAGAAAAGGAAAACAATTACAGAACACGGGGCTGTGTCGATATATAATGAACCTCTTCCAGTCCTGTAGCTTAGCGTGTGTGTGTGTGTGTGTGTGTGTGTGTGTGTGTGTGTTTGTGTGTGTGTGTGGGGGCGGGATGAGGTGGACCACATGTTGGTGCCACTGCCCTTCGTTTCGACAAAGAGGATGCTGGGATGCGATAATAGGCCGCTCTCAGGTCCAGGAGAGGCGAACGCCTTGCATATAGGGGAAAACTGAGCCCGCTTAATTCCGATTCAATTTGAGCACTAATTCCAAATCCTAATTGCTTTTCCACCAAAACTGCTCGACCGGAAAATTTGTCGCCGTTCGTACATCGCTGGCCGTTTTGCACACGCGACTTCTGATCACCGGCGGAGTCTCGCCGCGGTCCAAATTCTAATCAGTCTGAGTCAACATCTGCCCCCAAATTATGGAGAAGACGTAGAAGAAAGCGGATATAAATAGAAAGAAAGAAAGAAAAAATGGAAAGACTGGTTAAGGAGTGAAGAAAGGTCATAGTATGGAGAGGGTTTATAAGGACCATTAAAAGGAGAAGTGCAAGAGGAAGTCAGGGAGTGAGAGGGCATGGGAACGAGAGCATGAGTGGATAATGCTTCTCATCAGTGGGGAGAAGATAAAAGGTTTCTGTCGGAGCAAAAAGAATGACCGTGTTCCAAGGAGTCGGAAGGAAACGAGGTAAAGGTTGAGAGGTAAGGAGAGGCAGAAGGAACGGCTAAAACCCGAAACATCCCGGTGAAGGTGATAAGGAGGACATCGCGTTTCCACACCTGAGCGCCTGATGAGTTCCTCCACAACAAGGCAGAGGTGAGACTGGTGCAAATCATCTCTTTTATTTATTTATTTTTTTTGCTTCTTTTGAAGCATATTTCTCGAAAGGAACATGTTGAGTTCTGATCTGGACCGAGAGATGGGCGGCTGAATAATGGACAGGAACGCACTCACAGACCCATTCAGGTGCAACAAAACGAGCTCAAATTTGAGCCTTACAAATACTTTTTAAGGATGCACAGAGAGCCTGTAATATCCACAGCAGGACGAGATCTGTTTTCAAATTTCATTTTCTGTGTTTCCAAAGGCGTGGCACCGCATCCTGAAGAATCCTCACCAAACAGAATATTTAATGGTGTCTCCTCATCATACTAACCTAGAATACAAGTATGTTTTCTTGTGGTTCTGCTCATCAAAGTCAATGGCAAATCTATCACTCCCGGATCATTAAAACGACTCTGATTTTGGGTTTCAATTTAGAAAAAATTTAAAAAACAGCTATACAACAAGGTGAGGTCTGGACGGGGAAGAGACGCGTCACGATCTGGAACGACTTCTCAAACTTCCCTGAAGTTAGAGTGATGATAAAATACACATCAACATTTCTGTCTGCGGGTCTGTCTGGGTTAAAAAAAACGAAAAAAAAAAAAAACATGTTGTGGGTAAGTGCAGGCAGCAGAGGCTCGCAGATGCGCATATACTGCCTGAATCTCAACGAGGTGCTGTCAGGGTGGATGAACCGGCTCCTGACAGGAGGCTGGTTCAAAACTGGGAGGAGGAGAGAAGAAAAACAGTCAACATTATACCCAGAATCTGTTAAAGGCTCAGGGGCATCAGACTATTTACAGCGAGCTGCCATCCCCACTGGCAGGGAGTGTTGTCAGAGAAAAAGCCAGGCATACAATTTAAAATTAACCTGGACAATTCCACTATTTTTTTCGGCAGCAGCATGAAAAGAATATTGCCACAGAATGGGTCCCCAATTAGACAAAAACATTTATATATATTTTTTTTTGCTTTACCAGGTGGAATAGAGCATCTGAGTTTTTGACAGGTTGTCAATACAAAATAACAAGACGGGCCAGATGAAGGGGCTTCTTAGTAAAAGCAAAATTAATTATGGCAAGAGGAAGAAAATAACCATGCGCACAAAAAAAAAAAACATCATTTATACTCTGGCAAATGTGCAATAAAAAATTCATCCGACCCTGATGAGATCTTTTGAGAGGCGCGCGAGCTGAGACGAGAGCTCTTGTCTTTTCAGCGGCTGAGCGATCCGGCAGCAAGTGGACACCTCTAAATATATCTGCTCACACGAGCTGCTGAAACGCGTCGCCGAGAGGAGGCCTGAGTGACCGCTCGCGATTGCGTCCCGGCGACCTGCTCAGCGTGCAAATAGACACGGAGCCCGTCTCACACGGTCGGCCGGTCGACGACAAACACGCCGTCGGTTGCTCGATCGATGTTCTGCATCGGTTTTAGAATTTCCTTAAGAGCTAAACTATCGGGCAAATAATGTAAACCTCTGCGACAGGATTCAGATTTGTGAGTTTCTTTGACGGATCATGATTTTTTTTTGTATGTGTTGAACAACACGTTTTCTCTGAATGTGCGGCAACGAAGGGGATAACGTGGGTCGTCGGGTCTCGCCACCTCTGATGTTATCGTGTTCTGAATTGGGATCAAGGCTGAGGAATCCAGCCTTCTTGTCACCTGGGCAAGATGGCTGAAAACCGTATCGCGATATAAGAGATTAATATCAGTCGATACTGATAATTATTTATTATCAGTTTTTGCTTTCAAATATCTGAAATACTACCAAACTGAAGGCCAAGCCCTTCCTGTTTTTATTCACAGTTTTCACTCCAGGCTGGTTTTGTTTTTTATTTTTAAGCAGTTACGACAAAAAGTGGAAAAAGTTGCTCAACGGTTTGTTGCTACGTAACTAAAGAGTCATGCTAACAACCTTGGTTAGCTAGCCATGAGAGTCTTTCCTCTTCCTACATCCCCCAGAATGCTGTGCAGTTCTGGATCAGTGAAATTATTGACTATTCTGACCTATTTTTGTTTTATTAATACTGATCACGTGTCCATCATGAGGAATATTCTTGTCGATTTATTGCTCAGCCCTACTATATGGAATAGTGATGCTTCTTATTATGTCACTAGGTTTCATTTATGTATTTATTTTTTTTCCATATATAAAGATCAATTTGCCGTCTGGGAATGACATTTCAAGGCTCTGAGAATCTTGAAGATGTCAGATAATTACTCTGAAATAAGCAGAAAATCACTAACCGGGAACATGTGCAGCAGGATCAGTTGTTTGTGAATAAAAAAAAAAAATGAAAGCGGTATGATGTCATTGACATTTTTGTTTCAACAAACAAAAATCCATAACTTTGTCTGATTTGTTAAAGTCAAAACTTCATAAGTAGATGCTGTTTTTTTGCTCTGATGCTTTTGATACAAAAATTCTTTTTTTTTTTGGTCAGTACTTGACTCACTAATCCACAATTGGGTCTGATCAAGGGGAAGTGACCTCTTCCTAATCTCTGGCCAATTGATTGCTGCGTCTCTAAAAGCTTAGCGGTGATTCAGAGTTCGGTGTCGACGCGCGTCTTCGAACAAAACCCCAGACACATCGACGCTTTTCAGTTGGTAGTTTCCGTTCTGAATGAGACTCTTGAGCTGAGCGCTAAAAACAAACAAACAAACAAACAACCTGTATTCAACATAAGAAAAGAGATGCAGCGTACACAATAGATCCAAGGACATTTGTGCATAATTCCCCCTACCTTGAATCTCAAAGCCCCAGAAGTTCTGCAACCTGCTATAAAAAAAGTTCAACTCAGTCATCACAACATGGCTCCACTCTTAACCCTCTAACGTTTTTACCAGCGTTGCATTGATAATATGAGCTTGGCAGATGTGCAGTTCCACCAGGTATTTGCTAATTGCTGCTGGCTAGTCTGAAGGAGCCGAGTGGGGGAGTCGGAAGTCCGGTAGCTTTGGAAACTGCAGCTCAGAGGAGGAGCTTCATCGCTAGGCAACACTCCGGCTGTGTTTTTAATGAGGGAATAAAATTACAAAAAAAGGTTGATTTTACATAACACTGCCGCTTTCAGATTTTTGAGACTCTCTATGTTTAGCTTCATTCAGCGCTCCAGTCGTGAGGTTAGGTTACCTTGCAGTTCAAAATTGACTTTAGCAGTGAGTGAACATGGCTCTCTCTTCCTCTCTGCGTTGGCCTCTTGCCCGACTACAGCTGGGGTCGGCTTTTCACGCCGGATCGCCCAGGCAGCACGCCGTCTGTAAAACATGGGATGAAGTATTGTTCTGGCCTCGGCGCTGGCAGCTGAGGTTTTCACCGATTTTCTTCCCATCGGAGCGCAGCCCACAGAGTGCCAGGCAGTGGAAATAACAATCACGTCCTGCTCTGTCTCAACAACTCCGAGGTTCGTGTTGTGTTTGTGAGAGAAACAGACAAGATGGTGAAATCGAGGTTCTTGGCTTACAGCACGGTTTATGTAGCAACAACGACAACAAAAAAACATTTCTGTGTCTTCCTTTAGGAAACGACTCTTGTGCAAGTTGTGTTTCCACGAAAGGAGTTTGGTAAATAGATGCCTAATTGATGCCTCTCATTTTTGCAAGCAGCAAAAATCTACATTTACACAAAATCTACAGAGGAATATTTTAGTGGAAAACTTTGTTGTGAGGGATTTGCAACGACAAACAAGTAGGATGAAACAACATGACAAAGAATAATGTCGGAAATTCAATACTCCACATAACTTTGCATCCTTATCCAGACTCTGAAAATAATGAAACCAAATTCCTATCTCGTCCAGACCGCTAGGAACTCTGGCTCTTAAATGCCTCAAGTGTCCTAATTAAGACCTCTAAGTGTCTGAATGGGATTTCTCCTCAGTCCGGTCCGACCGTTTGTCCTGTTAGCATAGTCCTCTTCTGATCAAATTATTCGGGTTGTGTGTTAGCGTCTGCACAGGAGTTCACTGATTATCAAGCTTCATCTAATATTAGAAACTCGATTCTTCCCCACATAGCTCTCAGGCTGCTGGTTTGTAGATGGTGTTTAGAGTTTCTATAAGTTTATGAAGGGATACGTCATTTAGTTATCAAGTTAGTTTCCAGGTTGAAAACCTTTCTTTTTGATAGAGCTAAGAGTAGGACGGGCTGCTTTTCCTCACTCTATTAATGTTCAATTCTGCATTATAACTAACTAATTATTGTCGTCAATAATCAGGATTTTTTTTCTCTCAGAGCCCTGAGAAGAAGCCCGTCATTGAGCTTTTGCTGCCAATTTCATGTTCGCCCGATCTCTCTGTGTAACCTTGTCTCTGTCCTGGACAAAGTCATTAGAGAAGCTGCTGCTGCCACGGATCAATGTGCAACACGGTCCTGTTGTGATCAGACGGTTGAGGGTTTGATTCAACCTTCAGTTCCTAAATATAAACGTCCTCCTGGGAGAGAAACCTGGCCCGAGTTGCCCGCCGATCCATCCGTCGGTGTACGGATGTGGGCGAGTTTGTAGGTGAATCTGGGGAGATTTGGGCACAGACACAAATAGAGTCCAAATAGCTAGAGGGCATTCTGGGTCAGTACAACAAAACCAAACACGCGAGTCTCGCGCTGGTGGGAAAAATGGTTTGTCGTCTTTTACAAAAGAGAAATCGTACAACCACCAAAGTTTGACGCTACTCCATTTTTACCCAGGAAGTTGCGCTCGTGTCTTCTTCAGACATTTTCATGTCGTTTCCTTCGGTGGTTCTTGGTGCGGCGCCACCAAAGGCGAATGGGGGAACAGATTTTTCAAAGGGTTTGAATCGTTTGGCACAAAGCAGTGTGAAAGGGAGCCGGACCAGCGGAAAATGTAACAAATATTTCAATCTTGCTCCCCAATCGAGCCAAATGAAAACAGCTGATAGTTCAGTATCACAGTATCACTTGAATTTGTTGTGTCATATTACAAGTTGAATTGGAATGCCACTGATTGATTTTAATATTTTTTATGATGTTCATAAATTAAATCCCTTGGTTGTGTAAAGCACCCTGAGGTGACACATATTGTGAATTTGCACTACGCACTAAATAAACTGACTTGACAGTAAGTCAGACTAATAGCAGGAATTATTTAGAAAACACCCTGGTGCTTCCACGTCTGCTGTTTTCACTTCGCCTCTCCGCGCCGAAAGCAGCCTTTAATTAACCCTTCCCCCCAGGCCAGGCTGAGATAAAAAAGTCCGCTAAATCTCACTGGAAGTGTCGGCAGAGAGAAGCAGAGATGCACTCCCTCTGAACCCCCTCTTGGGAATCCGGCGGGCGCTGCTGGTTTTTGATCTGCTGCTCTTATTTTTGAGAGAGATGCTCCAACCGTCTCTCAGACTCGGGTTAGAAGTGGGAGGTAGGAGCGACAGAACAGATGTTTGGAGCTCAAACGCAGCATTATCTCGAAAGAAGTCACGCCGTCCATACAGATGTGTATCTAAGGCCACGTCACGCGATTTCAAAGACTCGTTTCGGTGACCCTGTGCGGCAGAGCGCCGAATCTCACAGAGTGTGTAAGCGTGTCCCAGCTGTGTGTTAGCATTCATTCGTTGTGACCCGTTAACGTTAATGGCAGTACAGCACTCCTGGTTCTTTATCTTCTCGTGTTCACAAAGCTAATCTTCTTAGTTTTAGTCACAGATTTCATTTATCCCTCATTAGCAGCGAAGTTCTAAACGCAGTGAAAACCTGATTTTTATTAGTCATGTTTATTTGTTGCTCAGCAGGGGGTAGGCGGGTCCGGTGGCAGGAAATGCCAAATGGAGCGGTTTCAAACCGGTCCGTCCTGATGGTGCGATCGGATCGCTGCCTGCGGAACATCTGGTCATGTCGATAAGCGCGATCCGCCGGACGTTTCCCCTTTGATGGCGTTCTGACGGTGCTGGATACGAGAACGAGTCGTAACGCTGTACAGAACCTTTGGTCTCTGGGTCTTTAGATGATGAAATCGATACACATGCTTAGTGTGAGTGGCATTTATATACAGTAGAAGAGAAATGATCTTTTTAGGAATCAGAGGCTGTGTTGTTATTTGTTGTCTTTCACGTAATTAATCACCTTAAACACAAGGAAGAAAGTCATAAAACTTCTGTTGCGTCGAAACACGTGGAGCAAAAATAAAATCTGTTCCTTTGTTTGGTCAAAGCTTCATTATATGCAGCTCTTCTGTTATTTTACAAGATTAAAGTTTTTGGTTTTTGATAAAAGACCATGAGGCATTTGTCCCGCTAGCGTCAGGCTCTCGTGTTTTGGTTGCATTTACCCAGAATTCCCTGCACTATAGTTAGCGTCCTTCTTCTGAATCGGCGTCCAGTCCGCTTGGCATCCACATACCGATCGACGCTGCCAGAGTTCACTTCCTCTTGTTTGTTTTTTAGAGTTCATCAGCTCCCCAAAAGAACCGGGCTTTCAACCAAACAGAGTCGAACCCTTAATCCTCAAGAAGTCTCGCAACCTTCCAGTCTTCTTTGTTGGATTTTTCCAACGGCGGAGATGTGGATTCGATTCTCTTTCAAGGAAGGAAGAGTTTAAAAAAAAAAAGACGAGTCAAAGTTATATCTAAAATTATTAATGTACTTGGGCTCGTATCTCAGATGTGGCCGGGTTCTTTAACTGCAGGGAATGAATCAGAGCCTGAGGATATGAAAACCAGCTTCGGCGTAAATCTGAGGCAATTAACTCCAAGTATAAACCAGGCACGTTTATGGTGAGTAAAATCTTTAACTGGCAGGGGACAGATTAAAGGATCAAACAGCCTGGAAAAAAATAAATAAATAAAAATAAAGGTGCGCCTCCTTGAGACTCCACTGGAGACGAATCATGATCGCTTCTTGTTTTCTTCAGCTCAGAAGGCAATTAGGCAAACACGTTGTCTTCTTCTTTCTTCCTTTTTTTAATTAAAATTCAGCATTTTCAGGGAACAATGGCCGTGTAAAAACAAATAAATAAAAGGGCTGAACTCCTCACTTATGCTATTCTCTTTCTGACACCACACTTACAACACCAAACAAAGTGAAGCTCCGCAAACAAATAGTACATGGGAGAGGCTGCTCAATGAAAGGGAAGAGCAATTACTCCTCTCATAGCGGGATTCTCGCTAATAAGAGCCGCCGATTTCACTCTGCTCTATACAAAACTCCTTTTGTCGTCTGCTCTCGCGTTTCTTAAGGCACGCAGAGAGCCTCCGATTGGAAAACAAAAGGAAGGAGCTTCTGGGATGTGTGGTTGGCCCCGCTAATTAGGAGCTCTGTAGATAGACCCACGCTCCGCTGGGTGGTAGACAAGCACACGCAAACGCACACTTGCTCATCCGCTGCTCGCACATCCACAACACGCCTTCCTATATTGTTTACAAATCCCCCCGAGATTAAACTTCGCAGCAGAACAATATCTGATCGCTACGAAGATAAACATGGTGGGGAGGGGGCAGGAGGGGTCTGATTGTTAGAACCAGGGCTCTTTTTCTCGGAGACGTGAGAAACACTCGAGCGTATTCCGCTCACGTCTCCCAGGTCTCGCCGCTGACCGCAGAAACCCCACCCCCTAACCCCCAACTCTGAGGGAGGAGCCGCAACGCTCTGCGGATCCTTGATAATGATGCGTGTGGGAGCCCCCAGGGGGTCCGGGGCGCAGACATCCCTCGAGGTCGGCTTCGTCTGACGTTGCAGAAATCCTCGCGTGAGGCTTTCCGAGGGGACGACGCGGTCGCATTCGTCCTGCGGAGACGGGCGGCGGAGGGCGGCGGAGGGGCCCCGTGGCGGGCGGGAATCCTTGAGCAACAAGAGTTCAAGCATTAAAGCAACTTTTTCTCCCTGCAATCCGTGGTATTAATTAAATATAACTAATCCATTAAAACCTTTTAGCAACTCATAAATCAGTCTAAAGTCGGCTCCAGATGGATTATTGCATTAGTAATCCTCGGCAGAGAACAGCTTGAAACCACACAGAAGTGTTAGTCGGAGTGATTATTTTTTCATGCGCTAATTTCAATGGTTTTAATATTAAATTATTACTTTCTGGCATTTAAAGGTGCTTCATGGCTCCGTGTGACTCAGACAATTAGAAATGGAGTCAAGTCGGAGTTCTCACATGAGTAAAAGCAGCGCAGCGCCGAGCATGTGCTTTGTTCTCAGGAACTCAATAAAAAGGCAGGAACATCATCGACGCGCTCACGTTTCATATAGATTCTGTCTCTGGGATCGATCCGGGATTTTTCTGGCTTTTTATGCTCAAACTGGAATATAACATACAGCATATAACATACAGCTGGACTGAAAATATTAAAGTTTTATGGAAGCATATTGAAGAGACAATCTTACTGAGGCTTCATTTGAGTTATATACGAAACAGTCTAGTCAAAGTTTAATTTGTATCTCGCTGAATTTAAAGGGCGTCTGACCAATATGATGACTTTGTGGCTTTAAATATGACTGGTAATTTTTCACACAAGGTACATGATGAACTAAATGATGAACAACATTGGTTTTAAATTAGAAGTGTCATTTTGGCTCCGTTTGTATTTGTATTTGCATGCGTTCCCAAAACAAATGTGCACAAAACGCCGCCAATAATCCGCTAATGTCAGATTTTACAATTGCAGTCTTTCCAATCAATTAAATTAAAAACAAAAATCATATATAAATAATTCATCCAAGTTCATTCTCCTATCACTTCCTGTTGTCTTTGTCGTCTTTTCCTCCAGTAGTAACATCCGGTTGTTGATCACGACTCGTGTGACGCAAAATACATTTTTTTTTCGATACAGCTGAAAACAACCTCATCCCAGCGCAAACACGTTTTGATACAAAATGTTTCGTTTTTTTTAAATTCATGTGTTTCCATTGAACAAACGTATTTTCGTAATTCCGATTTGTGCAATTACCTGCTCAACAGAAACGCAGCGACTGTCGATCACCGCTTCGATTGACCATAAAATGTAAATATATCTTGTGCGTTTACATTATTTTTAATGTTTGTTTTCTCAGTGTACAAACTTAAATAAGTGTGACTTTAATTGCATTTCTTATTTAATGGAACCACAGCAATTGTGGAAATGTGTTTTGTCAACAAGCCGGGAATCCTTTAGTTCTGCACCTCAGCATTTTTCATCAATTATGGTACAAAAATGACGCTATTTATTCAGTACATGTGAATCAGTAGTTCGGATGGAATCTTTTTGGTGTGAATGTGTGTATTGTTACACTCCTACCAATTAGTATGTAATTTAATCTCGGTGTAAAGTGAGTGAGAGAAAATTATTGAGCAAAAAAGATTTGTTTATGTTCTGGTAATTGGATTTTCAGAATTTTAATCAGAAACCAGAGAGAAAATACAACAAACAAGAAGTTATTTGATTTTTCTGGGATCTGAAAAAGGTCAAATTGAACCTGTTTCTTATTTGGGGGTAGAAAAATGAGCAAAGAAAATGAAAAGCAATAATAAAACAAGAAACACAAACTCTGTGGTTTCAGAAAATTAAAACCAGAGCATTTAAATTTCCTAAGTTTTTGAACACACCATGCTGATAGAGCTGGTTTGTTTGAGTTGGGTAAATAAGATAAAGTGTCGCTCGGCTTCCTGAATCAATACCTTTCCTCTACGTGCCGGAACTGTAATGCAATGATTCAAATAAAAATCAAATGTGTGCATTAAAATGACCTAGTCAAAACCCTGATCAAAATTCAATCAAGAGTAACTCGAGGCAGTAAGGATTACAGTCTGTATTTGCAAAAATGCCCCAAAAGACTCAAAAGACAGAGAGATGATCTACAAAGAGCCGACTTATGGAGGCTTTATACTTCTCAGAGTTTTTTTTTCTTTTGTTTTGAAAGACCTGTGCCAGTTTCCTTCCACATTAAGAATATTTTCTTAATCTGAATATTTTCAGATTAAGCCCAATAAAATACATTTGAAGTTTGACACTACATACACACAAACTGTATAAAGGCAGGTGTGAGAAGTTTTACAAGTGTCTAATTCAGAGTTTGTAGTCGAGGCAGCTTTAAGGAGAAAGCTCTCAGATTTACTGACATCTTGTGGCGAAACTGTGAAATGCAGCAAAAAGTGTCGGCAGGATTAGCGACCCGATGAGGAATCGTTGTACGACGGTGAACCGCACTGCAAATGACTCGAGCTGTCCACCACAATAACGACCTGACAATTCACAGCTCAGGCTGCTTGAAACAAACTGATTTATCGGCGACGGGACTTTGTTTGAGCCACAGTTTTCCACATTGGCGGAGCCGTCGAACCGTCTTACCTGGTTTGGACCCTTCAGCCACCGAGCCGTTGTAAACCTGGTTTTGAAACTCGGGTCTGTTGTCATTCATGTCGATCACATAGATGTACAGGTCAATCGGGTTCTCCACCTGGTTCCCGTTCATGTCCACCGCGTGGGCTCGCAGCTGGAAAACAAAAAGCGGAAGAAGAGAATCATGAGGCGTTCGGTGCGGAGCGTCTCTTCCGGGGGCTCTCCGGACTGTAGTGATCACGCAACAACCAACGCAACCTTGACTGTTGCTAATTAGCAGCTGCATTTTGACTGGCAGACATCCATAGGTGCTGGTGATGTAGCAGCATCCAGCTGGCATCTTGGCACTGGGAGCAAACGACACAGAGGGGATGGGGGGGGGCAGGTGGAATAGTGAAATGTTCCAGACGCACAAACAACACTTATTCTGTTGTTAGCACAGCCAGAGGCCTGAAAACATCAGAGAGGTGTTGCTGCTCAAGCTGCGTCTTCTCTTTGTTCGGGGAGAGTGTTTGTCTCAGTTTGTTTTGACAAAGCCAGCCATTTGGATGGATGTCTTCGTCTGATGAGCCGCTTCTTGACAATGTGTAGTGCGAGAACAGAGATAGGAAGAAAAAGGGTGAGGATAAAAAGGATTAAAAAAAATAAAAAAAAGGAAAGAAAGAAAGAAAGAAAGAAAGAAAGAAAGAAAGAAAGAGACAGACAGACAGACAAAAAGTGGAGCCGGAAAAAGATGAAGCAGGTGGGGAGGGGAGAGGAGAGAGAGGAGGATTGTGGAAGTAAATGAGGGCTGGAAACACAAAGAGGCAGTGTGGGGGTGTGGAACAGGGGGCACTGACAAAAGCAATCATCATCTACAGTGGGGCGTCTTAATTTCCACCATTGCTGCAGCGTACTTTAAACTCCCCACCTATCCCTGCTAATGATTGCTGACCCGACACGAAGCTCAGTAATGGCCCTGGAACCAAGCGGCCACTACTGCTTCCTGCCTCTTCATCACACTTAGATGTTTCAGATCAAACATCTGTTGTGGCTTCGTCAAAGACAAAGACCACCCAAATCAATGCAAAACTTGGCTATTGATTGATGGTTTAATTTCTTAAAGCTGCAGTGAGCAACTTTGATAAAATGTTTTGGTTTTTTTTACACATTTGTTCAAACTGTCACCATGTGCTGAAGGTAATACGGGGCAGATAATCTGTGGAAAAAATAATCACTTTCCACCCCTTCTGCCTGGTGATGCTATTGTCATCTGAAGAAACGAATCGCTCCCGGTCAAAAATAACAAATCAGAGTCACGAGGCGGGTCTTAGCGCTGTCAATCATGCTCGCTAAATGTGGTAAATTGCGGAGGAACAACTGTTCATCCGCCGTCATGGTGGCCATGCTAACTGGAATGAAAGTTGATGGAAGCGTAGCAGAAAGAAAAGGTTATGAAAGCTGCATACACAAACGTGATTAACAGCGCTACGATCCGCCTCCTGTCTCTGATTGGTTGTTTCTAGTTAGCACTGGGAGAAGGCAGGAGACAGATTATCTGTCTGATCTCAAACGAAACTGTCCTGACAAAGTGACAGTTCAAACAAATATGTAAAAAAACTCTAAATGAGCCTCATTAAGTGAATAAATCAACTGCAAAAATAGAAACAGTTTGTTTCTATCCTTACATTAAGTGCTTGTATTGATTTGAAGACACATTATTGGATGATAGAATTGCTTTCAATCATTTTAAATTGATTTCAAGATCATCATGTTCAGCAGTAAAAGTACAGACCAAGTCACTCCTGTCAGACTGCGTCTCGCCTCCAGTTCGTTTTAAAAGGAACATACCGCAGCTTTAACGGGGGAAACAAAACTGAAAATGAGGGAAGCGGAAACCCCTTCTCCATATCGGCAGACATTAATCTCAGTCGCTTTATTAAAAATTCAGACCTGCAACAGAAATGCAATCACTCCTTGGCTTGCTGAACGGACGCGGGCTCCCGCTGCGGCCGAGGCCGACACGCTGGCAGGCAAATATTTTGTCTGCACGCAGTCGAGGAGGAGCCGCCTGTCAGAGTATTTACAGGAAACCGCCATGAATTCTGGGACAACATGAAAGACTGAGTGGCAAGCACCTGCTCTCTCCAAAGCACCACTAATCACCTTGTTTTTTCCTTTTTTGTGGCCGCCTGTCACGGATGTTTGCAACTCCTCCCAAAACACCCGAACGAGCATCCGAACGCCCCTTCAGACACGCGTTTACGCATATCAACACGGACGCCGGTGAAGACGCGCGCTCTGGAAGACGGAAGGAGCCCTCTTTAGCCCCTTAATGATCCTCAAGATGCTAGTTTTCCATTGGCTGGAGCACAGCAAACAAACAGGGAGAGGAGACCCAACAAACAAACAAAGCCAATCTGTTTTCTCAGCTGCGAGCGCTGCATGGTGAGAACGCGCGGCTGCCGCGGCGTCTGCGTCTGAACGTGTGAGATGAGGCGTTTCTGTGTTTCCGTGTGTGTTTTGTCCACTCTCCTCCTGCTTTTTCTGTAGCGTCTCTCTCCCTGCTTTGCATTCATCTTTGTGTTTGCATCTCTGCGAGTGCTGATCTTTGTCTCCCGGGATTTATTCCTGTGAGTTTGCACGCATGCCGTTACATATGCAAATGTATGCTAAATGCGTCATGTTATGTGTGCCGCCGTAGACGTTGCAGTGATTTGGTCTGTAGTTGTGCTCCTGAACATCATAACCTTGACGTCGATTTAAATAAAAATGGTTGGAAAATATATTGTATCATCCCATGATGTGTCTTTAACATAAATACAAGCAACTGATGTAAGGATAAAAGGAAACTGTACTCGGTTTTTCTTTGTTGATTTATTTACCTAACTAGGATCATTTTCAGGGAATATTGATTATAGAGGAAATATAGGTATTGCATCAGATTATCAATTGCTTCAGGCTAATTTCCATCTATAGTCCCAGTGGAAGATACAAAAAAGATCAATAGGCAATACAATAAACAAAAGGACATTAAAAAAAAAGGATTTTAAGAATAACAAAATGTCAGTTTATATAAAATAATGTAAAAAATGAATCATTAGTTTTGAATGAATTGATATTTGCTCCATACTGAGAAGTTTAGGGGAAACAAACAGGATGTTCTGGACAGAGTTTATTCCGTGGCTCCACATGAAGGAGCTGCTCATTTATTGATGATTGCTTTTGTAATTAGCCGTCTTTTGTTAAGTGGGTGTGTGACAGCGGTGACACAGTGTGTGTTTTCTCATCTGTCTTGGACATCCAGCCATGAAGGACTGAAACGGAAAACGACTGGGCTGCTGAAAATCGAAACTCATTCATGTCTGGACATCTCTATTCAAATTTATTCATTTTCAGTTATTTCTATGAATATAAATGCATTTCCCCCATTGATTATTTGATATTCAGTGTCTGTCTTTAATTCCATGAATATTAATTATTTTTGTAATTAGCAATTCGCTTCCTTCTCATTTCAATGTTGGCTTTGTAACTTTTATGCACTGGGGGGAGGGGATCATTTTGTAGTTTGCAGAGAAACAATCGATCCACTGTGATGACGCAACATCGCCTTCCTGCAGTTCCCCTGCATAAAGACATAAAGGTGACTTTACTGACCAGACGAATATGAATATTGAAACCCAATGAAGATAAGAATCACGATCAATATGAATCATATTTGATAATCTAAGAGCCATCATTTTAAGTTAGTAGAAAACGATTTTAAAGATTGATACTTTCTTCGGCTCTCTGGTATTTATGTTCATTGGCTGATTACCAACGAAAACAGTTTATTGACGTCACGCCTCGGCTCTGCAACGTGTTTTCATTTGATTGCTTTTTTTTTTAAAAAACTGTTCCTTGAATGCTTTTTCCCCCCAGATGTGATGTCTGTGAATAAGCACCAGTTCTGTTTTAGTTTTTAAACTAGAAGCGGCACGTTAAACACCTGCTACAAAAGCCTCAGCTACGCCAAACTACACCCGGTGATTCAATGACGTCACAAGCCAGTCAAAGCAGACAGTAATTCATAATTAATAACATTTCTCCTATTTGTTGTGTATTCATGTGAATTTACCTTTATTCAAAGTCAACAAAAATTTCTCTTTGCTCGACGGTTGAATCTGTTGGCTAAATCTGCGACTCCGGTTAACGCCCACACAGCTCACTTTATAGCGTATCCCCTCCCTGTGGTGCCAGTCTGTCAAAAACAGCAGCCGCGTCTCTCTTTTCCCCTTGAACCAAAAAAAAAACAAACAAACAAAAAAAAACCTAACAAGCAAAGTTTGGCCTGCGAGCGCATCGCTGGCACTGGGAAACTTCCTGTCAAGTTTGGAAGAAAGTAAGTCATGGACCAAATTTCCCCTGAGCCAAACACTGGCTACATTCTCTCTCTCTCACACTCACACACACACACACGCACGCACACACACACTCATACATCACATCACATCAAAAGCAGCATGGGACCCCGCAGTTTAAATAGGAGGTGCATTCGAGCTGAAGTGCCAAACATGCTGTTTTCACTCTGGGCTGCGACAAACAGGAAGTGTTTTCGGAGCGGCTGCACTTTTCCGGGGGACCGACCGACAAACCCGCCTGCTTTATTGATCCCAATCTGCCCAATTTGCGCAGAAGCAGGAATACTCAAAGAACAAACACGCAGAGTCCAGAATAAAGCGAATGACTGCGATGGGTGCAAAAACGTATTCGTGTGTTTTTAAGGTTCCCGCATGTCGTCATGTTAGAACCGCAGCCTGGAGAAAAGATCTTTATGTAACAGACCAACACAAAGTCGAACAGAAATGTTAAACGATTTGTGGTTTGTGGTGAGTTTTCTTTTTTGGTCACCAGTTCAACTACTTCACTGTTCCACTACTGTATTTATTATACCAGACACACACAGAGTTAGATTACCAATATTTGCTGGAAGTTGCGTCTCCTAAAACACTACAACTTGAAATTGAAAAACATAAATAAATAAAAAATACAGGGTGTGCACAGGAACACAACCAGATTATCGCAACATTCTAAGATGTTTTTACATGTCTTCCTAACAGATGTGTTTTTAACTTGTTGAACTGTACAACATACATGTCAGGACATGTTTACTATGTGACAAAAACCAAGAATTTGACCAAGGCTCGTGTGAACCTCTGTGAGCTACAGTGTCAGTTTGTTGGGTCAACACACTGCTGCAGCAGCAGCAGCAGCAGCAGCAGCAGCAGCAGCAGCAGCAGCAGCAGCAGCAGCAGCAGCAGCAGCAGCAGCAGCAAAGACCCGACACCGGAGCTCACCTCAAGTGCAGGTGTTGGCTAGGAGCTGATGTAAACTGTAACCTCTAATGCAAACGATGACGGATGAACCCTAACGCATGTCTGTTGTGGTCTGATTATTTAATTCCAACATCTACGAAAGTCATTTGAGAGAGAGTGAGTGAAAGACTGTCAGGATTTTAACCCTGCAGCTTCCTCTGTGTGTTGTAAATCCTACATGGGAGCTGCCTGTGCAGCTGTCATGGTGCCCCGTTGATCAGCGTGCTCTGGGTGCATTAGGTAATGAGAGACTCTGGATTGCACAAAAGAAGAGCAGGAGGAAACACGGTCAGTCAGGGGAGAAGACCTGGGCTTCCTGAAAGGCGTAAACAAACATTTATCAATCTGCAGGCCATACACACACACACACACCCACACACACACAAACACCCATCTGAAGCTGCATCTGCTCATTAGTGCCGATGGTAGGAACAAAAACAGTTTTCCTTCACGCCACCTTTGCCGTCTCCGTTTGTCTCAATTCCCCGCCCGTCCCTTGCTGCTCAATCTACAGAAAAAACGCCGGCTTGAGTGTCAGTGTGTGTTTTGTCACGGCATTCTTCCTTTTTCATCGTTGACTTCAAGATCATTAAAGTTTGGAGAAGCTGATTTGAAGGCGCAGAAGAGGCGCCCACCCCCATCCCCTCTGTCATCCCCTGAACCCCCCACCCGAACGGCGGCTTCGGGATAAAAGGAGGAGGAGGAGACGGCAGAAAGCCGAGGCAGGAAATAACGAGGCAGACGTAATTGGGGATGGAGTGGTAACAGAAGCGGACAAGATGGTTATTCCTTACGTGAAAGGAGGCTCTCTCCTCGCGGTCCAGGGGCTGGGTGACGAACATGTTGCCGCTGATGGGGTCTATGTTGTAGATCCCGCTCGGAGGCTGATCGGCGCCGGCGCCCGTGATGCTGTAGCGGATGCCGACGTCCTTATCTTGATCCGAGCGGATCTGCGGGGAGATTCAGACAAAACAAGTTCAGCAGAGAGGAAAATCTGTTCTTTAGTCCCCCTCGCTTTTCAGACTTTTTCTGCACTTTGCGATTACAAAAAAAAGTGAAAACAAAAAGAGAAAAACATTCAGGCAGGAGATTTTTGACATGCAGGGCTTTGCTGCAGAAGTCTTATCCCTTGATCTTTTTCACAGTCTGTTTCACTACAGTGTAAAAAAAAAAAAAAGTCAATGTGTTTGACATTCTGTATAAAAGGCCAACATAAAGTGAGGCATAATCGTAAAGTAGAAGTAAACTCTAAGAAGATGTTTGAAATATACTGACGAATAGAAAAGAGTGTCGCCATGGTCAGCTGAAATCAGCGTTTTAGTTTTGAGCCTGCAAAAACTAACGTGTGTCAGAAAATTTACAAGGTCATTTCAAATTTACCAGGCTGTTTTATTATTTGTAAAAACTATTTGTTGGCCTACCCCAGGGATCTGCAGCCTTCACAGTCCAAAATCTCTTTTCACCCTCAGTGCAGCCAAAAAATCCTAATTTGATTTGCCATTGGAGATAGGCACCAGCACCTCCCGACCCCGTTTGGGGGGCTGCACAGTGGCGCAGTGGGTAGCGTTGTTGCCTTGCAGCAAGAAGGTCCTGGGTTCGATTCCCGGCCCGGGGTCTTTCTGCACGGAGTTTGCATGTTCTCCCTGTGCGTGCGTGGGTTCTCTCCGGGTTCTCCGGCTTCCTCCCACAGTCCAAAAAACATGACTATCAGGTTAATTGGCCTTCCCAAATTCTCCCTAGGTGTGAGTGTGTGTGTGCATGGTTGTTTGTCCTGTTTGTCTTTGTGTTGCCCTGCGACAGACTGGCGACCTGTCCAGGAGTGAACCCCGCCTCGCCCGGAACGCAGCTGGAGATAGGCACCAGCAACTCCAGACCCCGTTAGGGAGAAGGGTGACGGAAAATGGATGGATGGATGATTTGCCATTTATAAATGAGTCAACGTGTTATTTCTATACTTAGGAAAATTAAATAAAATCCAACATACGACGTTTGCGATAAGGATGCGGATACATCGTCTTCTATAGGATGATCCAACATAAAGAAAGATCATGTGTTTGTCATGTTTTGATGGAGGACCCAAACGCAGAATAGCGGAAAGGCGAAGTAGATGATGAGAAAGTTTTCTAATGAAGAAACGATGCACAACAAACAGAATCCAAGAAAGCAAAAACATGAAGAAACACGAGGGGAGTGGAGTGGAACTAGGAAGTAATGGAAGCAGCCAGCAAGGAGTGACTGAGAATGAGGTGCTTAAATACTGGGGAGATAGAATGCTGAACAGAGGGTCTGGGCTGATGAGCAAAGAAGAGAGAGAGAGAAAGAGAGTACAAGCAGTTTAAACATAATTAAACTAAAATTAACCAGACACAAAAAGTAAATGTTATAAACCAGACTGACTAAGAAAGGACTGAACTAGAGAAAAGCAGAAACATGACTAATAAAAGAAAAGGAACTGAGGGACACAGAACTTGACAAAACTCAAATCCCAACTAAATATTGTATCCATACTTAAAAACCTTAGTTTGTTATTATTAGTATCTTAGTCAGAGATTTAAAGAACCATTGCAGAAGATCCAACAAAATTCAGAGGAAAAACCTTGAAGGTTGTGGTTATGACATGACAGAAGGTGAAAATGTTTATTTAATACTTTTATAAGGTAAAACTGTCAAAAAAACCCAACAACAAACAGATGCCAACATAAAGCCACAGTTTGAATAAAAACCAGGAGTATGTGGGCATTTTGATAGATGCATTGTGATTATATTTGCGCCGCAATCTTTCCTAAATGTCAACACTTTAATCTTATAGCCTAAAGGTGAGAATAAAAGATTGAGCAGTCTCTGTGGATGGAAACAGGTCCAGACCGTTGGTGGGCCACTGAACCTCAGTGACCTTACTATATTATAGATTATATATGTATATATGCTTATTGTTCACTGACTCATGGAAACTCAATAACTCAGAATGCCAGCTCCACCTTTAACAGCCCCAGTGAGATTTCAAACTCATCCTAAATGTGATGTTTATATGAGAGACACATGTTGCTTTAAGGAGGTTTCATTATTAATGTTGATCTGTCAATGAAAATATCTTTTTTTTTTTTTTTTTTTGTGCCGTCTTGCACACTTGGAAGAAGAAACAGTGGGATGGGCCTGCAGCGTTTCTTCCTGTTGTATGGATTTTTGGTGAGGTTTTCAAGGATTCTGCTTTTCCACTCAGCAGAACGGCGACATTAACCTGGCATCACTTTGGAAAAGTCGGGCGGTGGGGGCGGGGGAAATGAAGTCGTTTGTAAGTTGGTTTACAAAGACCGCTGGCCCTTAGAGCTTCTTTATTGCAATCCCGATAAAAGAATAAAAGCTTGAAGGTGAAGGGGTTCATTTGTTTGGAGGGGAAGGAAGACAATATGACAGCAGAAGCAGAACTTTTACTCACAGCTAATGCATAGAGTTTAGGTCAGAGAAACAAAAGGCAGAACTTCACATTTAGCAATGAAGATTTATTTACCTTCTTCTTTCTGGAAACAAATGGGACGACTGACACCCATTTAAAAATGTATAAGTTAATTTCATACTTGAGTTGAGCTGGAAAACAGCCAGTTTGGCTCAAGTTTAATTTCATTACAGCACAGCCGCTTTATTAAACAAATGGTAACCGTCCAAAAGTGTCCGATGAACCTTTTTGACACAACACGGTGGTAGAAGAATCATTCTGTGGTGACGCTTGTCTTCATGTTGACCCAATGGATGGAGTCCCATCCATTGGGATTCATGTTAACTCAAAGACATGCTTTAATGTCTTAGAAAAGCCTAGTCAAAGACCAGCTCCAAATTCAGGTCTCTATCTTCCCGTTTCCTCCTGAAAATATATGGACTCATATTTGTTCAACATCCCTCTCGTTTGGCCACTCCACCCAGCAGTTTTATTTTCTGCCAGCTGTAAATCATCACTATGGTTACTACCACAAGGAAATAATCAAAGAATCCAATGAAGAGAGAAAAAAGGTATGTTTGACTGCTTTTTCTTTCTTCTTGCCCTCCGGCACTATCTTTCTCTTCCCCTCCTATGCAATTTTGCTGGTCTGTGGCGTCGCAGATCATCCATGAAAATGAAATTACTTCATCCGTTCAGCGGTGACAGAGGCTGCTGCATAAAACATTTCACTGTTTGAACATGATACTCCCTCCTGCCCCCGCCACTCTCTTAATTTCCAATGTGGCTCCCCCGCACCCAGAGCGAGGCACTCCGCAGCCGCTTTCACCGGCGCAATTTTCGTTTCCACCCCGAGCTCACGTCACACGTGGTCCGTTTGTGGGCTCTGCAGGTAACGCACGGGGATTGCGTAACCCCCGTCGACCGCTGCTCTGTGTGGACGGCGAGCTCCGTCACGACATCGGAGGCCTTAATTGTATTTATCGTTCACTTTCTGTCAATCAGACCAGGATGTAATTATGGAATAAATAATAACCCCGATGTGATCGTTCTTTTTGCCCCCCACTCCCCTCATCATTAGTGTCATCAGCTCGAATAACAGGGAAGTAAGGGGGAAGCAAAAAGATGTGTGTGAGAATTACTCTGCCACGTCGGTGAAATGACGCAAACTTGCCGAGGAGTTGCTCAAAGCCAGAACAAAAAACCCCCCAACAACAAAGTGAGGCAATCTTCAAAATTGGAGAATATTGGCAAAAAGCTACATCTTGCAAGTTGCTTTCCTTGTGAAATTGCATAGATGGGAAGCCTGGAGCATGTTGACGTCCCTGACCAGACTCACTGTGTGAAACCGTAAGTCAGAATAAATGGTCGTGTCAACTTAAAAACACAAGTGATAATTGGTTTTTAGGAACTATGAAAATCTACAGGAAGTCGTGGGATGGCATCGTCTCCAGCGTCTGTCGGGAAGCTGGACGCTGACTCACAGGGCGAAACAAAGTTTCCATGGTTGAAATCCACGAGCCTCTGGAGTGTAAAGAACGGTTCGATAACTCTAAACAGGTAAAGGGAAAAACTACATCGGAACTGTGCATCACTTCATTTGGTCGAGGTAAAACTCTAGCCTACCTTCCATCGGCACCGACCTAAAATCGTAAATATTTAGGGGCTAATTAGTCACATAAAGACCAACATTTAACCATTTAGAAACCTCGTACTAGTTTATAAATCACTTATTCACTTATAACCAACATGTTGTTTCATACTTTCAGCTTTTTGTCTTACTTTTGGTTTTGTTGTTTTGTTTCCTTCTAATTCATGTAAAGCACTTTGAACTGCCTTGTTGCTGAAAATGTGCTATATAAATGAAATTACCTTACAACCATAATAGAGAAAAAAAGAATCTTTAAAGTTCAGTTTATGGTTCGTGACACAGTTGACATAAGCGTGTGCATTCACTGTTGATTGATACAATCAAAAGAGGTCTGTAACCCCAATAAAATTATTCACAAATCACAAAACTTGCAGCTGAAGAGTTTAATGAAGAGCAATAATAATAATTAATTTCAAGTTTATAATTAGAGCTGATCAAATAAGACCAAGTTTCTTCACATTTCATGCGTCGTGATTTGAATTTAGCACAGAAATTTGCGCATCGTTGCCGGTGTGCAGACTTACGGCGGCGCGCTAAAACATGCAGCGTTACCCGAGGACAGAGCGTTTACTCACAGAAAGCGGAAATTAATCCAAATAACTGTTGACAAATTGGACAAATATTTAGAAATGAGTCAGCCAGCATAATGATTGTGGTGTGCAGTCCCTCCACAGAACTGGCATCCTCCTCGTCTCTTCAGCGAACCTTCAAAGCCGCCTGAACGGTTGGCACGTCGCCGTAACCCTCCCACGAGACGACGACGACCTCTGCTGCGGATTTTTCCACATGAAGACCTCCCGAGACCACATGTCACACTCACTACTGTCTCTTAATGATGAGCCTTTATGTGAATAAATTGAACACAAGCGGAGCTTCCTGGAGGCCCGGGAATCCCGTGAGTGACAACTGCTCTATTGAGCCGTTTGAATGGAATGCTAATGAAGAAAGCCGGGATTTTCTGCCTCCCTCCCACTTTTCGTCTCCCTCCCCGTCCACATCGTGAAACACGCCGCGTCTCTTTAGCAGCTCCACGCAGATGGAATGACGACTAATTAGAACTAAAAATAGTCGAGGAAAGCTGGACGCGGGGAACTTTCTCCGCCGTCTGACTCGGTCAGATCAAACCGCACCAGACATCAGCTAAGTGGCGCGCTTGTGGTTCTTTGAGAGTTATTTCCTTGATTACTGACAACTGATGGGATCCTTTGGGACAAACTATCCAGACAGCAGGAGCAATGAGAAAAATCACATGAAGGATTTAAATTCTACAAAATCTGCAGACATCAGGCACGCAAACAGCAAAAGAATTAATAAAATAAAAGAAGACAGAGGAAGGAATGAAAATGACTACATTTCCATTTATTGACCAAAGCTGCTGGTTGCCCAATTAGGGTGGCATGGAGCTTCCTTCTGCCCAAATCTCTTTTAATTGAACCAGCACTGCATGATCGCCCTGTCAGAATGAGTAGTTTGATGGCTCCATAAAGAAGAGCCAATTTTTTGCTGCTTGGCCCACGGGTCACTTCAAGCAGCACCGCAAGAAGAACAAAAACTGCATCTGGACGAGCGTAAACTTACTCGTGTGAAGCACAACATCAGATTCTTTTTTTTTTGCTTGAATGAAATAACTATCCTTCAACCTCCAAGTCATAAAGGGGACATATACAGTAGGAACCGCTGGGACCGTTAAGGGTTACAGTGTGCTATGAGTTAATGTTACTCCATAATAGGAATCTGCGCCTTGCACTTCTTGATGGCCTCTTTTATGTCTCATCAGTGCGGGGTCGTTCAGGCCTATATTCCCCCATCTCTCTCTTTATTTTATTGGTCTTGATGGAGTCGGTAATGTCTATTTCCCTTTAGGGCAAATCAAACGCTCCCTGTGGTTAGACAGGCTTAGGAGAACAAAACAGCACGTTGTTAAACGTCTGACTGTTTTTGAAGGAGGGCGTCATGTAAAACCGACTTTTTTGGAACCTTAAAAAATGGCTCCAAAAGGTTCATCAAAAATGTACCCGGACTGCAGCTGATTCAATTCATGCATGTTTCTGAAATCTTATAATCTCCCGTGGCAACTAAACGTTTGCCTGGACAATTCCCCGCACATTTCCCCAAAGCGCCGCCTTGGAGCTGCAGTCTCCAGCTAACATTTCTACATCGGTATTTAAATATGCTTCAAATCCTCCTGATGAGTTAAACAGCACAACCTCAGGTCCTGTCGTTGTGTACATCATGTAAAAGCAGCATTTTAAAGAAAATACGTTCTGTGGGTACGACAGGAAACCGAATGTCAATTTCGTTGGGGTACGTACAATATGACAGAAAATGTTTTTGTTTTGTCTTGTTTTGTTTTGTTTAAAACCCAACTTAACCTCTGCTTTTCAGGATCTAGCAGCAGTTTGAGGTGAAACAAATACAATAAATAACACCAGGGGCAACTGAATCTTTATGACTATAAACATCTCTGTCGACAGTTTAGAGTGCAGTCGTAAAACCTTGTTGGACCTAATGCAGAGCCTTGAGGAACACCTGTCATGACGATCAGGAAGCAGGAAGAAAGACGGCAGAGTTGACGACACTATTTAAAACCAGAAACATTTTAAAATCAGCTGATGATTTGGTCTAACATATATTGTGAAGACTCAGGTATAAAAAGTCATAATCTAAGGTGGCAAGTCAACAGGAAATGCAACCAGAAAGCGGTCAGCGCCATTCCTAAAACCAGACTGAAGAGAGAATAGAGAGTTATTAAAATTGAAATATTTATTTAATTGGCCCTTCAGGCAAATAGATTGAATAGAGTGGGGTCACCAAGTTCTAGAAAAAGGTTGAGGGAGTTTAATCAAATTAAAAAAAGAGACTTTATTGTAGATTTAAGGTAAAGGTTAAGCTTGTCTGATTTGTCTCCATTGTGGCTCAGTAAGGCATCTCACACTGCTTTTTCAAATTCACATAGCCGCATTTGGTGATTTCATGAGACCATTTCAACAGTCTAAATGTTTTTCACGTGGCGTGCCTGCGCTTCTCCAACTTAATTAATTCTGTCTCATCTTTCTCCAACGCTGATATTGCCTGCCTAACATATTGTGGGTTCTGATATTAAAACTCCATGACAGAGAAAGCAGAGTGAAAACTAGCATAATGCCATCTATTTATACTTCCTGGTGGGAGTAAATGTCACTGTTGGCACCACAAGTCAGATATTAAAACACCTACGGATCAGAGTTTGTTACAGTTTGTTATGAAGCATGAAGACGGAAGCTTTAAGGGCCGTGAGGGCTGAGGAGATAAACACAGTGGAGACAGAATAACGCCACTTTTCACGCCCAGGTGCATTCTGTGACGCCAACCACTCAGGGCAGTGATATGCAATGGCCGCGCTGTCCAACATAATTGGGACGGCACCTGCCGAGCATCTCCATGCCTTTAACAGGAACCAACACCGACTGCAGGACTTACACACTGATAAGAGTGCGCTGCTTTTAAACTCTGACATATGCTGCACATACCAGCAAATTGGGTACAACGGCGTGGTCGTTTGTTGTCAGTGGAATCGAAAAGTGAATTCTCACTGCCTATCGCGCCGTTTTAAGGTTTACGTGAAATAATTCAGTCGTAGCAACGAAAACAAAAAAACCAGACCAATGTAGATGTTTTGGAAGCTGGACAGCCTTTTATTTAAAATCACAAATGGCCAAACAGCACCGCAAAATATCCCCCCAAATTTATTATCACATAATGAGTTATTTTTCCAAAGGAGGGCATGTTTTTGCTTCTAATTACATTTTAGAAAAAGATTACATAATTGGATAATTAAGTGCAAAATTGCCCCAAATTAACGTGTCCTGAATATAAAAAGCATTCTGTAGATTTCAGAACAATAACACTGTTCTATTAAAAGCCACTCATGCTACCTGCACAGGTGACGTCCACGACTTCACATAAAACGTCTGCTGTGTCCACAAACAAATAAGAGAGATTTAAGTGGAAAGTTTGCAAATTCTGTCAACCAAAACATCCCAAGAAAAGAATCTCTGACCTCCTGTTTGTGAGCGTTAAAACACTTGGCTTCTGCTGCAGGACAATAATCCAAAACACCAACAAGTCCACCTCTGGATCACTTAAGAAAAGAAAAGTTATGACTTTGAGTGGCCTAGTCAAAGTCTTGACCTGAATCCAGATACTGTAACATGACCTTAAAGAGGCTGTTCATGCTGGAAATCCTCCAAAGTGACTGAATTAGAACAGTTCTGCAAATGTGAGCGGGCCACAATTCCTCCATATCACTGCTAAAGATGCTAGTTATCGCATATGCTTGAGTTTCCGCCTCACAGTGCATGTATTCCCTACTCAGCTCCATCAGACTAGTGGCAGCAGCAATTAGCAACCACCTGCTGGAACTACTTCTAACCCCAATACTCCTAACACTATTTGTTAACAGCATGTCGAGACGCATCCCTGTGGTGGCGCGCCGAAGCCGGAAAGAACAGGAGCTTCTTACAGAGAAGGCAATTTCAAGGCATCAAAATCCAAAGCCAAATTTCTTTGAAGTAAAATTCGACAGACAGCATTTTTATAACAGCTGATGGTGACATAGTTACTTGATTATGTTAGGAAATGTGATTATGTGCCTGGAAAATAGATAACACTGCCCCTTGGGGGGGAAAATCTACCAGTTTATTGAATTTAAAAACACTCTGAGAATGTTTTAAATATACCCAAGTCGCACATTGAGCCTTTAAAAGAAACAAAATGATAACTGATTTTCTGTGCCAACCTGACTGACTTCAGAGTCACCGCTGGGTTGAAATATTCCAATTTCACGAGGAACCTTTGCAGTCGTGGGGCTGCCGGAATAGCTGCTAACATGACTTACTGCAAATGGGTGCATTGCTATGTTAAACAGCATTATCAAAAGCATCGGCGCCTCCGTGAACTATGCAGGCATCCTTGAAAATCGCTGTTTGATAATGTCTCATCTCTCCCCGCTGCTCCGCAGTGTCTGTTTTCTCTTTGTTGAACATGAGGGAAATGGCAAAACTACATGCTTTTTAACTTCCTCTTAAATTTCCAGTTTTGCATCGCTTTGATCCCTCCCGCTGCGCGCTTGTCACTCTTCAAAGCCGACGGTGCCCCGCTTTTGATGGGGAGAGGGGAATTCAAATAGTTTGATAGGCCATCCACACAAACATCCCGAGAAAGGAAAATGACACGGGAGGAAAATAAGAAAGCCGGAGGATGAAAGAATTACAAGAGATGGGCTGACAAAATGGCAGCAAAAATTTCCAATTAGGGAAAATGTGGGACCTCAAGTTTTTTTTTGTTTTGTTTTGTTTTTCTATAAGTCTCCAAACTTTCTCCTGTCTCCCCCCAAAATAAAACAAAACAAAACAAAAAAGGGAAATGCAACAACAGTCTTTTGACACAAGAGTGTGGTTATATGTGGAGGTAAAAGCTGTCAGTTTAGCAGTGTCATAAGAAGGGAATGGCAATTTTAAAAATAGTCGCACACTGTAAGGCGGCATGCGAGAGGGAAGCTGTGGAGAGCTTAGGTTTAATATCTCTCAAGTGAGAGCCAGTGACAGCCACCGTCGCACACAGTTATCCTTCATGCTCATAAAGAAGCGCAGCCCGCTCTGTTATGGATCGGAAACTGAATGGGAAATGAACTGAGTGCCGCACACTTCTGGGCTTCTGCTTTGTTCGTATTTCACTCCCTCTTTTTCACTTTGCGATCTCGCCGCCTTCTGGGTTCTGCGTATGTGCCGCCGCATCAGTTCATCCACTGTTCGCTCCCGTCTCCCGCCCCCCCCAGGAAAGAAACGGTAAAGAGTCCCATCAACACAGGCCAGAGTTAAAGTCACCACCTGAGGTTTAGCTCATGTGCTTTCTAACCCAGACAACTGAATTAAGAGGGGGGGGGATAATGTTTTTCTTTATGAATTGGACCTGCTAAGGTAAGGTGAGGTCATTTTATTTCTGTAGCACATTTTCAGCAACAAGGCAATTCAAAGAGCTTCATATGAATTAGAAGGAAATACAATAAAACAACAAGCCAAAGGAAAGGCCAAAAATAAAAAAAAGAAAGAAAACAAAAAAGCATAAGAATGAGTAGTCCGTAATTTATAAACTAATGGGGGTTTTTCTGGATAATAATCTAAAACATATAAAGCTAAATATTAGTGTAAAGTAATGAGTAGTCCACAATTTCTAAAAGACAGACAGAGCAAGGAAAAGACACGTCAGGAAAAATAGCCAAAGTAGCAACATTCAGTAGTACAAAGACATGAGCCAGTGAAAAGCTGCTCTGCCCCTTCTGAATCACAGCGTTGCCAGTTTTTCAGACGACTTCTCCCTACGTGACGTGTTTAGCTAAAAAGACGAGTCAGACAGAGGCGGCTTTTAAAGTATGTACATGTTTAAAATAAAAAAATAACCACAAAGAATTCTGGGTGCCTCTGGCGTCACTAATAAATAACATTTGAATCAAACATTTTTAGAGCTGTTAAAACAAACAAAACAAAAACAAAGAAACCCAGAAAGATGATGGATCCCCATCATGTGGAAACGCCTCTGAAGTCGCTCTCTAAAAATTCGAAACAATCTGACGCGTTCTGCATTTCATTTATCAAAACCAAACCTACATGCAAGACATTTTTCCACCCAACAGAAAGTAGATTGGATGCTCTCCCGATTGCACATGCATGAGTAGCCCGTCGTCACTGGCTCGACCACAGACCATTAGCCACACGCAGGAGTGAAATGTAAGAATAGGGGGGAGGCAATTAGAGAGAGAACAAATATTAATGGAAGTTAAGAAGTGACTCACAAACCCAATTATGGCATTAGCCAGGCAATTGAGATGAGATTTGCATGAAGCACACACAAAAAAAATGTGTTGAAATGTACTGGCAGTCTCCCTGCATTAACAACGGCATTAATACCCTGATTCACAGCAGAGGGAATAGAGCAAACAGCCATTCTCCTCTCACTTATAAAGAAGGATGCTTTCCCTAAATGCGACGGGAATGAAAGGAGAATATGGCCGTGTTCTTGTCTTATCCACCTCAACAGTCCACAGACCCCTGGAGAGATTAAACTTGCTAAATTGGTCCACTTTACCAGCGTCTTCCCGGTACAAGGACGATAGGTAAATAGAGGAAAACAGCCCACGAGATAATTATCATTGCAGGCATGGCTGGCTGCTGGAAGGTTGGCTATAGGGGGAAAAGCAGAGCATGAAAAGAAAACACTTATATGAGTGGAGCGAGCGGCGAGGAGCACTTTGCCGGTGCCGCGCCTTTCCTCTCCGCCTACCTCCATTGTCAAATCGCATCCCTCAACCGGAGCTGCTGCCACACGCTCCCGCGGGAGACGTGCAGCGATGACAGCCTGGCCAATCAGTCGCACCCTGAGGCCAGTTGAAAGTCCTTCTGGCATGCCTAAGGCGAATGCCGTCCAACCAATCAGTTAAAGGCCTGGCTTGAAAGGAGGGCAATGCTTGGCTTAGGGAGCTGCCAAGGCTGCCAATGAGCGTCCGGAGGGGAGCTGGAGCGGCTCGGAGGGAGGCTGCCAGGGAGGTCAGAGTGGACGAGGGGCAGACTGACAGTCATTTAGCGAGAGGCTGAGCTCCGTGTCACTCACAACACCACAAAGCCTTTGTAGTACTGAACGGGGCTCTAAAGGGACTGTCACCTTCTAATTGTCCGACCGGGAGCGCTCTGAATGAGAAACGGCAGCGAAGACAACAGAGACGCAAACACACGAGGTCTCACGTCCTCACCAAGAAGCAGACCCAAGTGTGTGTGTGTGTGTGCGTGTGTGTGTGTGTGTTCACTCAGAGAAATCTCATTTTAAAATGTTCGCTGACAGATTTCCATAAATTTCTCTTAAAAGCCCTCCGCACTACAGTAAAAAAGTCTACTGTGCGATTTATTTCATTTTTTGGAAACAAAGAAGCCCTAATCCCAAATTTTTTTATGTTGTAATTTTAGATTGTGATTGGAAAGATTCAGTCCAGTTTCTGCCCCTGATGTCATTGTGGGATCTGCTATCGGGCCGATGTCGACTAAATGTCCGGCTGTTTCCTCCTGAGGTGAATATTGGTAGTAGCCAAGAAAGTGTGGAGCACTATACTACTATACTACCAATATAGTAGTTACAGACAGTAATCTCATACATTTGTATGTAAACGGATGTTTGATATACGTCAATATACGTGTTTGTCAGATTTTGGAAATTCTCGCAAATGCATATTAAACGGCTTCGCAACACTAAGATGAACATGTAGATATTATGGTGGTTTTCCTTTTCATCTGCTGTAGATTTTTTTTTTTAAAATTGAGTAATGAAAAGCTGATTGTTGAAAGTTAAAGTGCACAGCCAGAATGAACACAGACTGAACACACTGCTGCTCAACATGCCATTCCTTGTCAACGTTGCTCAACAGTTTGCACATTTCTTCTGGTTTTCATTTTTAAGTCACTTGAATGTTTACAAGTCATCAAATGAATCCCAGTGTGAAGATAATTGACTACATACAAAATTAAATGGTGAATTTGTTCAGAGGAAAAATTGCTTTCCAAACCAATCTGGCACCATAAAAAAAATCCCTCGAAGCCTAATCCCTGGTTGTGCCTCTCTTGGAACCAACGACTAAAATTCCATGTTTCAATAGCCAATAATCAGCCTTTCAGACACTTTGGTCCACCACTATTAACATAATTCGACCACACTGGAGGGTTTTATTTTCTTGGATAGCCTTTCTGAGATCACACAATACACAGTCACATTTCAATCAGATGAAAGTCTTTGACTAGGCCGCAGCAGACGCTTTATTTTGTTTCAGCATTTTAGACATTTAAAGGTGAATTTACTGGATTGGCCAACAATGGTTTTCAGTTTGGAAATTTACCATTTTTCCATTTTTAGTTTGTTTTTTTTTGCCCAAATTACTGAATCATGAACCCTGAAGTACAAGACATAAGACCTGCAGTAAATTTAGAGGTTGTTCCTGGTTATTTTGTAGCACAGTCCTCATGTCATTCGGAGAGACCGGATGGTCCCTCCTCCTAGTTTCTCCATTTATGGACATTGGCTCTCATTTGGATTTTAACAATTGACTTTCTTATCAGGTCTTGACTTTATTTTAGACCGTGGAATGATGTGAAAAGTTTAGTTGTCTTCAAGTTGGTGGACCGGATCTAACCAGTGTTGTTTCTTAATTCGATGGGTCATAGTGCATTCATTCATTGTCTTCATCCCCCCAAAATCTGAATATGCTGTTTCACATCACAGCATTTTAAAATATTTTTTGAGCTGTAGATTAGAGTCCTCTAAATAAATAAAGAAAATAAAAAACAGACATAATCATTTGGACTCCACATTTTTCAGTTTCTAACCTCATTGTGACAGAACAAGCAGCAAAGTCTGAAAATTTCCAGAAGCAAGTTGTCGGGTTTATAAGAAAAAGTTTGTTGTAGTAGGAACAAATATTTCCTTCGACATCATTAATAAATCATAAATGAAAAACCTTTTTTTTTTCTACGTGGGATTCTGTAAAACTGGGAGTTCACACGGTCAGACTTGCCAAACTTGGATGTGCTAATACTACGTGAAAGCTGCAAGTGCGCTGTGACCAGAGTGGAGCAGTGATGTCTGTCATGGTGAGGCTTCAGCGTCTCAACTTTAATCAGGTCTACGCAGGATAAACGGAAATAACTCAACAGTTTTGGCAGATCTTTGGCAGAAACAAGGCTGCAGAGCACTTCCCACCAACAAAAAGTCAGGTATGTGGAACAAGATTAAAGGCAACTTTATTCCTGGAGACCGAGCTGTTATTCTGGATGATTCAGAACCCAGAAACATTCAATCTTGGGAGGATTATGTTCCGGGTAGGAGGAAATAAATAGAGGAGCGTCCCAATTTAAGCCCGGAGTGAGACGTCATTTCAAGAAACTCAGTTTGCTCCTTGGAGATGAGAGTTAAACCTACTTTCTGTGGCAACAAAATGTCACATAAAAACTTTTTTTTTTTAGAGAAAAAACAAAACAAAACAAATGCAGCTAAATATCACAGTGAGAAAATAAATCAAGAAAATGACCTCGGCTTCACACTGACATGATCATTTCCAGTCAACGTGAGGCGAGTTTGTTCACATGTCAGTCATTCGACTCAAAAGGTCAAAGCACTTTATAGAAAAAAAAAAAAGAAAACAAGTCCTAAAACAAAGCAAGACAAAAGAATATGGGCAGAATTTATGCAATAAGAAAAGAAGAAAATGTGAAACACCGATTTGAAGCAAATGGTTAAGATTGGTAAAACAAGTTTTGGCTGGACATTTAAGCTCGAGTAACACCAGCCCACCCCAAAAAAATCAAATTAAAGCTTTGATTTGTCCTGTTTTCTGTTCTTATTTGACAAAAAAAAATAGATTTATTCTTACATTGTACCAGTGTCGTCCAGTGAGGTTCATAGCTGGTGAGGCACTGACTTAATCATATTTGTATTTACAAATATAGGCCCCTGCATGTTATTGATTACATAAGAAAATTTCGCACATGCGGACAACCCTGCAGGGCAAAGAGACTGTTCTTCTACATGTCATGCATCGCTGCTGCGATAGAATAATTCCATTAACTCAATAAAACTCGGAAATTTAAGTATTATTAATTTTGTGCAATACTGCACAGCAAAGGGAAAAACCATTGAATTACAACTCAAAACCACGTCTTTCTCATTCCCTGCATTGGCCAGGCTACCCACAGACTCGTTGCCATAGTAATCGACAACAACGCCCCTAAAAAAACGCTGAAATATTTCCCACACAAAGAGCAGAACATCCAGCCAGTTGCAGTAGTATGGCTTTACGTTGAATGTTTATTTTGTGATTATTAATAAGTGATTCCCGTGGTAAGAAGAGAAAACTATAAATAGATGCACTTGACTTTATGGCTAGCTCGCTGTTAACCAGGGAACCACAGGCCAAACTACTTGACCTCATATGTAGCTAAAAAAAAAATCTATGATGGGAAATCGTTCTTGGTCAAAGTACCATGCTTAACATGCCATGTCTTTTCCTGTGCAAAGAATCAGAAATGCTTCTTCCTGCGTGTGCAACACTCTAACGGAAAGAGCGCCACATCAGTGAAGGCGTGCTTGTCGGCAAGGTGCGACCGGCTCCGGCTCGTGGATGTCTTGACTTATTTTCAGCTCTCCCTCGCTGTTGCCACCACTCAGCCGGCCTGCATCTAATGCTAAGTCAGTTCACTTTCAGATGGATGTAATAATAGATAAAATGCCTTACAGGATCGCCTATAGCTGGAAGCACGCAGCAGTCACCATGCTGGACAGTTTGTGTCTGTTATTGACTGCTATAAATCCCTGCCTATGTTAGTTTGTTTTAAGAAATGGAAACAGCAGTCGTTCCTGCTCTGGTCATAACAGCTGGTGGGAAAAAGTTAGAAAAGAAGCACGGATGCATGATGAGCAATAGACGGTACAGAGGAGGCAGGTGTTTATATTTTCCGGTTTAATATGCAACAGCAGTTTGAAATCTAATATTTATCAGCAGTAAAAAAAAAACATATGTGATGCACAGCTATCATTTAGGGAGTTATTCAATGGTGAAATTACAGAAACTGTTTTAATATTTCAACATTTAGAAAATCTATCATTTTCAATTTTTCTAATTATTTTTTGTGTATTTTATTCTGAAGACAAACCAGTTCTAGATAAAGAAAAAAACTAAACACCAAAACTACATTGTTACACATAACCTGATGGTAACTTTCCATGTCTAGAGTGAAAAGTTTTCAAACTACGGCTTCTAGAGATGGAAAATTGTTCTGATAAAAATAAAAGAGTTGTGAAAAGTAAATGTTGTGAGGTTTGCCTGGATCAGGTGTACAAGCAGAGCCAAACTGTTTTCTAGACAAAGAATTTAAGGAGTATTTAGACTTGAGGAACTCCCAAATCGATGTAAGATTTGACAGGATTCAAATGACGTAAAATTGAACCGAACTGAAAATACAAAAGCCTTTTGCAAGCATCAACTTGATTAAGCCCAGTATTATTCATCTTGATTTTCACAACATCCATACAGTAAGAGCTAACAGCCAAACAATACCAAACTGAAAATAAAACAACAAAAAAAACAATAAAAATGTTTTGTATTTGATGCTTTACTATTGATACAAATATGAAATTTGAAATTCAATTTCAACGTAAGAAGAAAAAAGTCAATTGGCATAAAATATCATTTACACTCAGCAATTGTGTGCACATAAATGAACATGTAGATGTTTATACGAGGAACACACAAAGAGCAGCCGCAAAGTATTTGAGCGCACATGGGAGGCAATAAAACTCTAGACAAAACAAGCGGATCCAAAAATCACATTATAAAGTCATTATGAGTGGTAATGAAATACTCTGAGCGATATGAGATTGCAAATAAGCCACAGTGTTATCATTTTGGGTACTGAGCAAACAGCAGCGCAGACATTACGCAGGGCGCACGGTGGAGCAAACCTGTAATCTGGCGCACGCGGATACATCGTGTTTATTTTGGCGGCTCTGCAGAGTTAAAACACAATTAAAAAGCCACAAATTCAATCTGCGTCTGAAGTGAACAGTCAAGATTTATCAAGGCGTATAAAAATAACCGGGGCGGCGGAGAAACGCAATCATTTGTTTACGTTTGCTTTGATGCGATTATACAGAACGAGTAATCTGTGATCGTTTTGCCAACTCCACACTGCACAAACCAAATTAACCAGCGGAATTACCATAATGAGCCGCTGCAGCTAATGCATTAAAATAGATCCTACACAGGCACACTTAAGGGTGCGACTTAAAACTTATTTATTACGTATATCGCGGTTTCATTTTGGCTGAGCAAACAGCAAACACTGTCGGCCTTTTCCGTATGCTTGTGGAGTCACGTTTTATTGGAGCTGCATGCAATGTGCTCAATTATTTTCTCCCCCCCCCTTGTTCATTTCCTCTTCCTAACTGCAGGTCAGGGAGGTAGCCCACTTTGTGAGGCCTGGTTAAATGAAAGGAAGATCTTTCCTCGCTCACATTCAGACTGCTTTCCATCAGTTTTGCCTCATTGGCCCCGGTGTAGGTGCTGCGAGAGGCCGTCGAGATGAGAATGCCACAAATGGCCTGAAACTAATGTCGGCCTCCCTCACCCCTTCAGATTTACAGCACTCTCCACAGACGTTCTATTTTGTATTTCCCTTTTTTCTTCTTCTTCTTCTTTCTTACTTTCTTTCAACCTGAGTATCCAAATTTCATTCCCTTTTTCCACCTTCCCTCCAAACCCTCAACCCTCGTCAGCTTCTCAAGGCAGAAGTCGTCCCTCTGCCATTTCCCTTTGTATCCACTGAACCGGAGCCGTTTCCACATACCTCTCCATTTCCAGCACACTTACATCTGTCATGTCAAATTATTTGACAAGTCAGAGCTCAGAAGCGTCTCCCATTTTGGCTCAATGTTAAATCAATGCTGTATAAGCGCTGCGGCTCCAGGTTCTTTGTTACAACAGCGCAGGTTCCCTTCTTCCACAAAGCTCCTCCAAACAGCTGCTGTGCCGCAACATTTGATGTTTAGTTTCAATGAGGAAAAGGAACACAAGTGTGTGTGTGTGTGTGTGTGTGTGTGTGTGTGTGTGCGTGTGTGTGTGTGCGCGTGTGTGTGTGTGTGTCTGTGTGGTGTTACGCTAAATGTAAAAGAGTAAGTTACAGGCAGAGAATGATATGGATAATTGCTAAGGATTTCCCAGCAGGAAATTATAGGACGTTGCTTTTAAATGAGATCTATTGGTGTAATTTAGCATCACAGTAACGTCCAACCTCAGCCCAGCTGCATTAACCTGTTATTATTGTGGGTGTCAGAGACCTTTCTCCATTCTTACAGAATCAAAGCAGAGGCCAACAGGCCTTTCTTTCGACACGCTGCATCCATCATCTAACGTCTGCAAAGATGAGATTAAACACGAGTGGCAAACGTTATTTATTAGGCGGATTCTTAGGGAAGTTAGTTGCTTTGTTTGGTTGTTGTTTTTTAGGCATCAGTTCTAACGGGAATGAGTACGTCATACCACAATGCTGAAATTTAAAATTAAAACCCAAAAGAATCATTTGTTAGAAAAACAAAAGTTATTTTGGTTGTTTAAAAAAATATAAAGGTCACTTTTACAACCCCCAAAAATGAACTTTTGTGTTATATCTATTGTAAAAAAGCGATATATTTTACACAACTAATCTGTTATATATATATATATATATATATATATATATATATATATATATATATATTTCTAAATTCCACATTGAACAATTGAAACTGATTTTCTTCAACTCAAGTTCCCTTTGATGAATCCATTTTTGAACAGTTTGACCACACACCCCATGCATCCCATTTACATTGTAACACGGGGGGAGCTGGTGTGTCTTCAGTTTCAGATTCTAAAGCCTCACATTTTCTGAGCCCGGCAGAATCTCCCTCTGCTGCTCGCCTTCACGCCGCGACAAACCGCAGAGTTGTGTGGCAGGGAGAACTGGGAGCAGACAAATTTGCAGAGCAACAGACTCGTCTCCCCCGCATGCTGCACCGGCGAAAGGTTGAAGCGCCGCTACAGGACAGCGGGCTTGACAGAGTTACAGGCCCACATTCAAGCCAACCCAACCTCAACGCCGACACGGCCCGCACGTATAAAGGTAGTCACCTGTAGCGTAATCCAACCATCAGACACCTGACACGAAAAAAAGGGGATGAAAGAGGCTCCACTTCTCCAGCAGGGCGCGACAATTTTGCACCTCCTGTGACACTTCGTGGCATGACGGCGTGTGCGTGTGCGAGGACGTGTGTGTCTGTGCACGCAAGGGCGAGAGTGTTCACGCATTGGTGGAAAATCTGCTCACTTGCCGTCACATTGGTGAAAGGCGATTTCCCGTAATCCCAGAGTGTAAGCCATGGAGTACAAATGGGCGTAAAGGACTATGTGTGTATATAGTGTGTGTGTGCTACTATTTTTGTGTGAGTCAAAAATGTCTCCAAGAAGCCGCCTGTCTGTGTGGGTGACTGATAAGAGGCAGAGAGTGTGCAGCGATTAGAGCAGTGAGAGCAAAGAGCTAAAAAAATTGTGACACCTCCATGAGAAATTAATTTGGAGATATTCTCCACACCTTACAGCCACTGGATATAACTCGGTATTTGTCTGATGCCTGTTGAGTTTAAATTTGATCTTTTTTTTTTTTTTTTTTATTCCCCAAGTTTTGCTCTGCGGTTGTGTATAATTGAGTTCTTTAAGTTTCAAAGACATCCTTTTCAGAGGCAAGGTCCCGCTTTCGCCTAAAAGCGGTCTTGGTGAAATGAAAATGACCTTTTTCTAAACCAAGGAGCACGCTCGGAGGTGTAAATGGGAAATGTTAGGTATAACTACAAGAAAATATGTCCTTGCACATTGATTGCTTACAAACCACCTGTCTTTGAGATACAGTAGTAATTATAAGATGCTAGATTATAAGAACAAGAACACGGAACAAGCGAGAACATCTCGTCAATGCAACAAGTATAACTTTATACGTCTCGTGTTAACATCAAATCCTCTTTACTTTTAACACTTAACAGCCATAAATCCCTACTCTGCGCTGCAAATCAACACTGGTACACCCCAAGGATGTTACCTAAGCCCCCTCTGTTTCCTCTTTTCACCAATAACTGTGCAGTCATACAAATATCAAAATCGCTTTTCTTGGTTCAAATATCTGTCCTTATGAAGACGTAGTATGCGATGTCAGCGAGCACAAACATACTCAGCTGGTTTCCTCGATCTGTGACGACTCAGTAAGTCCAAGATGGACGCTAGACCCGTTGGATCTCGATCAGGGTCTCTAGGGTTGGGAATGAGAAACAGGGCTACACCCTGGACAAGTCTGAAATGTATCAAAGCATTGGTCAAGATATTCACAAGACAACATGAATACATGAATCCTTTACCACCCGCAATGAATCTACAATTACCAGGTAATCTTCTTACATTCCTAATTGTCTAGCTTTTGGTGAACAATGGAGTAAATAGAGAGAAAAAAAAATATTATTGATATTAGCTATGATTGGTTTAAAATGTGTTCTGATTGAAGAATACAAATGTATCATTTTATATGGATGCAAAACTAATTAGTCCGATCATGATGTGCATTTTCATAAAACAACTCTCTCATTCAGATTACAAATTTATTACAAATTCAATCAGAATATTTGGTAACACTTTTATTTAAAGGGAGTGTCCATAATGCTGACATGTCATGAACATCAAGAAGGTTTTATGGATATTTAGGTCTGTTGCCATGATGACACTTTTTATACAAAGTTGCTTTAAAAGTTGCATTAAAAGTGTCAACTTGGTAAATAATGAAAGAAAAGAAAATCGAAGCGGTCTCAATATTCATTCAAGAAATTTAATGCGTTATAAAATACAAGACCTGTTTGAAAAAAAGCAGAATAATAAAAGGGTTTTTTCATTTCTATTGACGCAAAAGAAATGTTGAAGCCCTCCAGAAGAATCACGTTTAAGTGAACAAATGTGGAAATCCAAATCAAGCTGTGAAATTGTCTTGAGACCTTGTACACAATGGCAGAAAGAGTTTAATGGGAACATCAGGGAACTTCAGCAGGATGCTGCACTTTAATGAAAGCCTCCTTCTTCCGCTATTACACGGGAAAAATAGACACTTAGTTCATGATAAAAAATTAAAAAGAAATGGTTTGCCAGCTGTTTTAACAAGCACAGAATTCCCACTCTTCAGTAATCCTCAGGTCTGCAGCTCTGAGACCAAGCATCAAGTGGGTATTTGTCTGCCTTCCAAGCATAGATTTTTTTTTCTCCCCCTCCGCCACCTCGTCTATTGATGCCCCAAGGCCCAGAATACAAATCATTTGGTATTATGATGTAAATCTGAGTAAAGTGCAGTGTTTTCCCTGTACCTCCCATGCGTCACAAGTAGAAAATACCAGCAAAAGTGTGTCTCTTGGCCTCGAGGTGAATGAAGAAATGATACAAAGACATCTTCCCTATCTACGGGAAGAATACGATATTCTTCCCAAAGACCTAAATAAGTCCTTTAAAATCAAAGACGTTTCAGAGTACATGTTCGAATTGGGTTTTCTCTGTGATCCGACGGCACGCAGAAGTTTTCCGAAGACAAAGTTCTGTTTGCTAAAATCACACCGTCACTCACCCTGACAAGCATGTGTGGGAAAGGTCCTCGGGAGTTTTCAGGAACGTTGATAGGTGGGATGACCCAATCTCTCTTCTGCCGCCTCAAGCTGTTCGCAGAGGAACCTCTCTGATGTCTTCGGGAGAACTTGATAACCCTGGGTTGGGACTCCCACACCCGTGACAGCATTTCTTCGAAGCCGATCTGAAAAGAGAAAAAGAGAAAGTGCGTCGTGAATCTTGAGATGCAGCAGCAGCAAAAAAAAAAAAAACACATCTTGAAGGCTGATCGGTCCTGAGGGGAATCGGGCTGGTCAGAAAGTGAAAAATTAGATCCATTTATGATTAGAGCTAACAACGACACTCTTTGGTGTGGAAGTTGTTACTAAGTACAGAAAGAGATTAAAAGTGTGTATAAAAGAAATTGTTAAAAAGAAGAAGAAAAAAGACACAATTTCGGATGCATTACTTAAAAAGTGAAGGCTGCGATTCGTTCAGGCTGCGAGGGAGCGAGAGAGAGCAAGACTTCCAGCAGGTAACGGGAAGACTGAATGTTGGGTTTGGAAATTTTCTGCAGATATCTCACCAATGTCCTGCAAGTTTTAAGTGAACCATTGCCTCCAACACACCTGCCTCATAATGCTGAATTACATCCAACATGTAATAAAAATCTGTTAAGTGTTTTGTGTACTGGGACACTTTTTAAGGTTCATCGCTTTAATTGCTTGATACAACAAAGAGTGAATTAACTCTGCGTTTTTATAAAACTGCTGACATTCTGGGGTTCAACAACCACTTGTCCAAAAGAGAGAAAAATAATAAGGGTGCAGCACTGGAGTGGAGATCAGAGGAGAATTGACAAATTGGCTCAAGATCATGAAACAGAGAAGTTCAAAACACTTGTTACAACCAAAGTATGCAAAACTAAACTCCATGAACATTCAAGACTCCCACATTCACGGGTATACTTCACTCCATGGAGGTGCGAGTGTACTCGACGTAGATTCAACGTGGGACTGAGTTGCTCAAAAGTACATTTTGCAAACATTAAACTGTTTGCATCGGTTTCAAACCGGCGAGCTCGAGAGTCGACATATCCAGTCGAAATGGCGCCCATCAGCCAGACTGCCACTTTGTGATGCACTAAAAGGTGAGAGGTGGAGAAGAAACTGGGGTTAAAAGACACAAATTCCTCAAAATAATGCCACACGGCTTGTTTCGAAACCAGGAAACCTGAACCTGCCCGAAGCCCCACGTCTCCCACCTGAGACGGTGAGTATTCCCTCAGACTACACCGGGCATGGATGTGGTGCTTTGTTTACATCCCTGCAGGGACGTTTTTAATTTAATGTTTCCTTCATCTCCGTCTTTCCTGTTTGGTCTTTCCTGCTGTAGACTTGAAACAAATGAGGTGCCGTGCCCCCCCCACACACACACACACACCTCACACAATAAACCTTTCTTGGCGTGAAACTGATACAAGACAAACATCTGTCTGATAATGAGAGGAGTACCCTGCAGTTTTGTAATCATCCCAAGATGATTACAAAATCTTGTAATCATCTTCAAATTGTTTTGAAAGCCTTAATATGGTTTTGGTGTTTCAGACCACGAAGCTTTTGCTTTTTTTTGCTTTTTTTTTTTTTTTTGTTATTCCCAGCTTATGTTTGAGGCTTTTGAAAATCTCCCAGCGTTCAGCTCTCATGTAGGAACGTATGGACGGATAAACATTCCCCACGGCCCCTCCTCCGTGATGCCCTCCGGCTCTGGCTGCAGAGGGAAGATTTGCGTTCTTACTCCGTTTGCCTCGTGAAATAAGGGCCACTAGGCTGCGTCAAGCCGTGTTTTTTATTTATTTATTTTCCCTCCCGGATCCTTTATGCTATCGTCATGTGTAATATGGCTGCATTGCTGTAATCCACCTAATCCTATTGTTGAGTCTGCACCCCCACGTAAACACACGCACGCACACACAGCAGTGTGTCGCAGTCACCTGAAGCACGGTGGAAATCCTCCTGCTAATCCCACCTGGACCGCACGCGGCGCGGCCTCGCGAGCAGCTGAGCACACGAGCGGCAAACCCAACCGGCCGGCGGCTCGGCCTATCAGACCGCACCTGCTGTGCCTGTGAAGGAGGCCGGCCGGAAGCTACACGCTCAGGCGACAGCGGTGAATGTTTTGCCACCTTTCGTCATCGCTCGTTGCATGTTCGCGGCTTAGCAAGCCCCGCCGGCATGGGCGGACATTTTGGACAGAGTCTGTCGTTTCCACCTGGGCGGGAAGGTTTTTTTTTTCTTTTTCTTTTGTCTTTTATTTATTTATTTTTTTTTACCTCAGAGTGGCCAGCTTTCTGTTACTCCTATCTCTGTTTGACACAGTAGGGCTCCCGCACTTCCTGTATCGGTTCCCTGCACTTTGTCAGCCGGAACAGCGGTACAATGGGCTGACAGCAAAGGTCTTCAATAATTATAAAGCATAAGTTAAAAATAGCTTATTGAATATTAGTTGACATAATCGCCTTTCTGATTGGCTGCCAGTCAAATTTATCAAGAAGCTTTGCTTCACAAGCTAGCATAGCAAGACTAACTAAAATCAATCATCCATGCTAAACGAATCTGCATGAAGATTTGGGACAATTGAAATAATCACTTTTTGCGATGTCATAACCTTATAATTTAATATTTACTAGGTGTGATAAATCAACACATAATGACAGATCAGTGTAAAGTGTTGCATTGTTCTCAGAACGTTGGGCATTTATTATATTTTTAAAATCCTGTAATTATTTAAGCTTGCTCTTGATAGCTGATCTGTGAAAGTACACCAGACTTCTTGGGTTTTTATTTGCAAAAAGAAAAAAAAATGAAATGCATAATTTCTTGTCCTTTTATTTTCAATTATCCAATACTCTGTATTGGTCTATTCCATAAAAACCCAGTGAATGCATTGCAGCTTGTGATGGTTGGGTTACAAAATGTGAATAATTGGTCCAAATTCTTTTTGCAAGGCGCTTTCAGCTTTGCCAATCTTCCTATAAAAAAAGAAACAACCCAACAAAAAAGCGAATGTTTAGTTTAATGTGGATAAAAAACGATCCGTGACAGTTTATGTGAGCGTACTTGGGAGTCCAGTGACATATATACGACGGCTCTGTTCTTTTTCATCTGCGCCCGTCCCAGTAAACAGCTCCTGAGATAAACTCCATATCTCCCCTCCCAGCTATCAGAGGGAAAATACAATGAACGACCAGCCTCTTCCATACAACAGTCCACCGGCTGATGAAGAGCGGATGATAACGGGGTTGAAATATTTCATTGGTCAAGCCTCAACATTCCTTTAAAAGAAATGAAGAAGGGAGACAGTCAGCCAGAGCGACAGGAGTCAACAGAAGAGCTGTCGTTGGATGGAAGTCTGCATAGTGGATGATATCTGCATAGTGGCTGCATGCGACTGTGACTTTCAAACAGCATAGCAGATGAAATGTTGCTGGTACTGAGACAGAAGCAGAATTACAAAGACGAGGGAACAACACAGGAAGTAGACTCTCAGTAAGCTTCTGGAAAACAACAAAGTGTGCCTATCCAATATGGGACATCTTTTGCTTTGTTTTCCTTCACATACACTCACCAGGTACTTTGTAAGGTTCAAATAGCCAACACCGGTTTGGAACCTCTTGTGCCTCCAGAAATATCTTAATTCTTCATGGCATACTTTCTCCAGCGTCTCAGAAATGTTCCATATTTACATGATATTTGTTAGCTGTGTATCCGTAATGGGAATCTCCTGTTCCGCCTCATCACAAAGTGCTCTAATGGAATGAGATCTGGTGACTGGGGAGGCCCGTTGGAGAACAACTATCATGTTTACCATACCAGTTTGATGTGATTTCAACCTTGCAACATCCAGCTATCTCCTGATGGAAGAATCCAAGAGAATACGGGTGGTGATGAAGTGATGGACATGGTCACCGACAATAATCAGATCGGAGATTAAAACCAAATCTGTGGATGGCTTCATGCTTTTCATGTTTTGTTTTTTTTGTTTTGTTTTTTTTACCAAACTCTGACCCTATGTTAGGGAATCTGATAAGAGTCCAGTTTGAGAAAGCAGTGTAAATTATTAACTTCGGTTTTCTGTTCATAGCTACTGTTGTGTGAGATGCTGCACCGCTTCCCTCCACTCCCCTCACTTTTTCTCTTTCACATACCAAGCCTCCCACCAACTCACTTGCATCTTTGAGAGGTTAACACCAAACCTACTGTGCACCTCTATGGTACTTAGATCCATAACCCATCTCACTATTCATAGACAATCTCTTATCGTTGACGATTCGGCCGGATTGTCAGAATGTCTCATCCCTCTTCCTTCTGTGGGTTAATCAGACTGAGTAGCCTGCAGGTCTCCTGTCCTCCTATTCATAACTGGAGCTGAACCAGTTATGAATAGGTTCAGTTATGTTTTAGTGACTCGTATGAGTCCCAGGGATGTTGCTCCAATGATTTTGTACTAAGTCAACTGATGGATAGCTTTCATAATGTTAAGAACCCGGCACTAAGACTGTTTTGCTGCTATTGAAGAACCATGAGATAATAAGAGAATGCTCACACTTTTGTCTTTTTCAACAATAGTAACAATGGATTTAATTTAAAATGCCCTTCATATCTTGAGATATACGTGAAGTTATATGTTTCTTTAATTTATACAATCTAGTACGGGTCAGAACAGCTTGATTCAATAGGTTTGGAAAATAATAAAAACACTTTTAGCTACTACCTATCTATTTCTGATAGATAGGTTCACCTGAAGGATGCAAGGTGGAGCATTTTGACAGAAGAGGCCCCCAGTGTGGTCTTTGGCAGCTGTAGCTCATCTACTTCAGGTGCTACCTCACATGTCTTGGTAGTGACAAGTGTTGTTTTAGACGCAGTTCCATTACTATTATCTTTTGAAATTGATTTCTTTAGCTATGAGAGATGGTGGTCCATTGAAATACTCCCAACGCATCTGTTACCAACAACCATGTCACATTGAAAGTTACTTAAATCTACCTTCTTCCCAATTGCACTAAATTACCACAAAAAAAAAAAAATTGGACATTCTTAAATGTCACTACATTAGTGACATTTAAGAACATATGTACATGATGAATGAATGCGTGTTTTCGCATGTGTTAAGTCAGACAGTCATTCTTGCGTGCTCCTGTGAGAAATCTCCAGAGACGGCCTTGATGCAGGCGTACGCTGAAAGGTCTGATTGTGTAAAAATAATTCATGGCTGTATCTGTACTAATGCGTCCCTGATTGAAAGTGCATGTGCTTGCATACATGATACAAGAACAGAATGTTCTTGTATCAGCGTGTGCGTCTCCACGGCCTGCTGGGGGCCCTTGAACCCTGAAGGCATGAACAGCCAGCTGCCATCTCTCAGTTCCCAAGCATCCCTGCACACTGCTGCTGCGTGGCAGTCGCAGGGCCTGAGCGCCCAGAGCCCCGGAGCAGACATCTGGAGGTTATCTGTCTGACAAACAGGCATAGCAACACAATAAACGTGTTCTCCCTGCCAATTCTCTGTTCGGCATGTCTTCTTTTATGTTTTTTTTTTATTTTTTATTTTTTATGTTTTTGCTACTGAAGAGCCATTAGCTGAATCAGATCACAGTGAAAGTCTTCAGTAAGAAGAACGTTCTCCCGCAAGATCCTATAGCAACAGGCAAGACGAGGGACAAAAAAGAGAAAAAGTTTCCAACACTGAAATCAAAGGGTGAGAGAAAAAAAAAAAGTAAAGTTGTTAATACTGTTTTCCTGTCGAGACCCTCCGCTTTCCATCGTAGTCTCTAAACGCAATCTAAAAATTCGGCGTTCAGAGCACTTTTGCTTCGGCTCCATTTCCGATGACCGACAGACCCCGGGGTCCCGCGTTCCGGCCCAACAGCCGTCGTCGTAATCTACCCCGAACAGGAGAGGCTGCTTGGGTGGAGCGCAGTGGAAAATGCTAATTAGATGAGCACTCAAACCTGTTTGGGCAAACCGGCGGACTCCAGACTCATCGGTGCATAACCGAAGGGGGCTCTGATCTGGTGGAGATGGCAAACAGCCGAGCCATGAAATCAGCCCGAGCTGGAGAGCTCTCCACGAGAGGAACCTACCTGCACGAGCTGTGATAGCCCGAGTACATAAACGCAGCGCAAAGGGCTTTCAGCCAAAGATGCTCCACACTTCAAATGCTGGAAAATTAAATGCTAAAAAAATCACCTTGTGGTACACATTCAAAGTATGCAAATTTCTGCTTCTGAAACAGAACTGGGAGATATCGAGCCGGTTATTAAAAGCAAATTAGTTCCCTCTCACTGCTGCTGCACAGCAAAACATGCACAGCAAGAGAAAAGTACATTATGGAGCAAAGGCGAGTTCATTTAGAGAGCTAAGTGTATCATGGTTTGTAAGAGCAAACCAAGTCATCCCAAATCTGAAGAATTAATGTCTGAATACCATGTAGGGCAATACAGAAACACGGGTTTGGAGTTTAAGCTTAATGTCTGCCATCGTAAAGTCAAAGCCACACATATGGCAAAACCAACAAACAAAAAAAATCTAATTATAGGCAAACCTTAACAAGCAAACACTGTTTTGACGATGACAATGCCTTGAAGAAGTTTTCATATTCCTTAAAAATCTATTGGGTTGCATTAGAGGCGTGGACAGTAATGCCCAGGCCTTGCTTCAGAGGCCTAGATTTGGTCTAGACTTTGACTTGACCATTCAAACAATACATATGGTTTGATCCAAACTATTCCACTGAAGTTCTAGTTGCATGTTTAAAGGGTCAATGCCCCACTGGATGGAAACCCCTGAAAAATCTTTGTCTTGTGTTTTAAAAATTATGAAATATGTAAAATTCATCAGCATATGAATACTTTGCCAAAATTTTGCATCCTGCAAAGCGCCGTATGCATGTAGGTCCAAAGCCATTCTGCCGAAACTGAAGGTGAAGCTAAGTTAGAGCTCTCCAAGCAATGCTCACCAAAAAACTCTATTTTTGAAAGTAGGAAAATTCCTTAAATGTTGACTTACTGTATGTAAAAATGAAAACCCTTTCTTTATAAAAAATATAATTTTTGTTTTTTAGAAAATAGACTACCGAATTTGTAGCAGTGACAATATATATATATATATATATATATATATATATATATATATATATATATATATATATATATATATAGTTTTTTGTTTTCCATATTTATCCAAATCAAGAAAATGTAATTAAATTGATTTTTATTAATCAATAAATGCTGGAGGGAAGCAGTGATGAGAGTTTAATGTAAAACTGAATGAAAACATAAAGAAAATACAAAATATACCCAAGCACAGCGACAAGCATTTGAAGTTTGGGAGCTTAAATACTGATAAAGATGTGATTGTGACACAATCACCAGATGGGTACAATCAAGAAAATGATTGTATCTATCGATCTGACCAATAGACTCTAAGTGGTCAGAGTTAAATATAAAAAATACCAGATAAGTCAAAATTCAAGACTCAAAATGCAGAAGTCCCCGTCCATGGGATCAAATTAGTTATTCCCTGTAATATCATGAGCCAACTTGTATGAGCAAATTTGTAGTTAAACCTTATTTTAGCTATTAACCAACACACACAAAAAAAATCAGTTGAAAGCAACGTGAGAACACGTAAACGCCACAGCGGCGAAGAGAACTGATGCGCCATACATGCACAAACTCATTTTCAGCTATTGATGTCATCAAAAACAACACCTTTCCCTCCGCCCCTCCCAACCTCTCTCAATTATTGAATCTTTCTCTTGCTCCGCAATGTGTGAAACATAATTATACAGTGAAACTACATCACCTGGTCTTTGCAGACTCTACCAGAGTGGAACATTAGCTCAATCAATGTCAATTATTTCCCAGTCTCCATTATTGCGCCCGCAGGAGTGGGCAGAATTATAATCCTCTTCCTCTTTCTCTCTCTCTCTGTCTCTCTCCTTCTCTCTGCGACTGCTATAGTTACACGAGTCCCGGCCGGGCTTTTCGTCATGATTAGAAACATGAGGGAACATTTCGCCCAATGGCTTTCAACAAGTAGTCCGGGAATCGAATGACGAGGGATTTGTCACTCAGCGAAGGGCTTGGTGGGATTGAGACGCCTCTAACTGAGGCTGTGTTTACTTAGCATGGTGGCGGGTTACGGCTCGGAGCAGAAAAATGATGAGAAATATCCTCGCAGCTCAACTCATTACAGATATAAGACGACAAAAACAACATTTCAGAACATTTACAGTGTTTATGAATGGAGCGTGATTTGTGTTAACGAAGGACGAAACAGTCCAATTTCAAAAAAGCTCCAAGTATCCAAAGAAAATCTCTGCAAAATTTCAATATGGAGTAGTTTTGATTTTTTTTTTTTCTTTTCCCACCATGTTCATCTTTTATGAATCTTTCAACGGGGATCGGTATTCTGTGGCTTGACTTTCTGATTAGGCACTCAATCAGGACGACGCTTCTTTCATCGTTCCTTCACAAAACGAATCGCATCCAATCAGGGTCACAAGTCTGCTCCTCGAATTCGCACTCTTTTACGAAATTCTTTCAATCAAATTTAATTAAGTTTAGCTTTCATCAAATGTAAGTAATTAAGGCCGGAGTCTTAAACAGAGATCTGTAATCATCGTTTGCCGGCTCATTAGAAGGAAGAAGCTTTGAGAGCCAGCCACCGTAACGCTCGCAACCTGTCGCTCCGGCTTTTAAAAGGAACGAGATGATGAAACGACGGTGTTGAACGAAAATTAATTGTGAGGTGGCTCTCCAAAGCATAGCACACCGCTTTTTTCTAAAAAAAAAAGAAAAAACAACAAAAAAAAAAACAACAAAACAGCAGGTGTTTCTCATTGGAAAAAGGAAAAAAAAAAATATACGACGCTAAATCTTTTGTAAGGATCTTGTAACATCTATTGACAGTTTCTCAGCAAATCCCAACTCAAAGACACGTTGAACATTCGGAGGTGTAATAACGTGTTTGCAGAAGAGTCTAATCCTTTTGTGAAAACGTCATATTCACTGTCACGGTTCTGCCTTCTTTAGATAACACCTTGCATCCGTTACATTGAAGCATGGCCGTCCTTCTTGGATTTTCTTGACTTGTCCACCAATCGTTCCGCGTGATTATTTATATATTCTTAGATTGCGACTCAAGATTTGGAATAGCAGGGTGACTTTCCTAAAAGCAGAGAGCAACACTCAGTTTACTGCATACCATTTTGAACTCACTGGTGGGTAGTATGAGTTTTCTCGTGCTGACAAACGGACTTTGAAGACTCTCTGATGACGACAGTGACGTGATCCAGAACGCTGCTGCTCGAGTTCCCACTAAAACCAGGACATCTCCCCACTTCTAAAGTCCCAGCACTGGCTCTACTACATTCAGAGAATAGACTTTAAAATACTGTGGTTAGTTTACAAATCACTGAACGGCTTGGCACCAAAATACATTAAAGATCTGCTGTTGTTCTATCAATCTTCCAGACCTCTCAGGTCTTCTGGTTCTGGTTCTGGTTCTGCTCTGCTCTGTGTCCCCCCAGAACCAGACCAAGAGAAGCAGCATTCAGCTTCTACGAACCACAAATCTGGAACAAACCTCTGGAAAACTGTAGAGCAGTTTAGTCTAAATCTAGGCTAAAAAGACACCTGTTTGGAGTTATTTTCGAAACATTAGAAATGACAAATGAATGGTCTGAAACATTCGTTTGTTCCTCTCTCCATCAGCCTGATGAATGGCAGACTAGCAGGGCCTGTGCAGACTAACAGGAGGCCCAGATGGTGATTAAGAGTGGCATGTAGAGGATGTATTGTATGTGTATAGAAACAGTTATGGGGATTGTACTGCCGATCTGACGTTTTTGTTTTTATGTATTTGTTACTTTTATGTCTTTATGGCTATTGTCTTTTTTTGGATGTGCTGTAGTTTTGCTCCTGCTTCCTAGACAAATTTCTCCAATGGGAGACTAATAAATTATCTTATCCACATCTTAATGTAATCTCACTTGACAAATTGTAACGCCTCAATTGTTGACTGTGTTCTATGACTTTATATTTTCTGTGGTTTTATGATGTAAAGCGCTTTGAACTGACTTGCTGTGGTATATAAATAAACTCGATTGATTGATTAATTGATTGATCATTTCTCATCTTCAATCTGCTTCCAGTCATGGTTCAATAAACATTATTGTAAGCCGTCTTTGACCGTAGAAGGCCACATGGGTTTAAAAGACGGTGTCACTTTGTGAAAAGGAGACAATTTACACCTACACAAAAGATAAATTACACCAACAGATAGACAAATATCAAGTCAACAGTTATGCAACCATTGCCCATTGTACCTTCGTCAGCGGTAGAGGGTGAAGATGTCCGGCAAGGGCCAGCTTCACAGTGGTCTCCCAGATGTGCGGGTCGTGCAGTCCCCGCGCCGTCACCATGAACTGGACGGGCTCGGAGAGGTTGGCCACCTCCTGCTCCGTGTACACGCTCCCATCGGGTCTCACGCTGAAGTTGGGGTCGCTGCTGACAAAGCCCACCTCTCTGCTGTGTTGGCAATCCTCAAACTTCACTGCAGAGGCAGACAGAGAGAGAGAGAGAGCGGAGGTACAGGATGAGAAAGAGGCGACGAGCTGAGATTTACTCCGCAAGGTGTTCGCAAATCCTTGACACATCTGGCAGGCTTAAGATTAAACCGCATCCATCAAGACATATCTTGAAATATCTCATCCCTTCTGCTGTCACTTCAGATTCACCGCTTTGACGTTTTTGGGCAAAACAGACTGCTTATCTCCTCCTGAACACAAAGAGAAACCTAATACTTTTTTTCCCATATAACTCCTTTTTTTCCCCTCCAACTTGGACACAGGGGTAGAAAATGCTATTTTCCCCAGCTCCCCAGGGAGAGCATGAAGAGATGGTCAAGAAGCACATTAGGGTGAGTGACCAGATACAGCACAATGCACATGTAGGTCTGGAATGACATTTCTGAAGGTTCTGCTTCACTGACCCAAAAGAAAGGGGAGCTGTGAGGAATCTCGCGTTTGCATGCGCTCACACAAATCGCTATTTCTGTAACCAGATGTCCGGACGTGATGGTGTTTTCCTGCCTTTTCCACTTCACATACGAGTGATCGGCTGGGAGAGAGGCGCAGATGAAGACGGCGCGCAGAAATATGCCACTGCAGCACACAAAGCACCAGAGAGAACCGACCGTCTCAGACAGAAATTCCTTTCATTCTGTTACAGGATTTAATCAACTCTCTGCCTCATTCTTTTTTCACACGCTTCACAGCACAACTTCGACATCGACGCGCCAAATGACTGATTGGTATTTTCAACATGTCTGATACAAACAAACAAAGCAACAACAACAACAACAACAAAAAAAAGGCACATTCTGTCCCTTGTTTCATTCTACCCCCGAGAAATGTGGATGCACATGCTCTGATGTTATCTGACGAACTCTGGCTGCTGATAACAAGACAAATTGATTTCATAAATCACCCTGGGAAACACGCCGCCCGTTATGAGCCGCGGCAGCATGATTTCTCAAAAATCCGGCGTGAATAATTCTGCACGGCAAGCTTTTTATCAAGCCATCTATTTAATTTATTGCTCAGCTTCCTATCAAAAGGCAGCTCCAAAAACAACAGGCTAATAAAGGCGAGGATCTCCTCAGCCGGAGCGGCTTAGCATCCCACAAACGAGGCCGCTTGTTTTCAGCCGCTGAGTAATTGGAGGCGTAATGGCGACGGATGGTAAACACAGATCCCAGGATGTGTGCATCCGTCTCTGTTCGCGAGTTCGCAATCCGTATTTTTATTTCAAGGAGTGAAAACAGACACACACACAAAAACATGTTTGCATGGCTATCCATTGACGTCCATTAATTTCTACAGCCTAAACCTTACCCCTATTCTAACCCTAACCAAAACTCAATTCACAGCTTAATCCTAAATCTGACCCCTGACCCAAAAACAGGGGTTTGATCCTTGACCAAGCTTCGGTCCCCACAATGCAGTATGTCTCAGTAAAATGTTCCCCACAAGGTATTACAAACAAATGCACATACACGCAGACAAGCCGCGTCTCTTTGACTATTGATGGCGTTTGAAATCGTCGCTTTGTTTTTGGGATCAAACATCAGTAACTGAGGTTGAGGATGAACGGATGTGACAGTGTAGCGATCAGACATAATAAAACCACCAATAGTATGTTGGTTCAACTTTTCCTGTCAAAACCAATCCTGATCATCTAATGAGAGATGCTCTATTAGACTGAAATATTGGTGAGTTGTAGTCCAAACACCTTTTGATCCTTCAACCACCTCTTAACCATTTGCCCACTTTCAGGTATCAACCTACTAAACCAATACCAGCCACAAGGGATTACAGCTTTAATTAAATGGTCAGAAATGCTTATGTAGGTAAAATCCCAATAACATCCGTATAAATTGACATGACCCAATGTTTTTTTTTTTCTACCAGAACCGCCACTAACCTCTTGGGTAATTTGAGAAACTCTTGCTTGTTTATTAGGCAGAATGACAATGAGAGACCCGTGACCTCTGACCACTTTTTATGAATATTGATCACCTCAGTCAAAAAAAAAAAAAATGCACCAACCCAATCATTTTAGTCACGTGGCCCTTTTTGAACTCTCTCAAATCTTTACACTTGGCCATTTTCCCTATTTCCAAAATATCAATATTGATGACACCACATCACTCCCGTTGACAGGTTCCACAACGACGGCATAATCAGTAATATTTGCTTCACTTGTCAGTGGTCATAATGTTACGGCTGATCGCTGCGTGACAGAACTGCTTGAATTGTCCAGAGATTAATTGTGATGGCGGACATGTATTATGCAAATGACTTCAATTAGCTTGAACTGAGCGAGCTAATTGTTGTCACTTAGACAGGTCTCTTGTGGTGCAGCCGGAGAAGCAAGGCTTAAGGACACAAACATGGCTTAGGAATACGTGTGTGTCTGTGCATGTGTGTGTGTGTGTGTGTGTGTGTGTGTGTGTGTGTGTGTGCGTGTCTGTGCATGTGTGTGTGTGTGTCTTCTGGGCTGTAGGTGCACACAGACAGTGTGAGAAAGTACTTCCCCAGCAGATGAATGTATTACTCCAAGTGTTAATGCTTAAACTTGAACCGGCTGCCTTTTGCGCTGTAGCAGTGCCAGTTGGCATGGGAACACTCGGGTGGTCCTTGAGACACTAGCGGTGCAAAATAGTGTCAGTGGAATATCTTTGGTTCTTAAAAGGGCAGCCGAGTTAACACTCAGTTTACCAGTCAACGCCTGCCGGTGTGAATCCACTCCGGACTCAAATCATAACCCAAAACTTTATGTGTGTAAGACCGAGAACAGAGATGTAGTCACAAATGACTCCGTGTTCATTAAACCACAGCACATTTTAATAAGGTGGTGGGATCTGAGAGCTGATCCAGAAGCAAAATAGGTTTGTGTGTCAAAGTATCTGAGAACAAAAGAGACTTGAGTGTTGAAGTCAGAAGACGGGGGAGGCAGACGCAGCAGACAGTCGATGTTTATCAAAATAAATCAGATGAGCCTCAGTGGGAACCATTTTCAGAGCTAACAAAAACAATTATATGTTTCAAAAAGAAAGAGTCCAGATCGATTGTGACAACTGTTAATCAAATGCAGCTTAACCGACTAACAACAGTGCGACAACCTCTGCAAAAGCAAAGGGGGTTTGGAAGCTGATTGCTCTGGACTGCCGAGCGCGTTGACACAACGCCAAGAGGGAAGAATAGTAGCAGTGACCTTAGGGAAACAATTACTGCTGCTATTCAATCGTGAAAGGGATAAAAAGGTGTTTCAGAGCCTCTGTATTCGAAGCTTATCATTCTACAGATAGAAAGATGATTCACAACAACCCTACCCCTTTCTCTTAATAGCCCTAACCCTAGTCCTGCTACACTGAATAGGTATTAGCAAAATGCAATGAGTATACAACAAACTATATCTGTGACCCCATCTAGAGACGATCATTTTGACTCGACGTCCAGTCGGACACTTTTCACCTTTCGATAAACTACCATGAAAAAGCTATTCTGATAACATTTTATTAGAAGGGGTGTGAATAAGACTGGCTTTACACTGACATAAACATAACATCTGTTATGAACAAGAAGGAGTCTCCATGAATGTTTACGACTGTTGTCATTTAGTGTCATTCTGTAAATACTGACACTTTTAATGCAAGGTTGACAAATTTAATGGACTTTTAATGCAACTTTCAGGGCAACCTTGCATTAAAAGTGTCATTATTTGCCGAATGACGCTTCATGATGACAGCTGTGCTCCTTCATGAAGACTCCTTCATGTTCATGACAGATGTTACGTCATGTTTATGACAGTCTTTTCATTTCTAATAAATAATACGGAGCTAGTCGGCAAACGAAGTTGTAACCTGGCTGCTTGCAGCATTTTAAAGACCTGATTGATGTGAACGCAGAATCATGTCACCTGACTGTCATCAGCAAAGGCATTTCTTAAATGACAAGCTTGTTCAATTTGATAGTCTGCTGTTTGCATGCATCGATGCGTTCAATGACAGGATGTAGACATGGATTTCCTATTACTCTATTTGGCATGTTGTTCTCCTCCTTTTGAAGTTGGGCTCTGGGCCCCTGGGCCCCACCAACTCTGTGTTAGCGAAGCAACTTCCCTCCCTCTCTGTCCTACAGGAAATTATGTCCCAGCAAAGGTTGGGCTCTGCAACACCTGGAGTAATTGCAAAATAACCAGCAGCTCGATCTCAGACTCCACAGGTCTCAGTTGAAATGAATGTGACTGACAGCAGTGCGACTTGAAAAAGACTCAAAAGGTACACTTTGTTTTGAAGGGTTGAAGGCAGCGATTCTCTTCCCGGTAAAGATAACGACAGCGCGAGTTCGATTTGCACCCGAACGAGCGACAAGACGTCCTCGCGTCCTTTGGAAAGACAACAGCGAGGCAGACAGTTTTGCCTAAAATGCAGATCATCATGTGTGGAGAGACTCTCACAGCGAGTGTGAAGCACGGCGACGACTGGGGCTCGGTGTGCAGTCACAGAACAAAAACGCTGCGGGCCGAATTCTTCTAAAGCCCATTTTGAGGCTCCTGAAATAAAAAACCTGCATCGCCAATGAACTGAAGCAACATGACCACAAGTCATAGAGGAAATTATGACTCCATGACAAAAAAGATGCTCTTATAATCTGTATCTAATCAACAGGGATGCTTGGTTTTGAACTGCTCTGACTGTTCAGAAACCTTTGTCTGTATCATCTGATGGTACATTTCTTGCAGCTATTGTCCATTAGAGCATATTTCATCTTGGGTGAGCGAAGTACTGCTTGTTCTTATGAACAAAAACTCAAACCTCAAATGATTAAATGCAAACCCGGCCGAAGGCTGCGTTCTCAGCTCTCAACACAAACTACTCTACGTCCACATTTCTTCCTCTGTCAGACAACCAAACATGTTCAAAACGGTCCCAGTGATTACTGGCTTTGAACTTCAGCACTTCGTTATCGTATCAAGAGCACCGAGCGTAGAAGAACAAGAAAGATCTGTCAGATTTTGTACATTTGATTAGTTATTAATACACCATATAGAAACATCACAAACAACATCAGACTTTGATGCCAGGTAAGCAAAAATAAACACTTAAGATACTTCTAGTTCTCAGGTATAACACATAGTCAAAGGTTAGGAGTAATATTTTGAAGAAGGATATAGAGATACGGCCCCAACAATTGGAGTCTTGTGTTAAAGTGCAATATTTCTTGGAAGCCATCTCAGAAAGTGAAGTTTAAATATCACATAGAATCATCGCATTGGTAAGCTACACATGAATTGGACATTGGGATTAATACGATCTGAATATGAATCCTTTCCTTAACTCATAAATGGACATCATGAGGTAAACTCTATTTTTGTTTGATTTTTTTTTTGTTCTTTTTACCTTTTGACTTTCATTGTACCGGAAAAACTCAAGATATGAAACAACCAACAAAAGCACCACAATGTATTAAAGATCTGCAAAAGTACAAAACGCCAAACTAAGGAAGTTTACCAGGACAGCCCAAAATCCAGTTCTCCCTCTCTCTCTTGAAGAAGAAGAAAACTTCAGCAGCTTCTGATAAATAGCTTCTGACAGATTTTTTGACATTATTTGTAAGCATCTCACCAGCTCTGAAAATGGCCTCCTTTGAGTCTGAATCCCACAGAAACAACTTCTACACCCCAATAACGCTGATGTCAGTGAATCCTGGTTGGGAAAAATTTACAAAGCAAAGACATCGTTTGTGGCATTTCAACATTTCTGACCAAGTCTGGTAAAGACCGGTGAAGCTAAAAATTGTCCGGTTCCACCTGGGTTCGGTATGCAGCTCTAGTTTAGCCCGTCTTTGAAATATCCACAACTTTGCTAAGCGACAGACTTTTACAGAGATTCGTGAGCAGCTAAGTATTCACTGACTACTGGGATAGCTGTCTGCTCCCCGGCGGCCCTGAACAAGACTGATCCATTACTGGAAAGGGACGGGCAGATGGCAGCTGTCAGTTTGGAGCAAATTTTAAGCGTTTTTATATCTCGTGTTGACCGGTGACGTGAATGTGCAACTTCTTTATTCTCTTTAAGCAAAATAGCATCAGACATTTTTCATTTTGAACCTCGGAGAGCAGATGGATTCAATTACCGACGAATTAAACGTAAGAGCAAGTTGCCATCGGCAACGACGGGCTGAAATATGACAATTAATAAATCTGAACTTGGCTTTTAGGGTTGCGTGAAATTGTTTTGCTTGGTTAAAAGAACGTATGGTGTGCAATTTAAATATGCCGCACATCTTGATTTGCTCAACTAGCCAATAGTTTGGTCCGATAACCAGAAGTACAGAAACAATGTGACCAAATTCTGTTGTGTTTTGGTTCGTTAGGTTTCTTTTAAGGCAACTCAAAGTGCAGCACAAAGCTCAGTTCGGACTCCGTGCAAGTCTCCTTATCTCACCCATTGGATTCCTTTCAGCTCATGTGAAAATAAGTCTGAAAAGAAAACCTCCTATGTGTGTTAACCATGTTGGCACCTTTCTTGTCAATTCTTTTGTCCTGAAACAAAAAAAAAAAAACAAAGAAAGAAAAAGTCTACCATGTTCGGTGTCTGGCTTCGTCTCCCACTGGAAGCTTCTTTCAACGCGAGTGTGTTTGTGTGTGTGTGTGTTTTTGATTTTGTTTTTTCGTGCGAGTGTGTGTGTGTCTATATTTTTTTTACTGCACTCTGCTATCCACAGAGATGTTTGGCGGGCTGCTGAGGCCGATGTCATTCTGCTTGGCTGCTCTTCTCTGGACTTGTACGGCGCAGAAAATGCTGTCCAACAGAGCGGCTGGTGGAGCTCAGACACGGCTAAAAACAGGGCAGGCGAGCAGAAACAGCCGTCGACCGTGACGTTCCACTCTTGTCGGGGCACAAACACACACACACACACGCACACACACACACACACACACACACACGCAAGATATGCAATTACTTCCAGTCTTTGTCTTCTCGTGCTCGCAGATCAGTGACAAAACCCAGGAGGAATCCAAGCCTTTGCTTTTACGGGTACGTTACGTGTGCATAATGCATGTGGCAGGCCACTCTGCACAACCTTCTCCACGCATCAGCAGAAAGCAGACCACCCTCCGCGGGACGCCCACCTCATGTTTACCTGTCAGGAGCGAACGGCTCTTCCCCTTCTCTCTCTTTCTCTCTCTCTCTGCTCTCCCAGAGATCCTTCACTTTTCTCCTCCTCCGTCCTCGTGTCATTCAGCCTGATCCTCCCCTTGTTCTTTATCTGGCCTCCCGCCAGAACTCAACGCGACACAAACTTGGACAGTTTTCGTGACCCAGAAGTGTCGTGCATGAAGCAAAGCTTAGGACTTCAGCGGCCGATTAAAGATGTGGAGATATTCCGGTGGTCATATTTAATAAATTGGAGTATTATAGGTACCCGATGAGTCTCGTTTGTCAGATTTTTGAAAATGACCTTTAAGCAGGTGTTAAACACACTTTCCATCAAGCCCATGTTTCTGTTTTTGACCTGTATTTTCATCGGTTTGATCAAATATATTAATTTTAAATGTCACGTTTTCGTAAATCGTCAATCATCTGAAATAAATGCTCTCAAACATCCATCTGCTGGTTGTCACCGAGTCCCTAAAATAAATGGGCTTTTCAACAACATTAAAATGTATTGAATGGGTTTGTCTGTGAGGGCTGCACAGTGGCGCAGTGGGTAGCGCTGTTGCCTTGCAGCAAGAAGGTCCTGGGTTCGATTCCCGGCCCCGGGGTCTTTCTGCACGGAGTTTGCATGTTCTCCCTGTGCATGCGTGGGTTCTCTCCGGGTTCTCCGGCTTCCTCCCACAGTCCAAAAACATGACTGTCAGGTTAATTGGCCTTCCCAAATTCTCCCTAGGTGTGAGTGTGTGTGTGTGTGGTTGTTTGTCCTGTTTGTCTCTGTGTTGCCCTGCGACAGACTGGCGACCTGTCCAGGGTGTACCCCGCCTCTCGCCCGGAACGCAGCTGGAGATAGGCACCAGCAACTCCCGACCCCGTTAGGGAGAAGGGTGACGGAAAATGGATGGATGGATGGATGGGTTTGTCTGTACAGAACACAAATGGACCTTTATTGGAGCAGCGGGTAAAAGAAATATACAACTTTATGTTTAAATAATTGAATTCACTAGCACCTTACTATCCCCAAAAATCCCTTAAAAAAACAAAAAAACGCAGCTGACAAATTTAGTGAATTTTACACCCAACATTTCAAACGTGATCAAATATTTCTAGGAACTTGTAATCAAGTTTCCCTGCGATACAAACATGGCGAGACACCACCAGGCTGGACAAGAGCCCGTTTTTATTTTGCCAACAAAGCAAAAGTATCTTGTTATAAAACCAGAGGGTCACTGAGTCTCCATAGCAACCATTAAACACTTTTCTGCATGACAGTTAACTGGCTATTTTAGAACGAGGCCCAAAAAAAATAATAAAAAAATCTGCCTGACCATCGCACACGTGAAAGTCATTTAAATGCTACTCACTTGTTCTCACTTGAAATGATTTATTCAGATGGGACTCTGAATGCCTGCTGTTAAGTACGATGGAGGGTCTGTGATGCTGTGTCGTTATGGCATCATACACACTTTGAAATGCTGGTTTTCTGCCGTTTAACACAAAACCGGTCACTGCTGGGTCTTTAGGCAGCACAACGCAGACAGAAATGGATCACCAGACACCAAACCGACATTCTTCCATTGCCATCCCCAGATCCGAACCCTACAGAAAACCGGTGGGGTGAAGATGGACGAAGCGACCTTTGCTTTAAAAATGAGCGTTTACACGTCTTTCCCAGGAGTTCCAGCAAACGAGCGTCGACGTCGTGGAAATGGGCCAGCGGACAAACGCATGAAAAGGCTCAATTTGTTCTGAAAGTCCAAACGAACGTCACCCGTCCATGTGGCCGTACTGCTACCACGCAATCGCCTTTTCACCTCCTGATGATGTGAGGAGCTCCAGCTCACTGAAAATTTTCAAATTTAATTTGAAAAATGTGTTAAAAACTACTCAGATATAATCATCAACGGTTCGTGTGTGTGTGCGTGTGTGTGTGTGCGTGCGCCAGTGTGTGTGTGGTGTGTGTGTGTGTGTGTGTGCACAAGCTGTACGCGTGTGTTTGTCGGTGTGGTGTGACTATAAAGTAACTTGCAGTGTTAACATTTTCTGTTTCATTTTACGGCTGCAGCTCATCAAATTGTCCCCATTTTAAGTAATAAACCAGGTTTATTATCATTAAATGCGTCATTTTCCTAAGAATCACAGTCGTAAAGTAGACGCCCTGCGTCGACGGTTGCCTTTTGTAGACATTCGCGAGGCGCCACACGAAACACGGCAGTCGACACGGTTCCCACAGGGAGCGGGACGAGCGTAAAAACCGAGAGAAGCAACGTGAGAATCAGGTGAAACTTCCGACTCGATCCAAACTGAGCATATGGAGCCTCCTTTTGTTGAGGCGCTGCTCATCGCAGTTTGCGGCTCGGTGCTAAGTAAACATTCCCTCTGGTACGCCACCGCGAACATGAAGCCAAAGGGAAAAAAAATCGACGCCACCCACTCAATTTGCAAATAACTGTTTGTTTGTTTTTTTGTTTGCTTGTTTGTTTTTTTTTTTGCCAGGCTGAGGCTGTGTGACAGACAGGAGCGTGGGTCCCACTGATGAGTAAAACTAAAACCGTTAGGCGGACGCAGAGAGAGAGAGAGAGAAAGAGAGAGAGAGAGAGAACAGAGAGAGAGAGAGAGAGAGAGAGAGCAACAGAGAGAGAGAGAGAGAGAGAGAGAGAGAGAGAGAGAGAGAGAGAGAGTGTTACCCAACAAGTGTAAAACTTCAGAGCTCCATAAACAGGACTTGGTTTGAAAAGTAAAAAATGCAAAACTCTGATATTTTGAAACAGCAGTTAGACAAATCCATAGCAACGAAGTAGAAGGGGAAGTGGTGCACTGTTTTCTACGTTTTCTGCAAATAACGTCGAAAATCTGAAATAGTGACCCCTCGCTACCATTTTACCCTCCAAAAACAAACAAACAAAAAAAAAGTGGTGCAATTGTTGAAGAGTTTGACAGTTTATGACTTAAACTCGGCATACAGATGGTCTGTGAAGGCATATTATTGATCGCTGGCGGACAAACAGAATCGCGAAGACGAAGGAACTCTTCAGGTTGTGGAGGAGTTTAGAGAAGAGCGAGGCTTCAAAACGACAAGGCAGGCGTTAATATTTCACAGATTTCTCTTTAGTTCGTCATCTGAGATGGAGAATTGTTGAACACAACTACAGATCTAGCAAAAATATATCAGGAACTCCGCCTGTGTGCAGTCCAGTATTTGCAAATTCACCGATTTCCTGTGGAATTTGCCTTCAAGCTGTTTGAAAAATTCACCAGTTTTCAAATAAAGTTGGTGGATTTTAATCACCAATAGCACTCATGTGAAATATGCAGCCTGGGAATCCGAACCACCAGGGCGCAACCCCATTCGACGCCGTCGGCAAAGCAGCCGATCCGGACGCACCGCTCTTTTTTCCTCGTTGCTGATTGGCTGCACCCCCACAAGTGGAGACGAACGCCTAGTGCCAGGAAAGTTTCTACTGTGCTCGTTGATAAAAGTGGGGAGACATGAGCAGGGAAAAGACGTCAAGAGAATTACGGGTCATGCCCGGTGTAAATACGACGCTTTGTTGAAATGGAAGCAAAATAAAGTTTTCCCCCCTTCAGCAAAGCTTCGTAGGCGCTGCGCCCCAGAAACACGTGGCAGGAGGTCTGGTCATCCGGTCAACAGACAGAAAATGCTGCGTGGGAGAAAACTTGACACCCGGAACACAAAATGTCTGCTGTGAATAATGGCGGCAACAGCATCTTGCGGCAAAGATGCTTTTATATAGCAGGACAAGGAAGCGGGTCGAACCTGACGGAGGTCGCTAAGTCTGGGTCAGAGAGGTTTATAACCAGCAACCCAAACATACACCCAGAAGTACAAAGCAAAAGTTCACAACAAAGAAATCTCCTGGGTGAAACGGTCCAAATGCACATCTAAGATTTTTTTTTTTTTTTTTTTCTTTTGTAAGAAATTTTAAAAGTCATGCATCATCATCTTTTTTACCTCCCAATAATGCAGCAGTCGGTGTTGGTCAGTCACCCGAGAAAAGATACAAATGTGAAAAGAAATCAAAGGGTGCTGAAGCATTTGTGAGCCATTGTTGGCGCCACGTCCTCTTGTGTTAAACCAGAGTCTGCTGGAGCTGGGCCACGGAGCACAATATAAACATTTCATTTCGGTCGATATTGATAATTACTGAAGAGATTTTGTTTTCAATATCTCTACCTAAACCCCCCCCCCAGAATGCTGAGCGGTTCTGGATGGAAGTTCAATGAAACTATCCACATTCAATCAGACACATTTCCTACTGATGTAGATCTATCTTGATATCCAACACTAGTCTGATCTACACCAGGGATTATTCTCTTTTAAGAGAAGCAAAGCCACTTTCTGCTCGAAACCATTAGACCGATAAAACGAGCGAGTCGTTCGCCCGACAACCAGGTGCAGCGAGCAGAGACATTAAATCTGTGAAGCTCCTTCCAACTACGAGATGCAAGATATGAGAAACGTCGACCTCCTCCGGTGGGTCACGCGGGAGAACGCCGGCATGAAAGTACAGATGTACACATGTGAAATCTTATTTTCTGACGTGCGCTTTATCGCCATAAAAAAAAAAAAAAAACGCTGCAATATGTGGAGCCGTAGTCAAACCCAACCCCCTGTGTGCCGGTACCTTCACATCCCTCGGAAAACTCTTTGTGAAATCCATCCCGCCGCGTCCCCCCACCGGAACGCTTGGAACTAATTCAATTTACATGCTGCTGTGTTTTTTTTCTTCTTCTAAAAAACACTGCAGGTACAATGTGACTGCCCTGCAAAGATTTCCTTTCTTGAGTTCCTTCTTTTTTTTTTGGGGGGGGGGGGGCGCAGTTGGAAATGAATTTCTCTGCCTCTGCAGTTCTCTGTTTCAACAAAGGCCCACACACTTCCTCCTGACAGCTCGCTCTCTCAAAAAGAAACCCACCGCGACGCGCGTGCGCGCTCGTGCGCCGTTGTTGTCTCGCGTGTGCAGGGGAGCAGGAGTAAGAGAGAGATAAAGACAGAGTGAAGGAGAAGAGGGACATCGAAGTGGGAGAGTGTGACATGAGCTCTTTGCATAGACGATTATTACAGCTGGTGCATGAGTGGATATTGGTGTCATCGTCGCTTATTTGCCTCTCTGTGTGTGTGTGTGTGTGTGTGTGTGTGTGTGTGTGTGTGAGAGGCTGAGGAAGCGCTGTCAGGCTGCGTTTGTGTCTGTACTCATGTTTCATGTTTTAAACACCTCGTTCTTGTTATCTGGGGCTGCTCTCCTCTTACAGAGCTCAGTAGAAACCTTGCCATATCTCCGGGTGCACAGCCACGTTTGTGTGGCCAACACACGCGCCTCCTTTCAAGCCGCGGTTCTATCACACCTAACCTTCCTTCCACACCTACAAAGCCGTGGATGTTTAGGAGAGAGAGAGGAAAAAAAAAAACACAGAACAACCCCTCTGGAAACAAACCCACGGCGGCTTGGAAAAGTGTTCATGCCTCTTGGATGCGGCTAGCGTTTTGCCAGGCGAAGGCTACAAACTCCGGTGTGTTGCAATGTGATTTGTGGAAGGAAAGCGATCGACGTTTTCTTCATATACGAACCTTTTTAACGTGCGTTCGCAATCACGTCAATCCTCTGTAGAAACGCATTTTACTGCAGATATTTACTCTGTTTCAGTCCTGCTAGCAGCATTTTTTTTTTTTTTTATTGTAAGTTTGTTCAGATATTTATGTTTAAGTCTCTCCACAAAGTCTCAATTGAATTTAGGTCTGGAGTTTGACTAGACTGGTCTTAAACTAGACATTACAGTTCCGGTTGTGTTTAGGTTTGTCTTCCTGTGGGAAGATGAACATCTGGACATTTTCAGTATTTCTTCATATAAGTTTTTCCCTTTCAGGGCCGTTTTCTTCTTTGATCCACCTGCAATCCATCCTAATCAACTCTGACAATGTAGCAACCGACAATGCAATAATTGACGGTTTTTCAACAACTGTTTTGATAGTAACCCCCCAAAAAATGTTATTTAGTTTCTGGCTCGGTATAGAAAAATGCATCAAGACATCATTTAATAATGTGATGATAGATGAACATGACTGGGTTAACTGAAAATATTTTTTTTTTGTTTTTTTTTAAGAATTACTTGTACTAAATCATGATTTAAGATAGTGTTCATTAAGATAGATGTGTAGCTTTTTAATTAAATAATCGTTGTGAAGATATTTTGGTTCTTTGATCAGTTAGTGCCGTGATTGATAAGTGACTGGTGAAAGAAGAAAAAAACAAATACTCAAAAACTACAATATTGTTATATTGGTTTCATTACATTTCAAATGGTTAAAATGATCCTGCTGTTGGCAAATATTAGAATATTTGCTTTTCATTACGGTCACGTTCTCCAGCTGTGCTATATTCTGTCCGTTTACAAATTACATGTCACAGTTAACCTTTACTTTGTTTTGTCTGTCACATGAAATCCAAAGAGGGCAGATCAATTCCTTACTTGTAAGAAAATAATAGAATATTCTATTAAGGTATAATTAAGGATATTGATTCAGTCAAGCGCTGTCTCATCGCAACATGAAGTTTCTATTCTTTGTTACTATTATTTTATAAACCGTTTTGTGTTTAAAGATGAACTGATTGGTTGATTGACGGCACAGCGAATTGACTTTTGAGTAGATTATGCGAGACGTTTTTCTTCCACTGACTCCTTCTCATTCAAAACTTCTGCTTGTCAACATGTGACATGTTCTTTATAAACTGTAAATGAATGAAATAAGCAAAAACTCCCAGTAAAATACATGACAGTGTTAAACTGTAAACAGATTTGAAGCATCTGTTTGCTTACTTAGCTGCACGTTGACTCCACCCGCCCAAATTGTTACTATATTTTAAGAGATTGTGATATTTTGCTCCTCTGCAATTGCCACCACTGTGGCACATCCTCGTGTCTCTCGGTACGAGTCGCTCTGCGTGTCGGTTTGAATCCCACAACGCTCCATTCGGCTGCCTCTCTTTGGAAGGAGCTGTTGGGCTCCGCGCATCCGCGGCCCTCCCTCTTATCTCCGCATTAGTCTCCTCTCAGGGGCGCCGCAATGAGGCGGCTTGAGGAATGAGTAAGGAGGGGGAAAAAAGGGGGGAAAAAAAAGAGGCAAGATAAAGAGGGAGAGCCGGAGCAAAGCAGAGCGGATGCAATTAAAAGACTGGGTCACAGATCGCAGTGCCAGGCGTCAGTGTGATTAATACTCCACCACTCAGCCCAGGAGCTTTTCTTTGCTCTGCGGATGTGTGAATGCTGACTGTGTGTGTGTGCGTGTGTGTGTGTGTTTTTGTGGTTTTGTTAACAGCTGAGAGAGCCACAGCTAGAGGGCACCTGTGTGTCTGATTCCAAATCCTGGTGAAGCAGGCAGAGGACGGCATGAGAGTTCAACAGCATGACAACAAAACCACAAACACACACACACACACACACACACACACACGCACACACACACACACACACACACACACCTCATGGTTTCATGACATCTCAGTATTTACACAAATATTATCAATAATAATAATAATGTAGAACATGATCAGATTTGAAATGTTATCTTTCAAAATTTGTTCCAAAAAAGGCGAAAGTTCATGTAAAATTGTGTGTTTTTGAGCTTTACATTTTGATATAAAGTAATTCCCAAACCACAAACAGACCTGGAATGTTGCCTTGATTCTTTCATGCATGTTTCAGAAATCCTTTAGTCTCCCATGGCAACCATTCAGCTGTACAAAATGAGTGGGTGGACCTAGCCCCGCCTTTGAGGATGAAGCTCCTCCTCTGCCTGACAGAGCAACCCCTCCCCCACTCAACTCCTTCAGACTAGCCAGCAGCAATTAGCAAACATCTGGTGGAGCTGTGCATCTGGATCTTGTCTCAGAGTGTTGCTTTACAATAATAATTGATGCGGTGGATTTAGATTTTAAATCCATCAGTGAGCTTTTTGAGATTGGAAATATTAACAAAACGAGGCAAAGTTGTGTTTTTGGGGGCGGTGAATGTGTCTTCTTCATGTCCGATTCTTTTTCTGTTTTCAGCAAAGGAAGGAAGGGTGAAATAAAAGTTCGAAGTTCAATTCATTCCATAAAGTTTATTAGCTGTTGACGTATGATATAAGTGTGTCTAGTTCAAAGTTGTGGATCCAAAAAGCTGCATGCAAACCTTTGGTTTTGTTGTATGCAGATGACACAGTACTAATGGTTTCAACAAAGAAGAGCTTAATAGAGTAAACCTCAATAAGTGACGGTGTGCAGCAACAGGCGGGGGAGGGAGAGCGCACTGCGAGAGAAAAAAATAACCTAAAGTCCGGCATGTACTCGACAAGAACAGGGAAATTTGTTATTTTACTAAAGCCTGTTAGAGCAAGTACAAAATTCCTCTAGCAAGGACATTTCATGCTTAATTCCCAGAGGTCCTCACCACTCCAGCACTTCATAGTCTCAGACATATATATATATTTAAAAAAACCCTTCAGCCTGGACTATGTGTCAAGAACAAGGCGCAGGAACCTCCGAACCAGGGCTGCAAGAACAGATTAGTGTCATTTTGTTCTTGCAGCCCCAGGAGAAAGAACAAATTCCTCTGTTCTTCTGGCCGCACGGTCAATAAGAGATTTCTATCGACTTTCGACCCGGTTTTTGAAACTAACTTTTTAAAGCCGCGGTACACGTTCACACAGAAACCCGACTGTGGCAAACAGATCAGGCTTTCAGAAGACGTAACGGCTGGTTTCCTCCTGTCAGAAATGGAAAGTACCGAACATGAGAGATGGGTAGGGGGGGGGGGAATTAAAAATCGAAAACCAAAGTGTAAAAACCCCTTAAAGATCACCTTAAAACTTCCTAACTATTTATGCCAAGATCACCCAAAAACACACCACGCAATATCTTACATAACTGTAGTCAGCTTTTGAGCCTTAATGAGCATCGACTACCCTTGAATTTCTCCCTGCGTGACTCTTCGGCCGACCGTCTCATCAGCATTTGCCCACTAATTCCAGAGCAGACCTTGTCAGTGAAATCTCTCTTTCCAACTCTTTGCACAAAAACTTCCACCGGCGCGGCAAGCAACGCCCCGCCTGATTGAGCTATCGTCCACCACGACGAGGGAATGCCTCGTTTGTTTGTTTTTTTTGTTTTTTTTAACTTTATTTTATTTTATTTATTTATTGGAATCGCAGAGAGTTGCACAAACACATAAAACCGAATCCTTCTCTCATTCCTTTCATCTGGCTCCCCCTCGCCAGACCTTGGCTTCAAGGCTTCCCTTTCGATTGAAGCGCGAGCAGAGAAAGAGCCGTGCTCCATCACAGCGATATCGCTTTTAAGGAGGTGAAGCAAGGAAAGCGCCGCGAGGCTACACAGTGTCTGTTATCTCCTGGTACAATATAATAATTTCACATAGCCCTAAGTGAGGCAGAGGGACCTCAGCTGAGCCCAGTGACAAAGAGGGAAAGTGTGAGCAAACTGTGGGCGAGGATCAGGAGGCAGGCAGAGGGGGCTTCTGGAAAATATACAGGACTGTCACTCAAAGCCTGTAACAGCTATAATAAAAACATGTTTTCTTCAGATAAAGGTGGTGGTTCTCTCTTTTTTTTTTTTTTTTTGCCCTGCCCGCTTTCAGAGTTCATGACTGCAGTACCTTTTAACTGGTTATTTTTAGCTGGATGTGATTACCCTGGAGACTGGCTTTAATAAACAGTATGAGGACCAGGGGGAAAACAGACGAGCAAAACAAAAAGACCAAGCTCTTCCCCTCCGACACCAACCCGCAGCACAACTCGGCCCGGATCCGGAGAGAAACCAAAGACTCACTCAGAGGGTAATCAGCTTTTAATTTTCTCCCCTATTCTTTTTTATGCTCTCCCGTTTCATCTCTCTCTTTCTCTCCATCACCCTCATCCACTCTCTGAGTCGTTTGGTTTTGAATTTATTTTCTCTGGTTCCTTCTACTTTTTTTTTTCTCCCCGCCCTCTCCCTCCTCGCTCCCCTCGTCTCATTAGCATAAAAGTGTTTGCATCCCTCCCTGGTGATTGTTTAGCTGCTGTGTTCAGCAACTTGGGTTCCATTCCTTGCAATTGCCCCCGAATTAGCATTACAAATATGCGGTTAGACAGAAACGGAAACATTTGTCGGGGCTCGACAGAGACGCTTGAGGGGGGGGGGGAAACGGAGTGATGAATCTGCGAGCTACGCCCACCAATGATGACGGTCTTATTCGGCAGTAATGGGCTTACACAAAACTCGTATTCATGTGATGAATGTGAGAAATAAATGTAAATTCTTCTGTGATAAAATGCACGACCGTAGCGGCGTCGACGCCTCTGCGGCCCGGATCACGTCTTCTAAAGCCGCGAGTTAGAGTTACGACGCGTCTCCTTCACTGCCCGACTCTCTCATCCATCTCCCTTTAATCCTGTCTTGAACTCAAACTCCTCTACCCCAGGGGCGAGTGATGGGCCCCGGTCCCCACATTAGTCTCCACGGTCGGCGAATGGCAACAAAACTCAACCCAATTTCCCCCGTGAAGAGATCCGGCCTGTCTCCGAGGTGACGTGCGCCAACAGCCGCTTCGAAACCCTGCGATTGCAGTGATTTTTATCCAACTGTATATTATCTATTGAAGAGAGTCTCTTTGCATTGTTTTGATTTACGATTCAGGCGTCGAGGCGTTGATGCGGAGGGATGAGTGCACGGTAATGGCGAGTAACTGTTTCCTCCAACATCCAAAGTGTCGTCGCTGGACCTCAGCCCTTCCATGCGATGACACAGAACACACATAGAAACTGTTTCAGCTCGATTCCTGCAACAACCCAAGCCTGCGTGGCGACATATGCATGTCATGAGAACGCAAAAAAGTGTTTGGAGCGGTTACAAACGATCATAGTCCTACGACTTCCTCTTCTTCTTCTTCATTTTGAACAGTAGTAACATCCTGCTGGAAACTCTAACGATGTGAAAAACAAAAGCGTTTCCATTGCATTTTTACAAAAAACTATTTCACCCAACCTCATAAGCTCAAAAATTATCTGACCAACTGTAGAATTTCATTCCTTCCCAGATAATCAATTGATTTTTCAGCAAGAGACAATGGAACAAGATTGTGATGTCATGGCAACAGTAACTTATCCCATCCAGATATAAATCTCAAACCCTTGATCCCGGTACTGGCGCTCTATTCAAACATCAAAAATGACACCTGTACTTTAAAAAATTTAAAAAAAGGAATTCATGTTCCATACATTTGATTTGCTTCTACCACCGATAGAAGCACAACATGAAACCCACAAGAACAGTTTAAGATTGGAACATTATCGTCAAGAAAAATAAGAATCTGCATTTTTCTTTACAAAATCATAAAGGCTCCACAGATGACAGACTGAATTTCAAACTGTCTCTTTGGTCGGCAACTGATTTTCTAAATATTGGCGCCTTCCGTGTTGGTGAGTTCTAAAAATGTGTCTTTCGACACTGGATTCATTCCGTCGTGTTTCGAGGACGTGGTTCTTAAATACTGCATGCCGCAGGGTCTCATTGAAACCTGGAGATTTGTATCGGAACAGTTTAAACCCAGACAGGAGCGAGTGCAAAAGGACGTCCAAGCGGCCTGAGTGTTGCTTACATCACGTCTGGTTTCTGACCTCTGGGCCACGTCTCACAAGTGCGACGCTCGCTAATACCATAATTGAGCTATAAGTGTCAAAGCCGGCCTGATTTAGGCACCGTCTTCACTTCATGTGCTAGTGTTTTATTTGTTCTTTCTCTGCAGAACGGTTGAAGTTTTAACGCTTCATCTGTACCGTGGTTAACGGCTACTAAAGGGCACGCAGTACTGAGAATGAAAGCCAGAAATAAATCTGACCGTAACAAAATTAAAAGACGTAGAAAAGTACACATGAGATCTACATCGTAGACCTTAAAGCCTAAAGCAATTCGTGGATATGAGTGAGCCTGTAAAACTGGCTGTATTTCGAATAAGCCTGTAGGACACACATGATTTCCATCGTAAAAAACATCATGCGGTCGTCAATTGTGGACCAAGCAATAAACATTACATTAATTTTACCAAATGCTGTTGTCAAGATCATCAAGCAAATACAAGTTAAGAGGGAAGTTTCACTTCCTACAAATCAAAGTCAACTCTACACCCGTGGGTTTTCAGCCTTGATTTAAAATAACTCTGTGTTTCGACTGTTTTGCAGTTTTCTGGAAGTTTGTTCCAGATCGTTGGTGCGTAGAAGCTTAATGCTGCTTCCCCGTGTTTGGTTCAGGTTCTGGGGATGCAGAGCAGAACCAGAACCAGACGACCTGACAGGTCAGGAAGGTTGACAGCACACCAGCAGGCCATTAATGTAATAAATTATTCATGCCTCAACATTGTGTAGATAAAACTTTAGAGCTTCTCAAAAAAAAAAAAAAAAAAACACTTCCATGGAGAAATAAACGACCTCCCCTAGTCTTACTTTTTGGAAAAGGGAGGTAGACGTAAACATTTCGCTGTTGCATCTTTGGACCACCAAGTGATTTGCCCTCTGCCAGGTGACTTATGTAAGGTTTAGCTGGCTTTGCAGCCAGAGGGTGTAATGTAGCAATAATAAACGCTGGCTGTGTGACTAGCTGGCTGTGGGATTTAAAGCAAAAACACACGGAGACCGGTGTGGCCTTCAAAACACATAAATTCCTGCTTTTGTGAGACACTGGAAGAGTTGTGCTAAGCAGTAAGTGAGAGCAGATTGCTGGACGCCCGCCAGCCATTGGTGTGTTTTCTCCAGCAGAAGGTGAGGAAGTCATCACACACACACACACACACACCACTGAAATGTTTACGATGGAAGACGTCCAACACACAGCGTATGTATGAAACTCTACGTCGACCCTGTTAAGTTCAATCCGATACCTCCAGTGATTTCGCCAAAAGTGGTTTTGGCCAGAAATCACTGGCCAAAACCTGCCAGTGATTTCTGGCAGGTTTCAAAAGTTTGAAACCTGCCAGAATTAAACGTTGTAGTTAATAAATCTTTTTTTTTTTTTTCAAATATTACTAAATTAGTAACATAATGAGGCACAGATTTGTGGCTGCAGCTTGACTGCATGATGTCAATCGTTAAACAGTCGTAGTTTAGGCTTGGACAGGCGTGAAATCCTGCATAAGATGAACAGGATCATTCAAAGCTAAAACTTTCTTTAGACCACTATGTTCTTTTCAGTTGTCTAGCCTCTGACAAAATCACACAGAAAAACGAAGGAAGGGGGAAAAAAAAAGAAATCAATTAAACACCCGACCAATCGTTTGCACCTAACATTTCCATTTGTCCTCTTAAGGACTTTTTGATGAATCCCACAGCCTAACTCCGCTTAAATGCCACGATTACAGACATGGCAAAGGGAGGATTTCAATAGACTCTCTCACACTTACTCGACGATTGAAGTGAAGCTTTGACCCAAAGTGAAATTAAATAATGAGGAAGATTATTTGGACTTCCCGCTGCGCTCTTTTTGGATGAAACTCTGCGGAGAAACCCTGCGCAGCTCGGGGAGCCCGCAAGACCACAGGGTAAAAAATATATACCACCCCTCAGATGTCCCTTTTGCCTCTCAAGTCTTTAAAAGATATTTTATTTGCATAATGGCCCACAATTCGACGACGCTGCGGCGCTTCGGCTCGCGATCCCGCCTCCGGCCTTCGTTTTCCGACGTCTCCCGGGGCGACGGTTATCGCGGGAGATCAGGAGAGGCCCTTATCGTCGGCGTGGAGCTAACCCTTAAGTGGGAAGTCTGGAGCCTCATTGTTGGGCAGAGATGTAGGAGGCTCAATGAGAGAGGCTCAACCTACTCGAAAGGCAATGGGAGGTCGGGCTCTCCGGGCCGTGGCGTTAAAACCATTATTCTTATCACTGCAGGAAAACTCGCTGGAGGCCAGAAAAAAAAAACAAAAAAACCCCTCTTCCGAAAGGTCAAATGAGCGTCTCAATGTGTGTTTACCTCCCTCCCCGCCTCTCTCATGCCAGACATTTCTGTATTTCTCATTAACTGATAATACATCACTTTTGACCTTGTGATAAAAATACATTAGCTGGAGACAAGTCATTAATCTATAAAGAATCAGGCTGTTTAGGTTATCAGGTGGGAACGGCGAGGGTATACGTGTTATCCCGCAATTGACGGGAATGGGCTGTTGCCCTTCCTCAGCTAGTTGGTGTATATAGAGGGGGATGGGTGTGGGAGTCGTCTTTGGTGGCAATGCTGACCATTATCAGAATTAAAGGTTCAAAATGTACAGCAAAGAAATGCTACAATTGCAGTCAGAAGCTCAGACAAACCCCCAATAATACTTGCTTAAATGTTCTTTAATAACAGGTTTGGTGTAGTAAGTCACTCGAAGTATTTACATATTTAATTACATGGAGCTGTTTCTCAGTGGTATTGATCCAATCTTTGGTAGTTTACTACTGTAAACTACAATGTTGTTGGTTTAAGCTGAAGCTAAAACAAAACTGTAGCTATTCCTATTTATTTCATCTGCTCCATGTAAGCTTTGGGCGATCCAACAGCACCAAAGTATTTTACTCCCGTCTCTTTCCATAAGAACTGAGGTAAAACTTTATTTGAAGGGGTGTTCATAAGACTGACATGACACTGTCATAAACATGACATAACGTCTGTTATGAACATAGAGTCTTTCTGAATGTTTATGACTACTGTCATGAAATGTCATGCAGTAAATAATGACACTTTTAATGCAAAGTAGCATTAAAAGTCAATTAATTGCATTAAAGTGCATAGATTTACCAAATATACAGAAAATTTGCACTGAAAGTGTCGTTATTTACCGAGCCGGATAACCTCAAGACTTTCTACAACAGCCGAGTCCCAGACTCAACCGCTGCAGAGATGTTTTCCGCTACGATTCATTTTTGAATCTACGAGGTGAAAATCAACGTAAACGTCTAAGCTTGTGAGACTTGAAGAAAATCCGCAATAGATTCAAACCTTTTCACCCAGTTCTCCTCCAAACTCCCAGCTTTATTTGCGTCATCGTTCCACTTTGAAAAAATAAATAATGATTCAAACACACAAAAAATATCATGACATTTACGACAATAACTGCACTGTACCTGAAACGTCTGACTTAGAACTGACTATTCCAGTCTTAAGGTTTTATTTTAGTCTCACGACGCCGAAGTAATAAGAGTTATTTCTTGTCAGATGTCTGAGAGAGAAAAATATCCACGGCTTGATAAGAATGTTCAAAAAGTTTCGTAATTCTTGCAGTGAAAGAAACTCGGTAAAAGCAGGGGGGGGGGGGAGTCAAATGAAAGGGGAAAGTATTGTGAAAATCCTCAGACGGGAGAGAAAAATTTGACGCAACAAGACACTTTATCCCCACACCTGCAAATAACAGGCATGAACTCATGAGATCCGATGGAGAAAACCTCCAGTTCTCTGTCTGACTGAGGTATTCTTTATCTGCTCTGAGCAGTTTGGTAAATGGCCTCCACATCATATTTCAAAGACCTTTTGGAAAATTCAACCTATAGCCACGCTGAGGCCTCCCCAGTAAGTACATTTCAAATCACCGTTAGCAGTTCTTAGCGCGTCGTTGTTTATTTTTTTTATGTTGTCTTCAATAAAGTTTAATTTCTGACAAACTGTCACATCCTGCTTGTGATGTGTGATGCCATCTCTAATGCAAGCCAGTTAGAAAATTAACACTTGTTGTGTGTTCAGCTTCAAACCGGGCAACGTAGAACAGGCTGCACACATACAGAAAAAAATGGTTTGGTTTGTTTTTCCATTTTTAAAAAAAAACACTGTAGGAATTTCTTGCAAATTGAAGGCGCCACAAGTTATTGTTCGCGTGTTTATCAAGTTACCCGATTGCTCAGAAACTAACAGAATGGCCAGGCTGGAGAGAATTTGCTCAAGAAACAAAAGACTGCTGATTACACCAGCCAGCTTTCTTGGTGGTCTTTTAATCAAACGTTTCCAACTGGATCTAAAAATTGCTAGTAGCAGAAAAACCTCCAAAAAAGCAGAATCTGTCCAAACTGACCTCCTGCAGTCCCCATGTCACACATTCTGCAGCCCCAACATGAAGCTAGCAGAGAAAAACGTTGCAAAAACAGCAAAAAACATAGGAATTTTTTTCCAAAGCATCGTTTCTGCTATTTCAGTTTTAACTGCTGACTGTTTGGTGCTGCAAGACGTTGATCATTAGATTAAAAAAAACAAAACTAATAAGAAATAAAACTTTTATTTTTCTTTATGTCAATGTTTATGAACTGTGGGTTGCAGAAAGATGGATCTGTTCTTATTGTCCTCATAGCAAATAATTAAAATATGCCGTTCGAATCTGTTAGCTTGGCAACAGAAATGCGGTGGCCGGTTGCCAGGCTCTGAAAGCACTTCTCAAATCCTCTGCTGGGGCCGAGGGATGTCTGATCATTTCTGTTTTTGTCGTAATTAAAGCTTAAGGATCTAAGTCCTGGCCACATTTATCTGCATTTTATGAAAAGTGAAACAGAAACACACCCAAGGACCTGTTATTTGTTTATTTAAAAGCAGGATCGTTAAATTAGCAGTTTCACAGCACTAAGTGACATTTCATTCAATTTGCTGCACTATACATTTGTTGTATACCGCCAAGCATTCACAAAACAGCCGAGTTCAGAGAAATGTTCACGACAAAAAAAAACCCTTCTTTGTTGACATAAATATTAGACGTTAAATGCGAGTGTAAAAAACAAAACAAAAACAAAACACACACGCATAAAACTCGCAAATCATTATGTAAAGTAGGTCCGCGGTGGAGGAAAGCGCTTAGCATCGACCTTCACAGCTTCAGGCTTTTTGAAATGCAGAATTAATTGCACAACACGGTTTTTGTTGCCAGGTCTGATTTCAGTCAGACGCGCATGCCAAAAAGTAAGCTGCGCAAGCGAGAAACTCTGCGGAGACGCTCGGGCCCCCGAGCCCGTCAGCAACGCCGCCCGGCCGTTCGCAGCGACATGCTAATGATGCGTGCTTGCACTCCGGATGTAAAGCTCTGTGCTGCGCCGCAGGCAGGAGTGACAGGGAGGCGAATGAGGACGTCCAGCGCAGCATGAAGGATGGTGGCAGTCGTTTCCTCCCCCCAGGCCACAGCGACGGCCCTTCATCGATCCCAGCCACTCCAGAACCTGAAGTGCACGGCCCTTTTGGCTTTGTCAGCACAGTTCGGCTCGGCGGTGCTTCAACTCCCCTGATCGCTGTCAGAAACCCAGGAGAACCCTGCGCCACCTCCACCTCCACCTCCCTCCTCCAGGGAACAGAAAGTGAAAATGCTGATGTAACTAGCGCAAAACAGGTGGCAGAGGGTGAACTGCCACAGAGCTGCTAACTATTCATTAAGCAATCATTTTCAGCCTATTTGGAGAGTCAAGCACATTTCCATTTACTGTTAGGCAGGAGAAAAGCAGAAAGGCACTTCATCGTTAATTTAACTTTGAGATGAAAGTCTTCTATTCAGCTGTCATCTGCTCCTCTGTACAGATTTATCTTACAGTCGCAAATGTGAAGGTGTGCTGTTATTAATGGAGGCTATTCGCTAAAAAAGGACCGTGTTTGTCCTCTGCGCTGACGACACTTTGTCCACTTTGCGTTGTTTGTCTTTCATGCCTCGAGGCACCGCGGCTGCGACCCGGGGGGCAACGTTCTCCCGTTTTTGGTGACAATCAGCCGGGCGGCTCGGCACAGCTTGACAGATTCTGCCGAGTCTGAAAGCTCAGAACCTTGAAGACGGAGAGAACTTTGAACCCACAGACCGAACCGTCGAATGAGGACGTTTGACCACGTCTTACATCTCAGAGCTAGTCTGGGGCATTTTGGGTACAATTGTCCAGGTTGGACATCGGTTCCAAAGCCAATCTGAGATCATTTGAGCTTTTTGTGATACATTATCATCTAGAAGATGATGATGGGTTTACTGTGACCACAACAGCACCAATACTCAGGTAGGTTGTGTCTTTTCAGGGCCCACTTTGGGGACCCCTGAGTCTTGTCTGAATGGATCTGTGTCTTCATGTTGCCTACGGCAAATTTGAACCGCCAACATTGTATACTGATCCAAATATTGCAACTTAAATAGTTACTCGTTTGATCAAGCAACTATTTTTTTTTTTTTTGATAAATTCGGAATTAAATTGAAAAATTCACTTCTTTAAAGTTCTTCCCCTCTGCTATGAATGTTCAGGCTACCAAACATTCATCAACAGTTTTTCCAGTAACGCTAAGATGTTTCCCTGCCAATAGCAGCGTGTCCATGAGATTGATTGACAGCGTAAAGATAGCAAAAGTAGAACTGGGAAAAGATGTAGGTTTAGTGACAGTTCTGCAAAATATGTTAAAAAAAAACACATTTTTGTGAAAGTTACACTCTGTGGCTTTAAAGAAGGCATTGAATGTTGGGTTTTCATTACCTGTAAGTATTAAATTTTAGAAGAAATAAATATATATATGTCACTCTTGGCATAATGAATCTATAGAACACAAATATTGATTTTCTGAAATGAGAGAGAAAAAATAAAGGCACTTTTCCACAATGTTAACATTCTTTTGTTATTTCTAAGGGATGACAGCAGCTATGAAAGGTTTAAAAGATATTTTAGTCTTTCTTGAAATGATTCAGAGCATCATCTGTGCTAATGTAGCTCTAATTAGCTCAAACAGACAGAAAAAAGGAGCGAAGCGGTTCAAGCGCATTGACTTTTGGATTTAAGCGGATCTCAAATGGGAAGTCGAGTCGACGACATTTTGAAAATCCAACATTAGAAACTGAAGGACACAAACGTGAACTGAACCTGGATCTGGAAATAACGTCAAAGCAGATCAGATGATCAATTATCCAGGCCATTGATGAGCATCACGAGGAAAAGTCGTGTATCGCTTTGGAGTTTCTTGTATTCAAGCACAGGCAAAGGTTTGAGAAAAACCTTTCATTTCCCTTTCGGCATTCTGAAGTTAGGGTTGCCATCCTGGGTTTGTCGACATTGGATTTTCACCCTTAATCCTCTTCCCACCAAATCCCCTAACAGACACAACCTTACAATTGAGTTCATCTTGATTTTATGTGATAAACCAGCACAAATACGCACATATTCTCACAACAACCAATGCGTCCCAAAATATTTTCCATGTTTTTACAAAACGTAAACCTTACAATCGCAGCTTTTCATTTTAAACAAGCGCTGTCTATAGATTTCATTTGTTTGGTTTAGATGGTTCAAGGACAGTGAAACTGCAGGAAATACAATTTGAGTGAAACCTTTAGTAAACCTGAACTAGCTCAGCATGCTGGCAAACCGCTATGGTGGTACTTGGGGAAAACGTTGCGAACTTTTAAAATCATCTGACAGCAAACCGACTGAGTTCAACAGATTGTTTTCCATGCTGGTCCTTCATTATTTGTGACAAGGTGTAATAAACACGCTCTCTCTAAAAACACAGTGTGTCTCTGACAATATCGCCTTCAGCCAGCCAGCTTCTTGTCTCTTCACTGATTTAGACCATGTGCGTGGCGGAATGATAATTGAACCACTCGGTCAATTCTATTTAAGGATCTGATGCAAATCACCCAGCAGCGCCCGGCCGTGTTGTTGTTGTTGTTGTGTTTTTTTTTCTCGTCCTCTTCTCTTCCAGTTCAGAAGCCTCCATAAAATCTGCTAAGCCTGAAATCAAATAATCCTGCCAGGACTTGTAAAACTGAGCTCAATCTTTCTGCTGCGCACGGGGAAAAAAGCTTTTATTCATCCCATTACTATTTGTGTGTTCAGCAATAACGCTACAGTGAAATCCATTAGGCACAATTGCTATGTTGGCATGGTTACTCTTTAGGTAGGATAAGCAAATTTGTGCCCACACAGGCAAATTTGCAGGGCGGCTGGATGTGAGGAGACGACCAATATTCATCTCCCGGTTCATGTGTTTCGTCGTCGTTCAGCCGCGGCTGATTGGCTGGAGGACGTTTAGGTTTTCTCAACGTGTGACACGTTGTTTAGTGCCGCCGTCCAAAAGTAATCGCACCCTTTGAGGCTGTGCTCACTTCTTGTGCCGTTTAAGCCACAAACCTCCATATATTTTAATCTGCGACACCAACATAAAACATATGAAAAGTCAAATGATTTGACCTTCACTTGACCCCTCACTCAGATCGCCTTTCGCTTATTATTGCTTCAAGTCTTTCACAACCCTTCAAAGTGACGTGTTACCGAAAGTGGCCTGCGAGACGACTAGCGCCTCGGATCAGGTTTTAGAAGCTAAACCTGCTTTAACATTCTCCATGATTTCCCCCACGACTCGTCTGCTGTGTTCCTTTTGTCGTTCAACTCGCGTCAACAAACTCAGGTCAACAGAATGAATTACAAATCGGATGTCTTCTGAATTGTATTCAAATCAAAGGGGCTGGGAGGGGAATAAAATACATAAAAAATCATATTACCTTTCAATTTGTGTACGGCTTTGTGTTGGCCAGCCATATAAAATACTCATAAAGTACACTGAAACTTGTGGTTATGAAGCCGAAAACCCAAAGGATTACGAAAACCTTTGCAAAGCACTCTGCGAAACACGCTACACACACACACACATACATACATATATATATATATATATATTCTATATTCTGAACAACACGACTCAAATAAGCTTGACTTACTTAGTTGATGAAATATCCCTGATGCTTTATAGAAATCCGACAATGAAATAACAGAATGAAATGACATTTCCTCCCATTCCACGGGGGGGAAAGAGAATAAAATTCACTACTTCCTATGAAAAGGCTTGCCGGGAAATGTCAGGTTGACAGTCATTAAAGATGCAGTGACATTTTTATTCCATCTTTTAAAGCCGCGATTCCATCACAGCCAACAGAGGCAGGCAATCTGTTCATGCCGAACAGACAGCCGTCAGACAGATTAACTCAATTACTCTTTCGACTTGACTGAGCTGAGGAAACAATACATTTCTCATTTAAAGCTCTCTCCTGCGTGGGAGGAGAGGTGGAGAAATAATGCAGGTGGAGGAAAAGCAGAGGTGTGGAGCTGGGGTTGGGATGTGTGTGTGTGTGTGGGGGGGGGGGGGAGGGAAGGGGGCAGGGCATTAGACTTGTTTGCTCATCTAATTTATTTCTTTATTTTTTCCCCTGATTTTGTTTTCTCACCGTGTTCTCAATTAACTACAGTTGGCGGCGAGCAGCAGGGTGAGACGCGGCGCTCTCCGGGGAGCGGAAACGACGGCGGACGCCGGGCGGGGACGTGGGGTTGGGGTCGGGGCGCGATGAGGGAGACGGACGAGACGGGAATGAGGGAGACAGAATGAGGTTTGCAGCTTCTGCGTGTCAGAGTCGGTTTGCCGCGTGAGGCAGGAGAGGAAATCAAACGATTTCCACCGCGCTGACACACCTGAACTAATACGCCGCTCGGGGCATTACAGTCAGCCTTGTGTATGAAACGCAGTGTGACACGAGTGGCCTCTGAATTGTCTGCAGCATCTGTTGAAGGGCCCCAGATGGCTGGAGCCCTTCTCAGCACTGCTGCTGCTGCGGCTGCTGCTCCAAACCTCCGCCTCGTGGGAGATGTGGTCTGATGGTGCTGCGCCGACAGTGCTGACCATCTGTCAACAAACGACACCGAGAGCGACTCCAAAAAGAATTCACACCCGTTTAAAAAGTCCCTGATCAAGTAGGTACGATCAAGTCATTTGGTATACAAAAATAAGAAAAGAAATTTGACTTTGTGATTGTACCGTCTTGAAATCAGACGTCTGTTTCTTTTAGTAGCCTACGTCCTGAAATTCAACCTTCAGGAAGCGGTCCGAACGTCGCTCCATTTTTAACCCCTTAGCAATGTTTTCACCAGCCTATAGTGAGCTCTGCTAATGCGCAGTTCTATCAGCTGTTTGCTAATTGCGGCTGGCTAGTCTGAAGGAGATCAGAAGCTTGTAAACTGCAGCAGCTCCAAGGCGGCGCTTCGTCCTCGAAGGCGGAGCTACGTCCATCCAGGCGTTTTGCTCAACTGAATGGTTGCTACGGGAGATAATGAATTTTTCAAACATGCATGAAAGAATCAAACAGTCCAGGAATGTTTTTGATGAGAGAACAACAATATTACATGATTTAAAGCTTGAAAAATGTTGGTTTACATAACACTGTCCCTTTAAAAGGTAGAAAAATGGACCGCACTATTTTTCTTAAATAACTACAAGGTACATAAGTTGATTTTTATGCCTTTACTGCACAGCATTTCAGCATGTTTTTATACATAAATTGTATTCTGTCGTTGAGTTTGTTTACGGTTATTTCCTGTCACTTTGCTGCTGTTGCACAGAAACACTGTCATTGCATCAAATCAAGACCGACTGAACAGTAAAGTTGTGCTTGTTTCAGGAGATATAATGAGAAAAGGATGATGAATAATATTTGAAAAGCTTGTTTTCAGTCTGGTCTTCCTTCCGTTCCCATTCATGACCACAGACCCAGCTGGTGGTGGAGGGGTCGCAAAAAGAAGACTTCCCTGCGTGAAGGAACATTTGTAGAGCGAGCATGAAAAGGTCGGGGCGTCGTGCTAACCGCGGAGTCAAACCCCAAAGCTGCAGCGGTGGTGAAACCTGGGATCCCCAACGAAACTCTGTCAGGCTGCAGGAGGGAGCTGTCAGCGAAAAAAAAAACCCAAACTTCTACTGCATCTCCGTCCCTCACACTCACTCCTGCCTCACTCTGACTCACTGTGTCAACTCTTCAAACTATCTCTTATTTCCTCTCGCCTGGAGCCAGATGCACTGAGCCACATCAGATTTTCCTCAGTTCGTCATAAAAGCAAGAAAGGAAAAAAAAAACAAAAAAAACAAGGAATTCCTTCTTCCTCATTTTCCGTATCTCCGGGTCCTTCACTAATTCTCAGACTGAAATTAAACCGAGATAATGAAGATATAAGCATGACGAGGCACAGACCGCGATCCAGGGATATTAAAATTGACTCGACAGCGGCTCCGCTGCCTTTTTCCGCTCCCCATTTTCTGAAGGGTGATAAAGAATCATTAAACATTCATTGCTCTGCATTCAAAGGAGCGGACGTCTGCGTTTTGGCTCAGGCTGAGAGACAGCCAGTTGTGTCTGGACTTCTTGTTGGGTCTGACATAGTTCGTCATCATCAAAACAACCCGGAGAGGGGGAGAAAGAAAGAAAGAAACAAAAGAAAAGAAAAAAAAAGCATGAAGGGTTACTGTATAATTTAAGATATGAGCCAAAATGGGCCGAGTACATAAGCCAGGCTGAGAGCCTGCAATCGTGCTAATTGTTCTGTAATGCTGAATTAAAGCGAAGTCCATTTTTCAACACACTTTATGTGATGCATACCGCATACATAGAACATAAATGTGAGCTGAAATAGAAATCTGGACGTTTCTGCCACCTTCTTACTGGAAATCTCTCAATAGCTGCTTGCTTAGTAGAAACATTGAAACACAAACAGGATTTTTCTATTTGGAATGATTTTAGGTTCAAAGATTCAATTTAAGCTTATTGAAGAGCTTTTTTTCACTTTGCTATTAATGTTTACTTGTTTGTACAAAGGGGAACATCAGTACATGTACACGTCTGCGGCTTCCCTAAACATTAATGTCACACATATCCCAGGCAAACCACCAACTCTTGCAGGGAATGCTTCCCGATTCCTGACAGCTTTTGTTAGTTCAGGAATCCTGTGTTTATTCCTTCTGAAACTAAAAACGCAGGAACAAAATTGACCCACCGGTGATTGGCAAGCTCTTTTTAAACGCCACGCTTCACACTTTGATTCGTGACGACTCAAACCGCTGTCACGCTGCTACCTTGTAATGTCTGTTGGCACGTCAAAAAATTCTGTGTTGCAGACGTCGGATTGTGAGGAAGCAGAACCCTTTTCGTGGACCGTCATTTGCCGTGACATCCTTGAGTCATGCGTCACTTATGACGAGTCTTTAGCTGTAAAGTGAACAGCTGGCTCCACTCAATTTCTCTCATACTTGCATACTTTTTTCCTCATTGATCAACAGATTACTAGGAGGGCCCCCAAGTGCTCAAATATTCATCAGATGAACTAAACAGAACAGAGGCTGGGCTACTCTGCCGTTGGAGTCAATTTGAGCATTTGGCTTGCTGAAGTGAAGAAAGAGCGTCTGCATAGAGATGTATGAGATTATTACTGTTATTATTGGTTTACTCTACTGGTCTTTTAATAACCCTTATATAACATTATGCACCAAATAAGATATAGATTTCATCTGCGTTCTGGTTTATGTTGCGATTAAGGCCTAAATGACTGGTACAAAAAGCCTGAGTCGACTGCAGTCGAAATGTATTTAATGGATAACAAGAATAGAACATATATATATATATATATATATATATATATATATATATATATATATAAAGACTCGAAGATACAGCCAGTTCCCAAAGAAAAGGCCAGTGTTTAAGCTTCGTCTTCTGGTTATCATGATGTGCCTCCATATAAAGTCGGAGCTGGAGCTCTTCAGATTTGTGAATCATGACAAATGTGCCACACTGATCCACTGATGCTGCGATCAGTGGGGACATGTAAAGAGGCAGTTGGATGAAACATACAGTGTGAAGCTGGAAAGAGACAGAGAGCGACCTTCTATGTTCAAATGATTTGATTATTAAAAGAAATAAAAAAAAACCCCATCAACCTCCTGAACCTAAACCATTATGTCTGTGGTAGGAGGCCTTAAGTAAACGTTATTGTCAAGTACAAAGGAGTGATTGTAGAGATGTTCAGCCAGGAATGCTAAACTAAAGCTGCGTGAGAGAAGAATCAGAACAAGTACAGTAAAGGGTTGTGCATGTACAATGTAGTGGGTGTGTGTGACAGAGGAGGACGGTAGGGAGGCTGTATAATGGAAACTAATAATTCATTGTTACCATTGTTACATCCGCACAGTTTAATCCAACAATCGCAAAAGGGGCTGGAAGCCCTTGGCAACGTTTGATGACATGAAGTTGCACAAAAAACCCCCTCTAATATTAAAAGAGAATAACTTGAAGTAAGAAGAAAAACCGCACTGTTCTTTAGACGAGCATGAAAAATGTGTTTGGGTGCATGTTGCGTAAGTAGTTCGGATGATGCAAGCCGAATAAATCAATAACGTCTGACGAACATGCACAGAAACAAATGCATTCCTGCCTTGCTTCAGTTTTACTATCCGTTGCTACATCCATCATTTCGCCTCGTCAGAGTCAAACTCTGGCTTGAACAAAGGAAGCTAAGCCCCATGCATGCAACTCAAGGCTGCCAGACCTTCACTGTCTGGGTTGTTTTCTTCAGGGACGCATCTGCTGGAGAAGACGAAAATGTTTCGGAACCTACATTTAATATTAATTTAAAAGTACTCCTTGGTCATCGACCCAGTTGCACAAGATGCGGAAATGCATTTGGAAAAGCGCGCAGAGAAACAAGCTGGCGACTTCAATCCCCCGCGTTTCAGGTTGTTCGGCCAGACCAGAGACCATCGGCTAGTATGGAGCTCAGGAGTCGCAGGATGATTTTCTGATTAGTGAATTCACCATAGCCAAATTGCTACCAGGTCATGACGACCGCATGCTGCCTGCAGGGCGAAGACTCGGAGTGAGCAGAGACACAAAAAGCCAGAATGAGACAGAAGGCTGAATGCAGGAAAGCACAGCCATAAAAAATAATGAAACAATGTAAATCAATCAATTGTATACATACGTTTACATTTTATCTGGAAATAGCTTGTCAAAAACTATTTCTTTACTCTGCACTTACTAGAGAGGACACACAACTGGTGTTCAACACAATATGTTCAACACATATTGATAATATAAAATGCTGAAGACAAAAAAAAAAAAGCAAAATAATGATAAAAAAAAATACATTTCCAATGAGTGAACCTGCAAAACGCAGAGAACAGAAGGCATTAATGAAAAAGAAAGGAATTTTATTTTCAATAGGCAAACATACAACTATTTACAGTTAAAGGTAATTAAGCAAATTGCTAACATTTGATGCTAAAAGCATTTTAAAATATTAACTCTGTGATCATTTTGTCTGGCCTACAATCGGTCCAGGACTTGCACTGGGCTCGGGTTAGGAAAAGGGCAGCTAACGTTTCGGCAGAACCCACACATTCTGGACACACACTGACAAACACCATGACCTTACTACCGCTGTTGAATAAAAATAGGCACATTTGCATCGTTCTAAGTTGTGTAATATGTTTATGTTTGCTCTTTTTCTTTTATTTTTCGACCTCCTCCAGCATTGACATATCTATGCTTGATGTCTATCCTCTGTGTGAAACTGAGGTCAAATTGTTTGTGTGCGCAAACTTGACCAATAGAAACGCTTCTGATGCAGTCACTTCCATCAGCGGTGTCAATTATTCAGGCAAGACACAATTAATACACAAAGCTGAGTTTTATTAGAGAGGAAGCAGCTAAAAAAAATCACCTGTTATTTGACAAAAAAAAAAAAAAAAAAAGAAGAAAAAAAAGGCCACTGGAAGTTCAAAGATCCATTTTCAATATAGAGATAAAATATTTCCCAACAGAGAGACTTACATTATTTGGATGGCAAACCTTCATACTGTGTGGGCTCACAGAAGAATGAGGCTGTTCTTTATAGAGCAGGGTAAATCAAATAAAGTTTGATAGAGGACCTCAATCAGTGGGTGTAAGATGCACTGCCTGTGCACAGAGTTATGAACCGATTTCAGAGAAAACTTTTATCCGCTTTTGTCCACAGGACCTCCACCGCCGGAGTTATTTTATCTCTCCGAAGTGAGAAAGAGACAAACTCTTCCACGTCCTTTTGACAAGTTTTGATACTTTCAAGCCCGTCTCACTGGTCTGTTAATCCCACACAAACTCCACCACTTTGTGGCAAAAACTTCCCAAAGTTCATTTTCTTTTCAGTCACACGGCTAAAAGCAGGCGTTTATTTTAAGATAATTCTGATTATATCACCGTTTTCTCTCTGCGTGTGTCTGTGGCAAGACTGTGTCAATTTGTCACTGTTGCAAGTTATGCGCTCTGAAACTTTATTTTTTCACTGGGAGCCAAAGAGCTTTTATGTCACACTTTCTAACAGCATTTTAACCAGGCTTTCTCTCTATTGCAGCAATCAGACGTACATACTGATGTACACATTCCCACTTACATTCACAGGAACATCAACAGTAGATGTTTGAATATCTTAAGATGCGTCTTAAGTAGATCTAGACTTGGAAGAAAGGAAGCAATTTAAATTCATGTCAACACTGTGTCTACTTTTCACAAACACACAGAATCCATACAGTCATTTTTTTTTATTTTTATTTTTTATATATTTCAAAGGCGAAACCAAAAGTGAACTAAACTGAAAGGAAACTAAGTCTGGCAGCAACAACTATCAGCGACTCCCAGTTCTCCACTGCTGCTGCGTCAGCTGGGAGTTTCCAGATATTTGCTCCTGCACGGCTCACTTTACGTCCCGCGATGAGCTTTAAATCAGGCCGAATGCTGGAGTTGGATGGTTATGGAAATAATTTGCCAAACTAACCAGAACGAACACCAGAAGGCTGCCAGAAACACCTTCTGTAGTCGCTGCAGTCCATGAACAGTTCATCTGAGCTTCCCCCATTGGTCCGATGGGAGCATCCACGGGTGTACTTACTTTATCCGCACTCAGGCAAACGCCGTACCAAAAAAACACAGTAATTTCAAACTCGTTTGCGTATCAATCCTAATGACGCCTCTTTCTATACGGGGCAAATAAGGTACGAGATTTTGAAAGCACAGTCAAAGAGATGAAAACAAATACGTCTAAAACCATATATAAAGATGTGTTTTTTTTTTGAGAATAGAATGTCAAACTTTATATTCTGGTCCCCGGCCTGGTGATTAAAATCTGACAGCTGCATAACACGGAGTATAAGTCACTGCAAGTGAGGCAGCGAAGGAGTCCACAGCTCCTTGTAACTCTCCGCATGAGGTAAATAGAGTAAAAATGCTAAATATATTCAGAGTGGTGTCTTCTGAGAACTTGGCGGCATCGTGGCGCGATCTCTCTGCAAGGTGTACAAAGTTATATTTCTGTGTCAGAAAACAGCGGGAGTGTTACCAACGGCAACGCTGTTCCTTAAAAACGAGCGTCACTGGTAAAATAACAACTATAACTGTGAAATAGCTTATATGAAACTTAAGGGAAAAAAAGATGAAATTGTTACATAAGTTTGTTTTTGTCTTCCCAGACATTAGGAGTGACAAATTGCCCTCCAGGCATTTACAGCGTAATTTACTTTTTTTTTTAAAAATTATTGTACCTAATCAGATTTCACTCAAAAATCAAAACACGATTAATTAGGATTTCATCCAATCGTTTCTTTAAATGGCTTTCATTCGCATATCTGAACATAGTTTAAGTGATTCAGTCACCATTCATAATGTTATGGTTACGCACAGCAGTAAATTTGTTACATCAAATGGTCCATCTTTAGTACAAACTTTTAAAATATATATACTGGCTATCTTATAAAAGCGGCTGTTGAAAGAAACAAAAGATAAAGCATGATGGGAGAGTTATGTTGAGAGACAGGAAAAAAAACAAACAAGTTTGACTTTAGGACAAGCGATTCTCCCCCTGAGACCCGACGGAACCGTTATCAGTGCAGAATCTCCATTTCTACTTCCTGGGTCGCTTCCTTTCAGACCAAACGATTGCAAAGAGAAATAGCTGCAGGAAGGCATCGCGGATTAAAGTTTAAAACAACGTGGACGAAAAGAAAGGATGGGAAGAAGCATTATGATTATTATAAGGCATAAGCGTAAAATTAGATCGAAACACAGAGGGGAAATAAGAGCAGAGCTTAAACTGTCCACTTTGAAGAGCCAATAATGGAGACTAATGGACCACTTTTCCTATGACTAAAATAAAAAAAAAGAGGCATTTCTAAGAACTAACTAATAGGCTTTTAACAATTTGTCCAATCCATCTTATTGTAGATCTCCAATCTCGTAGTCCTCCAACTTGTCGTTTTATTGGAGTACAAGTTTTGAGAACTGGGAAATGAAGTTAAAGAAAAGCAAACGGTGAACCGGGCGACTCCTATCTGAGCAACCAGACGACTTCTTTTTCTTCTTCTTCTTCTTCTGCTGCTGCGAGTCCTTCAAATCGAACAGGGCTTGAATTTCTGTTTCAAACTACATGAATAAAGCACCATGAGTAGAGTAGTGTATCCGATGAAGTGAGTGCGACACACACACACACAAAATGTGAAATAATTAACATTCCAGGTTGGTTTTATACAGAGTGTTTTTTTTCTTCTGTTACCTGAAAGCACAGGTTTAGAAAGTGACTGACAGAAACGTTGTTTAAAGAGGTTGCTTCTTGATTTTGTTTTTTTTTGTTCCTTTTTTCGGTCCAATCAAAATGGCGGACCAACTCATCCATAAGGCCACACAGAGAGATGCAGACCAGAGGCAAATGTAGGTGGACATATTAATACACGGTCATGCACGGGCCGTATAAGTCCATACGCACAGGCAAATAATTCCCGTGTGAATGTGCATACATATGATCACTTTACTCTACACCCTCTCTGGTTGCTGTTCTGCTCAGAGCTGAATAAATTGATAATGATTATCTGTAATCTTTTTTTTCTTTTTTTTTTTTTTTTATGTTTTTGAAACAGTCGCCGCGGCATATTGACCCGCTTTGTGCCTCATTTGCCGAGACGTTCGGCTGAATCGTGATTTTCATTCACGTCCGTTTGAGGAGAGGGGGAAGCTTTCACCGCGCTCGCATGCGATGCAGCTCCTCGGCCCGGACGAAAGTTCAGACGCGACAGTCGGGAGCAAAACTGACTGTGAAATTCGAGCACTTAATTGCATAAAAGCGTAATTTGGCAATTACTGGACAAAAATCTCCCAACAAATATGAAGCACACGCTGGGAGGGGACGGCTCCCAGAAGACGGCATATCGGCCTAATTGTAATAATCAACATTTCAGTCGAGCAGCAGTCAAGTAAAAGGCTGCAAATGCCGCAGAAAATATCCGGCGATTGTCGCAGTATCATGACGCCTTTATTCTGTTTGGAAAGCAGAATAAATATGTAAGCTTGGTCTTGATAAATGGGTCATTTGGTTAAATTCCAGGTTTACAAATCCAATAACAATAGTTATTTTTTAGACGCTAACAGCTGCTAATAATCTTGAGATTAAAGTCAAATTTCTGAGAAATGAGTCAAATAAATCCATCAATTCTTTTTTTTTTTTTTTTTTTTTTTCCTTTCAGTGGCTCTCGTCCTCTCCCGTAGCCCCAAATGTTTTCTTATGTAATAAATACTCTACTTTCTTTTTTCCAGTGTGACTTTATGCTGCTGGAAAAAAAAAAAGAAAAGATGAATGTGTTATAAGGTTTAAATAATTGCTAAGGGAGGTATAAGTTACTCATCGCAGCAGTGTGGGAAGCATAGGGCTCCATGAAGCGGATGTCACGGTCTGCTGCATTGAGCTAATCACTAAACAGGTCTGCTTAGGGAGGAGAAGAACGCTCCCTGCGATCAACAACAGAAGAAACCAAATGTGTCCGTGTGGAGGTCTGAGTGTGTGTCTGTGTGCTTGTGTGTGATAGAGAGAGAGAGAGAGAGAGAGAGAGAGAGAGAGAGAGAGCACTGAGGATGACTGAAGGGTTCTGGCAGAACGAGGTCACTCTGTTCTACCAGGTGATTTTATTTTTGGTGGGGGCGGACAAGAAAAGCAGGTATGTTTTTAAGTGTGTGTGTGTGTGTGTGTGTGTGTGTGTGCGTGTGTGTGTGTGTGTGTGTGTGTGCGTGTGGGTGTGTGGCTGCACTGCAGCACTTGTGGTCACGGAGTGAGAGAAAAAAAAAAAAACGAACGGTCAGAATATGTCTCTGCGAGTTTCTTCCTCTGGCAAAAATTGATTCAAATATGATATGACAAGCTTGTTTACTTCAGTGATTTAGTGATAAATTCCCGGTCATTTGAATAATTACGGCTTAATTACTAATGAACACCCAAAATACGCACCTGTTGCTGTTCGACGCTCGAGCAGTAAATGAAAGCGACGTTTTAAGAGCCAGGCTGTCAAACAGGAGTTCAGAACACGCCATATTATAAGTTTAGAATCGCTAACTCTTCCAAAAGCCTCTGCTTCCTTGATCTCCTTAATAAACCCTTTTTTTTTTTTTTTGAGGCAAAGACTTTCAGCCCTGCTAGACGCGTACGCGCTGATGAATCCGACCTGAACGAGGCTGCGAATGCGATTCTTTGCGCTAATGATGCGGCGTGCGCCCCGCGTGACTTAATGAGCGTCTCCAGGAGTGAGGCAGGAACACGGCGCCTGTCCCTCCGGCCGCCCCAAAAACACCCGTCTTCTCTCAGCATCATTAACTTGCGCTGAACAGCAACGACGGCACAAACACACAGCCATGTAATGAGGTTAAGTAATATTTGTGTGTGTTGAGAGTAGAATAAATGCCAAGCTACACAGTGTAGTGTCAACACAAAAGAAGTCACCCTAATGAAGTGGATTAGCTGACAAAATAGCGCGGATCATCATCAGTGGGATTTACAGAGGGGCGAGGGGAGGGTGGGAAGAAAAAAAAAACAAAAACAAAAAAACCCCAACAAAAATGAACAAAGGTGCACCGAAGCAAGGGGAAATACAGGGCGATACTCGTGGCGCTTAATTACATTGTTAATGAGCGACTAATAAAGGGGTTTCTTCTCATGAATGGCGAGGCAGACTGCGCCTCGGGAGAGCACCTTCTAGCGTCTGATTAATCCAGTTCAAGACGTCTGAGAGCTCCGCTTTCATTCGTCTCGCTGCACGCCGCGTTTACTTCCCGCTTCAGACGAGAAGCCGCTCGTCGATCACGTCCCCGAGAACGAAATGACACCTGTCGCGCAGCTGGCACCAGACTGCGAGAGGAAAAGCGGAGCCCCGGGGAGGTGAGGGGGGGGGTTGGGGGGAAACTAATGTTCACTGTGCCTTGTCCTCAATATTAACCAGGCACTTCCTGCTCCAAACCTGCTGACGGCAGCTACTCCAAGATAGACAGAAGGGAGGTGGATGCGTCCAAATCCTCCATGGGACGAAAGTGCCCTACTTGTACAGGAGGGGTGACCCCCATGTGTTCTACACAGCCTGAACATCCGCCGCAGTTATTTATGAGCTCACAAAAGGCGTCCTTTTTGCAAAGGGGGCGCGGGCGGGGTTGTGCTCCACCTGTGTTAGCAGTGGGTTGGCGTGCGGCACAAATGTGGTGCTGTAACAGTGACAATAGAGGTGCCTTAGTGGAGCTAACCTAGCCGTAAAACGGGACGGCTGTGCAGCAAAACAGGCAAACGGGAAGTGAGACATTGATCATCTCGTTGCAGTGGAATGCAGTGGGAGTCCTCGGGGGACTGGGCACACAGTAATAAGGGAAGTTTCTCTCCAGTCTAAACTTTTTCCGTTTCGAGAGGTGGGGGGTGAAATGAATCAGATCTGTATCCAGGTCATTAAATAGGTAAATACGAGTGGCATGGGAAAAAACACCAAATACACAACATTGCATTCCATACACCAATCATCTGTCTTTTCTCCACACCTGCTGAATCCTTGTAGGATTGCAGGGAGGCTGGTAGCCCATCTCCAACGCTCATTCTGTGAGATACAGGCCAGATGGACCCAGGGTGGGTAGCTGAGTTGAATAGGGTTAGAATCATGGTGCTAAGTTACACAGAGTGGTACAGAGTTAAGCTAAACTAAGCTAAGTAGGTTAATGCAAAGCCTGATAAAAAAAACAAAAAAAACAGCCCCTTGTTCTACAGAGGGTCTGAGCTCTCAGCTATTGAGGAACGATTGCTTCCTGGAGGCAGTGAGAGTGGGGAAGTTGAAGTTTTAAAGGTTGCACAGTTGCTAACGCTCTGATGCATGTTGAGCCTTAGCTTGATGCAATGAAGCTTACCAGAAGTGCCAGCGCTGTAAATAAGCGTCCTCTACGTGGGCGTTTGTTTAGAGATGTTAAAGTCTGCCGGCAAGATGAGCGCAAATCGTGAACCGTTCACTTCCATGCTTACTTGATTTACACAAAAAGTTCAGAAAGTATGTCTGTATTTTTGCTGGTTGACAGAGCGCTGAATATACATTCCTCAAGTTGTCTGCAGAACATTGTTCCAGATGTCCTCATTTAAGATGATTGACGTGACTTTGGATCTAAAATGTTGCAAAATACACATGGAGAGGACTCAGATTTAAACAAAGAACTTTTCTGCAATGCGGCGCCAGAACCATTCGCCCCACTCGCTGAGCCTTTCTAATTATGAAATCAGCATTCCGTTGTTTTCAAATTTTACTGCACAGTGACGGTGCGATTTTCACATTACAGCACCATTGTTTGTTTTTGGAGATACATCGGAGAAGAGCCGTGAAACACACACAACCCGGCCTTCCAAAATAACCCGCTGACAAGATAAACGCTAACGAGCTAATTAATGTCTAAGAACGTGTTGAAACTCAGCTAAGAACTCTAAATCTTCAGGGCAGCCTTCTCACATCTTATTTTTAACTTTTTATGCTGCTGGAATATCTGTTAATTCTCTTTTTATCACTTCGTTTAGCACATGCAAAAACAAAAAGGAAAAAAAAACAAAAACGTTTTTTTCAACCAAAATTGTTGAAAAAAAAAAGCAACAGAGAAAGAAACTATGGCAGTCATCCACTTACGTTCATGCTTATATTTTGAAAGCAAAAATACAATTGATCTTTACAGTTGTTTAGGGGAGAGAAAGCCAAAATGCAACAGACGTTGCCTCCACCGTACAAATGAAAATGTAAAATATCTCTACATTATGAACAACAATTGCATTTTGAGGACTCCTTTGACAATTATGTACCAAAATGAAACACTGTAGACGTAAATTTAATATTGTAAAGTCATCTAATCTGACTCAAACACTCGTGACATTCAGTTTTACTCAACAGGAGTTTCCTCTGTGGATGTCTGAGCACATCAGATAGAACAGGTTACAATACACAGAGCAAACCTGGCAAAACTAATTTACGTAGCAATAATAACAATTACTCAAGTAAAAGAAAAAGGTACTCTGATAAGTACCTTTTTTTTGTTTTTCCAAAAACGTTACTCAAGTGAATGTAACAAGTAGCCTACATGCTACTTGTTAACAAGCTTAAGGCGCAGTATTGGTATTAGCTGGTCATCCTTTAGCTAACATTACCTGCATCCACCAGCATTACTCAACTCTATCTGCTAGTTTGGGGGGAAAAGCCTGAGAAAGCCTGATGTTGGAACTCCGAGTGTGAAAGTGAGACATTTCTTACCAAACTTGAACTTAAAAGTCAACATGGATGCAAAAATAAAAACAACAATAAAAAAACGTGGCTGATTATTTGTACCGTCACTACTACAAACCTGTAGTGGCCGCGTTGCTACAAAATGCAGCATAAGACAGGAGCAATACTGTGTAATGCAATGACAAGGTACCGCCATTAAAAACGCATTCATTTTGCTTTATTTTCGGGAGGAGCAAAGCATAAGTAATACGGTTCACTTCCAACCATTGAACCGCCGTTACTAGAAGAAATACAAAACGATGTCAGCGCTGGACCTGCTACAGCAGGCTTGAGTTACTCCCCTCAGCTGATTTGACGTTTTTCCAACTCATATAGCCTCTTAACAACATTTGGTCACATAAAAACCATGGCGTGAGCTTCTGGGCACCGTCGCAAAGACACCTTGAACAGTCCATTACTGCTGATTCTTTTATTTTCTTCCTAAGCACAAAAGATTTCCATTTAGGTCAGCAGTCAAGCAGAGAATTAAAGGATATAATCAGAAGTGAAGATAGCCATCTGGACTGCATTTGTGATTAAATGTGGAGGACATAGGTAGGCAATTCCCTTATTAAGTGCTGTTGTGCTGAATAAGGGTCCTTGGAGTTAAGTATCTTAAAAATTCATGACATTGAGGAGTGCTACCACAAAGACAGTCAGCAGACAGCCAGTCAGCAGGCGTAGCTCGGTGGATGGGGAAGGATGCACCTGAAGTGGGGGTCGTTACTGAGTTTTATCTTTGTGCGAGCTAAAGCAGCTCTGCACCGGCGCGTATTCCCCTTTGCCCCTCGTCTATTTCAGGATGAAGCATTTATTTATTCTCTTTGTTGCTGCCTGGTGTCCTGAAATGGCTGATGATGCCGCCTGAAAATGCACAGAAGCACACGCTGAACATTCCCGCTCCGGCTGTGGGACGACTCACGCACCGGCACAATGAACCTGGTCCATGAACTGTGGGTGAACTTCTAAACCCCTTCCAAGGGTGAGCAGAGGACTCGCTTTCCAAAAACGAAGAGGAGACGGTTAATCTCGCATTAGCGGCGGGCCTCCCAAGAGGAGGCAACGTGATTCAGGAAGGTCTGAGGAAGTCTTCACCAGGCATTACCTCTCCCTCCGGATCGACATGGGAGAAGCACAAAGAGATCCTCTGCGAAAGGGCCGTCAAACAAACATCTGTTTCTGATGGGGGGAGGTTCTCCAGATCAGCGTGCAACAGGGTCCAAGCCGGGCCGGGTCCGGGTCCGATCAAGGACACTGCCGTGTGGGAGCATCAACAGAACCTGGCTCTCGCCACCAGGCACCAAATGAACCGCCGCAGCAGGACGCGGGGATCAGAGAGCAGTGGGAGTCTCCTTTCATCTCTTGGTAGATTAGCACTCCCTTAGGAGAGAGGTGTGTGTGCGTGTGTGTGTTTGTGTGCGTGTGTGTGTGTAACACTAAGAAGTCGGTACCTTTTAGCCACAGGCTACACACTTCCTGCTCCTGCTGCATGCTGAGAAACTCCCCCAAGGCCATGAATACAGGAGCTTCCATAGGCAAGAGAGGGATGAAGGAGAAGACAATCTCCTTGGGCAAGTTTTCTTAAAATAAACATGAAACGCTGTTTGCAAGCTCCTTCCTCATGCGCATCATAGGTGGTTTATATTTGCCCACTCACACCACGGTCGCGCCATCACATTCAAAGTACGTAAACACGATTCAAACGGCAGGGAGGATGCTGCTTCCGCAGGGCCTAGTGCATTGTGACTGCTACATGAAAATTGCTGACAGGTGGTCAACAGAGCAGTGTTTCTGCGGAGTGTCTCCACTTGGTTCTCCTGACGCAGCAGTGCCCTGGTTACAAATGTGAGACAAAGAGCAAAGCCCTTTGGGGAGCAGCGCCTCGTGACAAGTCTGTGGCATCCCGGATCATCAGCCACTTCACACGACAACACCTTGCTGGAACTTCAGCACGGAGGTTCACAGCAACACAGAGCTAAGTGACAACCTGCTACACAAACACTCTGAGTCACAGCAAGCATGAAGGTATATGTGGGGATTTTCTCTCAGCAGACACTTTTAGGTTTTTTTTTTTTTGTTTTTTTTTTTTACACCAAAGTGACTCTATTGCTGAAACCTGCTGGTGTTGGTTCTTAACTGGTTCAGTGAAAACAGTTTGATAACTTTGTTCCCCCAACAGCCCCACTGCCTTACAGGCACCCGGGGCCATGTCACTACGTCATGTGAAGGAGGTAAAACAATATCAGATCATGAGGAATTATGATGATCTGCTAAAGCAATTAGAGTGTAGGAATTAGTAAAGGACACATTCTAGGTGATGCGGTTCTAATCTGAGCAAAATCTTGATCAGATTTTCCCCTTTTTGCATTTGGTGTTTTCATCTTATTTAGTAGGGATAAAGCATTTGCAGTTTCAAATTGAAATCAACATTAAATTCACATTTGCTCACCACACTGTTTTCTGTTGTTCCTCAAATCACATCTCAGCCTCTCCACCACTAACGAGCACCAAGTATTAACTGTGGCTGTATTTGGGACATCGTAACACCTACAGTGCTTAAAATGTCTGGTTTCCCGGTTTAACTTACCAGCTTCGGCGATCAGCATTACGTTCTTCAAGACAACCAAAATAAGTTGCGATTGCGGTCGGACAAGCAGCTATTCCATTGGGTCGGACTGGAACAAAAGACCAATCTGACGGCTGCATTACTGCAGCGATGTTAACCGCCATGTTGCAAAACATGAACTGATTACATTAAGAAAAGTGACACAACCGACCCAGAAAACAAGGTTTTGTTTGGTTACCAAAAGTCCACAGTAGTTACTGTGGATTTTGCGACGGCTACTGTGAACAGGAAGTCAACATTAGCTTGAGGCTCGACACATAATCCTCACCACACACTTAGCTGATGTTCTGCAAGATGAAATAGAATACAGCATCATGTTAAGGTGACACTTAAATTGGTTTGGCTCCAACTTCAACAAAACACTTTGAAGTTGCACCAAGTTTGCAATAAATATGTCACTTTCTGAGCTCTAGTGCACTATGAATTATTAAGCGTGATCTATATGCGCCTTTCACGCCCTCTGATATTTAGCTGCTTCATCTTTTCCACCCTTAAAGCACACTTTGTCCTAAAGCTCTAAGAAGCTATGTGTGTGTGTGCGTGTGTGCAAGTGTGTGTCATCAGAACGACTTTTTCGCTCCACGTCCTGGGAGCCACTGCAACTCAGAAAACAATGCGCGCACGTGTCGCGGTGCGCTCGCCCGCCTCCCCGTTGATGCCGGCACGCCGAGAATAAGGACGGCTCCTGCTGCGCACGGTGTCCTGGATACCGAGAGGAACTCGTCTCAGAACCGCCCGTCTGCCTGCTCTGCAGCACGCAGCCTCAACACAGAGGCAGTGAGATCATGATGAAGAATGCTTCTTATTTTTCTTCATTTTGCTTCGGATGTTATCGACTGAAAGCCTGACACCTTCTAACGCCGACACCCGAGAAACTTAAAAGTTCTACCTCAGACAAAACTCATTTTGCCTTAAAAAAGAAGAAGAAGAAAAAGAAGAAGAAAATCTGGCCTTTCCCCTGCTGCCTTGGCACATTTATCCACCTGCAGTGCACTCACAATGCCAGGCCCAGGCCATCGGGCTTTGGTCAGCACACAGTGAGCAGCTCATAAATGAGTAATGGCGGTCACATTAACATTTGGTGGTAGGGCAGGCCGGGGGCATAAAGGAGGGAGACCCAGGGACTATAGGAGCTTCCTCTGTCTTATAAAACAGCAGCTGATTAATGTTTGATTCTTGCTGGCCTCATTCCTGCAGCGGCACGTTGCAGAGCTAATCCACAGAACGGCTCGCAGGGAGAGAGAAAGACGGAGCTGGAGAAGCGGGGTGATTTGAAAACAGTTTGTACTTTTGCTGTTTTTTTGTTTTTTTGTTTTTTATTTAGGGCTGAGCTGGCGATATGTTCTTTCTCCTCCTTCGCTTCAAAGCAAAACATGTCAGGAGAGCAGAGCGGGTCGATCAATCCAAACTGCACGCAGTCCGGCCGTAAAACACCAGCCGATGGAAACAAACGATGGGACTCAAGTCGTCTTAGGATTTGTTGGAGCAAATATTTCTGGCAGGGAACAAAAACTCCTCTCATAAGACGGAGCGGTTCAGCTAATCTAGGGCTGGGTCAGTCCTCGTGGTTGTAGGTTTTTGGATCTGCTGTCAGGAGACGCAGCTAAAACGAGCTGCAGCTCCTCCCCAAGTGGAACTCGATACGAACAAATCCTTATTCAGCAAACGGGGCGTGTAGGTGTTAAGTTTTGGGCTGGGTGGGTTTTTTTTTCATCATTTACAGCTGCACTGAAAATGGAGCTTGGTAGAAGATGGAGGACCAACAGGATCTGCCATCAGTAAGCAGGTTACCAGTTGATGAAATTTTGATGTAAAGTCTCCCAGTGTTTCAGAGGGATCCTGGTTTTGTTCATTTCAACAGGGTTTCCAAATACTTTGGAAACATCAACGGCCCACACCATAACAGATCCTCCACCGTGCTTCGGGCAGAATGTGTTAAAAGTCGGCCTCGTTCACCAACAGGGAATTTTCTTCTCAACATCTTTATTTGTTACATAAATTTTGCGCCGTACGTGTTTGACGCGAAAGCTGTGCAGTTTGAATATCTTTACTACTGGTGAAAGTGGTGCAACAGTTTAGCCTGCAAAAGTGATGAACTCATTCAATTAATATTTCTTTTTGTCATTTATGTTCTAATTCAATATTCTACAGGATCAGTATTATTAATCTGATTTAATTACATTATTTTACTGCAAAGAAAAAAAATATATAATAAAATTGAAATAACCAGAATGGAATCAATGGTCCATGTTGGAGCATTTCTGACTTTGGCAACAAAATGTGGTTTCTTCTGAATTTCAGCTTGATAATTAGTAAGACATGTTCTCACCTCCTTTTCCTCCTTTCCTTGAGTTTCCTCTGAAAGTGTTTGGATCCCGCATTTTGAAAATTTCTTCAAAGAAAAAAAAAAAAGAAGCTTAATTGCAGAAAAAAAAAAAATATATATTTTTTTTACAGTTAAAATAAAAATAACTGGGTGGTGATTTCAGCTCCTACGACTCTAACCAAGGTCTCAGGCTTTAATTGGCTTGTTAGGGCTTTGGGGTTTGTTCATAGTCAAATCTGGTGATGCGCACACATTTCTGCCCAGAGTTCGTTTTGCTTGTGAGCAGCAAAACACCTAAAATCATTTAAACTAATAGGCTGTATAGGCCAGTCATAATAAATTAACAAGTTGGAGAAATTCAACTTTTATAAAACATTAAACTGCGTCTCCAGGCTGATTCATTTTACAGTTCCCAGTAGTTTCATGCAAAATAATGTTTGGAACCGATTTAGTTCAGGTGTCTGTGGAATTTATTGAATTAAGGTGTTTTTTTTGTTTTTTTTTTATGATTATGAGTTACATGGTAATCCAGAAGTCAAACAATTTGACCGAGACCCACCACTTATATGCAACAAGAAAAGTGCAAGAGCATTTAACTGAGCAATAATGTTGGACTTGCAGAAAAAAAACCCCGCATCAAATTAATCGATTAATTAAGCAGAGCAGAGACGGTGGAGATTGTCAGAGTCCTGCATCAACAAACATTCAGCAGTTTGGTTCACTTACCAATGAAATGCGGCCGCGGTCAGAACGGTTTCCGATCCCAAAGCACCCGCCCTCTCCCTAAAAGGTCAACACTGAGAAAGCTAACATTGGGTGTAAAAGCACAATAAATACCTATAGCTTTTTGTGGAGCTATAACTGCAGAGAAGTTTTACTGGACGTATCGTCAGAGCCGAGAGATGCGATGTGATTGGCTTCAGCGACAGACGTCTTTCATGATTTCATCATTCTAATTCCCCACCACTGTTTACATCCACATTTGCCTCAGCTGAGCCTCTGCTGGAGCAGCATTGTGATGCGTGTCTCACGTCAGTTTCATAAACGCCAGATAAAATGCGGTACGATCATTCACACTGCAGACACATCGAAAGCAATCAAAGACGTACCACTTATCGAAGGGGCAAAGATTTAATTCTTTAGGGGTGTAAATAAAAAATAAAAAATCTGATGCAGTGAAAAAGTTGAATATAGGTTTTCAACAGGGCAAAAAAATGGATTTGGGTGGCATTTTCCTGCTGTCTGAACACCGAGAGTGAACGGGCAGAGACACAAGTGGGATAACGTGAGAATCCAGTAATAGATAATGAGACCAGTGAGTTATATTTTCTAAGGAAAAATGACACTGGGTGCAGGTGGGGAGATCAGGCGACTGCGGCCAGCTGTGGACGGGAGACAAACTGGCAGCCAGAGGAAAGGTGAATAAAAACACAAACACTGAACACGACTGATCCAAGAGAAGAAAATCCAATCGCTCAGAGAACAGAACACAAGAATAAACAAGGAAAAACAAACACCAATGGCAACGGAAAAGCAAACTGAAGAGAAAAAAAAAAAAAAAAAAAAAAAAAGGAAAAAACCAAACAAGGCTCCAAAGACGAGTCAGAACTGCACCAGGTACCCATCTTCAAATTATACAGCGAAAAAAAAAATTGCAGCTCCGTGAAAGCGGAATCAGCCCTAATTGTTTTCAGCACTTAAACCATCATCGGACCGCTGTGCTCTGCTGGGCTCGGGCTGGGAAAGCGAACTGGCCCGCCTCTGTGGAAGACGAGGAGGAAAATTGCAACGGCTAAGTGATTTTGACAGTAACACGCTGAGAAAGGTAAAGGAAATTAAGAGCTTGTCGCAGGTTACAGAGAATGCCTCCGGAGCCCTCACCGAGCAAACGACTGAAAATATACCGCAGATTCTCACGTTTCGCTCCCTCCCCATGAAAAGTGATGATGCCTTCCATTGTTCAGGGATCAGCTCCTTCAGGATTATCACTTCACCTATTGGTTTGTTTAAGCCCTTCTCATTAGAGGTGTATCATTATAGTCATTATTAAGAAATTTCAATGATTTGTAAAAGCAGGAGTAACTTCAAAATTATAGATGCATCCTCATTCAAATCTGGTTAAGTTAAATGTACTGCAGGGAAACCACACACAGCTAAGAACAGGAAATTGAGGCTACTTCCAGCAGGATGACGCGCCACGTCATAACGCGTGAATCGTCTGATAGTGGTTTCTTGAACAATGAGTTCACTGAGCTCCAGTGGCCTCCACAGTCACCAGATCTCAATCCAAGAGGGAACCTTTGGGATGTGTGGGAACGGGAGAGTCGCATCATGGATGTGCAGCCGACCAACCTGCAGCAGCTGTGTGACGCGACCATGTTGACGCTCTACCATGAAGGATTAAAGGCAAAGTCCAACCCAGTGCCAGCAAGGTGTACCTAATAAAGTGGCCGGTGAGCGTACTTCCTGTGATCTTGGTCATGAAGCTCAATCTTGGTCTCATCCAAACATAAAAGCTCTTCCCAGAAGCACTTTGGTCAGATCAGATAGTTGGACACCATGGAGACAGCGACCGCTTTGGATCGGGCTCACTTTACGCTTCTGGATCGGCTCTGAATTCAAACCAAGTTAACTTTCTCCAAGTTGCCTGACTACTAGGTCTCCTACAGTAATCCAAGAAAATGGTCAACCATCCAACAAAAAATGGATCTAAAACTAGCTGGTGGCTACAAACAACGAGCGTCTGTCTGTCTGCACATATTTACGTCTGTATGTACGTCTAAATCTAAATGTAGAGTTTTGACAAGATGGATTTTTTTTTTGTACGTTTGCTTGTAATACTAGCTGTCAACGCTGAAAAGGAAGGGTCTAAATAACACTCATGCCCTGCGTGACTGAATCCAAATGAGAACCTCCAAATAACCCACTTAGAGCCGGAAAGTCTCCGCATGTGCAAGTTAACTAAACAAGTGGAACGTGCTTAACTTTGGCAATTTCACCGCTTAATTTTTCAGCTTTTAATGGCATCTACTTTCAAATGCAGATGAGCAGTAATTACATAGCACTGTTATGTCACTAATGGAAAAGGCTCCGAGAGATGGGATGTGCTCCACATGCCAAATTTGCCACGAAACCCCATGAAAAAAGAAATAGAGGAAAAAAAAATTTAAAAAGTCAAAATCCAGTGCAGCCGAGCAGAATGGAGTCAGAAAGAGTTTCGATGACACTAATGTGTCGAGTTAGGGTCGATTAAATCCATCTGGTTAGATGGAGGGAAGTGCTGTTGGAATGAATGTCATAAAAAAAAGAGAGGAACTCAGCAGGTTCTGTCAGCCAGGATGTTGATATGGACCTCATGAAGGCAGCTCAAGTGGTAATCTCAATCAGCAGGCTTACTTGTGCATTTGTGCACACACACACACACACGCACACGCACACACACACACGCACACGCACACACACACACACACACGCACACGCACACACACACACGCAAATTCAACACATCCCAAAAGTTGTAAATTAATCTCTGCCTCCATAAAGAACACAGACAGATAGCTGTGATTGACAGCCAAACCGTTGCTGCCGAAAGCCTCATTTGAATGAGAAAAGCACCAAATGAAAAGTGTTAAAAGCCAGCGCGAAGACATCTCCAAGGTATCCTTACATGAAAGAAAACTGAAGTATTTTGTATGCATTTTAGAAGCTAAGTGTCTGGAGTGAAATGTGCAGAAAAACTGCCCTGCTTTTTCTTTTTTTCTTGGGTAACACTCTCCGTGCAAACCCAGACGCCAATCATGAGCGAGTCTTTTTGAGGTCCGGACCTCTTGGGGAACATCAGTGCCGCGGCGCGTTGCGAGTCTAACCCGAATCCTCGGGATCGACACACTTCCATAGATGCACTTGTGCCGCCATGCAGCTCTGCCAGGGAAGGAGGAAGGGAGGGAGGAAGAGGGAAGAGCTTAAAAAGCTGCTTGCCTTTTTCATTCAGCAGACAGTAATTTAGCTGTTGGTTCCAGGCGGCGGGAATTGGCTTTAATAATGGTCTGTAGCTCTCAAATTGAGAAGGAATTTTGCCGGGGCGAGAACTTGTGTCTCCGGCTCGTTACGCTACCGTACCGTCCAATCCGGCTGTGCTGCGCAGAAAAGGGCAGGATTCGCCTGGAAAGTGTGAAGAAGACATGATAAATAATGGGATGGAGGGAAGGCTGGAGAAGGGTAAAGACTCCCACAGCGGGAGGTGATGATGAAACAGTGAGAAGCTAAAGAGGGTAGCGCCATTTACTGTTCGCCGATATCTCCGTTAATGTTGGCATAATTAACCCCAGGAAATGTGACTTCATTAGTCTCAGTCTGGGAAAAAAACAAAATGAAGTGAGATCTAACTGCTTGGGTATACATGGTGGCATGTTAATAAAACACCAGGATGAAGAAAAAAGCAGAAGCTCAAAGAGATGCTATTATCTTCACTTACGAACAAAAAGAGGAGCAGAACCAGGATCCAGCAGGAACGTCTGCGGTTTTTCATTCAGGTCCCAAGAGTCAAACTCAGGTAACAGGAAGGCTGAACGTAGAACAACGGATGATCCACCTTGTTCTGTGTGTCAGCTTTTCGTCTGCTTCGAGCTCTGCCTCCTTGGCAAAAACACCACATCGACATTTTTTTTTTTAACATTCAGCAGGCTTTCGAGAAAACAGAAGAACTCGGGTCGTCTGAGGTGTGGAGAGCTGGCGCGTTGACTAAATTATTGATGATGTCTGGGCGTGGAAGGCTCTAGAAGCTCTATTGTTATTATTATTATTATTTTTAATTAAGGAAAAAGGGGAAGTCAATTTTATGTCTTTACATTGACTTATACCGCTCTGTTGATAACGAAATACTCTGTTTGACCTGTATAACCTTTTACTATTTAGAGATTTTCAATTGAACAACATTCACAAGCTCTGCAGATTCATTGGCCGTAACTTGTTTACGCTGCTTGGTTATCCAAGGACACCCAGCAAGATCCCACTGGAGGGGAAACCTTTGGATCCTCCATGAAGTGTTTGGCTCTGTAAAACCCTCCCTGCTGCGATTTAAAGAGTCAGCAAACCCATTTCTACTGTAACGTCTCTCTCGCGCCATAAAAATAACCAATAACGGCAGGTCAACCCTTGACCGGAGAAGCGGAGATCGGCAGCAGAGTTCTGATGGGCGCATCCCTCAGAAAAAAGTTCAAGAGAATCGATTTCTTCAGACCCCGCAGACATCCTCATCTATATTCTCCAAACTCCAGCCTCGGCTGGTTCAGAAGGTTTTCCTGTCTGCTCCCATCTGCATCACAAAAAAGAAGCCCTTTGTCTTGGAGAAGAAAAAGAAACAAATATATATATATATATATATACATATATACGTAGATCAAACTTTATCTTCCTCAAACATGTAATCCTGTGGGAAAAGCCAGACTGGTAGCCATTAGGCAGTGTCCTCTGTGCCTCGGCTTCCTCAGCCTTTGTAGCGAGAAGGCCAGAGCAAAGGCTCGCTTCCATTCAGCGGGGAGAGCTGGTCGAAGCCGCGAGATCAAGCAGCTTCCAGCAGCGCTTTTAATTTTGTTCTTCTTCCTCCATTTTGCACAGTAATACTTGTTGACGGTGCTTGAAGCGTTAGCGCGGAAACCAGGGGGCAAAAAAAAAAGGAGAAGCGGACCAGATTTCACGTCCTTTCTCGTTTTCAGCAGATTCCACGGCATTTTTTTATTTACTTTTTTTATTTTTTATTTTTTTAAGGCTTGTTTGTTTTCCTCCCTCTCTGTTGCACAAATCACCCACCGACACAGGCGCCGTGCGACTTTACTTGGAGAGCTCTTGCTGGCTGTCTTCATCAAGTCGAGATGCGCCGCAGAAAAACAGTTTTAATTGGTGCTGAGGGGGAAGTGAGGCGGAAGAGGCTGCACGCCTCACCACAGCTCACAGAGGATACGTGGAGATGATCAGCAATTCTTCCTGCAAAGGCATTCGATGCTAACAACATCAACGCATGCGTCTTTTTCCTAAACATTTTCCATCTGATAAAAAAAACAACAACAACAAACTGTTTATCCGCTCTATTCTAAGAAAAAAACAAACATTATCCACCAATCCTCTCTCACCTACGTAAAGGGAAAGGTGACAAAAAATGCATCTTCTAAAATGACCGACATCAGCATCACTGATGATGAACCAAAAATCGACGATATTAGGCACATCAGTCTGCAGATAAAGGATTTTCTCACCGGAAAGACCTTCGCCGACTCATTTATAAAAAATTAAAAAAAGCTGGACCGCCTCGCCGACTCCTCTCTTAGTGCCGTCGGGCCTTTTCACTGTTTTGTTGTTTTAAGACGGATTTAGAGAAATTAACTCCTGTCGCTGCTTTGGCTTTGGAGGCATTTCACAAGTCATTAGCCGGTTCTTTCAGCTCTGGCGGCTCCTCAGACCCGGAGAATGAGCAGCGGCAGGAAGGGAGAGCGGAGGACGAGAGACGCTGGGACTGCAGAGGATGTGGAGTCGTTGGCCGAGGCTCATGGGGAAAAAAAAAACTCGGACGATGTTTCTTTGGCCCACAGGAGAAAATCTGTTCACCGGGGTGTTGATCCCGCCGTGTCGCTTTCAGCTGGACGGGACGACCCAGCCACTTCACAGACAGGTACACAATCACAATGACTGATTTTGACTGGTGATCAGCAGAAATGTGGATTTTTTTTTTTTTTTTTATAACTTGAAAATTAAAGGCCCGATGTTGGGTAAAATCAACCTTTTTGTTCAGCTTTACATCATGTTATAGTGTTATTTTCTCATCAAAAGCCTAACTGGAGTGCCGCCTTGATTCATTTGTGCATATTTGTGAAGTCCTTTAATCTCCTTGGCAACCGTTCAGCCGTGCAAACCGCCTGGATGGACCTAGCATCGCTTTCGAGGTGCAGCTCCTCCTCCGTACTGCGTTTTCCAAGATTTAAAAGCTTCTGCCTCGAAGAGGACTCCTCCACGCAGCTCCTACAGACTAGCCAGCATCAATTAGCAAACACCTGGTGGAGCAGCTGAGATCATTATAGGAGCTACTTTTCAGTCCAAAGCTGGTAAAAAAAAAAGTTGTTAAAGGGTCAATAGAGGAGCCACGTTATGACGACTTCCTGAAGGCCGAGTTTTAGAAAGAGCAGGAGTTTTTAAAGAGACAGAGCCCTAATTTAAAGTCACACTTCTTTGCAATTGCTATGACCTGACACAATGTGATTTTTATGTATTTAAGAAGTTGCTCTCTAATTGGAAATCTTGTGAAAAAATAAGACAATAAACAATATCACTTTTATACAAAATAATAATAATAAAAAAAAATCACTTGAACAGGGAATGACATCCCCAAAACTCTTCATAACATTCTCAAAAATCTCCAACTCTATTGTCTCGAGTATCTGGTTGTTTTATGAGCTTTTCTTGTAAGACAACAACAACAAAATCGACCCAGCTTGTCTAGTCATCATGAAAATGTAGCTCCCCATTCATCATGACCTGAAATGAAAGCCGACAAATCTGTTTTGTTGCAGCGACACCCTGTTCGCCGTCAGCGGCTCTCAGACTGTGAAGGACAGAAGCGACGGGTTCCTGTTGCGGCTTCGGGAGGCTTTGTGTTGAGAGGGGGAGTAAGAGACCTTCTGGATTATTAAGAGTCATCGCACTTCCCAATACGGTTTCACATACAGAGCACATCATCTCTTTGACTCAGGTGTGTGAAACGACACCAGGAAAATGTGAAATAGGGGCTTTGCCTAAAGAGAGCAGTGGAAATGTTTTGATTTCGCTAATGTGATGTCGTGTTTAATAGTGGGGGGAAATGAACTACTTACTACAACCTGCACTACAAAAACACTACATCGTACCAAGTATCTCTGTCTAGTTTCTCAGGCAAATGTCTTGGTACAATTGAAATAAGACAATTGTACATATTACAACCAACAAGTAACTTTCCAGCAAGATTGAAGTCAATAGAACAAGTAATTTTTCATCAATATTAAGGAATTATTAGCTTAAAACAAGCTGCTTCATCTTGCTGAAAAGTTAGTTTTGTCTTAGTTCAAGTGAACTAGAAACCAGACCCAACATATTTGGTGAGATTTTGTATTTTTGCAGTGTAATGTTCTGATTCCAGAGACGGTGCACTGAGCCTCATCTCTCTCCAAAACGGAGCTTTTGCCTGAGCTTTCACTGTGACTAACCCCCATGTGTCCTCTTTCATCTGGCTCAGAGTTTATCTCTTCAGCTGCATTTCTCACCTACGTGGAGCCCCTAACAGAGCTGCTGTTGACACTGGTGTTTTACTTTCCTTTAACATACAAAGTATTCCTAGATCATTTATGATGTAAAGCACTTTGAAGTGCCTTGTAGCTGAAATGTGCTATACAAATAAAATTTGATTGATTGACTGATCAGCGAGTCGGAGGGATTCCTGCGCTGTCGGTGACTCAATGCCGGCAACTGTCTCCCCGTCACTACATCCTCGTCCAGGAGACGTCAGAGAGTCGATGCGATCCGCCGGGGCTCCTTAGACGACGCGCTGTTAGACTGATTTATATAATGACCTGAACTTGGCTGCATTGTTTGATAATTATGAGAAAATGAAACGCATGTACGGCTGCGCTCACACACAAGGTCTTGATGTTCATTTTCCGATTTTTTGCTGAAATCAGATGTTTTTTACTTTGTTGCTTGGTCATTCATGATACTAATTCATTCCAGCACAGACGGGTGTGCTGTGGACACCGACGTCACACAACACCGCACGTTTCGAGAAGTAAGACGCAGGCAACTTAGTACCGCTTATGAAGTGGCACATCTTGAAATTTTTTGTTTTTTGGGGTGCTGAAAATATTAGTCGTTCACATATAGAGCAAAAAAAAAAAAAAAGCTGACTCAGCTGTGTGAACGTAGCCCAGCTCACTTGAAATCGGATTGAGGTTTGTTTTGAAATTGTCAAACTGAATTGGACTGAATTACTAAAACTGATGTACAGAAAGGTAAAGCTGAGACATTTACTGAGAGCCACATATCTCCTTTGAAACGCGTGGCAGACACACATTTGTATGTTGGAGGAATAAATTCACCACCAGAAGCACACAGACAGAGAGAGACAGAGACAGAGACACGCCTTCAGCTCAGCCCTACATAGATCATCACAGATTCTCAACACATTGAACAGCTTGCAGAAATGGCCTTGTTAATTAGGCTGATTTAAAAAAAAGAAAGAAAAAAAAAGATGCTGACCGGTGACTTCGTCTCCGACATGAATCCTAATGACGTCCACAACTGAGCTGAGCTTAAAATCAGTGTACCATAAGGCAGCTCCAGTGTTCAACATGTTTTAGTCGAGGGTTGTTTTTTTTTGTTTTTTTGTCTGTCGGGTTGTTAGGGGTTGAACAATTTGCAAAACTGACAGAGGAAGCCATGATCAATCTGGAGATTGTAGATAAGGACACTAAAACCAGCCAAGAACAGCATTTCCCTCTTATCGCGCGTACACCTTGCCCTCCTGCCTCAGGTACACCCAATTAAGCCGGGAGAGGGGAGAGGACGCGCCAGCAGCCACTTCAGGTTGAGGACGCCTGTCAGCCGACTCCAAACAAACCCTCGCCCTGCAGACGGCGTGCGGAGAGCCCGTTAAGTACGGGAAGCCACAGAGAAGGAGTCAAAGCACGTCGGGTGCAGCGTTGTAACGTCTGGCCCCGAAGAACTGAATGCAGGAAAACCCGGAATTCGAGAGGCATAAATAACGTGCACTCTGCTGAACGACGGGCAATTTTCTGGATTACCTACTGAGCTACGGAGAGCAAGCAAGGACAAACTGAGTGACCCTGGCTTCACTCCCTCTCATCGCTTTTTTAATTCCTTACTACTTTATGTCGACTTTCTCCACCTTCTACTGTGGAGAACGGCTCACGTTGTGGAACTGCGCCGCAACACAACAAGAAGAACAGAAGGCAAGAAACCAAGAGAGGTCGAGTCGAGGTCGTTTGTTCGGAGTCCAGGTCGAGTCTCAAGTCACTGCTGACTAACACAAGCATTCCCTCAGATTAATATGAATCCAAATCATTCATTTAAGGTTTGATCTTCATATGGAGCAAACAGTCGTTTAGTGGCATTTTTTTGAGAGAGCAATCCATCACTCAGAAACCTCTTCTAAATGGTTGCACATCATTTTAAACTTAACCGAAGCACATTTACCCAATTATAAATAAAATGTACATTTCTGCAAAAAAAACCAAAACCAAACAATACATAACAAAAACAAGTTTTACATATGAACTTATATCTGCCTTAAAGAGGAGAGGCTTTCATTTTGACGAACTGCAATTCAGTAATGACGCCATAATCCAGATATTTATATAATATCGGCGAAACCGGATTAAAACTTTTAATCGTGTTTGTGATTAAAGTTTAATAATTAATGTTTCTGGCCGGAACTTTTGCATTTGACCCTTAAAAATAAACAAACAAACAAGAAACAAGATTAATCGCACTAAGATCTTAAACATGAGTTGATGACGTCGAATCCCAGACCAAGAGTCTCCGACGAGCGAGGAAGTGGGCGTGGCTCTGGCCTTTGCAGGTCTGAGACCAGAGTCACCGTCTCTGGTAGCAGATGGTGTCTAAAATCAACACCACAAATTAAAGCAAACGTTGATATTTTTGTGGCTTCCTGTTGCTTTTCTCCTCACTGAGTCCTGGCTGCATTTGAAAAAAAAAAAAACAACAAAAAAAAACAACCAACAACACCCAAACAGGAATACAGAACACTGTTGCTAGCTCAGCAATGAAATATTGATCACACAGCTTCACTGTGCTGTGTATATTCACTTCCTCCACCAGCAAGCAAACTGTATCCCAGCTGCACACACACACACACACACGCAAACACACGCACACACACACACACCCACACACACACACACGTAAAGCCCCCCTCAAGGGCCTAATCTAAACTGCAGCTTTATGCTCCTGTTCCCCTGCTGACTCTTTGATGTTCCCCAGACCAGACTCCAGCGTCTGGGTATCTGTCTGCCGACTGATGCTGTCGGATCGAGGTCTGTCGCAATGAGCGGTAAATTAATTCCATCTCGTGATCAACTGAAAATCACACAAATTTCCATTTGTGTGATTTTTTTTTTCTTTATTCTGTCTTTCAGGCAAAAAAACCTGGATGACGAAAGTCCTCAGCCTGTTGCACAATTATGTAATTCCTTTTATTTGTTGTTTCTGTTGCTTTCTTTACTCACTTTGGATTTTTAAAATGTCTCCCAATGTTAAATGCTCAGGAGAATTTAAAGTTGATTGAAGAAGACTTGAGAATTATTGCATTTATTGTGCCATTATCGATACATAACACGACAATGGTCCCAAAACAACAATATTATTGATTATTGCAATAACTTCTGTGGCAATTTATGTTCCAGCAAAATGAGTCGTCGTGACTCGGCGGCGGTCGCCTCAACCCGCCACCAGTCGAGGACAGTTCAGCCAGATTCCCCGCTTTTGCCTGGACAATCCGGACAATGTGCCGCCGACGCGTACAAAACGTGCATCGGCAGAAAACAAAGCGCCCGGAGAGAACGAGCGCCCAGCGCGGTGAGCTGGACGACGCACAGTCACGCCAGAGAGAAACAAAAGGCAGAACGGCAGATGGACTTTCACATTCAGGGGGACAAAGAGTTTCAGGAAGCCGGCAGTGACTGCACCACAGAGACCGCCGTGGCAGGATGGGAGGGGGGAAAGAGATCCATCCACCCTTTATTTAGTCTGAACCGAGATGGAGTCCATTAAAGTTGCAAAGACTCAAAGAAAAAAGAAAACGATGCTCCCTCTCGGCTTGTTATTGAGTACTATTGGAGTCAAAAGGGGGTAAATTGACTAAGTAGGTCGAAGCGAAGAGCATGCAGAGAAAATATGCTAAACTGAAATTCTGATTGGCCACATGGGTGTGTGGATGCTGCTTTCATAATTGCCTTCGCTTGATGCTTCTCCCCTCGTTTTCAACGTTTGCTGTGACATTGACTGAGATTGAGAGGGGAACAGCTTCCCGGTGATGCAAATGGTGTTTGTGGCTGGGTTAAACTTACACCCCACCCCCTCCCCCACACACACACACACACACACACACACACACACACACACACACACACACACACCGACCCCAACCGAGACGAAGCATCTGAGAGCGGTTCCCTTCACAACAGAGCAAAGGGCAACTACGCCGGCGCGGATGGAGTCCACGCACAGATGGCTTTGAGTCACGTGAGTAAGCGGCGGCGCTACTTACCACGCTTGCTGGACAGGGTGGTATCTGTGACACAGAAAGAGGGTGGGGAGGAGACAAAACAGAGAGAGAAAGAGAGAGAGTGATGATTAGAACATAACAGGTTTCAGGGAAAGTGGCACTGCAATATTAACAGATAAACAAGGGGAGCCAGCAGATCAATTCCTCAAGATTAATGGAAAGTCAGAAACAGTAGCAGGACGGGGATGTAAACACAACGTAAAGTGAAGCCCCGACTGAGGAGCCTTTGCTGTTACATCCATGCAGTCCCACATTTATCAAGGCAACATCATTTAAAAACAGGATTCAAGTCTGTTTTTTTTTTCCCTTCTTCTTCTTCTTCTTCTGTTTTTGTTTTTTGCCTTATTTTTTTTGTATCATCGCCTCCGGCATCAAAATTCATCTTTATCTTCACACACCTGATGTGATGTCTGTGTTGTCTCTAATGTTTTATCAATAAAAAAAAACAACCCAAAAACCTTCAGAGAATCACGCGCTACCGTCTGCGCACACAATTGCAACAGGTTACAGTTTCTTGCAGTGCCGCATGCAAACCCGCGTTTACTTTTTCCATGTTTGGTTGTTTGGCAGCGGCAAACTTTTTAAAGATGTTTTATCGGAATGCTATCCGACAAACACAAAGCGGTGCAGCGTCTTTAATGGGAAGGAAAACGAAACGCGGTTTTCAACGTTTTTTTTTTTACACAAAAATATGGCGCGTATTTGTGTTGACATGTTTCTGTAGCGATGAGCGTTTCCCTTGCATCAGAAGGAGCTTTTGTCAGATGAGAGTGAAAAGAAACTTTTTGAATTACTTGAAACAGCGTTTGGCTGTGAAAGGCTAAAGGATCATGTAGTGTTTCCTTTTCACGACTTTGTTTTGGACGACCTTTGCGGTTGATCTGTCTTATCCAGAGCGTTTTCCTGATTTCGATTAAAAGATAAAAACGATTTATCGCCAACATTATGTGGCATGATCATAAGACCATGCTGCAGCTGGCTGATTCGCTCACCTCGGCATGCTGAGAGCCTGAAGCGGCTCCAGGTGTCAGCAGCGCGACCCGTTTTCTGGTTGATTCAGCAGATTCCTTTGTAACTACTAAACATATTCAATGATCAGGAAACTGGTCAAAAAAATAAAAATAAATAAATGACGTCACTGCACAGGTAGCAGTCTCGGGCCTTGAATTGGAGAATCAGAGTGTGTTCACCACATAAAAATATTGCACGAGAAAGTTTCACAGGCAAAGTATAAAGAGCTGTTTAATGTCCCCCCTTCCTTAAGATGACGTCCCTTCTAATTAGAAACTTTGAAACGACGTAAAACTTGAAAGGACGCTACTGAATATAAAGCAAATTAGAGGAGGTTTTGTTGGAAATGTCTGCTGAATTATTCACGTTTTAATTTAATTAAGGCACAAACCGAGTATCGTTAGCGGATATCTCTACAACATTCTTTTGTAGTTTTTCTTTTCTTTTTTTTAATTCCTTCAGAGCTAGCGGTGATACGCAGGGAGGCCAGAGGTTTATGCTTCTTCACCTCAGCAGTTTACTATACCAACAACTCAAGAAGCGCTTTTTTGCTTACTCCATGCAAAGTTTTTGACATCTTGAGAGACGAAAAAAAAAAATAAAAGAGAAAAGCGTAGCACTTTTTAAACAATCGTTTTGCTTTCGGCCGTCTATTCCCCTTTCCCGTGTTTAAAGACACCCCGGTCCATCCCAACACAACTCAGCTTCGCACGTGTTCAATTATTCATCTCCCTCTGTCAAGAATTCAGCCGTCCCAGCACTTGCCACCATCCCCAACACATTGGCAGGCAGGCCGGCTCATATTTGGCATATGGTGCGGCGCGGGGCTGCTCATCCCTCCCCTACCCTCCCTCGGCCTCCTAGTACATACAAGGAGAACGGCGGCGGAAGCCAGCGAGCGCGTGTACAGCCATCAGTACACTTAAAAACTCCGCTCACCTCCTCGCTGAGTCGCTGGGCGTCTGCCCAGAAAGCCCCTTTGCAACAGGTTTCAAGGTATTCAGCAGATACAAAAACAACAGCGAACAGCTAAAGACTGCAGCGCCGAAGAAAATACAGAACATTTCAGATTGGGAAGAGGGAAGCTGGGCTTGATCTGCACAAAAAATCCACATCTTTATTCCTGTGCTGAATGATGCTACACGTGTGTCTCGGCACCTTGGTTGTAAATTTGGGATCATATTTATAACAACAAGGCAGGGCAAGTGTATTTGTGTAGCACGTTTCAGCAACGAGGCAAGTCAAAGTGCTTTACATTATAAAACCATAAAACAACCGACAAATATTACATTTCAGGGAGATAACAGAAGATGACCTACATACCAAAAGTAATGATGTTTCAGTAAATAGTAGGAATATAACAATCAAAAGCAGCTCTAAACAAAAAAGGGGTTTTAGCCTCCAGTTTTCTTTAAGTTTGTTCCAGACTAGAGGAGAGTAAAAACCGAATGCAGCAGCGATTTGGATCAGCCTAGTTGACATTTCACACAGACCGGCGAAGGTGCTGTTGCAGTAATTAATTTCCCCGCAAATGCGTGAATAAGTTTCTGAAGATCTTGTTGGAACATCAGTTCTTTAATCCTAGAAATGTTCTCGAGGTGATAGAAGGCCATCTTTATGTGTCTCTGAAGGCTCAGAGTCCATCATCCTCCCAGCTCTTGGGCCTGACCTGTACCTAGCTGTAACAACTCAAGCTTAGTTTGGTGACTTTCAGGAGAGACTGGTTGAAAAGGCCAGTCTCTCCATTTGGCCTGATGTTCAAACGTCCTGCATGTTGCCCGATCAGACGAACTTGGAAAAAGAAAACGATCAGAGCGCCAAAGAAGTTCTGGGGCTATTTTTAAAATATGCAATTTCTTTTCCCGCATGCAATTCGACTGGTTTGAAAAACGTCGAAGTTTTTGAAGGAGCAGTGGAGCTTAATGTCATTTGCATAAAAGCGATGAGATAATATGAAACTAAAGTGTCCAAAATTGAAGCTTCTACTTGTAAGCTCTAATTCAATCTAAAAGCTGCAGAGCTCGGTCAGGTAATGTGAGCGACGGACTCAGGGCCACAGAATGATCCTTCACGGCCTCTGGGACGTCACTGCACTCTTAAAGCAGAGCGGTTTTTGTCAAACACATTTCACACAAAACAATTTGGCAGAAAAATTTGAATTATGTTCTTATGATTTAGTTTTGTGCAACAGACCGGCCACCTGTCCAGGGTGTGACCCCACCTCTCGCCCGACACCGGAGATCGACACCAACCCCCTCCTGACCCCGCTGGGGGGACAAGGGTGTTAGAAAATGGATGATTTAGTTTAGACATATTGCATTATTAGCATTTACAGTGCCAAGGCACATCAATTGAAAATGCACCAGCCTACCATATTGCATCCGGCACCATTTGTTTGGCGGACTGCATAAGTTAATATCGCCGTGACGACCGCAGCACAAACCATTGTGCAGCTGTTGTTTTCTGTGGGTTTTGCAGAATGCTGCGGTTGTTGTGAGATGTAGCAACATGCAGTTTTTCATCATCTCACATTGTAATCAAATGGTCGCCCTGAAGGCAGAAATGAGAGAATGCAGTTTTTATCATATCCAGTTAAATTAATACACAGAACATTTCGGCATAGTGTACTTATTGGATTCTTGCCCTAAGCACACCAAGACCGTGGGTCAATAACCTCCCAGAAAAAACCTCAGCATTACAGAAGCAAGGCAAATTTGTGGCCAGTCACATTGCAAATTAAACTTATTTATGTTGCATTTTGCCCTCCAGTAAATTCATTTAAATTCCTAACCAATGCACCGCGTCCTTGTCCAGATCAGATTCATCCAGTTTCCTCTCAAATTAGCCTCACAAATTCAACGTACTTTTAAAAAAAAAGGAAACCGTTGCAGAGAAAGGTATTAGTCAAAGCAAGTGATGTCTCAGACACCCACATTTCACAACCTTATCCAAATGGCCACAATTAGTCATATGTTTATCAAAAAGTCCTTAAAATGAAGCAAACTTTAATTATTTTTGCATTTCGCACCCTTTTGGAAATATGCCCCCCAAACAGCCAATCTTTTCCACCCGTAGCAGCTGGTAGGTGCACTGGTTCAAAAGTGAACAGAGGCTCAGCCGTTTACACGCCACCGACCCGATGAGTTCAGCTGTTGAAGACGTCTTGTTGGAGTCCAAGCGGAGAATCAGAATATGTCGGAAAAGTGATTTAAGACACTTCACATATTTTGTTGCTGTTATGCTGGCTGCTCTCAGTATTTCAGAAACTGTTGATCTCGTAGGACTTTCCTCTGCAACTATCTCTATGCTTCTATCGAGCTGGATTAGACCAGGAAGGGAACTACAACATTCAGGATGCCGGCCCTTCAGGACCCACTTTGGGCACCGCTGCTCTAATCTGAAAGGGTTATATATTAACGATGCCGCACCAAAAAGGCCAGTGAACGTCACTAAAGGGGTCACCAGTCACCGAACCTGTGGTCCATTTGATTCAGTGACCGGGTCTTTGTCACTTAGTGACCTGAAAACGTAGCTACTGTGCGTTCAAGCGAAGTCGAAAACGCTCACGACAGATAAAACGCTCGCCGGTGCCCTGGCGTGAAGCGCTGGCTGCCACCTGCAACGTGAACGAAGCCTGGATTGATGTGGGAACGTGCAGCTGTGTCCTTATGCTAAATCTTCTAGTTGCCCCCGTGATGACTAATAACCGGAGAGCAATTTTGGCTAATAAATAATACATTTAAGAGTCTAATCAAATTGAGCAAATGAGTATGTCTGGAAAACTATTTATCAAAGAACAAACGTGTATTTACAAATACAACACTGGCACAAACAATCAATTATTCATAAAGTGAATACTGGGTAAGTGGGCTTCTTCCCGGGTGAAATGCTGCCATAATTGGAGTGGGACTACTGGAGTGAGTGCTTGTGTGTGTGTGTGTGTGTGTGGCTGCGTGCGTGTGTAGGTGTCTGTGTGTGTTGTCTTCGCCAACACTTCTCCCCATGCACCCAAGTTCCCCCCAAAACACGACAAGAGCAGGCAGCGACGGCTCATTACTGCCTAATGAGTTGTCTGATTAGTGCTGAATATAAAAGCCTTATTGTCAGGCGTTGTATGTTTATTCTGATTAATTATTACACTGAAGTGACTGAAAGGAACCGGCATTAGCGCTTTGCGGCGGAGGAGCTCTTGCGGAAGGAGTAATTGCGCGTATTGACGTTCGCGCGTGTCGGAAGAGACGACGCCGGAGACTAACTGGTTATGTGTAATTGTGCTGCAGGCGACGCTCCGAAAAGGCAAAAGTCAACCTTTCGGGCTCCTTGCCGGCGGATGCTGATGCCTGCTAACGACCAGCAGCTTCTCACCAGACAGGTGGGCAGAGAGGCCTCATCTTTGCCCCCGGGGGCCTCGTTTGCAATTCTTCCTCGGCGTTTGGCCAAGAAATAATGAGGAAAGCGGCGGCAGTAAAAAAAAAACCGACGTTGGATTTCGCGCAAGGTCCGGTTTGAAGGAGGACAGCGTCGTGAAGAGTCAGGAAGACGTCAGACAAGTTGAGGAGAACATCATGGGGCCCGGCTTTTCAAAGACTGCTGGAGAAAGGCACCAGCTCTCCATGTGAGAGGATGGGCTGGATGGATGAAGTTCTTGAAACAAAAACAACAACCAAAACAAAGTAAATTGCAATATTACAGTGCAATTCAGATCACGTGTTTTATTCCCGAAAGTTATAGAAGTTGAAACTGCTCAGTGAGATTCAAGTGCGCAGGTTCATAGGACTAACAATATCATGATCTGCTTCCAACAGTTACGGTATTTCATGAACTACATGCTGAAATACTGGGGCGCTGACAACAACACACCAGCCCGTATCCAACAGTCGGCTCTGAATTTCCGTTTAACCGAACTAATAGCTGAACAACGATTGGAGAGCGAAGCGCTTTAAGAAAATAAAACCTCTTCGACTCCCCCTGTCGGCTCCCGCTCCGACTCACACCGGCCCGCTGTGAAACAGCAAAACCCGCCTGCGGACGCAGCTGCCAAACACAATTAATTACAGCAAAAATAAGTTTTTTTTTCACCGCCGCAACTGAAAATATGACAAACACCTCGAGTCAGAAGTGGAAGCTTATTGTTTGGAGCTGTGGCGCAGCGGCTACACAAACACGCTTGCTCTGAGATAAGTCATGACTCCCCTTTGGCCGCATGTTGAGAGCGTATTCCTGGGCAACATATTAAGAGACTGTTTGTGGACCTCTGGTGTTTGTGATTTAAAGAGGAGAATGCTTTCAGAGCTTTGCCGACCGCGTTCATTCCTCCCTCGCGGTGTTTTTGGCGCGGCGGCAGTGCGTGAGCACATTCGGCTGATTTATGACGGGAATCGTTTTTTTTTTTTTTTTTGTCCCTCTCTCGACCGCCGGGACGTCGACGGGACCCGCCGGGGAAGCACCGTTTCGTCACCTCCTACCACTCAGAACGTAAAGTGAACAGGGTTTGACTTTAGCGGTCGAAATGGACAACTTGCAAAAAACACAAAAACTGATTCGAGTACGTTTGCTTGAGTTTCTGGTACAAATATGTTAGGACACGTGAAATGAGACAACTAGTTTTCATTGAGAAATATGAGCTTGTTTGAAGTCAATAATTCCTTAATATTGATGAAAAAATACTAGTTCCATTCGCAAATTACTTCATGGGAAAAATGTCTTGTTAGAAGTGAATATAATTTGTTCAATAAGTCAATAAGGAATTAAAACAAGCTCATAATTGTTGCTGAAATGTTACTTATAAATGAGTTTAGTCTTATTCCAGGTGCACTAAGATATTTGCACTAGAAACTTGACCAAATATTTTGTGTTTTGGCAGTGAATTAAAATAATAAAAAAAAGAAACTTGCACGAATTAGAACGTCTCTCCTTAAGCATTTTAGCGCCGCTGGCCGACTGAACGCGGAGGAGGCTGCAAAAAGGCTTGTATCAGTTCTTTTCTTCATCCTCCCATTTCTTGATGCATGAACAAAGCCGAACTAGTATCCTCAGACAGGCGCCTGGATCACTTGGCTCGCCGGTGAACATTTTAAATCAAAGGTAATGGGGCTCTTTAAGGGGACTTCTGCTTCATGCCCACCAAACTGTCGATACACCGCAGGCCTGATCGCCGAGGGCCTCTGTTCTTCAGAATAAAGGATTGTATATGTGCTCTGTGTTGGAAGCAGCAGCCACTCTGGGGACATATTGACGAAAACTTGAGCGCAGAACTTTGTGATTTATGGCGCTCCGACTTACTGCCGCGGCTGCAGACGAGCGCAAAGTCCGGACGAGATTTCAGCACAAAGAAAATATTCACACGTCGCGGACAGCCGGCGGGTCTATAAATCAACTTCAGAAGTCAAACCTCGAGATTGGGGCAATTTTTACCTCACACACACACACACACACACCGCCAACTCCTCATCCCTCTTTTCAGATATGCCAACTGTCAATACTCAGTATGAGTCTCTGCTGGAGGTGAGTAATGCGGGAGAGGGGGCAAAAACATTTACAGTGCTGAAGGTCAGCTATCTGCAGCACACTGAATCCTAATGCAGAGATGTGGCTTTTTCTTGACCTGTGCCGCTGGTGGAGAGTAGAAAAAAAAGAACAAAACAGATACATATACATATACATATATATATATATATATATATATATATATATATATATATATATATATATTTGTATCTTTTATTCATTGGGGGTGGGAATCATCAGACTGGACTAGAAGCTTGAATGCTGAAGTACAAAGCCTTGCGAAATATTTATTTATTTCTCTAGAAACCTTTTGACAAATTTGATGTTCTTTTCATTTAACATGAAAGACTTGCACTAAGTTTGTAAATGGAAAGGAAAATTATATGTGATTTTTTTTATTTATTTTTTCTTCTTTTACAAATAATCTGCACAATAAAAGATCAACATTTTTGGACTATTCTGTTTTTTAAATGTAATAATTTCAGATCAGTCAGCTTCATCGTAGATCTCTATTGGGTTTAGGTCTGAACTTTGACCCTTCTGACAATAGTAGACCTAACTGTTCTACTGATGTTTGTTCTCTGTTGCTTTGTTGTCCCAGTGTCTTCATCATCTTCACATGAAGTGATTCACCATTGGCTTATAAGTCTGTTTGACATTGTCAAGAGTCAAAAACAAAAATACAACAGTCCTTTGCTTGCAGGAGTAAATGCTATAATTTTACTCGTAGTAGAAATTAATTTATTCTGCTGTCCAAAAGCATGAAGAAGGTTGATAAGTACCAGAGATTCGCTCCAACCTGAGCCCAACCGCCATCTTGAAACACCATCAGTGAGTCCGCCGCGCCCTTTTCCCCCCAGAAAACCAAACGACCTACATCAGCCTGCTCACTTTTGACCAGGCATCACCCAAAGCTACCTTTAAATCCGTGTTTTCCTGAGTCAAGAGAGGCTGCCAAATAAACGCAGGCGTTTCCTTGACAAACTGAAGGACACAATGTGGTTTCTGTAGTGCAAATGTAGCAGAGGAATCACACCTTTGATGCCACATCAACAGCTACACGAGGAGAAACTTCAGAGATTATTATTATTTTACTGCCTGAATATTGTTCGGTAAGAGCTTAATGGTATTATTTATTTTCTAGACACGGTGCCGTTGTATAGCACAATCAAACAACTGTGTTAGCTTCATTTAGAATAAAAAATGCTGCATATACAAAACTTAACTTAAAAGAAATCTGCCTTGTCAAACTGCCACCTTGAAATTGGCGTCTGTCTCTTTAAGAAGCTCCTGCTCTTCCTGAGACTCCCACTTCAGCATGACATCTCAACAATTCTCTATTGTGCCACTTGCAACCGTTCTTAGGAGCAATGGACTGGAAAGTAGTTTGTATGAAAAGTTCAGCAGGCGAGGAGTTCCACTAATTGCTGCTGCCGCTAGTCTGGAGGTCCTGAGTTGGAGGTGTAACATGACATAAAGCTGAAAAGAACAAGTTGATTTTACATAACAAAATTCAGGCCAGGTTCTAGAAAAGAACCACTGCAATCAACAACAGAACTGCCAGTTTTTTGGGGTTTTGTTGTTGTTGTTGTTATTTATTTATTTTTAAGTTTCATCACTTTGCACAGCTTCGCTTTGCAGGCTCAATGCGTCGGGTCCGTGTTCTGATTATTTGACAACCGGCGTCAGGACTAATTAGACTTGTCAGCTGTTGCTTTTTATTTCTTTTAAAGGTCTGGATCAGGGTGCAGTAAAGTGCCCCTGTCAATCTGAAACCTCTGAACACTTCGTCCTTAACCCTGAATGCCAAGCAGGTTCTCTGAAACCGCCGCTCCATTCTCTCATCTAACAAAGAGCCGCTTTCCCTGAAGGATTATGTATTTAATGGGGTGACTCAACCTTAATGTTAATGCCGTTTAGGTAGCAGCTGATTAATTGCTGCAGCGCTGCGTGCGGTTTCACTTAACTATGTAAACATCTCATGTGTTAGGACATTTGACATTTGTGGGTAAACACTGGCATGCTTTCTCTTTTTTTCTTTCTTTTTTTTCTTTCCTCTCCCTCCTCTCCTTCCCCCAAAACTGCAAACATTTGTTCAGAAACTGGAACCAGTGTGTGGTTTTACTGGGGATGCGGATTTCCAACATGAAAGATGCAAACACAGGAAGAGAAAAGATGTTGTCTCCCCCCCCTCCAGTGGCGTTGGAGTTGGTGGGGATGCATTGCTGTACACCCCCCCCCCAGTCCTCCCTCCCCCGCTGTGACGAACTGGTGATGACACAGCCAGATGTTTAGTTAAAATGCAGATCTCCAGCGTGGGACGGAGGGAGGAGCTGACGCACGCTTCCGGGGTCTTTAAGCTGCCAACTGCTTCCCCGCAGCCGCCGCGCGTCTCCGTAGGATCTCGTGCGATTTGAATTCTGTTGAGCGTTGGCGCTAACGCACGCGCGCGCGCGTGCTTACGTGTGTGCTGAAGCCATCATCCGGCAATTTAAAAAAAAAAAAAAAAAAAACCTTCAGGAACAGTCAGCGACATATGCGGACGTGTGAGGATTGCTACATTAAACATATGTCTGAGCCGAGGTCTCCCGTCGCAGTTTACTCTTTGCGCTCCGCCAGAACAGACTGCACAAAAACAGGCGCAGCACTTTCTTCCTCTCTCTCTCTCTCTCTCTCTCTCACACACACACACACACACACACACAGATGCACACACTGCTGATTCAATGCTTCCATGCAGAGAGTGCTGCTGCTTCTGCTGCTGCTGGGCAGACAGAAACATCTGCAAACCTCCGTTGCCTTGCAAAGGTTTTTACCTGCTAAACTTTCCCCTGCGGTCTAATTGCACATTGATGTGTTTTACTGGGAAATTATTTGCTAGATCGTGCAGTTCATAAATGTGAAACAGGGTAAAAAAATTATACATGGTTTTCCGAAATTCTCAAGTCAGCAACAACCGACAGGCGTTTGTGTTCGGCCTCCCGAAGCGTTTCAGGGGTATGTCTGCAACAACATGCACATGGAGAAGTATCCACTGATTCTCAGGTGGATTTAGAGCCAGACGTCGACCATTTCAACATCTGACCTAAAACAATCAAGGATTCGTCAGTATTTAGGTCCATTCAGCCTCAATGTCCGTATGGAGGAATAATTCCCATATAATGATGCAACCAGCATCATGTGTGTGTTTTCCTCTCTGTAGCGTTTTGAATGCAGGGAAGGAAACATCCTCCCTTCTGAATTCATCTCAACAGAGCACTTCCGTCTGCATTTGCTCTCTTACCTTTACGTGGCAAACTGAAAGCGAAACATCTTCTGTCTTTCTTTCTACGCCGGCTTTCCCCCTTTCCACATTTATCAAATGTACAGCCAACAGTTGTCCTTGCTATATGTTCTTCCACCTCAGCTACAGCTACAATTCCCGACTTTTTTTGAGCTATAATGTTATTCTCTCATCAAAAACATACCTGTAGTGTTGCTTTGATTCTTTCATGTATGTTTGAGAAATTCCTTAATCTCCCACAGCAACCATTCAGCTGTGAAAGGCGCCTGGTTGGAACTAGCGCCGCCTTCAGGGACATAGCTCCTCCTTGGAGCTGAAGTTTCAAAGCAGAAAGCCCTCCAAGAATGTCCCCCACTCAGCTCCTGCAGACTAGCCAGCAGCTATTAGCACGCACCTGGTGGAACTGCACATCTCTTGAGCTCATTATACGAGCTAGTACTCTGAGCAACGCTGCTAAAAATATTGCTGTGGGGTTAATGGAGGAGAGCTGCTGTGATGATTTCAAGGTGTTAAGTTTCTCTTAAATCATCAGATATATACAGCATTTGCACTACAACTGAAGGTAACATTGTCATTTGTGTTATATGAGGCTGGAAAACAAATAGCACCGCCCCTTTAAGGCGGCTGAGCACCACAATTTTTAGCCTTGAGTGTGAATACATTTTCAAAATCTCACACGTGTTTTCCTCAGCTTTACGAGTGCGTTGCTGCTTTGTGTTGGTCTATCGCTGCTCCTGGTTGTTAACATGGCATTACAGCAGAGTAAGAGGTGGGCATGATGGAGGAAACAGCAGCATTATGTGTATGAGATCACATAATGAAGCCTGTCATCTACAAGAGCAACCCCATCATCATTTCGGTTCGCTGGAGCCACCGGTGCCGACTTCAACGGCATCAATCACGGTTTAAAATAGCGAGCACTTGAGGACGAAGAGGCCTCCGGGTGAGAAGCGACGTGCAAAGACAACGCACCCCCTCTTCCCCCGCCTCTCACCCTGTTTCAGCCAGCCACCGCTAAGCCTGATCTCTTTCCCCAAGTAGAATGAGTTAAATAAATGTCTGTCATTAAGGCCGGTGGAGGATGAAAGAGGGCTGGAGAAAATCAAGAGGCAGGTAGGTAGGCGACGGAGGACGACGCTTAGTTACGCCCCGCAGAGTCAGAGTCCGGGAGGGAGACAGTGAGGGCAAGAGGCAGAGAGGGATGACGCCCTGGAGCAGCAGCTTCTCGCCGTTCGTGTCCTCTGGAGTCACACGTCGTGCGTGACAGAGGATGCTGGTGGGGGGTAGGGGGCAGGGAATTTGAGAAAAGGGGAACAAGCAAAAAATAGATTCCAAGCTGTTATGATTAAAGACGAGGCGCACCTAGATCTCTGCGGCAGCCAAACAGTCTCTTTTCATTTGCTCCGTGTCAGCTCATCACCTCCCCTCCCCCTCCTAACTCATCTCCCTGCAACCCCATTTAATCATTAAGGCAGCAAAGAGCACCGCTGCCTGCTCACCGAGTAACAGAAGCCACCCTTCATATCCCCCCACCTCCCCCCCGGCTTCTAATGACAAGCAACAGCTAAAGGGTACTGTGAAATATCTCGCGTCCACACAGGACTCGTCCCCGCAGTCACATCTGTTCCGCATGCGGCTGTAAGGAAGCGGCTTAAGGCTCCTATCAATCCCGTCTGATGATCCCCAAATGGGAATAGTTCGCTGCAAGTCTCAGCTAACCTGCCCTGCTATTTTAACAATCTCCCCTGGGTCTGTTAGAGCTCCATTATGTGTCTGCTGGAAGGAGACATTATGAAGTGCATGTCGAAACACAGAGAGCGTTTTGTCTAAGTCCCTGCAGTGTGGCGTCGCTGCCGCCGGCTCGGCTGGGTTGAAACGCGGGCTCGTTGCTGAACCACGAAGCGAAACAATGAGCAGCAGGGACGGGCGAGGTTTCAGCCGGACTTGAAAACTGGTTTGCGTCTGGCAAAGTGTCTTTGATCTCGACACGCGAGGACAAAGTGGACATGGCATTTCAGTAGCTGCTTGGAGAAGTTCAAAGTCTTTATACTGGACTGAAATGTCTTTTCTTTCTGCTCCTCGAGCTTTGATTTACAAGCTGCTGTTGCCCAACAAAGAGTGCAAAGCCCTGAGACTGACCCTAAGAGCCAATTTGCTTCCTGGAGACATCAAAATACTGGGACGGACCCTTGGGCGTTCGCTGTAACCCTGCTGCCTAACTGGTCCGCCGAGACATCTTTCTGACAGATTCGGACGATGGGTTAGGACAGCTGGAGGGACAGAAACGAGAGAGACGCAATGTTTTAAAGCAGGAATGCTTGGAATTTGGCAAACATCATCATCCACTAAACAACACTGATGGCCCCAAACTGTCACAGTTCCCCAAGTCTCGGTTTTAACATTTCTGCGGACGAATCTCGAGAAACGAAGCGAGACATTGACTATTTTAGATCACGTGCGATTGCTTTTATTATTATCCCAATTCTCAGCAGGTAAGCATTAGCGTGAAGGTGACTAATCCTTTACGGGCATCATAGCTTCAAAACTACTGCCAAGGGTTATCCTTTGGGAGGTATTAACCATTCCATAAAGAGAGCAATCAGGAGTTTAGGCTCTGGTGCATTTTCCTCAAAAGTTCATCTTGAAGTTGTCCAGTGAATGTCGAAGCTTTGGAGAGCAAGCCTTGTTCCTCCACATCAAAGTCATTTGACTACGTCCAAATAAATGCAATTTTGGACACTGGTGCACATTTATGTTGGAACTGGAAAAGGCCCAATTGTTCATAGTGCCCATGGTAAAATGGTCAGATTTGTCTTTGTGTGCTTCTTTCACTGGGACTAAGGAACATAAGCCTTCCACCATCAAACACTTCACACTATTCAGTCCGGCAAGTAGTTTTTCCAAGGACTCGCCAAACCCAAATAATTCAAATCCTGATTGTCAAACAGGAGTAGATGATTGATCAGTTCAGAGAATATGTGTCTATCGCTCTCTAGTCCAGTGGCTCTACGTGAATCAATCCAATGTTCTGCTATGTTGTAGCAATGAGACTCTCCACGCTCTGAAGCTGAGCTGGCCTGAAAGTCTCTGTCGCCACTGACTTTGCTATTCGTTGGCAACTCTGCTACACTATGCGCCTCATTATGCGCCGTTTCCTGCTCTGTGGTTTTATGTGGCCTACAACTTTACGGCCGAGTTGCTGTTGCTCCTAATTGCTTCCACTTCAGGAAACCAACAACTGTTGACTGGCAGTGAGGAAGCGACTGCATAGGTGAATTCAGATACCAGTCCTTTGTTTCCGAGAGCAGTCTGCGTGCATGAGCATGGCTAGAGTTATACAACTCTACAAATCATAGGGGAACCTGTTTGTGTGGGTTTAGAGGGGTGTTTATGTTGCCGTCTTTCAGTGACTTTGCTCAAGTTAACCAGAAATTACTGAGACAACGGAGCAGGAACGCTTGTCTGGTGGGAAATTTCAATGCATTTTGCTAAAAAGCGCAGACTTTGCGCGTTTGATTGTGTAAGCAGACCAAACATTTATGATAAAATCAGAAATGCAACATTACTGCTCAAATAATTTAAGTCTTTCAAATCTGAGTTAAAGAGTTTTGATCACACTATTATTTTGGTTGTGTATCTGTTTTTTTTTCTGTCACGTCAAAGGTTTTTCTATCGTTTTCTAGAACTTTTTCGTCCTTTTCTGACCACTGTTTTTAAACGTACGACTATTTCCCTCAATGGTCTTGCCAAAATATTGTACTTTTATTAGTTTTTTGTTGCTTTTTCTTTTGTTTTTTCTTTTTACAACTGATCAAATCCTAAAACGCATCCAAAACTGCAAAACCCGTTGACTACAAGATTGATCCGTGCGCTCATGTGTGTCAAGTGGCGTCAGATTGAGCTCTGTTTCTTATTTCTTTATTTATTTATTTCGGGTGAAAAGATCCCTGGCTATAGTTCAACAGCGACTCCCAGCAAGGAAGCAAATGTGAGAGCGCGGGTCACGTATGAGGTGATGAGTTTTGTTCTGGAAACTGAGATGCTGAGAAGGTCAAATAGAGCACTTAGACAGGCTGTGCAAACTCACTAAGTGGACAGAGAACACATTTTCCTCCGGCGAGAGACCGAGGTAACACATTGAAGCATTTGCCTTTTAGCACTTTCTGTCACTTGCCAGTATGTTTCAATTGTGTCTGGCCGCCCGCTTCAAACGCCGTGCCCTCGTTGCACCTTTACGAATTTCTGCACTTATGGAGGTGTTTCACAGCCTGGCTTAGAGGATAAAGTCCAAGATGGAGCTGGAATACAGTTTGGAACGTATTTTAAAAAAATTAAAGGGAAAATTCAGAATAATGCAAGCCCCTATTGTGGACAGACTCCATCAGAGTAACACCGTCAACCCACATGCGCTCATTTGTGTGCCTCTGAACAGAGCGGAGATGGAAAGAACAAGACCTCACTCTCAGGAGGCGTAACTGCTTTTGATGACGGGCTCATTTTTTCTGAAGTAGCTGCTGGGCTTTCAAAAAGTCAATATGTCTAGCAACAAACTTGTTAAATTGGCAGCATCAACGCGTGAACACAGGAGTGTTCAAAGCTGAAAGTGTGAAGCCGGACAGGTGCTAAAAAAAAGAAAAGAAAAAAAAAAAGACAAGAAACAAAAACAAAGAGGAAAACAACGATTATAAATCTCAGGATCGAATCGGTTTCTTCCTTCTGTTCTCCATTTGCTCCCTGTGACTCACTTGTGTTCCTTATGTGCAGTGTTTGCACTTTTATGACATGACAATTGACTTGAACAACAAATACAATAAAAACACTTTGCAATTATGCCCACTGAAACCCACGGGGGAGCAGATGTTTCCGCTTTTCTCTCTCTCTCTCTCTCTCTCTTTTTTTTTTTTTCTGGCGTCACGCTGTCGTTTTGTCTGCATAACCTCGGCGAGATTAGTTTTTCAATAAAACCATCCTCTGTAAAGCAAACGCAACTGTGCCCTATTATGGGCGGCGGGATTGCAGTAAAATTCCATCATTCCCCCCCCCCCCAATTCAGTCTGTTGTAGCACCAATAAACCGCAATTTGTTCCGTTCCGGCATAACGGCAAAGAGCAGACGTGACGTTTTGCCATAAGGAGAAGCGCAGCTGCGATTATGCGCCTGAACTGCATGGAGACAGCTGAATACAGATATATCACGGTTTTGATGGACCTTTCATTTTATGCATTGAACGCGTAAGCAATTTTGGAGGGTTCGCCGAAAAAAAAGAAAGAAGGGCATTTGGGGCTCCGTGGCATTTTACGACACGATGATATTTGTATAAAGTCTGTTATGTGGCGATATGTACTTCTGCCATCGACATTTAACTTTGTCTGGCGAAGTGACTGTAAGCTATTATTGTGAGTCCTCCATGTTTGAGTGCTTTGCGGAGGTCGAAGGAAGGTGAAGTCTGCCTTACGAAGCACCGTCCAGCTGCTGCTTCAGCTAGGGTAAGGGGTCAGGGTTAGGGTTACCACTATGAGCTCCTGTTTGAAAAGTTTGCTCCGACATCCCGTATCCATGTGTGAGACTCTGGAGAAAGAAAGCAAGGAAGAAAAATAAGAAGACATAAGTAAATTATTCAACACTGAACAGATCAGTGCTGTGGTTTGAGATCTAAAACTCTTAAAAAAAAAAATTAAAAAAAAACCTGTAAACTGAGTGGTTTTGTACTTTCTTTTGCATCAGCACCATTTTATAAGTAGAAGCATAAGGTTTGACTGTTGCACACCAAATATTGACGACGTAGAATGATTGATATGAATGCAGACCACCACTCTGTAGCAAGGAATTGATCTGCAATGAACATTTGTCTTTTTTTTTTTTCCTCTTCAGGCGTTTGAGCAGACGCAAACGAAGTAGAGAGAAAAAAAAAAAATTAAAAAAAAAGTGTTTTTCTCCCTTTGAAAGTTTGAGTCAAGCCAACTTCAATCATCGCTTTCTGGGTTTGGAGCCGCAGCTGGCCCCGCCGTTCAGCCGGGGTCACCGGCGCTCTGCGAATTGCAGATATTTTGCGCGACGTTCCAGGACAAAACCAAGCCAGGCAAACGAGCTCCAGCCCATCTAATGACAGGAGGAGGGAGGAGGTCGCTTCTCAGCTGCGTCTGCCTCCTTTAATTTTCATCAGTTTTGACAAGCCCATTAAACCAATCTGGCGGCCCAAAATAAATATGTTTGTGCTGAGCTAACGCGACAGGCGGTGATCACACCTCGCAATGTCGGAGGGGAAGGAACTGATTTTAATTTCAAAACGCGGCAGCCGTGGACGACATGCTGGGCATCACAAGCAGGACTCTGTTTTTGCCTTCGGGCTCCTAAACTTCACACGAGCCAGAAAAATGAAAAAAAAACGGTGCAAATTATCAAGATCGCGCACCAAAACAAATACGGTAGATGTCACAAGAATGTGTTTCTTTAACATAAACACGTTGCCTCCTGGCTGGGAAGCAAGTGCCTGCATGTTTTGTATTTTTACTATGTTTGAAAGAATCAAACCAACGTCGTATCTTCTTGTTGCAGTTTGCTCATTCCTAAAGCTCGAGGCATGTTAGCTCGAGCTAGTGCCACGAGAGCCAGCGGTCAGACTGAAAAGATTTAAAAAGAAGAAGAAGAAGAGAGAAACAGACTGAGAAGGTCTGGGAATCCTCAGTGGACCGTGCAGGACAATCGAGCCTCAGCAGAGACAGCAGAGACACTGTCAGCACTCAGGTCCACTGACAGCCAACACCTATTCTTTTCTAAGGATGACATCTTTAGCGGCGGACATTGTCATTCACTGGAAAACCACAGAGAGAGACCACCGCGCTGTCAGCAGTGTTAGCAAAAAAAAAATAAATAAAAAAAAAGTCAGTTTCCATGACAACAGCTGTCTTCAAACTCTCCAGTCATTTCTGTCATAAAAGATGACATAAGTTGACTATCATTATTTTATTTTTTTTTCCTTACTGCTTTTCTCCTTCCTGGGTCTGCTTTGACTCATTTACTTCCTGCGGAGCTGTCTGGTGTGATTACGGCTCCGCTTGTCTCCTCTTCAGGTCTTTCTTTTCTCTTCTCTCCCACTTTTATTGCCTTTGACACCCGTGTGGGCCTCAGACTTGGACGTCCGGGTCAGAAGCGCAACCGATGAGGCTCGAGTGCGTTCGCCTTAGAAGTTAAATGCCTCTTTTCAGGCGTTTTGTTTAATGCCAGAATAAAAACGGTGGATTTTAAACCGGCCCTTGTGGGTTTCTTATTTCACGGCCAAAACTACTGTAATAAATTCACCGACATATTCGACGTGTGTTGATTTTGAAGCCCAATAAGCCCAATTTAAAATACCACAGCTTTATAATAACATAGTATTAAGAAAAGCATCTTAAATATGTCTTTCATTGAAAACTAACAACCGGCTGCTAACAGGAGTTTAAAAACAGTCCTTCCACACATCCACTGACTGTACTGATGAAGAACATAAAAATGTGCCGAAAATCCCAATTGTTGTTGTTTTTGTTGTTTTTTTTCTGTAAGTTTATCAAAAACAAAGAAGCTTTAACTTGGGTCACTCTGGCACTTTCTCTGAAACCCAACTAAAAGATTTGAAGCCATGTTCTGCCAGTTTGGAAATGGCCAACTCTAACTGCACTGTAAGTGCTGCTGCTGTGATATTGATTGCTTTAGCAACTTCCGGTAAGATAATGGCAGGTTCGGTAATGAGGTTTGCTTCGACGGCTAAACGGACGCAGTATTTCTCAAGTTACTGGTTTGGAGTTTATGTAATTATTCTTTTTTTTTTTTTGTCCGTTTCGGCAACAATAAGCGTACGGACTCGTCCGGCTCTGCAGGGTCACGTCGGGACTCTTGTTGCAGCGCATGCTGCTCTACCGACCATCAAAAAGCTTAACATGTGGCCTAAGTAGGTGCATCCACCCGAACCGGATAGAATTATTTTTGCAATCAGTTTGATTATTGTTTCATGTAAGTCTGCTGTTTTCAAAAAAGCCCCAGAGATAAAAAAACACACCTAACAGCAGGCAGTTTAAAAGGATTAACAGCACTAATGAGAACAGATGAGGCATAATTTAGGTTTAAGAAATAACGAGTAAAGTCGCCGCCAACTTTTCAGGAGCCTGACGTGTGACAATCCTCTGCCGAAAGCGAAAATTTACATCTTAAAAGGAGTCAAACACTCGCGCAATGGCCGGCACAAACAAAAGCCATGATCACAGAGGAAAACAGTGCTGACTGGGACCTTCCTTCTGTTTAATATTTAATATATTTAAACATGCTTTCCTCAGTGTACCAGGACTTAGATGCAAAGTAAACAAGAATAACTTTGTCGCGTTTCTTTTTTCAAACAGAGAGAAGGCAGGGAGACGTGGCCTCAGCTTCCAGCTTGGAAACGATTCGTCTCCGGATCCTTGACTGCCTTATGAAACTTTTTTTTTTTTTTTTTTTTTTTATTGTTCTTTGTTTGCCTCCAATTCACTGAAGATATGAGGATAAAATCTATCATCTGATAAGTAAAAGATGTGGAAGACTTCAAAGAAATAAGAAGGCAAGGTTGAGGTGAAACGGGGTCTTGGGTAAATATTCAGTTATTTTCCCCCCCAAACCCTTCCTCTCCCCGTCTTTATTTGCCCTGCCTTGAGTAAATGTCAGGCTACGCTAGGAACTGGCAGTAACAGCTCATTATAAAAAGTCTGAAACTGAAATATATCTCACCTCTTCCTCGCCAAGATGCAGCAGAAGAAAATTTATTAAATAAGCCGAGTCTGATATCTGCACTGTGCCATAAATGCAAAGGCTATGGTTAGAGTAAAAAAAAAAAAAAGAACTTTAATGGTCCACCAGCAAAACAGAGGCCGATGCCCCGTACCAAACGTGCAATTACAGTCACTTTGTGTCTTGTACGATAAAATGAATCATTACCACTGCAGCATGAAAGAACATAATCTGGCCCGCTCCCAGCCATTCCCCAAGGGGGCCTGATTTGCGATCGCATCTGAAGATAGACTGCGCATTCAATCAACAATGCAGCTTTCAGCTTTCAGGCCACCCTGCTGAAACGCTTGAGGGATACACGAGATCAATAAAGATAAATTAATTACTACGCCGCCGAAAGGGAATTCTGCACGGCCAGAGTTACTATAGAAACACAAAACCGCACGGCAGGCACCGACGTGGTAGAGACAAAAAAAAAAAAAAAAAAAAAAAATGTAATAAAATAAGAAGTACAGGGGGTGATGGGGGATGGAGGGGGCAATATCCGCGCCATGACAAACAGGGTCCCAGAGAGGTCTGTGAGTCGCCTGTGGCAAGTCATGATCATTTTGCTGCACCGATGACATTAAAAAATAGCCACCGGTTTGATGCAGAGGAGCAGCTGCTTCCATGAGAGACATTTTGCAGCCTGGAAACTGCAACCACTCAAGCAAGAAAAAAAAAAAGAAGAGGAGGGGGGGAAACAATGATGTTGAGCACAAAACAACAAGTTTATAATATGAAGCCAATTAGAACAGAAAGTGAGATGAAATGAGAGGAGGAAGGAAGAGACACGCATGTGGAGATGCAGTGCAACGTTTTCAATGAATACAACTTTTTTGATATTTTGTCATGTTACCGCCACAGATTTTTATTAGATTTTTTTTTTTTTTTTTGCATTTTTTTCAAAGTAATACGTAATTGTGAAGTGGTTTCAGATGGAAGCAGGAGAGAGAAGCAATAAACAGGCTCCAGATACGGTCGAATTTCGGAATTTGTTATTGAGAATATAACTTTAGTTAGCATAATTATAGAGACAGGTAATATTAGATGTAGCATGAATTTTTAGGAGTAGCCTTGTACTCTCGGCGAACTTGGATAAAATCCAAACTGGGGCACCTGGTGACTCTCTGAACTTGCATACATTGCTAGGGAGGAAAACTTAGATAAAACATTAAAGGTATAAGAAAAGTCTTCTCCAAAGTATAATCAAACATATTAAGCTATTTCCTTAAGCATTAAACAGCATGTTTTGAATGAGTTAGTTTTAAATCATATTACTTGCATGCAATTTATATTACTAAGATACAATAGGATTATTAAACCATTATTTTTACTCTTAAAACTATTTCAGGTATTTTCAAAAAGAGCTTTTCCAAATTAGTCAATCTTGCAGTTTTAAATCCGAACGTATAATTAATATTTGTAGCATTAGATTTTGTTTCAGTACACTAAACACTATCTGCCTGAAGCACTGAGGCAGAAGACAAAACAGACCTTGGTGGATGTCATAAATTCTGGTCTGGGAGGGTCTGCAGGAGACACCTGGTACGGCAAGACCCAGTTTGACAATCCATATATCTGGCTCTTTAGCAGGAGGTAATAAAATTAACATTGGAACAGCCCTGCAAGGAGAAGGCACCTTCTAATGCATATATTTAAATGAGGGGAATACACATTCTTATAAAAAGGTTTGTTTTACAGAAGAAGTTTGAATCTCTTTGTGCTGAGTGAGAAATTTCCAAAATGCATTTTGTTTATTTTCTATTTCTGTTTTTCTGTTTCAACTCATGCAGGTAATTCTATGTTTGTCATGTGCTGGACTTTTTTGACAAACAGGGTGTAATGCTGTTGTAACATTCTGTATTGCATTGAATTCTTTGGATAAAACTCTGGAAATATCTGAAGTCAGCGGTCGTATGATTGTTCTCTGAAACTCCACTGTACACGCAGAGTTCCTGGAACCCGGAAGATCAGAGGAAAATAACGAGCAAGTAAATATAAGTAGATTTACTCCTCTGATTTTCAACATTGTTCTTATTTTATCTTTTTGCTTTTGAACTGCACCCAATAATGGACTGCTTTGTGTCGATCAGTCACAGCGGATCTCAAATTCAACAGGCCTTGGTGGTGTTGCGGTAGACAAGAAGCCCCCAAGGGGGTATGAATACTTTTCCAAGCCGCTGTGCAGCAACTGGGCCCCTGGTCCGTTTGAGCTCATTTCTCTCGGTGAGGTCGCGCCGCGGCCTTGGCCTCGGCTGCGAGCGAATCTCTCGTCTGCAGAGCTCATCTACAGGCGCACGGGCAGCAGCGCAACCGGCTGCCTCGCCTGCCTGCAGGCCACATTTGCTACAACACTAATATCACAGATGCATCCAATGAATTCCTAAAGAGCACAATCAAGAGAGAAACAACCCCCGACGCTGCCATCACCATGCCACTTGCCTCCCCTCTCCCCCCTCCTGCTACTTACAAAAGCAATATTCCAAGTTGTTGTTTTGCTTCCATCAAATTTTCCATTAAAAGTGACATTTCATCTGAATCAGGCCCTTGGGGTGCAAACCCAGACAAAAACCAAAGAAGGTAAGGGATGGGGTAATTCTCGCACTTACTAAAGTTTGAGCACACACATGCAGGCCTGTGTGTTCACGTCCCTCTGTATACAGTGCGCGGCCCTGCATACAGAGGGAAGGCTATTATTTGCAGACGCTGACGCAACATCAAAGCAATTACATGTGTCTCTGCATTCAGCTCAGTTATTAAAGCAAACAGCGGACCGCACCAGTTATCTGAGGTGTATAAACGTGACAAGGTTCTGGAAACCCTCACCGGGTGTTGGCTTCACACCATCGAAGCCAACCAGTGAAGCCAATTTACAGGTTGGGGTTTGAGTGACCTGTGACAGTAAAAAAACCCCAAAAAAAACAAAACCAAAAAAAAACGAAGAAGAAAAAAACAAGAAAGCGGCGGCGTCCATTGCTGGGTTTGAAGTCATTGATAGAGGATGAGGAAGAACTGCCATATTCTGACAACTGTTCTATTCATACTTACTTATTCCTAAATGAATAAATCAAATCAGCAGTATGCCTCACAGAGCGCTATCTAGGAAATACAGCTTGGGTTTTCACTCATCGCAATATCAAATGATCGTATTCTTCAATATCATAATCACTTGCTTATGAAGTTATACATGTTTTATTTACCATCATTTAAAAGTCTATGCTCCAGTTCCTGTGCATTTAGCCACTTGAATGAACTTGTACAGTCCTGGCGTGTCGGTGCAAAAAGTCTTCAATTGGTCTGAAGTGAAAGTTTCAAAACTTCTTAAATTCATCAGAAAAAAATCTTAAGTTGAATGTGAGACCTTATGTTAATCACAGTTCTTAAAATTTATTAGCAACTATTTAGTTGGTAGTACCACATTGCTAGCTAGCCAGTTAGCACAGTTAGCTAGCTGGCTAGCTGAGTCTGTTAAGGGTAAGTGTAAAGTTTTCTCCAGTTTGCTAAGCAACGGCTCCCTTCTGTTGCCAACCCACGATGCTACGCTAGTAGCTACCTTAGCCCATATTTTATACTGCGCTACAAAATATTTGCCTTGCTTTTGTGCATTCCTGTCATGACATCGGTCTTAAACGTCATTCATACCGACAAAAAGCCACTTTGGAATTAAAAACGAACGGGAGGAACCACTAAAGCAAACCTTCTTCAGGTGGAACTCGTCACCAGCGGAGGCGACTCACACATGCTTTGACACAATTTTCAAAAGGCTTTTGATTATTCAATTTAAAAGCCTCATAACCTTGCATTCTACTATTCCCATTAAGCAGAACCTTTCGTTTGGCGAGAACTCGCTTTTGAGCTTTCGAAATGAAATCGGTCCAGAGTGAAAGAACCCGCACGCTTCGGGTTCAGCGAGGGGAAGCTAAAATACTCGGTGGTCTCGGTAAACAGAGCAGCGGCATTAAAACAAGCATTTGTCTTTTGAAAGGACGGTTTGTGCGTCACGACGCAACAGTGGGTGTTCTGAAACCGTGCAGAGGCCGTGTTAAGAACCGCTCACACATCTGCTGTGACCTTTACCATCCATCCATCCATTTTCCGTCACCCTTCTCCCTAATGGGGTCGGGAGTTGCTGGTGCCTATCTCCAGCTGCGTTCCGGGCGAGAGGCGGGGTTCACCCTGGACAGGTCGCCAGGCAACAGAGAGAGACAAACAGGACAAACAACCACGCACACACACACACACACCTAGGGAGAATTTGGGAAGACCAATTAACCTGACAGTCATGTTTTTGGACTGTGGGAGGAAGCCGGAGAACCCGGAGAGAACCCACGCACGCACAGGGAGAACATGCAAACTCCGTGCAGAAAGACCCCGGGCCGGGAATCGAACCCAGGACCTTCTTGCTGCAAGGCAACAGCGCTACCCACTGTGCCACTGTGCAGCCCGCTGTGACCTTTACCTTCCACCTTAATTTCCATTGATTCGGTTTTCCTGAGAAAATAAATCAATCAGAAACTCTATAAAAAAAATTGACACAACAGCCCTGAACGCATCAGCAGTTAGGTCTTCGACTTGTCAATTGCAGGTATAATGAGACATCTTATGAACAGCCTGGCTATTACTCTTGCTGAGCAGAGTGCGTGTGTGTGTGTGTGTGCGTGTGTGTGTGCGTGTGTGTGTGCGCGTGTGCGTGTGTGTGTGCGTGTGTGTGTTTATTGGTTCCCGTTCTTGTGTGTGAGCATTTGGCTCTCGTCTGCACTTTTTATTTCCTTTCTTTCCTCCGGATAGAAACGGGGGATGCGCTCCGGAGAGGAGAGCGGAAGTTTGAACTCTTCACCTGTCATGTTCCAATTAGCCTGATCTCTCCCTCGGCTCATTACGCTCAGGGAGGGTTAAAGGTGCAGAGCGAGAGGGATCGATAGCGCCGGCCAAGTTCAACTTTATTTAGATAAACCTTTGTTAGCTAAACGCTTACTTTCAAAAAAAGATTTAGAGGTACAGCATGTAACAAGGGGGTGGGGTGGAGGAGGGATGAAAATAAATAAAAGCAAGTCTAATTTTTATACGTTTCATCCCCAACCAGCAGCTCCAAACCCCGAGACCTGGAACGCTGCAGAGGAAAAGAAGGAATAGTCTCCCTAATGCCTCTTATTAATTAAAAGATGTGTCAGCACATTCGCCAGTGACAGAAGCAATAAAACAAAGTGCTCCTCCTCATTTACTTCACCTCCCAGCAGTGCGAAAGGAGAGAGCGTCGCTCCTCTTTTAATATCTTTTCCTGGGGAGCAAACCGGTGCCACATGCCGCAGTGTGTGGCGCCGCGCACACGCGCGCTCGCTCGCTCTCCGGCGAGCCAATCCTCCCACCTGACAGCCTCGGCGTACGACTCGCGGCGTCCAACTGCGCGCGCGCGCGAGCTCCTGATTAGGCAAAACAAAAGGAATGTTTTGGAAGGCAAACGAGTGGGAACCGGGCAATTAGATGTTTCAGTTCTACTGATTGAGGATGACAGGAGCAACACACTGCGCGAGGCCTCAAACATTCAGGGACACACATACACACACATACACACACACACACACACACACACATACGCGCGCGCGCGCACACGCAGAGCTCTTCCACACACCGAGGCGAATACGTTGCTTCATTTACTGCAATGCCAAATTGGATCTGATAGGCAATTAATGGTGTAATTGGCCGTTGGAGAGGTTGCCTTCTCCCTGGAGGGGAGCTGGTTCCACTGGGCAGTCAAGAAGAGAGTGAAGGATGTGTTTCTGATGGAGCCGGGCCAAAACAGAGAGGAGTTACTCAAGTTTCAGAGCGACTAAAAACGCCCAAAGCAGCACGAGCGGCGTGCTGCTTTAGTTTGGTTCTCCAAACTAAGACACCGACATTTAGAGCAATCTGCAGATTTGTTTTGTTTTGTTTTGTTTTGTTTCGTTTGTTTGTTTAACGTGTCACCGAGGAACGAATTAAGTTCGGAACTATGAAATTGTCACTTCAAGAATCCAAGATAATTTACTTACTTAAGATTTCTGCATTTCAATTTGGTAAGCATGATGTGCATGATTGCAGCCAAGTAGCAATCATGCATATCTGAATCATTCTACAAATGATCGTTTTAAGCGTTCTACCAAAACTGCATAAATAAATAGACTTCTGTGTTTTTTCTTGCTTTATTCCGAGAGACAATTTTTACCCAAAGGTCACCACAAAATTACTCATCAGTCTTCCCCAATGAAGGACACATTAATAATAACACTTCTAAATTGCCACGCTGTGCTGCTTTCGCCCATCTGACAGCGTGGAGGCTTCCAGTGAAGTTAGCAATCCTGGATCAGAGCGGCTACAGCAGCTCACCAACTTAGTGCCAGAAAGATAAATGTAACTTTATAGCAGCAACAAGGAAATTCAACGCGCCGTACAAACAACAAATTCTCATCGGCTTCAGGAAAAGGTTCTCCACATCTTACATGCGCACTCCACGGCACGGTCAACCCAGTGGATGCAGAGCGAGAATCAGACCAACTTAAGCAAAGTAAAACTGATTCGTACAAGAGGAGAACATGTACACTCTGGAATTCAAATTTTTCTTAATTGTGAACGCCTGCCCTGTTAGTGAGCAACATACAGCCAATTATCGTTCTGAAAGTGCTGCATTGATTTAATCGTTTCACCAGTTGTAAGTAAATTTCGCCTTCACGTTGTTGTACTTTATGAATTTTAGCGTATATAGACAAAGGGACAAAATGTTCACTAAGTTCATCCGTTATTTATTTTGAATTTTTTGAGCATTGCAGGAGCAGGTTTCAGGTCTAATTGATAGTTTATTGTTTTTAAATTTAGTTTTTTTTTTCCTCAAGGAGGCGCCGTGCAGTCCCGCAAAAGCCAAAATAATTAGGCCATCAGACTGACGACTGCAATAATTTGATGCTGGATGTGATTGTGTTCTGCAAGCGGCGGAACATTTTACTTATTTATCAAAAACTGTTTAAAACCTGTGAATTCTCGCTTCATTGCCGAGGTCATTAATGTTTAGGTCCATCCAAATCCGTGTGACAGAATGGTTTCTTCTACATAGTGTAATTCAGCACTTTTTGAGATCAAATATTATTTAAATGTATTCACAGAAGCAGGGTCAAGGCAGCTGCGATGCTACAGCGTCTGTTTGCACCGTAATTAGTTTTTTTATTTATTAATTTTTCATTTCAGGGCTCTGCTGAAGTGAACACTTGAGAGAAGCTTTGGAAGTGTGTTTTATTAGCTGACTTTGTAATGGACCCACTGACCTTGCTGTACGTTAATGGATGCACATATCACACAGGTAAAGTTGCCTGCTGCTTATGATTCTGGCCAGAGAAACTTGTGAATGCACCAGGAGAAATCCTTACGGTTTGTTTTTTCACTCTTGGGCAACTTAGTTTGAGCAAATATTACATTACCTACATGTACGTTAAATTTGAAGTTTGTTTAAGGTGCATGGAGTGCCAGCGGATACGCAGAGCACCTTGAAAAAGAACATAACCGTGAACGTCAGTAGATTTTTTTTATTTTTTTTTTGAATACTTCGAGCTACACACATATAAAGTGGTACGTGTGTAAAAGATGTGTGGTGTAATTATTTCCTTTCACAAATAAAATTAAAAAAATAAAATTAAAAGTTTTTGTCCCAAGCACAAAGCTGCCTTTACCAATATGCGTCACTCTGGGGACGATCTGGTCAGGGTGATGAACATTGTGTGTTTTTATTTGTCCAACACTCAGACAAATGAAACCAATAAGCATTTGACCTGAGGACCGTCTTCCACATTCCCACTGCATGGCTTATGACAACACTAAATGGAAATCTATTCAGTGTTAATAAATACCTTCTAACCTTTCTGAGGAAAGGTTAGAGTTCCAACGTTCATCCAATCAAAAAATTTCTCCAGTCCTCGGGAAGCTGTCGCAGCCATTTCTCAGACTAAGGCTCTCCTTGGTCCTAAAGATACTATTTACTAACTGATGCCCAACCAAACCACTGACACCTTCACAGAACATCCTTCATTTTCTCATGGGTGGATTTCATTTGCCGCAGTTCTCTGGACATTGGTTTGGTTCTGTCTGTTTTGTGTTCTGGTGCTTATATTTGAGTGTTTTGTTCCTTTTCTGCGTACTTATGTCAAGTTCGTGTACCAGAAATAATTTGACAGTAATTGTCTGAATGTGCAAGCAGGGACAGAACGGCTTTTCCTGGGTGGATCTCAGGTCAAAAGAGACAGGATGAAGAGAGACTCCATCCTCCATCGCCTTTACAAGCGGCTGGTAAGACAATCAGGAAGGAATGGTTTATTCGGCAGTGGTGGTTTCTCTGTCGGGAATTTTTGAAGCTTTGGCGCAGATGTGTAGACGGTCAGAAAAGCATCCGTTACCAGGGATTGTTTCACCCGCGGGGCTGTGCATAGAAGGAAATTCTATACTCCGGAAACCAACAATGGTGAAGCCCCAGGGAGCAGGAACTCCATTACTGAGGTAAGCTGGCATACATTCAAGCACTACAATGATCTGGTTTCACCATGGGAAAGTGCATAATCATCTTATGTATAATCCTTAATTCAGCGGCCGAGTAAACAGCCCCGGCCAGCAACAGGGCACACAGAAGGCAGAAGTGCCTCAACATCCACGAGGCGGTAATCAAATGAGGTCCATCAATCCATTGCCTTCCGCTTAACCCAGGGTCGGGTCACGGGGTTCAGAGCCAGTAGAGTAGCTTAGAGTCCAGGCAGAGGCAGAGTGGTCAGGATGCAGAAAACCGGTCAAGCACACCATCGGGAACGATGACATGGAGGACCTGAAGGAAGACTATCAGGAGGACGACGACGGATGGCGGCAGAACTGATGAGAGGCATCAGAAATCAGCAGCCAGCGTGCGCAGGACGAGTCACAGGAGAGAGCAATGAGCTAATCAACCAGTAAGGAGCAACACGAACCGCTGGAGGAAACAGGGAAGTCAGAACGTTTCACGTTTTAGTTGTGTTTACCGGATTGTTTCTGCTTGTGGGGTTTGAGTCATCAGGCTTTTTTCCCTCAGCTCCTTAGTAATTCTCCCCTCACAGGTGCTGTGCATTATGCAGGTTTCGCTCACCTGATTCCACAAACGTATGAGCCGTTGTCCGCTCCGTCCCAGTGCCAAGTTTGTCTTTGGATGTTCGTGGAATGTTTCTTTTTGTAAGTTTTCTAAATAATTTCAGTTCTTGACCCCCATCTGCTCCACAAATCCTGAAAGTGACTTCTGAAGGCAGTTGCTTGCACTGCGTCTTATTTATGGTGGCTACATTTTAAAGATTGTTAGAGTTTGCTCTAAATTAATAGTGTAAAGTATAGAGTTCTGTCTGCGTGTGTGTGTGTGTTTGTTGTGTAGGGATGGTACGGCTCCTTTCAGCGAAGCTGTCAGTCAGAAATATGATATTAATCAAATGAGCCTCCGGTGCCAGGGCCATCATATGGAAGCAGGTGATTGATGAAGGGCGAGCCTCCAACATGCCCCGCAGCTCCGGAGCCATACATTCATCCCCCCGGGGCATTTTAAATGGTCTTGACCTTGCAATCATCCCTCCCACCTTACCTTTCATCCTTTTATTACTTTTATCCCCTCCTACTTTGAGCCGCTCTCTTCTCCGAGACGGGGAGCTAATAAATAAAGAGCAGGAACCGCAGATGCCGGGCACCTGCACCGACCCCCCCTGTCACCCCGCCGCCCCTTCACCGCCCTGCTGCTGCAAAACCGTCTTCAGATGCGTCAGCAGAATTAGAAATGCACAGTCTCATTACCAGTCTTTCCACAGGCCCAGAGACTGGGAGGGATTCTTCTGTTCCACTGGAGCCACTGGTTATCAGTCTTCTAGGTGTAATTAGGTACTCTGAAACGGGCACCAATTTAGACGTTTGCTGAAGACTCATCCACACAAATGGAATCAGAGGTAGTAATCCTTTGGATGCTGCCAAACTTGTCAGTTTCGATCCCCCGACAGGGAAACTGTAAACAGATTATCGCCGGTTGCGTCCCGGGTGCGGTGGAGCTGATATTTCAGACGTCACAAAGCACCAGTCGCGTAATCATGCTAAGAGTTCACTTTGCGCGGTCACTGAATGTTTTGAGTCAAAGACACGGGATGTCTACCTGCAAGGGAACTGAGCTGCTTGTTTAGGTAAGCAGGTTTGTGCACGTGCACAAACGTTGTCTCCACGGGGAGACGCTATGGAAAGCGGACACCCTAGCAACCGCGCGATTTCCTGCTTCGCATGACGCCCTGCTGTCCAAATGATGCATGGATGATGTGCCGAACAAATTCCCTTCGGCCTGCGGCGTGTCAGCCGCATCTCCCAGAGGGAGGCAGGGGGGGCGGAGAGGAGCAGATATGCCTCGGCTTGGACTGGCAGGCGGACACGGTGAGGGGAAACGAATGAGCAGATGGAGAGTTGCAGCGCAGAGAGTTTTTCACGTCCCAGCGGTGACATTTGACCACTCGGCTTTGATGTCCTTTCTTTAAGCCGCGCTGCCTCTGCAAACAGAAGCATCCACAGGTGTGCCGCCGGGACATAAAGCGGCCAAAACAGGAAGCTTTGGAAGCTCGGCTGAATATTTGCGTCTCGCGAGGAGAACGTCTCCGAGTTTAATCCTCCACTATGGGCTACAGCGGGGAGTATGCAAAACCAAGGAGTAGCAGCAGAATTCATTTTCTAAAGATGCTTTCTATTATTTATTATATATATATCAGTATATATATATATATATACAAATGCAGGAATCTAGAGGTCTCTTTGAAACTGTTTACAAGCCTCCTTGAGGAGAGATCCGGGGCTGGAGATGAGCCAGAGCCCATTGGAGCGGAGGGGAGTCTGGCAACTCTGAGCTCTGCTGCACTGAGTTTGGCTACCTGAGGAGCTAACCCCAGTGGAGTGTGTGGACTGACTTCTCCAAAAAAACACTATTTTCTGGAAAAAAAAAAAAAAAGTTGCATAAATCCAGCTCTTTTGTAAGTTAGAAACAATGCTACTATGCTTGCACTCCTGGATTTCTTTCCACCTTTTTTTCTCCACAAACTTTAATGTGGTTTTGGAGAATTTTGTCTTTTTTTTTTTTTTTTTTAATAGACCAGCACAAAGTGGCACATGAGTGTGAGTGGAAGGCCAGTGATGCACGGTTTTTAAAAGTTCTGCAAATAATAATCTTAAGCAGTGTGGCATACGGCTATTTTTACCTCGCTTTGCTCCGATATCCCAGGACAAAACCTAGTGCAAACCTGCAGGACCGATCCAATTCATGAATAGAGTCCAGCTGTGTGTAACTGAAGGTGATTATAAATCCATGGCCGTTGAACTAAACTGGCGTTGATCAGAGAAGCGTTTTAGGCCCCGTTTCAGTAAAACCACACCAGTTTTGTTGACCTGGCACATCCTGAAACCAGATTTCGGGTTTGATCTACAGCAAAAACAATGGCGGGTAGCATTGTGCTGTGTTGTGCGGCTTATCCTGTTCAGTATATGTGATTTAAGGACGTTGTTTGACTGTTCAACAGCATGCTAAAATCACAGAGCCATCTAGTGGCGTGGCATAAAAACTACAGCGGATTCTCGGGTCTTGGTAGGGACCAACTTTTCCCCAGTCAACATCCAAATTTACCCTCAGTTTCCAGAAATGTTCTTGCGTGAACGTAGTCTCAGAAAGCCATATTATGCCACGTTTCAGGAAAAGTCAGCTGGTACTGTGTTGTCGGATTTTCTGCTGGGTTGTAAAGCCAGACTTTGCGTTTCAATATGGACGCATCTCGTGGAAAGTTTCATTTCACGAGACACGAATGTAAAGGTGCAGCTACAATCAATGCTTGAAACTACAAACTAAACAAGCTAAAAGTGGTGTTTGCTTACAGAATGTAAAGCTGAAAACGATCTTCGTAAGATGCACTGCAAAATATCTTACTGGAACGTTGTCACCTCGGGTCTGACGACAAACCCGGCTCTGACCAGGTAGATCCAAATCGACGGCTCAGGAGGAGGAACGTTATGGGACAAGATATCTGGACTAAACATGTCTGTCCTTTTTGGAAGAAGAAAATAATCCATCTACAGTTCTGTTTGGCACACAGGAAGAGTTCACCGTCTCTTCATACGAGACCAAACTGCAACTTGGTGACCAACATGAAAAATGTCACGAGTAGCAAAAGAAAAATCTCACACCCTGAACTCGCCACTCCCCACCACAAAACAGATTGGAGGCAGTTTTCATGTTTTTCTTCAACTGTCTGAGACAAACCCCAACAGACCGGCAGCTGGAGCTGCAGTAAGAAATGATTCTCCTACTAGCTCCGACTGAAACGGACAGCATGCTCTTCTTTTTCTCTGCTCTTCAGTTGTGGCCTCCATCCATTTATTATTCCCACTTCATCCTGTCCAGGGTCACAATGAGCCTCAGTGTTTCCCAGCCAACTGTGTGAGACTCGGGGAAACTCCCAGCAGAGCTGGCTAAGGCCATCGGTCTGAATCACAGCTCAACACCTGAGACATGTCTGAATTCCTAATTCCACCTGCAGATCATTTCAGTTTTTTGTTTTCTTTTTTTTTTAAAAGAAATGTACTTTAAACTCACATCTCGGCCTGGATGAAAAATTGCCTCAGTAAGTGTTGCGGTAAACGCTAATATTGTTGTTTTGATGCCATTTTCAGGTAACATTTTCAGTCTTAAAAGTTTTTTAAGACTTTTAGCTCCCTCTTTTATCCGACACTTTCCCCTTTCCTCCTCCATGCTTTTAAGTACCGTCACATACAACGGGGGGAATAAATAAATATAAAACCTGGGCTCTTCATGCACTCCCTACACATCATCACCATCATCATCATCTGCGTCTCACCGTCTCTCCCTTTTCGTTCGATCTGTACTTTCATTTTGCAGATGTTTTTTTTTTTTTTTTTCCCCTCAGCCTTTCCTGCTAGACATCTGAGCTAACAATCAATCCCATTTCATTCCGGCGAGGGAACGAATGGAATTCCAGCTGAGGCTGTGGCAGCAGGCGAAGAACAAAAGGTTTTTCTGGGCACGCCGCCGCCGCTCGCCCCGCCGCTCGCCCCGCCGGCCGCCCCGCCGCTCGCCCTGCCTCTGCCTCGCTCTGCCGCAGAGACCGGTACCTGCTCCGGATCCCCGTCGCCTGCTCACAAACACGCAGGGCTCCTCCAAGATGAATGGACGCCGTGACCTTTCTGCTGTCAATAGAATGCGGGTCTGTACGTGATCATCACGGGGTTAGACCACTGGCATCGTCACTTCCACCGCGTATTTCTCTCTCTGTGGAGTTCTGACTCCGCGCCGCGGTACGACTCGCTGCATTAATAAGTATTTTTATAGGAAGCCTTAAATGAAGGCGATTAGAGCTGATGCGGTGACAAATAACCTGCGATCCCCGACAAAACAAGCCGCAAACATGTCTGACAAGACGATCAACGCGACACGAGGAAATGTTGGATCTCGCATCGACAGGAACGGATGTGATTAACGCAGCACAAAGAGAGTCATCAAACCTTCGCCGCTGCTGGGTTTTCTCTTGCAGACGGTTACATAAGGAAAAGGAAAATGTAAATAGAACCAAGTCGTTGTAAAGAATCTGAGAAATGCATTGCATTGAGGCACATTTAAGCCAGAAACGTCAATGTAGCTTAAGGGATTTTATGTCCAACTCCAACACATAGTAGCAGATAACAGAAGTGGATGGAAAAGAGTGTAGGATTTTTTTTTTTTTTCTTTTTCTGTCCCATTCAGCTAATACTGTATAAAAAGCCTTTTGCTTAAGTCAGTGCTGTAGGAGAGCTGGAGGGAAGATGGGAAAAATTTCAATCGACTGAATATTTTTTTTTGTCTTAAAACACAAAAATCCGGTCTGTTTTTTCAATCAACATTATAAAGTGGGAGCTAAAAAGATCCATTGAAATGTTTTGTGCCAAAACTCATTTTTCTGAACGGCTGCCAGTCGGGACGCTCACTTGCTCCTTAAGGCAGCACAGCAAGCACAAAATGGACACGTTTCTGACAACAAGAAAGGTCAGAAAGGTCCTTTTGCTAAACTAATGCAATAATTATGAAATGGTGAATAAAAGCAATGAAAAACATGCAAAAAGGCCAGTGTTCCTTTTCATATTTTGATATTAATATTTGGGTTTTGAACCTAACCCTTCAGAATCACAATTGTAAAATATGTGATTTCTAAAACAACATGTTCAGATGAATCAAACATTTGAAGATGACAAAAAAAAAAAAAAAAAAATTCTGCCGCTAAGCTTTTCAGTCTTCGCTCGTTATCCCCGCTCACGTCCACCTTCAGCCGCTTCACAGGTTGGGTGTGGACTGACTGGCCCGTTTCCCTGCCTGACAATGGAGGCTCAGTAATGGATAAAATAACATATTAATAGCCGCCTCGCTGCCTCGCGGCTCAAAGATGTGTTTCATTAAAATCCAACCGAGATGTGTCAACCAGAAATAGCAGGAAAATCGAAGCAGGAGAGAACACGCCTGACAGAAGCAGCGACGCTGTATCTCACAGTACGTTCGCGAGGAATTACAAGTGGAAGAAATACAGCCGAGAACACATGAACTTTAATCCACCGCGTGACTTTGTGTCTGTTGAAAACAATGAATAAATAAAACGATTCTCTTTTTACTTTTCACACATGTAATCTTCAAATGTAAGCAGAGAACAACCGATTGCCTCATATGATTGCCTCGGCAATCATATGATCTTAAAATGAGGCAGGAAGCATTATCCGCCTATGGAGTTGAACGCAGTCGCTGATATTTGGCTCAGAAATGACAAAATTCCTGATTTAACGTCATCCTGATCGTGATCGCAGACAAACTAATGTGAATTTTTGCAGCAAGAAAAGGAACATAGGAACCAATATTGCAAATGCATGGAGTGCACAATGAGATATAATGGAATCTGATTGCATATTACACATTATGCCGTAAAGAATTTGTAATCAGTGTAAATGATCCCAGCCTACATATACATATATAAGCCCTTATTTATGCAGAAAAAAAAAAAATCTCTTCAGACTCTCATTCACATGAGAGACCTGCTGCATACATCACAAAAACAGCCCACATATTGAGATTTCATTTGTTTTCTTCTTTTTATTGCGATAACACCTGTATTTGATTTGTTTATAAGATTAAAGGTGAAGTAGTTTGAGTTTTTTTTTCAGGGACATTTTGTAGCACGATCAAGTAATTATATTACCTTCAGTCGCTATAAAAATGCTATGTAAATAGAAAATATGATTTAAAAGCAATCTGACTTTGTGGTTAATTGCCTTCAACTTGGACATCCGTCTCTTTAAAGAAACAAAAAACTCCTGTTCTTTCTGAAGTATGAAACTCTCCCGTTTAAGTAGATTACACCGAAATTAATTAAGGTAATTAAGCCATTTCATTCCAGTGTGTTGTACCTGTGGCACATCTAAAAACTGCAGGATAAATGGCCCTTGAGGTCTGGAGTTTGACTCCTGTGCCTTAGAGAGACAGTTCTTCTGTCACTTTGGACTGACGTGTCGCACATACTCAAGTCCCGGCTGGTAACATGATCATCTTGGACAACGAGTCGACGTTAGCTTAAACGTTGACGAGTTGATTTAACCCCCAATGATGCAAACACGGCGCATATCAAGGATCATAGTAGAAGCGATTTGCTCCTACATTTCTGTCAAGAACTTTTGACTAATGTTGCTCGTTTGCAAACCATCTTCAATTAGCGTCCGCTTGACAGAAATAGAGCACAATTTAATCCTTTTTATATGTAATTCAAAGTCAGACAGTAAGGGGACAGCAGCACACAGGGGGGTGATTTGTACATCTGCTGCACCCGTGTCTGTTTTAATAATAAAAGAAAAAGAAAAAAAGATAAATAAACAAAAAAAAAAACCTCCCAGTCGATGGAAAACTGGATCAATGAGGGTCATTTTCTGCTGCGGTTCGCTTTGATGCCCCAGCCTTTTCTAATCACAGTGCCTTTATGGATCCAGTCTGGAACACATCACAACCAGCAGGACTGAATGAAAAACATTTAAATGAAAGCTAGCATGTAGGCTAACGCATTTTTAATCATTTCTGAGTCATCATCGCCATAGAAGGGGATTGCACCTCAATGCAGAGCCGGCCGGCGTACAAAGCTGCTCATTAGGACGTGGGATGATGGAAACTGAGCCTCACAGAGGCTATTGAACATAATAAAATAACTTTACTGTTTCGAGTAAAAACTCCCTATAAGATCTCAAACAACTATATTTGAAAGGTGCTGATTAAAAGTGAAACCTGGATGTAAATTTTCTGATGCAAACCTTGTGATTACAGGTCATGAAAACTCCTCTGGCTGCTCTTCGACTCTGCGGGCAACTGATTTCACTTGAAAATGCACTTTGATGGCAAAACTTAATCAAGTTGCATGAGGCGTTTTTAACACCGGGAAAGGTCACGTGCAAAGACTGGCAATCACCATGTCACAAGACAGAGTTTTATTGCGTTTTAGGAAAATCTTTTCTCATTGTCGTTATAGAAGGCAACACGTCTGTTGAAAAACATTTTTGACAGCTCCAGTTGTTGAAATCTGTAAGAATTAGATTCACGCAAGTCTTTTTGTCTGCCCTGCAGAGAGGGGCGTGGCGTCAAAATGAAAGTCCAGTGTTCATCGGTGGAAAACATCAGATTTCAGGGTCGTAAATAAGAGGAATTTCAGGTAATCTTCCTACGGCTTTGCTTTTCCGCAGGTTTCTTTTGGGTTGGTCAGTAGGTCAGTCACAAACAACTTCAACGCGTCTCAAGGCGAGTTTTTTTTTTTTTTTTTTTCTTGGCTAAGCCTCTCGACTGCAAACCAAGAATCATTCAGGCAAAAGGTGTTGCGTTCACGGATGAGAGAAAGATCAGATTTTAGAGTTTCCAATTGGGGCAATTGAGCCGAACGTTTACGCCAGACAGCAGCTGAGTCATAATCCTTATGGCTTTTTGTGGGTTTTTTTTTTTTTTTCCAGTTTCATTTTATTGTTTTTGATTGTTTCCAATATTTAAAATATCATCCAGTTTTTTTTGTGGGTTTTTTTTTGCATTTTGAGGAGGTAAACTTGCATTACAATGCCCTCATCAGCGAATCACCTGAAACTCCAAACAACAATATTATTGTTTATCGCAATAATTGCTGGGATGATTTATCATCCAGCGAAACCTCTAATGGTGACAGGAAAGACAACTGATGCGAAGAAAATGCTTCTATGCTCAGATTTCTTAAAACACAATAATGCAACCCTATATTTCTATGCCAGGTCTCGGTGGGGCAAAACCTTGAGGCCAAACACACACGCACACGCACGCACACGCACACGCACACACACACACAGATTATCCCTCAAAAAGCTTTTTACATCCAAGTACCCAATGCCATGCACTGCCTCCAACCACTCCACCAACCCCCAGCTTCCACTGCTGCCCCTCACTGTCTGCCAGCTGCATGAGGGCTCCCTCAGGCACAGCCCGGCCGAATGTCTGGCCAGCTGTGGCCGTCCTCCTTAGCAAAGAGCCGAAACAGTGGTGGAGGAAGAAAAAGGAGAAGAAGAAGAAAAAAAAGAAAAAACCCCAGTACAACCCAAAATTGAACTCGTGAGATTCGACGAGGTGAGAGGTCGAACCCACACAGAGCCAGAAATCCAACACAACACGGAGAATTTCACTTGGTGCAACACGGAAAACATTTATAAGATGCTTAATTGAACCACAGGACCACATGCACTTTTGGGGCTCAGTGGGATTATTAATGAATGCGCTGACATTTCTTTTAATTTGCCAGGCGCTGTCAGATGCTGTCCAGAGCTGTGGGAGGTATTCATGAAAGAAGGAGGAGGGAGGGGAGCAACAAAAAAAAAGAGAGAGAGAGAGAACAGACAATAAAAAATAAAAAAAAAATAAAAAAAACCCCTAATGCATCAGCATACGGTGGATTGCGCATGGGATGGCGGAAATAAGACGGGCGGCACCCGGGGGAATCGTCCAGCCCGGTGCTACACAACAGCCCAGGAGGTCCGGCTAACATTAACACACATTACACGCAAGACCAGCTTTACAGCGGGACACCATCACATGCTGTTTGCATCTCTGCTCCATGTACTTTGATGATTTGAATTTATAATCAGCGGGGACCGGGGAGGTCAGGATTTTTCATAGAATCAAAGCTACTTATTAATATTTTTCCTACTGGTCTAACTCATGTAAATGGGCTGAAACTTAATTGTGTTTTTATTTTCTTGGGGTGTGTGTGTGTGTGCGTGTGCGTGTGTGTGCGTGTTCCTCTTATTACTGAGAACCAGAGGCTTTATGCGCCTTAATTTTTGCGCTGTTGTTTCTCCCTACCTTCGCTGGCGCTCCTGATGTCATTATGAAATCACTTTTAATGGCGCGCGCTTCAACTATTTGCATAACATATTACAATAGCGGCGAATTAATCTGCTCCTCGATTTAAATTAGTGGCATTCAGAGAATCAATTAAGTCACCATCACTTTCTGAGCTGCATTAAGTGCCAACAGCGAGGGGAATGGAAAATTACATTTCCCTTCTCAGAATTTGCATACTGCATTGGCACTGGTAATGCACTCGGCTCCCTGGCAAAGAAAGCGCTTACTTTGTTCCAACTGCAGAAGACAGCTGAGAAAACTGTTCCTCCCTCCGCTGAGTTTGAAGCTGTGATTTTTTATTTATTTATTTATTTTCTCAAGGAGACATTACCCCCAGCTCAGTACATTTTGTAGTCATTTCTTGGACAGTGGTTCTTGGCTCCAGTAATCTTCTTTGCAAATTGCAACATGCCCGTCGCTTTGGGTCTTCCCACATCTTTCCCAAGGCGTTCATAGTAGAACTGGAGTTTTTTTTTAAACTTATTCTCCTCTGGAAAAGTATTAATCTCGCTGAATTTTTGTTGGTATGTCGTGTGTTTATGGTGGCCAAGGAGGGTCACCATAAAAATGCAACAAACTCAATGCAACAACAAAAAAAATCCTATGGCCACAAACAGCCACAACAACAGAAAGCAAAATGCAACAACATAAAGTCTCGGCACTAAAAAGGTTCAAACGCGTCGAGGAAGAAGTCACGATTCACAACGCAATTAAAAGCCGCAACACCAAAAGTCGCAAAACAATAAAAAGCCTCAACACTGGAAAGTCACAACACAATAACAGAAAGTCACAACAAGACTAAAAGACGACACTATGCTAAAAAGTCACAACTGAAAGCCACGACTAAAAGACGCCAGAAAGTCACAACACAACAACAAAAGCCACAATGCAATAATACAGGCCACAACATAACACACTACAAATAGCCAAGATGGAAATTATTCTAGTATATTTGTCATAACTTTGTGCTGACATGAATTCTGTTGAGTTGTGATTTTTGCAGCTTGCTGGCCCTTTTGGGCCACCAGAACATTTAATTGGGGAAACCAGGGTATAACTGTTTCTACAGACTTTCTAAGCACAACTTTAAAAAGTGTGACATGAACTTAAATGTACCTCTCTTTACTCCGATGCCCCGTAATAAACGTCAGTGGAACCAACTTAACCTCAGCATGTGTCCCGTGGTTGAAGGAAGGATTTTTAGGGAACATCAGTGGGAAACAAGACGCATCAAAGTTTCTCTAAAGCAATATCTTAAGATCTGTTTCATCCATCATGAAAAAATAGAAAGAGTTTTTCACAACTACAAAGCAACAAAGACATGGGCATGAAGTTTAGTGAGTAGATTAATAAGAGAAGCAGCCATGGAAATTGGATTCTGAGGTCGACATGCAGAAAACTACGGGAAACAGAAAGCTAACGCCGCACATGACCCTGAACCCACCATCCCTACACATGGTGATGGCAGCATCACACTGGAGTGATGATTTTATTCAACACTCTTATTTGATTTTGTTTTTGTTTTTTGTTTTTAGGAGAGGGAGAGAGCCGGGTATCCACTTGCAGGCAAATTCTAAAATTGAAAGAATTTCAACAAAATAAAGAAATAAAAAAAGAAGCAGAAAGTCTGATAAATCACTTCCTGTCTGGAGTCGTATGCTGTCTATTTAAATTCCCTACTGCGCCATGGTAACGGGCTGAAGCCTTTCTCACAACAAATCAAACTGCCCTGCTCTGCATTTTCTCTTCCTCTCTGACTGCTGCCTATACGCTTCTGTTTAGCAGAGCTCCCAGAGTGCACTGCGGCGTGATGTCTATCGGCATTCGCCTTGCAGTTTAGACTTTAATTTCCAAGTGAAATACCGACCAAATGCCACTCTTATGGTTCGCCACGCTCGTCATTAGAACCGCAGAATGTTTCAGTCTTGCTGCATAAAAGCCTTTTTATGAAGCTGGAGGAAAAGGAGGGAAACAAAGCCGATGTGTTTGAGCGAGAGCGCAGAGCTGCAACACAGAATGTGCCCTCTGGGTGATCCTATGACCTCCCTGCTTTGGCAGATCGTCAATACATTCTATTTTTTCACAATCTGATTTTGTATTTTTTTTTCCACCCAATGCTAATGCCTTCCTGATTTTAGGTATATTTTTTCTTGAACCCCCCCCCACCCCTCCCCCCACATCACAATCTTCACTGTATTCAACAGAGAGAATATTGAAGTTACAATGTGATAAGCAATGAAAATATTACAGTGGACGACCGTAAATACATTTTTGTGTTACTGTATTCCTCCAGGTCAAAAACAGTCTTAGCTGGGGTTGCAATGACGACCGGAGCGGTCAGAGCAGAGTTAGTCTGACTCATCGCCACGACCCTTTGATGAGGCATTCCTCGTCTCCTGGGAGTGGGAGCCAGAGCTCTCCGAACAGAGCGACAAGCGCGGGTAAAAAAAAATGACGCAGCCTGCACAGCCGCCGAATCTCAACCCCAGTCGAACGCCCACGAAACACTCGGCAACCTGTCGCGGGCAACGTTCGACGTTTCAGTCACGGGATGGCACCGCGTGGCCCGGAAATCTCTGCCGCCTTCTTGATGGGGCTTTTAATAAACAATAGGTGTGACATGGAAGTGACAACGTGGATGTGCCGTTCTGTCGCAACCAATTAAAATCGTTGTTCCTTCCAGGGGTGAGGAATTTGGGCCCGGCGTCCCACTGCAATCATCCTGTCAAGTGACTCACCCATAAGCCTCTGCGCGACTACGCCCATCACTATTCAAGAACTCCGGTTTCCTCCCCTCTCTTTAATCTCCTCTCACCTCTCTCGGTCAACCCGAGTCTGCGCCTCGCTCGCTAACATCACCATCCACAAAGCCCACCTCTCACTGTACTCCGCAGACAGTGGAGCTGACATTAAGGTAGATGGATTTTCTCTCAATCCGCTTAAGACATCAGACGCCGAGTGACTTTGTTCCCTTTTTTTTTTTTTTTTTTTAAAGACACATTTTAATACTACTGCTTTCATGTCTGAGTGCCTCCCCACTGTTAAAGATATTGAGTCGGTAGACTGGTGCATGACAGGTAGTCAGACCTTGTCAAAAGAGAGCGATGAAGTGCTTCTAAATTTGGCCCACTTACTTCGGTTTGATCATTTTTAACGCCGACCGCATCGAGCGACGGACCTCTTCCATGAAATGAAGCCCCCGTGTTCGTAATCTGAAAGGATTGACGCAATGAGATCCAGCAGGAGTTAAGACGACTGTGACCTGCCGACACAAAGGAGGACCTTTTCCAAAGTGCTTGCAGTGAACCGTCTGCGACTGGGAATCGAACCCGGGGGAGATCCGGATCGAGGATCGTAGCCTCTGCAGCCAGCTGACCCACTGAGTGTCCCTGCAGAATTGTTTCATTTCTGAGAGGTGTGTTAAAGGCCATAAGACTGCCTCTCAATCCCTTTTATGTCTGGACTGACTCGGCCACTCCAAAGCCTTGATTGTGTGTTTTTTCCTGAACTATTCAGTGGTAGACTTGCTGGTGGGCTTTGAATAACTGTCATGCTACATGAAATGCTGTTTTGGTTTAACGTACCAGTAAAGACACTTTGCAAAAGAAATGGCTGTTTGGTCTCATCGCCGCCTGGAAGATTGGGGATCAAGAAGATCTACATACATTACGGGGCAAATTTACGGGCTACGGTTGGCGATGGCATTCAGGATAACTAAAAGACTTTCCCTTCCACCGTCCCTGAAGACAGAGTCCGGACTTTTGGTTTCCTGCTTTTGTTTTTTTCATGATTTTTCTACATGTATCAAAAGGCGACGGGGGAGACAGCAGACAGGAGATGATGGGAGGCCAGGGACAAAGCAGTTTGTCTGATGTGAATGTGTTTTTCTCTGTTATCACTGTAAGTGGGAGAGATCCTACGTCTGCCCGATAACACAGGGCCCCCCTCTCTCTCTCTCTCTCTCCCTTTTTTTTTTTTAAATCTTTTTTTTGTCTCACTGACTGCCAGAATAACAATGTCATTTTGAGTCAACACAGCTCACCTCTGGAGTGAGTTAATTTTAGACCCTATCCAGTCTCTCCTTCATGAGGTCGTGACTGTTTCTGCAGAGGTCACGTCTGGCAGGTGTTTTGTTTCTACTCATTACTCTCCCAAGATTTAGCGGAGAATCTAAATAGTCGTCTGGCTTCGGGTTTAATCGTACATTTCAAACCATTTGAAAAGGTTATCACTGTTAGTAGTAAATCCAGTGCTTTTGGCGCAATCTGGAAATGATCTGGCATGAGATTCTGATGCTCAGTCAAAGATACAACTGCAGTTTCAAGCATGCAAACTTCTAGTGAAAGTCATTTGTGTGGCCGAATGGAGCAGATCTTTAACTTCTGTTGAAGAGAATCAGACGAATTCAAGCAGTAAAATCAAAGGCAGCGTTTCACTGCGTTTGGGTTCTAATCCCAGACAGACTTGATCCCATCTGGTATCTGGACGGCCCGCAATGAATTGGCCAACTTTTCAGAAAATCCGGGTGTTAATGTGTACAAAAACATCAAATCCAGCACCAATGCTGTGTCCAATTAAAGCAAATGTAAGGAAAGTGACCAAAGTTCAACCACAAATTATACGTCAACACAGCTCTCCTTAAGGTTTCCCCTGTAGCTGCGTCTCTTTGTCGATGTTTAACAGCAGCTACTTTAACCTCTGTAGGTTGTACTTTCTATTATTTAAGGAAATATTGTAGTTGGAAAAATGTCAGTGACTTTCTCTCCTTTGGCCAGCTGACTGACAGCACACAAAGCAGAGACTCGGATATGTGGTGGTACTTTAAGGATTGTTTAAAGGGGTAGTGTCAATGTTTTGGAGCTTTACATCATGTTACATTGTCATTCCCACATCTCAAACATTCATGATTCTCTCAGGAGTGTCTCAGAAATGCTTTCATCTCCCATGGCAACCATTCAGCTTTTCAAAAAGCCTGGATGGACCTTGTGGTGTTCCAGACAAAGAAACAATTGAACCTCTAGATTTAAAATTGCTCGACACTTTTGGTCTGATTATGCTCTTACGTGTTGGAGGCTGTTTGGTTGCAAAATCTGAAGGTCAAAGAAATATAACAAATCGCCATTGGTGGCGCTCTCGCTGTGCACAAGAGAGGTGAGCAGAACCTGTGGAGAAGAAGAGGTGTTCCCCCGTTCGAAAATAAACGTTGCCATGTGCAACTTCCGGTTCTCTGACTGGACATTATTTTATTTGACCCAGTGCATCGTACACAACAGACGCACCTATGAGGCCGTTTCCACGTTTCTGAACTTCCGCCTCACAGAGCAACCGTCCCTTCTCGGCTCCTTCAGACTAGCCAGCATCAATTAGCTGGGCTCATTAGACGAGCTACGTCGTTGCTAACGGGTTAAAATTAGTGATGACTTCCTCAAAGGTGGACAGTCGGAGAGAGAAAACGTCCTTAAAAAGACCCAATTTCAAGGCGATAAATGACAAAGTCAAATTTCTTTTCAGTTATATCAGATATGTAAACAGCATCTTGAAGTTGCTTGATTGCGCTATAAAATTATTCTATGAGGCTGGAAAACACATAAAATGCTGTATATCACAGGAATTAAAATTTTTGCTGATTCTGAAATCGTGACATAATTTGAAACCAGAAAACGATTCATGCCGGGTTTTTATTTAACGACCGTGGTTGTTAGCTTAAAGATCGGCAGGGCGGCATAAACAACACCACGGCTCTTCCATTAGCCCCAATATTACCCTGACTTTTAGATCATTCGACCGTTTTCTTTGCACAAATCAATGTGCCACTTTTACACAGCCTAATCACTAATACTACAGTCTGCACCGCGCCACCGTATAGTTTTATAGGGATGTTGCATGTCAGGCTACAGTATTGACTAGGAACTAAGTCTCTGCTATTTTTTAACGGCGAACCACAAATCAGTCTTTCTGCTGGCAGCATCTCAAGGGCACAGCCACTGCAACCGGCGTGGCACAGCTATGAGGGGAAAAAAAAAAAAAAAAAAATTAAGTCGCACACCGTGGCACAGCGAAAATAAGGTTTGATTGATATTTGTTTTCCTGCCTTCCGCCACTGCAATCTGCATTTCATCAAAAGGCCTCTCCCTCCAGGATCTCTTAGTGTAGTTGCCGGCTTCATTGACAGAAATGAAAGCCCCCCCCTCCCCCCCCCCGCCTCCCTCTCTGGGAAGGAGTTGAGCATGTTTCATGAGAGGACAGCTCCATTACTTCAATACATGTAACATGGGTTTGAATCACACAGGGAGTGATGTATAACCCCACTCTGCCACTATTCATCACCGGGTGATGGCTGCAAATCAAAACGCACGGCTCGGGTAAATCTCGCCTTTACGGGCAATCAGAATCTCTCCGTGTGCAATAAACGGAAACGGAGGAGAGCTCCAAACGACCCAGGAAACGGTTAATACTGTCTTTAGCCTATAAGTGTCTTCTTACTGGAAAAAAAAAAGAGAATAAGACAAATTGTCAGGAATAGTGAACGGATTAGGCTCATAATCAATCAAATAGATTAGAACCAGTGACAACAGTGCAAGCAGCAGTACCGCATATGGTCCGCAGTCAGCCCTGGCAGGAAGTGTTGAGTGTTTTGGCTGTGATTGGCTGCAGAGGGGGGTCCGCGCGCGAGAGAGAGAGGCAGCACTGCAGTCGGCGCCGCGTCGTAAATCATGCTCCCTGCTCCTTTTGATTGGTTTAAATCGAGCTTCTCTTCTGAGCCTTGACTGGGTCCCCGGGCTTATTAGGGCTTCATGCTGAGAGAATAACCAAGCTTGCAATTCATCAGAAAGGTCTTAAAAAGGGAAAGCCAGGCCAGGACTATTCATTTAGATCATCCATTTAGACCTCCTTACACATCCCCTTTGCACAATAATGCTAATTTGTATTGCCGCTGCATTTGGGTTTGCCGCGTTTGTTGGTTTGGGTCTTCTGACGTCTAATTTTGCCCGTAATGACGATCAAATGTGATACTGCGGAAGCAATCAATCTTTACTCCGCTCTCATGAAACGGCACCTCGAGCAGCCGAATTGAAATCCCAGTACGCGACGACGCACACCTGAAATTGTGGCCCACGGTGTTTTTGGCGGGAACGAATTACAAAAAGAGACTCCGGCTAGAAGATGATGCTGGGCAATTAACGACAGAACACATCTACACGCTTTTGCCGCGAGAAGCATAACAAAAGATCAGGAAGAACACAGAGGCCTGGAGGAGAACAACCGTAATCTGCAGCGTGAATGGCGTGGACGCGAACGCCTGCGAGCGCAACAACAGCTCATGAGAAGAGATGGGAATCATGCTCAAGCCCGTCTGAATGGGAGCTCCTTCATCCGATCAATATGGATCGCGTTTTGAACAAACCCAAAGGTCAGGTAAAGTCAGCGCCAAAAGGGAGGCTGTGGAAAAGATTAGCTTAGAAAGACAACGTTCCGGCAAACGGCTCAAATCAAACATCTGTGTTCTGCCCCCCGAAAAAAAAAAAAACGCTCTGCACTTTCCAGCTCTGCCAGTCCGCTGGCTTTCATTTATTTAAGAAATCTAACTGCCGTTGGACGTGGCTGAATTTGTGGGATTCGTCCTCATTACAAACACTGACACTGCTACAAATCTGATTATGTGTCTCATTATAGAGATGCGGGAAGACGGCTGATCGGAGCTTTCAGATCCACGCAAACACTCTGACAGGCTGTATCTCCAAATGTAGATCCAGCCTAATTCAGCTCTGTCAGCTAAGCCTGCGGGATGACAACATGGCGCTCAGCAAAGACTCTTAAAGAGGAGCACAGACAGAAAAGAGGGATTTTTTTTTTCTTCTATACTCATGCACACATGCTAACAGGCAGGAGATATTTTGGTTTGTAAAAGTTTCACCAACGTCATTTAGACCACCAAATCTGTGAAAGGATGTTTTGAACATTAGTGTTGGAAACAGCAGTAGAAAGTTTAGATTTGCACCAAACTATCATGTCTTTCTGTTATGTTAAGGATTGTTCAAATTAAATTGTCACTTAGGTGAAAATAACCTAAGATTTCAAAAATGGTGAAGGTTTATCAATACAGGTTTTTAACTAGAAGTCAGAAGTCAAAGTTTTCTCTGTTTACATGTTGTTGCACATTTTTACCTTTCTATATAAAAAAATGGAGAAAAAATGGTTAATCGTTAAGAGCTAGTTGAGATCAGAGTTATGCTGGAGTCTGAACGCCACTTTTATTAAGGTAACACTGTTTTGAAACTAAAATTACCCTGTTCAATCGCCATTAAACTACAATTACATTTAGCCCACCTGGATTTATTCTTGTTTTATAGCTTTTACATTGATCCCAGAGTGCGGAGAGTTAGTGCTTCTGCCCCTTTTTCCAGGGCAACTTTAACTTTTGATATCTGGCAGTTTTGCAGGGCAATGCGATTAATGGACGTGCACTGATGGGACGGTAAAGGAAACAATTACACACCTGATGGTTGGCTACCTAAGCAGAGAGTTTGACTAATTTGCTTAAAATGGGCTCAAGGATTATTCCATCAAAAGCAGCGAATGGAAACTCATTACCAATTTCACAGGCGTCACCTGTATATGATATTCTAAACTCAAAATATCTATCTGCTTTTTGAGAACTACATACTGAACAATATCTTTGTTTTCCAAACGAAGTGAACGCTGTTTGTTCTGTGATATTTAGTGGCTCTACTGTGAAGTAAACAAACACATTATCTGAGGAAGGGGAGAGCAAAACTAGCCTTAATTTTAGTGGGAAGAAATGCTAATTTTTCCTCCAAGGTGAGATGGTGACTGCTGTGCAGACACAGACAGTTCTGCTGTTACACACACACACGCGCACACGCACACACACACGCGCACACGCACACACACACACAAAACAACACTTTGGTTCAAGCTTTTTATTTGCAAGGGTTAAGGCACAAGCCTTCAGTTTATATTACCTAACTTTAAATCAAAGAAGAAGGCATTTATGTTCAAAGATGAAAGACACATATATTGTCAACATCAGGTCCCCCAGAAGACGACCTGTGTTTGTTTGTAAAACCTTGTATACACAAGGTATACTGCATTGTGGGGACCAATGTCTCCTTGTGGGACCGAAGCCTGGTCCCCACAAGGAGAAATGCTGTTTTTGGGTCAGGGGTCAGATTTAGGACTAAGGTGTGAATTGACTTTTGATTAGGGTTAAGTATGTAATGATTAGGGTTAGGATTAGGGTAAAGGTAAGGTTTAGGCTGTAGAAAATAATGGAAGTCAATGGAAAGTCCCCACAAAGATAGCAACACGCCAACATGTGTTTGTGTGTGTGTGTGTGTGAGGGAGGGGTGTGTGTGCGTGTGCGCGCGTGTGTGTGTGTGTGTGTGTGTGTGTGTGCTCAACTTCTCTATCTCTGGACAGGAAGTAGACCGCAGCAATGAAGCTTCGGCACAATCCATCATGACACTGATTCCCTCAGATCATTTTACATGTCAGTGTAGCTAAAATAACAGTTTAGATACTTAATTTACATGTTAGCTGACATGTCTAGTAAAATCCTGTCTCCAAAAACAGGATGGTAGTGAGAGAGTTGAATGACTCAAGATTTGATTAAGAAGAAGTGCCAACCTCCTGGTGCTTTAACAGCATGTGCGATGACAAATGTTGCTTTTCAGCCAGAATTTCAGTTTCGTTTTGCTTTTTGATAATAAAACCAAAGAAACATTTGAATGTTCAAATGTTTCAAGCTTTTTATTTGCAAGAGTTGAACCATGAGAAAATACACAATTTTATTTAGACAAAGAAATCAATGCAAGGACACAAAGAGATCAATTGGGTGCTAACGATCAGCTTTTTAATGTTTTTCAAACTATGATACACTCAGGAGTTTGCGATATGGACTTAAAGTTTTATCTCGATTTTTTGTTGCACTAATGTGATGACGATAAATGTGACGATAAGAACTATTTAATATTTCCTTCTTAGGTAACTGTATGAAAAAGACAGAAACAAATGTAATACGCTTCATAGGACAAAGGAAGTGTGGTTTGTGTCACTAACCTGCAATTAAGTATTGATTTTTTTTTCAAATTTGTTATTTATTGATGCTGTTAGTGAAAAAAAAAAATAAAACAGTAAAAATAATCTTGACAACACAGTCAGTTTTGGGCCTTTTTAAACTTTAATTGGAATTTATTGTGACGACAATAAACGAAGATTCTTATGACAAGAAATTTATCAGAAATGATAAACTTTACAATAAATATCCACCAACAGTTGAAATTAAGTCTAAATGTTAAGTTTGTGGCACAAAATGTCAACAGTATCTTGAAAAAAAGCAACATTCTTACCTTTTAACCTCTTAACATATTAGACTTGATCTAATATGAAAAGAATCCCCAGTGCATCATTGTGAGGGACAGAAAGAAAATCAACAGTCAGGCTGATAAGGCTGCAGAACTGTTTGATCTGAATCTTTTCAGCTCTTTTTTTTTTTTTTTTGCAATTGTGAAGCAGTCAATTTGCTAACGCTGAGTCAATCAAAGCAGCAAACTGTCAACCAGACGTTTTGTTCAACCAATTATTTAGATCTGCAGATGCTGTTCAGACAAGAGAAAAGGGGGGAAAAAACCAACAACAACAACAAAAAAGCAAACCCTACGTGATCGTAATGTGCAGAATGCTGTGCAACCAAAAAGTCGTGACGTATTCGGATCAAGCCGACAAGTGAATAATCTTTACGTTATTTTAGAGACAAAGCACAATGCGGGTGAGAGATTGTGGCGCATTCACCTGTTTTTCAAAGCACGGGAGCCCATTGATGCAGTTCGTATTGATTTTTTGGTTTTTTTTTTTCCCCAGTCTACCTTTTTCTCCAGCAAGGCAGACGCTTTCCAGCCCTAATCTTTCCTCTGCTGATAAACACAGCCGCCTGATGCAGAGCGAGAGGCGCAGATCAGGCAGCGCGTTAATTCAAAGGGCCCTCGTCTCATTCTGACGTGGGAAGGGGTCAAAGGGAGCGCTGGAAAACAGGCAAGTTCATCCAGAATCTGAGCCGAGGCGACAGGTGAGCAGCGGCGGGGGGGAAAGGTCGCCGTGGAAGCGGGAAACTCGTTTCTGCCGAGCTGTTGGAGATAATGGGTTCAGAGGCAGGTCAGAGGTCAAGCAAAGGATGCGGCCCAGTTGCGTGCGCGCGCCGTGCAAATGGCGGTCGGAGGAGAACAGCACAGGTTTGTGAGCAGTTTTTAATCAAGAGAAAACATCAGCGGCTCATCATGGAGGACGAGCTGCGTGAGCTGCTGTGGGGGGAGGGAGCCAACGGCCAGCAGAGCCATTAGCCACGCGTGGCTAAGAGCTGAGCGGCTGGAAGCGAGCAACACGACCGGGTTTTCCTGCATAAGAAGTATAAACAGTTTGGCTCACGTATAGATCCTAGAACATGCACAGCGTGTTCCCCTCGCGAGTAAGACATTGCCCTATTTTTGACCGTCTCCATAGCAATGTTCTCAAATCCAGTTGGACGTGCTAGCGGACTAGCAGCTAGCGCTGTTTCAGTCAGACAACAAATCAGCGGGTCGATGGCTATCCCCACATCCTGTGGTTCATATGTGGGCTGAAAGACGAAGCAATGAAGACGAGCGCCAGACATCAGGCAGTACAACAACCGGGTACCATGGTGACCGAACAAGGGCTAGAGAAGAGAGATTACCAACTAAAGAGTTGCTTTGGATTTCTCTTCATTGATGTCCTTTGAAAAAAAAACATAAACCTGTAATGTTAATTTTTATTAAATCTGAATAGATTGCTTGTCTTGCTCTATCAATCAGTAAAAAAAATGGAGTCGAGTGACTTTTAGCCAATGAAATTACAATCCTCTGATCACATGACAGTTAGCTGGCTAGCGTAGCACCTCTGGCTCAACCCAGCCAACTGACGTCAAGTGATTCAAAGAGTGTGATTTGATTGGCTCGAAGCTGCTCGATCTCGGCCATAAGGACACAACGTCTGCAAGCAAACTGCTTTGGCCTTATTAGGACCAGCTTCTGATTTTTGGTGTGACTAACGTCACACTAGCACCACTTGTTGATGCCGTACAAATATTACAGTCCTGTTCTGTACGATACCAGAGACCTGGAAGACTTTTTATTATCTTTTTTAAATGGAAGAGAAAATATATTGGAACATATTCAGACCGGTGTTGCCGAGACAAAAGAACGACTCGCGCGTCTCACCACGCAGTCAGTCAGCTGTATTAATCACGGGAGAACTAAGTTACTTACGGCCCATAACCCAAAAATAAACGCGAGTCTGGGGAAGCTGCAGTGGATGCGCGGCCCATTAGACATTACGCTTCATTCATAAGAAATGAGACGAGTTCACCATCGTCCAAAAGCTTCTCAGAGACGGCTCGATAAGACGGGACCGTTGAGCCGTCAGCACGGGCCGAGTGTCGCCAGAGTGAGGCGAGCTGCGTCGTTTTCCCGACGTTACCTGGAGGACGAATCTGTCCTCAAATGTAAAAATCTACGCGCTTTTATGAATTTCATCCTCAAATAAATGACCCATACTAGTATCTTTGAAACATAAACACAACGTGCCTGAGTCCCGGTACAAAATTTCAGGTTTTTGCCTATTTTGACTCAAACGGGGGAGAAACTGGGATGGCGCTAAAGAGAAAGAAACCCACGCTGCAAGGGAGAGAATCCAGCATTATCTTTGTTTATTTACTGGTTTGTTTTCTGATTTATTTCATGCCAAATGTTTCTAGAGAGAGAGAGAGAGAGAGAGAGAGAGAGAGACTTAATGGTGCCATAAATCACTGAAGCTTTTGCTTAGTTCAGAAGAAAAGTAAAAGTTTGCACGCACTTGTGGTATTAATTTATTCACACTGTACGCTTCCGCCGCAAACCTGACGGCGTTCCGTCGATAACATAAATTCATCAGCTCGCCCACCCCTGCTTTGGAGACGCAAATGCGGGCCTTTAATGCGGCATGCCAATCCAGCTTGTGTTTTTCAATTAAAGTGCGTGAACATGGTTGAGGCAGAAGGAGGCTGACAGGCCAGTAATTATAGGTGCTGCTTTTAAGCTATCACTCTCGGCTAATGGCAGACCTGTCACATTCCCGGCTCTGATGGCACAAGCATTAATCACCACAACTGTCTGGACAATCAAAGTGTGCAGAACAAACTCGAGATTCCAACCGTCGCAATCTGGCGAGCTATAAAAAGAAGACGGGATGAAAAAAAAAAGAAGAAGAAGGAGAAATAACAGTTTAAAAGCCATTTAGAGCTATCTAAACGAAATGAGGCTGCAATATGTGAACGTGATAAATCTGTTTATGCGGGCCAATTAGTATTACTCATCCAAAGACTATGGTTTCTATTAGCGACAGAGGTCTGGTTCTCTGTGATTTCTCTTATCAGAGCTGGCTTCGAGCTGAGGAGTTCTCCGCTCGGAGTTCACATCTTGAGTTGGGTTTTCTTCAGGTTACACAACTTCCAGAAACGCTGTTTTGTCTTCAGAGTGGCTTTGGAAATTAACCGTAGTGATGACATCACACAGTTGCGGCCAGTGATGCATGGTATCCATTGTTCGTGCAGCTGAGATTCATCAAACCGGGCAACATTTTTTGCAACCTTCCTGTCTGAGTCTGATGGGCATGTGGGAGTCGTAGCCTCAGTTTTCTGTTCTGAGCTGTCGGCATGGCAACCAGAATCTGGCTTTCTGCTGCTGTAGCCCAACTGCTTGAAGGTTCGACATGCTGTATGTTCAGAAATGGAGTTCTGCATGCCTTGGTTGTAAGAATTGGCTATTTTAGTTACTGTTGCATTTCTCTCGGTTGCATCATCTGGGGGGCGGCGGGTGGGGGGGGCCCTACAAATTTCCTCAGACATTAACAAGGCGATTTCATGAACTGCTGAACACCAGATGTTTTTTTTTTTCTTTTTTTGAACCGTTCTCTGATAAGAAGAGTGTTTTGTGTGTGTGTGTGTGTGTGTGTGTGTGGTGTGTGTGTGTGTGTGTGTGTGTGTGTGTGTGTGTGTGTGTGTGAAAATCCCAGTAGATCAGCAGTTTTTGCAACAGACTAACTTGTCTGGCATCAATAACCGTGTCGCATTCAAAGCCAGTAAAGCCGTCGTTCTTCTCTGTGCTGATCCCAGTTTGAACTTTGGCAAGTTACAGATCACTTCTGAGTGCATTTACTGCCACGTGATTGGCTGATTCACCTTTTGTGTTGAAAACAGATAAAACACCGTAAAATACCAGCTGAGTGTTTGTGACATTAATTGGAGATTTTTCACTCCCCACCGGTAAACGTTGCACAGAGGAATGCGACGTTTGCATCGTGACAAACAAATTTTGCTAGACGATAAATTGTTCCAGAAATTCTTGCGATAAACGATAATATTGCTATTTTGAGACCATCTGCAAGTTATACATGTACAGTGACATAATGATGAGTTTACTTCTCAAAGAGAAGTAAACTTTGTGCAACTGGTTCACTCACATGTTCTTCTGCATGTGGATGCTACTAAACTGGAATATTTAAAGACAGAAAAACAAAAAACGCATTAACCAAAAACAACAAATAAAACAACAACAACAAAAACACAAAACACTAAAAATGGATTATGAAGTCTCTGTATTCAAAAAATATTCATCATCAGAATAGAAATCGTCAGGTTCATTTTAATTCATTATGGGATTAAGTGATAAAACTGATTAATTGATTTGACTTAATTTGAAGTTTACCAATTACAGATTGGTAAATCTGGGTGGAAACGGGTTTCAGCCGGAATCACGATCGACGGGTGAGAATTCAAATAGAACCGAAAACCAGACCCCCGTCGCTGAATTAACGCCTCGGAAGAAAAACTCCCTGCAAGCTGATCGCAGCTATTTGTTCTCCAGCAAATATTCTAACAGAACCGACTTTTAAACCAAAAAAAAAATAATAAAAAAATTGCAAGACGTTGTTTTAACGTGTGTGGGAGTAAAAAAAAAAAAAAAAAAAGACAAATCGGTGAGAGCCAGAGGTACTGGAGCTCCTTGTAGCAGCAGATTCTGGGCCACTTTAAAAAGCATCAAACAGAAGCGGTGATTCTCCCAGCTGGGCAATTTGAGAACAATCAGCGTGAATTGTGGAGAAGCTTCTCCCGGCAAGACGGAGGCGCTAGTGCCATTGTTCATGTCACCGGCGCTAAACATCTGATGGAAGAGTTAGGGGAAAGGGACAAAAAAAAAAAAAAAAAAAAGTGGGGGGGGACAGAGGATGCCAAGCAACAGATGGAGAGGAGAAAGGCAGCCAAGAGGAGGGGGGAGAAGAAAGTTTGTCTCGATATTAGGCTTCCCATGTTAAATTAACCGCCGAGCTGAGGGTCGATGGCCTCAATAATCTGCTCCGTTGACCGTGTTCTCAGCTCCCCTCTGGACATTTAAATGTCCACAAGTAATCTGTCTCGATCAATCAAGTTGCCGACAGAAGTGAGGTTTCACACTAAAGACAAACAAGCCGTTTAGTGCATTTAGTCACGCTGCACTGTAACACGATGCTTCTTCGCGAGCGGCTTTTGCAAAAGGCACAATTTAAATCTGGCGACACAGTCAGCCTGCAGCAATTAGGCCTGGAACAAGGCTAGAATAGGATGGAAAGAAATACAGCTCTCTGCAGAGACTCAAAGAAAGGAACAAATCATTGCACTTGAACAGGTGGATGTAAAGAAAGCACAGGTTCCTTATTTCATCCAGGAGGGAACAAGCAGCAGCATAAAAACTACTGAAGAGGGAAGGGGATGCTACATGTACAATGCCTTGTAAATGCGGTGTAAATATAATATTATTGGAATTTTGTGTGATGAATTAGCAGAAAGTAGTGCATGATTGTAAAGTGGAAGAGAATATATACATATTCTCCAGTTTTCAAGGACTTAAAGTCTGGAGTCACATTTTCTCTGACAACCCTACATGAAACTAAATGCATCCCACTGCTGGAAGAGGAAACCCGAGTGGTCAATAAACCACTCTGCGAATAACTTCATCTCAGTTTAAATGCAATTGTTCTGTGAAGGCCACAGAACTTTTCTGGAAAATCACACAAGACGTTAAGAGAGAGCACAGAGTCATCACCAAACTGCCTGTCCTGTCATCAAATGAAGTGGTGGGAACATCTTTCTTTGGGGACGTTTTCCAGCTGTGATACAGACGTTGCTAAAGTTGATAAAAGGCAATGATTTCCACAACTATAAAAAGACAAATGTAACCATTTGTCTGGAGCTATATTGTTGTTAGGATACGGGATTGCTTTAGTTTGGTTTTGGATTTTTGTCATTTTTGGTGTTCCTTAATTTGATTTGGTTAGTTCTGTCATGTTTTCAGTTCTTTCTAGTTGTTTATTTATTCCTTGTAGTTATTCTCAGTCAGTCTTGTTAAATTATGTTTCTTTAGTCAAAGTTATTCTTCAATGTAAGGTTTATTTTCTGATCCCCTTTCCTCAGTCTGCCTCCTGCAATCTGTTCTCTCATCAGCCTCGGTCTTTTGCTCAGCATTCAGCCTCCTCAGATCAGGCTTCTCATTTTCAGTCTTTACTCGCCTGATCCTTTTGTCTCCTCCTGTCACTTCCTTGTTCTGTTCCATGTTCCCCTCAAGTTCCCTTTCTGGTTCCCTTCTTGTGTATTTTGCTTTTTGTGCTTACTCCTCATTCCTTAAATGAAATTTTTTTTTTTTTTTTTGCAAGTTTTGTTCAAATATCTTTATTAAATTTCATCATCATCTACTCTACGTCTCCATTCTCCTCATTTGGCTTCACCTACAAAACCACTCATCATGACAATCATGCAAGTTTTATTTCAATACATTAAAATAATTTTACAGTCACAGATATAAACATTGACGCCGCCCGTTACTTAAAGGGTCACCTTCAGCAGTACCAGTGAATTAGAAAACACGCTCAGATGAGGCCAGTTTGCCAGATTTTACAGCATCTATTGAAAATAACCTTTAAGCAGATATTACACGTACTTTTCATGAAGCAAGCATTTCTGATTTAATATCCTAACTTTAAATGTCATGTCTTTATGACATGAAAGTTCAAAATCATCAAAATTAGCAGAAATAAGCGAAGCGTGCAGAAGAGGCTGTTGCTGAGACGAACTCCGAAACACGAGAAGCTGCAGGTACGTCGACTCGAGGGGCTTGAACACAAAAATATAATTTTCCTTCCACTTCAAAATTATGAATTGCCAAGAGCCGACGGAGGCCTCAGGATGGCATCTGCATGCTTCGTGGCGAGCGTGTTGTGTTTAGCATCCTAACTTGTCATGGCTGTGATCCCTATAAAAAAAATAAAAAAAACAATCAAACAATTGATCCAATTACTTCTGATCTCGAGGTTGCAGAAGCATCAGGACTTCCACTACAGGAGCGCAGAGGAGTATTTAAGCACATGAAAAAACATTTGAGAGCTTCAGTCAAAAAATAAAAAAATAAAAAATGAAGAGGATACAAAGCTACTCAAGATGAAAGGTGGCATAAAATCATTTTAGCAACCATTACACGCAATAACCCGATTAAGCAAAAGGACACGCACTATCAACAAAGTCTGCAGGCATTTTGAAGACTGCTTTGGTCTTTATCGGGTGATTTCCTCAACAGCGTCTGATTTGGAACTTATTTTATTGTTTAGTTCCTTGACGTTGGGTGTGTCAAAGAAGCGTCAGCCTTTCGCTTACAATGTACAAGAGGGAAGTCAGAAGAATCCACGACCAAGCAAACTCTGAATTTATCACCAATTTTTTTGAAAAAAAAAAAAAAAAAAAGAGCGTTAACACATTCTGCTCTTAAGAGTTGAACTGCGACCAAACATCCCACCGGGATGGTCTCAGATTCAATCCGGCACTATGAAAAAGCAGCTGGTGATAATCCACGTTCCGCACGGCATGCAGCTTTGTTCTTTGCCAAATGATTCAAAGCCTGTGACATCCGACCATCGGCCAGCCGCCGGCGTCGCGCTCTCACTCCACCTACCGACGGCTGCCACCACCCGAAGCTGTCGATAGTCACAGCCATTCACTGATGTATAAATAAGGTTCGTTATCTGACATTTCTATAGTTTGTGTAACCTACAGAGCCTCACCAACGGTGACAGTTTTTGAGGTGAGGCCTAAAGTAAATCTGTTTGAAACAGGCTGGGTCGCAGGCTCGCTGCAGGGTATGGACAGACCGCACATGAATAATCTATGATATATAGAGTGCCGCATCCTTGATAACCAAAGGGGTTTTGCCTTGGAAAACATAAGGTCTTGGAGAGAACATTAAGTCTGCAATTTGTAGTACAATGAGCTCTCAGAGGCTGAATCCTGAAGCAGGTTTTTATTTATTTTTTTAAACCTCATTCGCTTTGGTTGCTTAATCGTTCAGCACACACCATATAGTATATGTAGTACATAATCGCGGGAGAAAATGCTTACTTTTGGAAAGACGGGCATGCATGAATCCCCCTCGCACCGTCGCTTTTACACGCCGTCATTTAACCATAAGAAGCTACACCAAAGCCCCTTATGAGTGGTTATGCAATGAGGTAAGCTTGCATAAATGTGGCTCTCTGTGGTCTAATGGCTCCGCAGCATATTCACAAGTCTGGCACCGGTCATGATGCAATCAGTGTCTATTGGTAAATTTAATTGTCTCCAGCGTAACGTTTCAAAATGCCAACTTGGTTAAGTTTTGTGCCTGAACAACTCTCCACTTACATCAGGGATACAGATGGAGGGATGGTCAGGGAAAGGTTTTAAATGTCACAATCATTCATCAGCATAGAGTGACGTGAAGAAGAATCCACGTCCTTTACAGATTCCTCTCAACTCTGCGTTTTCGGATCGCATGTATTTGAGAGCAAACGACTTTTAAACACCTCCGTTCGTCTGAATGCTGTTTTCAGTGATTATTACCTAATTAAAGGAAAAAGATGAATAATCAGAGAGTGGGAACCTTCAGCTATGAATGAAGAAAACTTACAATATGAGTGGTCAGCCTACCAAAATTCATCCAGGAGGTCAGAACCCTGATCGGCATCTGAAGATCTTGAGGCCTCGCTGTGAGTTTTCAGGATGCTTTCTACTATGGAAAGTAAATTCTGCTCTTGGATGTGATCGATTTTAATCAAGTTCACAGTTTGTTCACTTAAGACAATTGGTTTCAGGCTTCATCGTTAATTGGGAAGATAATATATCAAAATGAGCCATCCGGTACAGAGCCCAGTCTCTCTAATGAAGCATTTAACTGACTTTAATCAATGAAAAGCCAGTGTTACTAAGCTACTACCACGTTTTTGGATATGTCTGCATCATTAAAGTGACAATGCTTGGGTGTTTTCCATTTGCTCATCAGTCATTTCTGAGAGAACGTTTCCCGACACCTGATCAGACCTTTGGATCTCCCTGCAGGGAAAAGGCTTTTCTCTCTCTCTTCCCTGAACTTGTGTGACCAAACATCCCTGGGCACAAAATTCAGACTTAGTTCAAGCCAAAACACAACAGGATTTATTTCAAAAGCCTCCTTAGGAATTCCTTGGTATGTGAAGGACCATTGTCCTGGCGGAAGAGTCAACACCACTCTGCTTCCAGAAGTGGCTGCTAATCATTTTGTCCAAGAGTCCTCGTGTTTTTTCCTGAGCTTGATTTGGGGTCTCGAGGATTGGTGCCACGCACTCAAAAACAGCCAAAGTGAGATTTAGGCTCGCTTCGTGCGATAATTGATCAGCTCTGTGGAGGACTTGGCTTCCTCTGTGACACCTTGGACGTAATCCTGCCCCTTAGGCTGAATACGACAGGAAGAACAAAAAAAAAAAAAAAAAAAGGAAACACAAAACCCGACTCTTGAAACAGAAACGCAATGAACAAAGGTTTCTTTCCTGGCTGTAAAATGACACAATTTAAATCTGATGTCGAGCTCATCACGCATGTCCAAGTGGTGTAAAAACCAGTAGCTGTGAACAATGATGGTAAACTGGGATTCCTATGCGATGGCCAACAGATTTGATAGCTACGTCTTCATGGAGATTTACTGTTAAGAGAAAAGCAATTGTGACAAATCGAGGAAAACTCACACACTTGACAATGAAATGAAAAGATAATTGAAAAACTGACATGCAAGCCAGGAAAAAGGAAGAACATAATTTTCTTATCTGTTTATCGTTGTTGCTCTGTCTTTGAATCACACATACGAGGGCTAAAATCGGACAAGCACCCAGAAATCTAAGTAGAAATAATCTGACCTGACTCACAAGAACGTTTCTCATGCCGCAATAGCAACACTCTTCGGTGTAGATGCTTCGACTGAGGCATCATGACGTCTTACAAAGATAAGAGCCATTCATCTCGTGTCGACGGACGCTCTCTTCCTGAAAACGTAAACAACCGGGTTGGAAAAAAAAGAAGCTGCCATTTTGGCCCTTTTTGGTTTAAAGTGGAACAAACTTATTGAAAACTCCTCCAGAATGAGCAGGTTGGCGATGAAGGGCTTCACTCACAGAAGGTGATTTAAGGTATTGGTGCAAAGCTCCCCACTGCGTCTACTGCAGGAAGTAAACAGCGACACAATGTGGCCTTGTTAAAACTACATTACAAAGGAGAATTGTTTTTTTATTATTATTATTTAATTATCAGAATAAAATTGCAAGAAAAAAGTCGCACGCGAATAAAGACGAAATAATGAGAATAATGGCATAATGATGGTATTCTTGTAATGCTATGACTTAACATAAGAGATTTGGACTTTATTCTCATTTCAACTTTATTCTCAAATTACTTTATTCTTGTAAAATTGTGACTGTCCTTGTGTGACTTTGTTCTTGAAAGATTTATGCTGTTATTCTGCCACTTTATAAGAATAACGTTGCAATGCTAGTAATTGTATTACTTTTATTTTTTGTCTTTTATCACTTTTGCCTTAGCGTGACCCTAATATTTTGTCATACGTTATCAACGTTTGTTAAAATACATTTCAGTTTCCTGAGAGAAATGTTTTCTGAACAAACCTGACGCAAGAGTACGAAAGAAAACATGCTGATTTCCTGGGCAGCTCTGTATTCCTGCAGTTATTACACAAAGCAGAAATTGTTTGTTTTTAACAAACATTTTATCTCCGACTTTCTCAGGTTTTTTTTTGTTTTTTGTTTTTTTTCTCTGAGGAGAATATGGGGCTGTTAGTGGCAAAAGTAGCACACAGGAAATGAACAGCTGCTTGCAGGGAGGAGAGCAGGGCGGGAAGCAGAAGAAAGGATCGAACCGAGGGAGGAACATCCAGGTCAGACTGGTTAGCGTCGCCCACCGGTCGGCAAGCCGACGTGACCCGCATCGGAATCGAGACGCGGCGCGGCGGGGCGGACACCACCTTCGTGAGGAAGAAGAACGGGCCTCTGAAGCCTCAAGGTCAGATGCGAGATCTAGATGCTGAACAATAAACATGAATTGAATTGGCAGCCTTGCGCCTGGCCCTGGCAACCATTCAATTACAGGCTGACAGTGCACTTGCTCGTGGCTAGATCCGAGGCGCTGATTGAGTTTGAGTTGTTGCTGCTTGTGGGATTATGGAACATGACAGGCTTTTTATAAGGTGTAATTAACACTCTCATTTTAATGGGGACATGACAGATATTAAATTGGTTTCAGATTTCAGTGTCAGGGATCGACTGTTGGGGATACTCTGAGTGTTTGTGCGGTGTGTGTGTGTGTGTGTGTGTGTGTGCGTGTGTGTGTGTGTGTATGTGCTGACGATATTGTAAGAATTCATACAAATCCATCATCTGTCGTCATTTAGGGTTTACTTACAAAAGAGGTGACACCTTCTACAGTCACTGGCAAATGATTTATAACTAGAACTTTGTTTTTAGTTTGTTTAATGCCGACTTTAAGCGAATCACAAAGGTAATTTCATCGGTGCCGCCCGCAGAAAAAGCAGGTAGCCGGTTTGCAAGATTTGGAACAGTTTTGAGAAATCAACAAGTGTGGCGGACTTAGACTTTTTTTTTTCTTTCTTCTTTTTAAACCCAACCCTTTCTGAGACATCTTAATGATGTCTCTAGGTGCCCAAGTTTTTGTGTTCACTTTCAGCTGAACAGCTTGCAGCAGAGCGCAGCCATATGGCCCAAATGAAAAAAAAAACCCCCAAAACAAAACAAAAACAACAAAAAAAAAAAATACAAGTGCAACAAAACAAATTTTCAAGGAAGTACTAGAAACGGGGTCGGATTTCTTGGCAGAGAAGTTGGGAAAACAAAGTCTAATGTGCAGCGATTCTAAAAATTAGCGCACCGCTGAATTTGTCTCGGTGACCCGCTGACCATAATATTGCACGGTGTCGGACGTGCTGTAATTGCCGTGTTGCGCCCGATCCTCGCGTCCGTCAGTCACGTCTTTTTGTCTCCGCTCAGGAAACGGGAACCCCCTGCTGTTCCTCTCCCATTGTAATTCCACGGCGCGCCTGAAAACAGCAGTTACGCGCAATCAACCGCGACGCGCACCCATCCCGTCCCGTCTCTTTGAGCACCAGCTGCAGCCATCTCTCCGTCTCTCTCTCTCTCTCTCTGCGCCATAAATATTGGCAAATCGAGTGGAGAATAGCCAGTTAAAACAAACAATTAGAGAACACATTTCCCAGAGGGACCCGCCTGTCGGAGGTATTTATACCTTTCAGTCAGAGCCGGATTGTCGAGGAAGAGTCCTCGGGGAATGCTGATGTTCCGAGAAGCTCGTGTGATTGTCATACGTGTCGCCGTGAAAACGAACAGGCCTTGTTAAGCTCTAAGGCTTGTGAATGTGGTAGGAATACGTGAGATTGTTGTCGGTACTAAAATCAAGAGTGGCTCTCATAGATTAAATACAGGTACAGTTTCGCTCTCCTCCAAATCTGCTGTTGGCTGCACAACACCACCAGGTGCAACAGACAACATAATTGTCTGTTGTGTCTTTGCGAGACATAGATTATCACAGCTTAAGCTCCTGATACTGGGAGTTTGGTGCTTCATACTGCACTATTGTGCCACAGCGGTAGCCAGCTAGCCTGCAGCCAAATTCGGCCTGTTTTCTTGTGCCCCGCAAACAAGAAGCTAGTAATGTAGGCCATGCTTGGAACGGCACTCATTTATTAGTAATTATCAACGCGTTGCATCAACGAGTTGCATCAATGCGTCCTGGAGGAGGAGATCACTGCAAGATGCATCTTCAGAATTAGGATGCAGATCTTGCAGATCCTCTTATCGGAGTGAAATAAATACTTTGCTGTCAACAAAGCCCAACACTGCAAGTCTGAAACTTCTTGGCTGATTTGCAGTGAGATCTCGAGCAAAGAGACAGAATAAGATACGAGGGATTTGCAAGAACCACTATAACTATAGCAGCGGGCTAAAGTTTAGATGTTAACGATACTAAAGTTGGGATCTAAATCGGAGTTTTCTGTTCGTGCAAGAGTTAGTTTGAAGTGCGAACTTTGACTCCAGATTAGTCAAGCCTAAACAATCTGATGTTATTCAAAACATGATGTTTTTGAAACCTTTAATCTATTTGTGAAAAGACAATAGGACCGCTTTGCAGCCCGTACATGAGTGAGTCAAAGCTTGATTGAAATGTTTCACTTTGCTTGCAGATCCTTTAAAAAAAAAAAAAAAGGAAGAAAAAAGTAGTTTGCCTTTTTAAAAACCTTAATTTATATGAAAAACAAGACAAACATGTGGATTCTTAGTTCATTGCTGAGCGCAGTGTGGTCGACCGGCTCATGTGATTTGGATGTATCACCGAGACAAAAGCGACACAACCATAATAACACTGACGTTGAGAACCTAATGTGTTTCGCTGCACCTCGAAGCTATCGAGTTTTTAAGTGTTCACATGAAATTGATTTTAATGAGGTATCCAGCCGGGACTCGCTGCGGCATTAGGAGCAAAAACATCCCGACCGGCGCGTCCACACCTTACGCCATCATGACACGACCGGTGATTTACTGCCTGGTTTAATCACTCTATTGCAAATAACCTCATCTGCATCTTTGTGGTGGAACAGATTAACTCACAGACCGATCCAGTGAAATACGAGGATGGGGGAGGAGTCCTGCAGGAGCGTCCATCTGGGCAATTTCTCTCTCTCTCTCTCTCCATCTTCCTCCGAGTTGCATCCATTTCCTCTCTGGAGGGTTCACGCCTGCGGGGCTGCAACTTGTCAAAAACAATTACATTGTTCGGTCCCCTGAAGGGCCTCCTCTTAATTTGAACTGATAACCATCTCCTTGCATATTAGCAGCGGAGGCCCAGCGGTCATCCCGGTCCCACAGATAATAGACTGGACTGGCAAACAGCATTTGTCAGGGCCAGCCACTTACCTGAGTCGTGCGCGACATGTTGAGCAATGCTAATAATAGCCACTCAGGCAGACTAGCAGTTAGCGGGGCCGCGAAGGCCCAATCCCTCGGCTGGCCAATCGATAGTCATTTACTCTCTCTTTCCTTTCAGCACAACAGAGAAAAAGATGTATTACTGAACCTCCTTTGAGTTGCTGTAAGGCTGGATGGTGAAAAAAAAACACTTTTTAGAACATTTTGCCACTTCAAGAGGCGCAGCCATTATCGTCGAGTAGCGTTTCTGAAGCCTGAACTCTGACCTGGATAAACACGCCTGCTGATCAACTCAACTAAAACATTTTGGGGAACAAATAGAGCAACGCCGATCAACAACAACAACAAAAAAAACTCCAGGGAAAATTTGATTAATACAATTCCTTTTTTTGGTTGCAGTTTGCTTTTCTGACATAAGTTATGGACATCAGTAAATATGCAGGCTGTGTGTCTCTTATTTTCAAATGCTCGTCGGTCTCCATGTCTTTTGGTGCCTGGAAAAAGGTGCTAAACACAATGATAAAATGCATCATTATTATTATTAGAAAATCTGAAAAGAATCCACCGACACGCGGATGGATGGATGGATGGATGGATGGATGGATGGATGGATGGATGGATGGATGGATGACGACAGATTGAGGCAGACGAGGAACTACGAAAGAACAAAGGAAAATGTATTTCTGAATCAATACAGGAAATATTGTGGAGCGGAGAAATGAGACCGTGAGAAAGTCAAGTCTCGCAGAAAGCACAAAATGATAAGATCAGACTCAACATGCAGTGCACGCAACCCAACAACTGCATTTCAACTGGCCTGAATGGCAGCGCCGTTCCCTCCGGGCCGCATCCTGGCACTGGCCCAGAACACTTGTATCATTAAATCAGTCATTAAAGGCCGGACTAACTGACATAATGTGATGTACAGCATCACTATACCCGACTCAGCAGAGAGGTAAGTCATCCAAATACGATTACGCGGCACGGGGGTGGACAATGACTCGAGGGTGGCGGGAATCGTCGAGGAAACCCGCCGGCTCTCCTCGTGCGGAAAGGCGCCGACATTTACAGGAAGGCGGGGAGCAGCGGCAATTCGTTTAACGTTCGCGGCCCGTTTGCGTGACGTGGGACGCCGTCGCCCCGCGCTACGACCCGTTTCCACCCCGCAGAAGCTAAGATATTCACAACACGCACCGCGCAAATGGCGAATCAAAGCCGCTTTAGAGATGATAAAGGTGTTTGATGGCCAACAAGCCGACAGGTGTCATTTTCAATTAAATGTGTTATATTTTACTGCTCCACCGGAGGGGAAAAACTGCCACTCCACGTACGCCATACGAGATTCTCACGTTGTGATAATGCCGGGTAAAGGCACTGTGGTGTTGGCATATTTTCCCAGTTTGTATGGCATGTTGACGGGCACAGTTATGATGGGTCCAGCTATTATTATACACAGCCTCAATCTAACGTTCAAAATGAGAACCTGTTGAATTTAGCAGCATTAATGGTATAGAATAAGTGTTTTTTGTTCTATGGTGACAAGTTATTGAATAAATAAGACACAGATGCACAAAGATATTTATTGTTTTCAATAATTATTTAGGTTGGTGCCATCAGATTGGCACCATGTCCGACTAAACCCGTTCAGCTTTTCGAGTATCTCAGGAACCACGGATCATTTGAAGAAATGAAAATCAAAAACTCTTTAGAAATGTGAACTGTGCTTGCTGCAAACGTGTTTAGCGTTGAGATGCTACTTTGTGCTTGGATAGTTTAAGTGACAGGCCGTCTCCGTTTTGCACAGCTTGCACACGGCGACGGCCTCTTCCATCGTCCCATCAGATCGTTCTTTTGAAGCTATAACAAACCCCTGGAAACTTTGTCGTCCATTGCCGTTGTTACCAGATTCCAGCTAAAACCTTTTGCCTATAAACAAAAAAACCCACTAAAAACACTGAAATCTTTGTATTTAATCAACCAATTATTTGTTATTGATACACAAGCATTACATGCTTAAGTAACAGTAACGGGGTAAAGTCGGTCTGCTAGCCATTAGCTAATCTGGCACAAACTCTGTCGACTTGAAAACCTCGTTTTGGTACGACGGAAAATGTTCCTGCTTTTCAATCCAGGACCTTTTCTTCAGCTTAATGCAGCCAGTTTCTGCCTGTTCATTACTATTAGCGTCGTATAGTCTGGCATTTTTTTAATTTTTTTTTTTTCCCATTCAATACCTCTGATTAAATGTCAAACGACAGAACTTGAGAGAACTCTTAGATCACACAAGACAAATCCATAAAAACAAGGAAGTGCCACTGCCTTTATTGCCCTTTCAGCCCTTCAAGTGCAGAGCACTTTTCTCTGACTTCTTTATAAAAACGCTTTAAACGTCAGGGAATGGTTTGATGGAAAGCGTCAGGTTTTAAGACTGCACCTTTTAAAAAAAAAATAAAAATAAAAAAAAGCCTTGCTACACTCTGATACTAGTAACCAACTAGCATATAATTACTCAGCAGCAGTGGAGGAAATTAGAGCAAAACTCGCTGACATTCAGAGTATAGAGCATACGATCCATAACGCCGCACACACCAAGAAGCAACAGTAAGGCAGACAAAAAGGGGGGTAAAAAAAAAAAAGGACAGGATAGCGCACAGGCTCGGCTTTGTATTCGCATGCTGCGAACACATTTCTTTTGAATGCATGAGTATCTAAATATGTCTCAGTCTGAATAATCTTCACACACAATGATGCTTTGTGCGGCACAATATTGTTCCAGAAAAAGTACAACAAATGGATTTCAATACATATCAAACTAAGGAATTCAGGCCTCCTATCTGATGCAGGGTGGGGGGGAGGGCTGCGGCGATGGCTACATTCAAGGCATCCGCTTTGCTCATTTGCGTTTGAATGGCCCCCACTATTAATATGGTAAATATGTTGTAGCACAAGATAAGCACATTTTAGGGCGAGACGCGCATCAAATTGAGATCAAGCGCGGCCGTGCAAAGTGGAGCAGAAAGAAACTTTGTCTTTCCCACACGACACACAAACCGGCTCACAAAAAGCCTTTTGTACCTGCATTTCATCCTGGTCCTGAGGGGCAGCCACCTCCCCCTCTGTGTAAGCAAAACTGACATCCTTTATAAAAGATTTATGAGCCAAAGATGCAAACGATAGAGCGTGAACTCCCCTGGGAGCGGCCTCTTCCATCTGTGAAGGATCACCTGTTCTTAGGTGGGCTAAAGTGCTTGTTCCCTGCCAGTGTACTAACAGGCGTCCACGGCGCAAGGCGCTGGGCGACGGCGCACCGAGGGCCGGTAAAGCTGCCCCCCGCCTGTGGCCGCGGAGCTGTGAGCGATGCGGATGGAGAATTCTCAGGTAGCTCACAAAACTTTCTTCGGGCCGCCGCGTTGCCTCAATAGGCAACGGGGGAGAGGCGAGTGAGACGTCAGAAGCAAATTTAGACGGGAGAAAACTAGAGGAGGGGAAAACTGCGGCAAACCTCACCTGGCTTCTCGGCGACACCCTGGGAATTACTGCTGACTGCTGCCTTCGGGATTGCACGAGGGAAATTTTCGCCGCAACGAAACAAATCAGCAAACCGGGATACTGCAGTAGGCATGAAAGCACAGGGGACCAGGTGGTTTTGACCGCGCTCTGCCTTTTAAACTTCAGAGGCCGAGAGACGCCCGTCTGACAGCATCGCCATCAGACGGGCGTAAACGGCTACAAGTGGAGGAGCTCCCGCAGTGATAGTGCCAGCTTAATGCAGGAAGTGAGGAAGGCTGGGGAGACGGCGGCCAAGCCGAGAGGCTAAAACAATTTGCAACATCAACAGGATCTTCGGCGAGGGATGAGTGCTGAGGAAAGCTTTTACATCAAATCCTAAGGAGCCCCAACAGGATTACAGCACTACGCCTTTTTAGACCCGCAACCCAACAACAACGCTGTTGCTTAGACTGACGGCTCAGAGGTGACACGTTCAATAACAAACAGGGTGTTGCGCACGATATTTCCCCTGGACGAGTAATCTGGATGCCCCATGTTTGTGTTTCTCTGCCTTAGGCCTTGTAATCTTGATAAAGGGATAGTTAGGCACTGAGGCATTGATGGAGAGAGCCACTCTCAGCCAGATCTCCCATAGGAGGAAGAAGGGAAGAGAAGGAGGTGGGGGTTGTTGAAATAATGCTATGCTTTGTGAGGGGATTCTGCCCCCCCCCCACCCCAGCGCTCCGCCCTGCTTATTCACTGTCTCTTCACTGTGGCCTCTCCAGGAACCTCTCCACACCTTCCTCCATTAGTCTGGAAGATAAACGCACCCCCCTACCCCCCCCTGCCCTTGTTGAAAGCTTGGTCACACTTGTTGCTTTATCAAATCCTCTATTCATCCTCTATGAACTCCCATCCCGCCCCGCCCTCCCCGCCGACGGATGTCGCGAGCTTAAGCCATGAGAGCGGCTGTCTCCCAGAGCCACTTGGCGATGAAGGGGAATGTGTTCAGTCTCCACAGACGCATTTAATTGAGGACCCTGTCGGCGCGCCACACCCACAGTCGCTTTATTCCTTTATCCCGTTTGTCTCTCGGCGAGGCGAACAAGAAATGCACCAACAACACGGATGGGGAAAAGCAAGGCGACGTCCCCGGCTTTTCGGGAATACAGATGAAACTGAGCATCGGCGGCAGCCCAGAAAATAATTCAAACACGTTGCCTCGTGACGCAGAAACATTTCTCTACTAAACAACGTTCTGTGAAAACACAGTCAAATTGAACATATCCACAAACTTAACATGCAAGAACTACAAAATGAACGAGTTTGTGGCGGGACGAATCAAGTCCGTTTTAAAATGTGCGAATCGGCGAAGGACTTCTGAAGGTCAAACCGGCGCCACTATCCCGGCAGACTTTCCCCACAGAGTGTTTACTTGTTTCTCCAACACCTGACAGACAAACAGGGGACCCGGAGGAATATTTAAAAGGCGCCTCAGCTAAAAGGAAGCGCAAAGTGTGAGAAAGCCTGACATCTTCCCCACCGCCGTTTTGCTCTTTGTGCCGCCATCCGGGAGACGCTCAGCTAAGCAGTCGCGCACTAAATACAGCGGACTCAAAGGCGTTCATACTCAGGAATTTGCGCGGCACACTTCCAGCGCTCAGCATTTGGGGAAACGCTTTTAGAAACTTCTCTTCCCGTCTTAAAAGCGCTAAAAAACGTTTGGAGTTGCGAAAAATACTCACGATTGTGTGAAAGTGTGAGGAAAGAAATGGTGTCAGCTTAGTGCCAACATCGCCACAAATTGCACCTCATAAAGAGACATTTTTACCTTGAGGAGACACTTTGAGACTCGGCCTGAAGAAAGGAAGCTTGGGTCTGATAAAGGAGAGAAAATTGGCCAAACGGTCATTATCATGCCAGACAGCAGAAAGAAATTCCCTCTGTGGCCTGAATGAGACTGGTGTCATTACCGGGCTTTGCTTTGCAAAGCCATCAGATCAGACGGGAGGTGGGAGGTGGGAGCTATTATCCATTTGTAATTGTGCAAGCTAGTCGTTACTCATCCACCTATGACCCGCTAGGCCTGTGAAAGAATTCACTCCGTCTTGGAGGGGCAGGAGCGGGTGTCGAACTGATTGGTAGTTAGAATAGCCATTCATTTCGTCTGTATACCCGTCCATCCCGCCTTTGTTAACGCCCTTTCATTCCCAACCTTTAGTTCTTTTTCTGGACTGTTTGTTTGACGAAGGAGCCTGTCATTTCCCAAAGCGAGATACCTCTAAATTAGCGCGAGAAGTTTGGAGTCCTTGTTACAAGCAGCAACTCCTCAGCCTGTGAACGTTTTTGTGAATTCCTAATTATGTCAGTCGCCCCTTCTTTAGAGGAGAGATGTTTTACTGACAGCCTGCGCTACAAACCACGTTTGAGTAGAGCTCTGAAGATCTGCACATCTTAAGAACGGGCTTCGGCTCGTCTGTTCATACATTCAAATTGTGCTTTACAAAAAGAATAATTTGGCATTCTTTACATAATTTGCACAGATTTCGATTTGGCATTGGTGCACAACACTTTTAGCCATTTGTTTCTAAAATACCACGTTGCAAACATTAGCTAATGCACGAGCAGCAGACCATATGCAGTGTTGCTCCTGACAGGCTCGCTGAAGGAAACGTGCGAGCGGACAGATGATAACTGATCGACGTAATGCCAGTCTTAATTCCCAACTGTTATCTTAATGAGGTAAAATGTTCCCATGATGCATTAAGACATCAGCCGCGCCTCATCAGTGTTTAATGTACTGAATGCAACCAATCATCTGCCCAGATGAGAAGGTTGCCAAGACGTTAACAACTAAAGCCTTCATTGACGGCGTTCCCATGTGCAGGGGTGCTGCTAGGAATCTTGGGTCCAATGGCAAAAAAATGTAATTGGGCCCCCCTTTTGCATGCAACAGTCCACACACTGCATGCAAATAGGTTGCTTGATTTTTCTAATTGTTAGTTTTAGCTTATTAAAATGTCTCTTCCCACCAGCAACGGTAACAGGCGACGTGTAAAATGCACACAAAGCAATCCAGACTTCTCAAAGAAAAATGCTGTTATTTCATTTTTGCTCAACCTGCAGAATATTTCACTTTAATCAAAACAAAATGTTTTTTCCACATTTGTTCAATTTGTCACAGATAATCTGTGAAAACATCAATCTCTTCCACCTTCTCCCTGAGCTGCTGCTGGCTAAAGAAATGCACCGTTCTGACCAAAAACCACCAATCAGAACCAGGAGGAGGGTCTTAGTGCTGCCAATCAACCGCATTCACTCACTTCTAGAGGAGCTAATGGGAGATTTTATTAAGATTGTTTGAATTTCTGTGCGTAATAAATAAATGTTTTTTTTGTCGCGTAACTGTAAAAAGTGTAGAGAGACAAGAAAAATCCAAATAAGCTCCCTGGAATGATACTGACCCGCTTGTCACTGAACGCAACGCTGCTCGACTCTTTCGCCGGCTCAGAGCGAGTCATTGACCTCCAACGGGTCGCTCCAGCGTCCCAAAATGACTGAACGTTGACGTACAAGTCCGGCGTGAATTTGGGTTGACAAGGAGCTAAATAAATTATTTACCGTCGGATCCAAGCTCGTAGAAATGAGATGGGTTAAAATAAACAATTCAAAATGACAGAATGTGATAAATTAAATATGAAAAGCAATTTTCAAAAATTCTGAGCAAAACAAGATGTTAGAGAGCATCGAAATGATCCATTGCTAAAAACCCCTTATATGTGCTAAGCTGCAGCATGGGTCATGACCTTTATTGCAGCAGCCGTTTGCCTTTTTTTCCTCCTTCGATCATAAAACGCTGGCATATGAGAAGACGCGTACTCCACTGCTTTTCACATTTGACAAAGGAGTTGGATTAGTATCTTATTAGCTGATTTCCATACGTGTCCTTCGCTATCTGCATTTCCATTGCTTTTGGGTTGCCCTGACATCCCCGTTTATTCTTTTGATCCCCGCTTAATGACTCTTCTGATTTAATGAGTCGAGCCTCAACTTTATGCATCTTGTCGAACTTTACAGAATAAATTGAGCCCTTGAGCCGTGGCGTCACCTGCGAGAGAGAGAGAGCGAGAGAGAGGCTGTGATATTGAGCGTTACATTGTGGGCAGAGGAGACAGCGCAGTGGAGGAACAGGTGCTACAGGGTAATTACAAACACAGCAAGCTTTTAATTATGCTTTCTTGTATGAACTGTTAATGAATGTGAACCTCATCCAAACAGCAACGCGTTCCCACTGTGTCAGCACAAAGACTCGCAGACAACGAGCGCGCCGACGCACAAATACCGAAGAGTCGAGGAGGGAAGATTGGCAGCCGATGGCTCTGGTTAAGGGCCAACTCAAGACTCGGAGCGTACCTGCCTCTCACCCGGGTGGCCCCTCGGAGGCCCTCGAGTGCCTCAGACTTTGACAGCTAGAAAGATGCAGCTCTTCAGCTTGGCTTGTCAAGAGTAGCGCAGACGTTCAACATAATCTCAGAGGTAGACACAAGCTGTTTAAAACGTTACCTTCAGTAGCTGCCGTACCATTCCTATGTGCAGGACAGGAATAATGTCATTTCACTGACAAAGTCTCAGACTGCGTGGAGTTTTCCTGCTAGTTTGAGCAGAGTTGCTATGCATGGCTTCAGCAATCACCAACTGTTTGTCTCCATTTTAGTTTTCTAAATGTTGTTAATACTCTGTATGTATCATTGCTACTGTGGCTTAGAGCCTGATTTCTACACAAAGGATCGAGCTGTTCTTTCTTAAAGGGGCAGTACTATGTGTTTTCCAGGCACATAGAGCCATTTTATAGCGCAATCAAGCAACTAGTTACGTTCACTTGCTTTAGCAAAGTTTTGACCAGCTCTGCTCTGAGAAGTATAATGAGCTCAGCGCTGGCTAGTCTGAAGGAGCTGCGCTCGGTCCACCCAGGCGTTTTGCACAGCTGAATGGTTGCCACGGGAGATTAAAGGAGGTCTACATTCGTGAAAGAATCAAGGTAACACTGCATGTATGTTTTCGATGAGGAGATAACATCATGACATGATGTGAAGCTCAAAAAGTCGATCTTAAATCATGCTTTCCCTTTAAATCACCCTTTGACCTTTTGATTTGTTGATCTGGTTGGACGTTTAAAATGCTCGTGGCGGGGCTGTAATCCCAGAACCCTCTCACTTTGACAGCTTCGCTCCGTAACGACTCGGCCGGACACAGGCGAAGGCATCGACAATCGATTCGCCGCGAAATCACCTTAAATGATTTGTCTGCAATACTTCCGCTCTTGTGTACACATGCACATTTACCCCCGCGTGCTCCTCTCGTCATAACTCATGTTCCATTTTCTTTCACATGAACGGATGAGAAATCATTATTTGTGGCCTGCTTGGGAAAAGCAGCAGCAGGAAGGCCACGCAGGCGTCTCTCGTGTCTTCATCCCACTCGTCCTACCTCTCCACTCCCCATCCTGTCCTCTCCTCGTGTCATCTCAGTCATCTCCGATGTGGAGGTGGGGGGAGTCTCAACAGTCTAACCCAGCCACGCAGAGCACTTCAAGCCTTTTATAACGCTCACAAATATGCCTTAAATCGGATTAAGGCGTCAGGGCGGGAGGTTTTTCCTGTTGAAATTCAATTTAGCGATAGGCTGGACATTGTGTGCACAATGACAGAAAAGACATAAACTTGGCTCGACCGCTGTGGGAGCGACAGGCAAAGAAAAAGCTAAGAGGAAGAATCTGTGGAAAAACACCTTGTGACAGATGTTGCTGCAGTTGCACCGAGGAATCTCTGGGGTCTGTTGCTACGTAACTTAGGGAGCAGAGGTTGTGAATGTGCTAAAATCAATCAATCAACCAATCAAATTTTATTTGTATAGCACATTTCAGCTACAAGGCATTTCAAAGTGCTTTACATCATAAACATAAAATACAAAGTCATGTAACATAGAATAAAATGAAATAAAATAAAATAAAATGAAATAAAAACACGGAATTTAAGCGCCTGTTACCGCTGGACTCCGCCGTCCGTTTAACCACGGGTATTCGCCGGGCCCCGTTGCCCACAACAGGCACGGAATTTAAGCGCCTGTTACCGCCGGATAAATGTTATATTTCTTATTATTTCAAGTAATGTTTTCATGTAAGCATTTTAATAGGGGTGTACTGCTACATTTAGCTAATCATAGATAGCTCTTCCTGTATCTATAACCGAGGATACAATACATCACATTATTGCGATTTAAACTGCAAATAAATAGATCACACCTCATAATCATTCATCAAATTAAGATATCTTATTTTGTTGCCAGAAATTGAGTTGCTGGCACAATGGAACGTTGTTTGGTTTTTTTTTCGCTAAAGGGCGGATCCAATCCGTCGTTGGTCCAACCTGTGGATCACGGAGCACAGAAATGATCCAGTCAGCTCTGCTTCTGCTCATGTTTCTACAATGTTTCTTGCAGCATTTTCTGCGACCGTCGTTAAGGTAGAAACCTTCTTTTAACGCTTCTTTCACCACATTTTCTCACTATTGTTAAAAGGTGTGTTGCTATGGTACCGGTGACATGTTCTTGTTGTAAAAGGTTTTTGCTGAGGTCAAGATATGTGCTCTGTTGCCTGCAGTTTGACTCTTTGATATTTCAGCGTAACAGTTACAACGCAGAAAAACGAAGAGTTGAGATTAAATCAAAAAAACAGTAAATATATCGAACTTTTTCCTTCTTTTTAGATAGATTCATGGCAACGTTTTTTTTTTCTTGCAACTCTTTCATAATTATTACTGATCATCATATATTATTTAAAGCTGTGTTTGTGTCTTTGCAGTTTGTGTTTGCCTGCCCAGGAAGTACAAATGGAAATTAGCCAGGGCTTGCAAAGCATCTTTACTGTTGAGGTCTGCAGTCCCACGCATAGTTCTTTATAAATGAATACATTTATACTGTGAAACCAGGAGTATGATTTCCCTAAGGACTACCACAAATTTGATCATCAATCTTATTGCAAACAAATCTGGTGAGAAGCTAAAGAGTAAATTAGAGGCAATCGATGTTGGATTGATACCAAAACGTTCAGTTTTGGTAAGGGTTAGGGTTAGGGTTTTTTTTTTTTTTTGTACCGATTTATTGGCAAGTGGATTTATCGATCCAGATTTCCCAGATCGCCCAATCTTATCTTGTTCAACTAAAGTCTAAAAATCAGCTGCTGTCCTCTGTCGCTCTGCTTTTTAAGTTGGCACTGAGAATCTACAACACAGAAATGAAATGAAATTTCACGTAACGTCGTGTGAAACTAAAGTATCGACCTTACCATCCAATTCCGATACTCATTTGGTATCGATATTTTGGCTCGATCCACCTCTACTCTAAACCGCTACATAAAGGATAATGGAGGCTGGGCTAATTGATGTTTTTAACTAATTTGTAACAGTTTGCTTGTGTTGCATACAGGAACCTCTGTCTCAAAAAAAGTAAAAATAATACCCGTGTTGAAGGTCAAGGTCTTACGAGCAGCACCAAACCAGACACAGTCAGTCCACAGAGTTTGCACTTGTAACCTCAGCTTGGGGTGGTGTGTTTGTGTGCATCTCTCTTGGTACGGCGGCACGGCAACCCGCTGAGGTACACACTCTCCATCAATTCAAGCACAGGAGGGTTTGAATGGACCCCCGTGGTGGTCTCCATTTCCAGCATCCTGTTTTTGTCTCCGGGTAACCCCCTGGCTTATGAACGGGGCGCGCCAGCTGAGACGGAAACGTCCAAAATCCCCGTCATCGCCGTGGCATTTCGCCATGGCGACATACAGGCTACGTGTCTGCATTCACATGCAAAACAATTTAAATAAATAAATGTAATTATGTATGAGATTTCAAAGGGAATTGTACAGCATTAAAATGTCAGCGCGAGTCGCGTGAACGCAGAACAAGCGCATTTCACAGAGTCAAAGCCCGGAAACTTGAAGCCTGCAACTTGTCAAAAAGTTCCCTAAATTCAGACAATTGATATTTCGGGGGTTGCTCACTGCGATGCTCCAGTGCTCTGCTGAAGCAAAGCAGCCTCCAGTTGATGATCATCTGCTTTGTGGCAGGAGGCAAACGGAGATGGAGCAGATGGCAATAGTTTGATTTTGCTGCGGAGGCTCTCTCTCTGAATAAGGAACGCTCTAGTGAATGCCAAAGCTCTGTGGGGAGAGGAGGAGCAAATTGATGCCCTCCTGCACCCTTGCTCCTCGTCGGGGGGGAAGGGGGGCCCGTTGTTGTGTGCGTGCAGCGATCCCAGAGTGATGGGCGAGCTCTGCTCATTCATTAACGTGTCGAGCCCCGGGATGGACAAGCCACGAGGGAATTTCATTACCTCACTCCATGCCTCTCGCTCCCTCGCTAACTTGTTCTCCCCCGCTGACAGCGGCCGCCGCGCTTGATGAGAGGCGACTCTGTTGTTCCGGAAAATAACCGGGGAACCGAGTGCGACTCCGATTCAATTAAAGGGTAATGATTCAGTGTTCGCTTACTGATGCTTTCCACCTCCGAAAAAGGAATGGGGCATTCCGCTCCCAGCGTACATCTAATTCGGCGATTCCTGGAAACGGGCCGACCTCGCAAGAAAACGCCGAGAGTGAGCGCTCCGGTTTAATCATGTCCAATCCGAACCCTATTAACGGGGAATGAAACAGGACGGTCTAAATGTCACATTAAGTGGTGCTTCGCCGAGCGGCCGTAGCAGAAAAAAAAACAACAAAAAAAAAAACAAACGGAACTTGCATTGGTGTTGCATTATTAAACATGGAGCTAAAGCTAACGAGCGAGCCGCGCCGCCTCTGAGTGTAATTATGAAAATGTTTTGTTTTTTTTACGGAAGAAGAATAATTCAGGTTCAACGCATTTGCCCTTAAAGGCCCTGCCTGGGATTTGTGTGGACTCAGCTTCCCTGGGAAGTTGTTGTTTCTCTCCAACTGCAGCCACGTTAAAAAAAAAAAAAAGAAAAAAAAAAAATATATATATATTCCCTTCTCCTCACTGCTTTTTCATTATCTAATCACTTTTTACTTATTTAAGAAATTATGCTTGCATGAGATTTTTCCAAAGCGTCTGAGAAAGAGGGAAAACAGCGAGTTCACACTCTGCTTCCTTTGTTGTTTCTGCGGGTCCTTGTGGGCATCTCTGACTCGTCTCCTGCTCAGCGCTGGCCTCGTTTTTTCCCTTCACATCATCACCTCGGCCATAAGTCTCGAGCAGCACTTATCAGAGATTTGGGACCGCTATTCATTTTAGTCTTTGTCAATTTCCTCTTAAGTACTGCGGAATAATAAAAAAGCATTATGGCAAATCAATTTATACGACGCCGAAGGACAGAGGGGAGGTCAACAAAACGAGAAGGCACAAAACAGCAGAAGCTGCAACAAGCTGAAAGACAGAACAACAAATGCAAGTGGAAGCGCTGCGAGGCGGCAGCAGAAGCACAAACGACCAAAACCGCAATGCAACGGTCAGAAACGGCGATAAAAAAAAAAAAGCCATGATGTAACAACAAAACCAAAAAAACCAAAGTCAAAACCACAGCAACAAAAGCCTGCACTCAATAGCATTAGCAAAGCTATTTAAAACTTGCTAAAACTTATAATTTAGCACGACTTTTGTTGTTGGTTTGTGGTCTCTGTTGTGGCTTTTGCGTTTTGCTGGACATCGTGGGCCACCGTAGCCTCGCTGGGCCTCTTCATAATCTCTCTAAATAGTACGTCCGGTCCCCACCAATCGATACGGCTCAGGCGCTGCAGTCCCTCTGACAGAGCCCAGCGTCAGCCTCCAATATCCTTCCGAGTTTTTGCCGTTGTCGTCTGTCATCGCCAGAGTCCTCTGTGTAAATGGAGGCGGACTGCTGCGCGGTGCGGATCCCGTTTCACACGCGCGCCGCAGATGCCAAGCGGAGGAAGCGCATGGAAGCTTCCCCGCAACCGAAAGGGGGGCCGAGTCAATCAATACGATCTCGTTTGAGCCGCTGCGAAACGGCGGGAGCGGAAGGTTTTTAATGAATTATTGCTGTGTGAGATTTATCTGAAACGGCATCGAGGAGCCGACAGCTGCCTCTCCCTGCCCTGCTCATGCGCCATCTTTCTGTCCTGGATATGGCGGCTTGGCACTGGCCAGAGCAAATGATTGAGTTGGACGTCGGAGGGTAGAGCCTTTGCCAAGGAGGCCACGGCATCCATGCTAATGGGCTGATGGAGCTCAATCTAAACAAGTGTGAATGGAAGGGCTCTCACTGTGAGTGCTCGCGTACAGGAAAAAAAAAACATGCTGAAAAACGGGTTTATCTTAATAAAACAGTAAGGCGAGACAGAAATCCAATTATTCCACTCTCGTCGATCAGGTTTTACCCCGACGTCGACCGTCCCCCCCGGAAAACGGATGCCGGCGCGCGTGCCCAGGTGTTCGGCCCGCGCTCCGTTTTGCCCGTGTTTGCTTTCGAGGTGCCACGTCTCCAGAAGCCCTCCTGAAAATCAATCACCTGGGTTGAGCATGATGGAGAGGCCTGTCAGGGCTCGCCACTGTGGCCTTGATTCAGCAAAACAAATAAAATAGGCAAAGGCCCTACAGAACGCTCCACCGTGAGCCGGGCAAGCGGCCACACCGAAGAGCGTTCGCAGAGGAGGAGTGAGTAATGAGGAGAGGGATAAATGTCAAAGAACAGAGGGAGGAGAAAAATTACGATGTTGCAGAGGTAGACAAAGGCAGAAGTATTCAGAGAGAGAGAGAGAGAGACGGGAAGCGGGGCAGACATGCAGAGCAGCGTCGTCTCTCTATGTTGGCGGCTCGACTGTTCCTGGCGCTTCCAGCCGACGGCGTGTCACCGGCGCGGCCCTCCCCCGTTCAGACCCCGCTGTGGAGGGTGGCGCGCGCCGCCCTGTGATGAAAGGGAGTCGCCCAGAGACATTTTTCAGTGCAGCTTCCCTCACACATCCTTATGTCGGAGCGCATCAGCACACCGCTGGCTTGAATAATACCTTTTCTCTAATGACTGCGTTGCCCGTGTAACCCGAGCTCTGCAGCACTCCGCTCTGCTCAGCTGGATCTGATTAAACAGCATTTACAAGACTACATATGACAAAGTAGTACAGCTCCCCTCACCCCGCAACCCGCCCAAGCCTCTACCCACCATAACATAACCTGAAAAGGCCATCATGCTCTCCTGTCAGCACTTAACCTCCTTCCCATGCTTCAAAGAAATGTTCAGCAGCAACCTGCTCAGAGGTGAAGCCCCGAAGAGACGGCCCCTGCCTCTGCGCTGTCAGATGTACCGCCCGGCTCGCGTGCAGGCCCATTTCCTGTCGCTGCCCTCCACTTTACATCTTGCACTCAAGAGAAGCCGATGGCCTGAGCTCCGTTGGCTCAAACGGTCTGAAAACGGGAAGAGGTGAAGGAATCCTCTGAGCACCTGCTGTTCAGGTCTCGGCAATCAAAAGAAGCTCCCATGATGCCTGTGACGGGTACGAAAGTCATTCTAATCTTATGCAGCGTTTGACAACCTTAATGAACTCTTGCTAAAAGAATCCAGTTCACAAGTTCGTCCCTCACAACGTTCAGCAGAGAGCTTTTTGTGGACACCGAGAAATGCAGTTGTCGATTCTTCATGGCAGAACTGACTGTTGTGTACAACAAGCAAATGAGGCATACACAACTAAATACAAAAAAAAAACAAACCCCAGTGAGGTTATATAAATACACACAATAACAGACTGTTTGTTGGTACTTTCTAACCAAAGCTCCACAATCAATCAGGCAAAATTAGCGAGAATTAGCAAAACTCAGCAATTTATGAAACTGAGACAAAGAGTGAATGTCTGGTCCAAACGGTTGCTTTGTCTGCATTAATGGTGTCAACTCTATGACATCACATTTGGTCTTATATTTTAACACAATGGTGAAATTTCATTTTGCTTTGAATCATGAATCGTCAGCCGTCAGTCAAACGTGTCCAACACGAAGCAGATTGTTTCTCTCTGGTGGGAGTTCATTTTATTTTAAAGCTGTGCTGCAGGGCGACTTGTGTGAAACAGTGGGAAAGGTCGGCGTCTTGCGATCTGAAAGTTGTGCGTTCGACTTCAGCCTGCCTGTGTCACATGTGCCCCTGGGAAAAGCCTTTACCCCCATGTCGCCCATGAATTCAGTCCCTTTACTTTTAGTTTGTGAGTCGACCAGAAAAAAAAGTGGTAAAAATGCAAAGAATATGGCGCATAACGTAAAAATCGACCGTGATTTTGTTCCAGTTATTGAGAGAAAATGTTAGAGCCAACTTGAAGTTCCTCAATTCAGCGACAAAACTTGTAACGTCTTACATGTAACACGAGGGTTAAAGAAAGACTTTGTGCTAAAACATCAACCTTAAAACATAATAAAAACACAGACGGAGGATTTGTGTTTACATTCTGCTGGCTTCATCTTTTATTCATAACAAAGAGTTATATTGCTTGTGTCAACATCACGCTGACTTTTTAAATTTTTTTTCTTTTTTTTTTTTTTTTTTGCAATAAAAGTTGCCTTTTTGCGTGGAAAAAAATGTGCGCTGATGTATCACCGTAATATATAACATTTCATTATAGCATGACAATGAGCTTTTTCTTCCCGTCACAGAGGCGACCATATGTTACCTTGCAGCTGCGTTTGTGCGCAAGTTTGCTTTTTCCCTGCGTGGGAGGGCATCTCTGGCTTTTAACTCCCTCCGAAAGAACGAGTTCTGGATACCAATCCGAGAGAAAGCAATTTGTTCTTGACTTTTGTCTTTCTCCCTCTGAGCATTTTTGCATATCTTTCATGGGAAAATTGACTTTTCCACTCGCTCTTCAAAACCAAAACCAAGAAAACAAAGTGTGGAGACGGGTGAGAGAGATTTTTGTGGAGGGAGCGTTTGGAAATACGCCTTCGAACGAAGCCGGCGTCCAAGCAAACCGTGAGGACCAAGCCGGGTCTGTTTTCTGGCACCGTTTTTAAAAAAAATAAATAAATAAAATAAAACGTACGTTCGAGCGCTCAGGTATGTCGGTGCATAAGCAGCTCCTGCGGCACCCTGACAATAAAACTGACAGCAGCTCCTCAATAACCGTAAATCGCAGCGGAAGAGGGAAGGTTTCTGCTCCCGGACGACGGGATCCGCGGAGAAAGACGACGGCGCTCGCGCAGCACAGCGTGCGCCTTCTTTTTTTTATTTTTCCAGGGTGCACAATTCATTAACCGATTCTGTCCAATAAAAACACAATTTATTAGCCTTCCGTTGGCCTTACAATGCCCACGCTGCAACATAAAGAAGATCCAGTCGTGTTTTTTTTTGTTTTTTTTTTCTCTCTCGTCTCTGTCTGAATTTCTCTGCTTGCTTTGAAATGTGGACCTCGATTTTTTTTTTTTTTTATGTCTTTCTTTCATCTCACTGGCTGTATGGCGATGCAAAGAAAGCCGTACTAGTTGCTGGTGCGCAGGTCACGCTTTTGTTCAACGTGGGTTGCTCTCTTCTCTTTTTTTCTTTTTTTTTTTTTTTTTTAATCGTTGCTAAAAAGGTGGCCCATTTGACGTCTGCTGCACTGCTAACGACTCGAGGCAGGGTTTTATAAATACATATGTTTGACTGCCGAGGGAAGCGGCAAGACTTTCTCATTAAAAGTTCAAAATGAAGCCGGGGCCGCGGCCTCGCGGGGTTCAACCTCGTATCTAATTACGCTTGTAAAAGCAGCGCAATATCAGCGCGGCGTAAAATTGGCAACGGCGCGGGATCTCGGGCGAAGAAGGCAACAAACGGTGGGAAGCGGGTCGCCACCGGGCCGCGCGTGAATGGACGTCGCTTCGAGTCTCGCGGGCTGGCAGGGATCCAGCCGCGGGCTGGCAGGGATCCAGCAAACTCTGCTTGCTTTATTTTTAATTTTTTTTTCAAAGCTGAAATTTCAAAAAAAAAAAAAAAAAAACCCTAAAAAAAAAAAATCAAGTCTTTTCAAGCAGATGAGTGAACCGCCAAGCGCGAGGGGCTCTGGGACCGAGCCCCCCACCCCTCCACACCGCCTCTTCCCCGAAGGTGCGCGGGGAGGAAAGACTGACGCCGTAACGAAAATATTCAGGGTAAATTATGCACACAAATGTGCCACAAGTTTGAGGGGGGGGGAGGATAAAAAAAAGAAGAAAAAAAAATGCTATGTAGATTTGCAAGTTAGGTGGTTCAGGGCGTGGAGGAAGTAAATAAATAATCCTGTTTAATAATTCATTGAAATTCATGTTGCTTTGCCTCCAGTCTTGAGAGTATTTAGAATGCAGCCTTCAAGCTTCCGACTTTGTGGTGGTGTGTGGTAAGATTGCTGGAAACAGGGAGGGATGCACATCCAACATAAACACACCCCTATGGTAAATATATACCGTGCATCGTATGTTTGCTGAAAGCGTAAAGTAAAAATGAAACAAAAGGGGGAACATCAACCTTCCACCCCAACCCTCCCCCACCATCATCCTCTTATCCTCTTTTGGCTCCATCTCTCTCCGGAACAGCCGATCAAATCTCCAGGGTGCGGGGAGAAGTTCACACAGGGCTCGGGGCTGCTGAGTTACACCGACACCGAGCGAGACGGCAGCGAGGGGCGCGGAGAGGAGTGCAAATTGGATCTAAAAGTCTTCCACGGGAAGAGAAAGGGAGCGAATAGAAGCCAAGAAGAGGGGCAGAGAGCGCGGCGGGGAGGGAGGGAGGCGAAGAAGAGGAGCCTAAAGGCGACTCAATCCTCGCGCGGCCGATTCCGCGCCATGTCTTCCCCTTGATGGAATTATGCCAGCAAACGAAGCTGAACCAGTCTTCGTTTGTTTTGGGGTTTTTTTTTTTTAATATAAATATAGATATATATATATGCCTGTGTAAATTGTGCAGCTCCAATGAGGTGCCGCTATCCAATTTGCAACTTTACAAGTCATTATACCGTGACTAAATTCATTAATACAGGAATGTGTTGGCGTATCTGTAACATCTCGGCTTCTTTCGGGTTGCCGTTGAAGACGGAGCCAAGAGGACGAGCTTTCTGAATATCAATATATGCTAATGACTTAAAGGAAGAGTTAATGACTAAGAAGATATTGAGAAAACAGCATCTTTAAGTACTCGCAGCGCAGAGCGTACTCTTTGGCACCGAGACTCTCTGTAAATGACTAACAGCAAGGAAACATTATCTGCTCATTTCAATTTTTTTCACTGGCGGCTGCTTAGATCTGAATTCAGAGGTTTTAATGGTAAACTGTTGATTTGAACCGAAGCCAAACTGCGGAGCATTTATGTAGGAGGAATCGTCAAAAGTCCTTCTTTTCTCTCTGTTTACTAAAAAGATCCACAAACGCTTTGTTCAGTCCTGCAGGACGACAGAACATTGAAATTCAATTATATTGGAGGATAGTCTTGGACAGATTTCTAAGCCACGTGTTTCCATAGACTGTAGAAACGTTCAAATAGCCTAAAATATGTATTTGGGTCCCTTCCCTAATTCTCTTACCCATTATGTAACGACTGATGGCCATTTCCCACCTTCCTACTTCAACTGCATGCTTGGGAAGGAACAACCATAAAACGATGAGGAATAAGCCTGTTTCAATATGCACTTCATCAATTATTTTATAAATCATAATGATCTTGATCATTTCCATTCTGATGATTAATATATTTTGAGGGAAATCTATAATCTATTTAAATTTATGGTTTTGAAAGCTTTTATTCCTGCTTTATTTACTGTTTTTGGTTGTTGCGTTTTTGTTTTGAGTGTTTAAAGAGCTATATCACAGCAGAAAGAAAAGAAAGGTGTTCAGAGTGAGCAGCCCACACACAAGAATGGTTGACAACGCTAAGATCCGCCTCCTGGCTCTGATTGGTTGATTCTAGTTAGCTCTTGGTAGACGACAGACCGCCTCATACCAACTATACTGCCACAACATAGAGACAGTCTCAACAAATATGCAGAAAATAAAAAATAAAAATGATAAAAGTTACATAGTTTTACAAAGCAAATCCTACTCACTCTACTCTTTGGTTGACCTTAAGGTCTTGTTGTACTTTTTCTCTCAACAGTGACACCTAATGTTTAGCAGAGGTACTGCGAGTGTGTGTAGGTCACAGAACCTCAGTCATATTCTGCCGTCGATATGTGACGATGCTCCGCTATTAACCTGCCAACAGGCACAAAGACAGACAGAACCGATTAAGTATTAATGGCTTGAAGTGAAATCCATCCACACGACGGGTTCCTGTTTTCGTGCCACGGGAAACTTTTCACAACAGTGCAGTGTCGGTCAGAGACCGGGGACAGGAGAGACGCCGCGTACGATGAGCTCTGGATGGAAGAGAAAAATGCAGTTTGGCAACCTTGAATAAAAAAAATAAAAAAATTTAAAAAACACATCCGATTAAATGTACCAAATGTCTTGACTTACATACATTAACGGAAACAAAACCTTATCTGGAAAGATGCGATATGTTTTTGAGAAAGGTAAAATGCTCTTGAAGAAAAAATATACATACACATACTAACCCTAATTGCAAATAATTTCCATAGAAGTGAGTAACTATTATATAAGTGATGCAGTTATCACTGCATACTTGTATGAATTATCAGCAGTAAGTAATTGAAGCCTGAGCTGACAGCCTCAAGTTTTTCGTTTTCTGTTGTTTTAATGTCCAAGACAAACAGCTGACAGAAGGATTGTTACAGTTTCAGTCTGTTTCCTCCAGGAAGGAGGCAGGTTCGCCTGTTTGTGAACCTAAGGCTCATTTTATCTGGTCAACTGCTTTGGCTGTTCCTAAAATGCTCACACTTTGGCCATGTTTCCAGTACTCGGTCCAATTTTAGCCGATCCCCCATAGAACAGCCCGCTCCCGTCTGCGCTGTCTCTGGACTTTTTGCGTTAATTGACCCAAGCCAGCTTCAGGCTCCGTGCTGGTCGTCACCCCGGTTCGTTCCAAACTGGAAGGATACCAAACCTCGCGTGCAACATCTGCGTCCTGCTCAGTCGGACGCTTCTTCCTGCCGGTTTGTGTTTCTAGTTTTCCTTTCGAGCCTTATTGTTAGGGGAAATGGATTTCATTGAGGTTTAGGGGGCAGACAAACACGGTGCAGCGTATAATCGCAACGTGGAGCCAAACTGTACATCAGAGAACGTGGTGAATAAGTGTTCAAGAGATTCACACTTTGGTTTTCTTCAACAATAATCAGACGTTCAGCTCCGTTCGTTAACCCTCCAGTCCCTGCTGAAGAAAACACAACCACAGCATGATGTCGCCACTGCCATGTCTCAGTGTAGTTAATGAGTGTTCTGGGTGATGAGTCGTGTTACTTTTTCGCCACTCTGTGTTTGACCTACGAGTCGAAAAGTTCAACTAGAGCACCAACTTTACTTGACTGTCCTCCTAAGCTTGTGTTTGGTGACTTTAAAAGGGGCAATATTCTCATTTTATAGCACATATAAGAATTTATGTTACTTTCGCTTTCAAAAATAGGAAACACTATATTTGACAGGCTGTGCATACGCCTGACCTGACACCGTCATAAACGTGACATAACACCTGTCGTAAACATGAAGGAGCCATCATGAATGTTAATGCCGTTGCCATGAAGTGTCATTTGTCAAATAATGACACTTTTAATGCAAAGTTCACTCTTTTAATGGTGTTTATTGCGTGTTTTAATGACACTTTGTTTTAAAATGACATTATTTGCCACTTAAAAGTAAATTAAAAGTGTATCTTCAAGTATTCACATTTGATTTATTCACTCATTTATTTTTCGAAGGCGATTTGTTTGGCTGAATTGTGTTTAGTAGTCACATAAAATGCATTGTAAGTTTGAGTTTTAATGCGGCGAAACATGAAGATGTTTAAAAGGTGCGAATACTTTCACGAGGGACTGCAAATTGCAACAATTTGTGCGGCCGAAGAACAACAAGGCTGACCTCTGACTGGTGCAGTCAGAGTGAGTTTTAGCTAAGCTTGTAACAGTAATCACACAATCCGCTATAATGATGTTCAGGCCTCGTTCCAACTCCTCATATTTTCATATCACACGCTCCAGGGCCTAGAGGTGGAAGAGGGCCTTGTTTGGTTGCCAACATCCACTGTAGCTGCGCAATAATGAGCTCTTGAAGCCCTGAACCAGCCCGAGCATGAGAGGCTTTTTTTGTTAAAAATAACATCGCTGTGGTCAAATCGCCGCATGGCACTTCAGTAGTTTGATATATAACGTCGGGAGCGGATGGCGAATCTGCAAACCGAGGGGCAGGATTGTCTTGCGAAATCCGAGACCGCCGCGATAAATGTTTATTCATGACAGGTGGGTTGTGTGCGCGGCGGGTCTGTGGGCCCGCGGGTTAGCAGCGCTTACTCAACCAGGACGTCAGATCTTGGCTTCGGAACGACACGTTTAGGGAGTGCTCAAAGATTTCCGTCACCCCTGGTAGCAAAAGAAGAATCAGGTCGGAGAAAACTGCGGGGATGCAGGGTCCTCAGTCTGTGACCTTTATGCTGAAAATCAAAGGATAACGTGTTCGGCTCCTGCATATTTTTCATGTCCAAACCGCAGAAAGTCCCACCGATTTCTGCACGTTTCAACAACTTAAATGCAAGACTTTTTAAGACTTTCTGAGTGAAATTTAGGACCTATCATTACAGAAGTCAGATGGAGATAGATAGAAACAGAAATTATTGAAAAAGAAGTGGTTTTCCTTGAGAGATTAAATATTGACACATTCCTAGTTGAAGACATTAAATGTCGTCCATTTGTCATCATAGCTGCATCCAAGCCTCTCTGTTTTCTTTTGGTTACATGCTCTTCTTTTTTTATCTCCTACTCAGCTGCATTTATCTCCATAGTAACAATCTTGTTGAAATGAAATTCTTCAGTAGGTAAGACTGGAGATTGCTAGCTGGCTAGCTAAGGCGGTGTTTCCCAACCTGGGTCCTCAAGTTTTAGATGTTTCCCTGCTTCAACACACAATTTCAGACGATTGAAATTCAGCAAAAGCCACCAGTTGCAATCACGTGTGCTGAAGCAGGGAAATGCATAAAGCATGTAGGGCAGCGTGATTCGCAGACAAGGGCTGAAAAGCACTGAGCTCAGGTATATTAGCAGCTAGTTAGCGGTAGCCTCCAGCACCTCGAGTCGCAGAACTTAACCTTCATGTCTGCGTGCGACTCAAACTGTTGCCTGATGGAAAGAGGGGGAAAAAAAATAAAAACTATGACGAACATTGCAGCCTTCCTAAAATAACGACCTAAGTCACTTTTTGCAAAAAGTTTTTTTTTTTCCCTAAATTATCTTTTGGGAGAAAAAACAAATGGGGTCATGTTTTTTGGTTTGTTTTGTTGAAATCACTTATTTTGGCAAAGTGACAATATGCTACAGTAAAAATAGTCGGTCCTGCCACAATAAGATTTAAGACCTGTGATTTAAAGCCAACCTTGAAAAAAAATGTATATAGGTTTAAGACCTTTCAGGACGCACAGACTCCCTGTAGTCGACTCTGAGCACATAAACGTTTCCTATGAATATTTTCCATAAAGCATGATGTATGGATAGATGGATAGCTGTACAGATAGATAAATGGAGATAGAAATATTTGCCCACACTTGTCCACCTCTCCGCAGTCCTTTTCACCCAGGCTTGGAAAACAAGCAATAGGAGCCCCGTGTATGTTCACCCACAAATTCTCCGTCCTTATCTGCGCTTCAACACGGAGGTCCTGCGCTCGCGCAAACAAACTTCATGCTGGAGATTCGTTCCGGAAGCATCTTTCACTTATCTGCAGCAGCTCTGACGTATCGCCGTGGGGATTAGCCTCGACGTTCCGCCGGCTATAAATTTGACGCTGCATTTAAATAGACGCCTGGATGGAGCAGCCATCACTCACCCAGCCACAGCCCTGTGGTGGCTCTAATCATGATGACACAGTAATATGGCTGTATCCGCTTTTCTTTTAGCCGGGCTAAATTGCTGCTTACAGCAATAAGAAGGCTCCTGCTCCCCCGGGGCCACAGTTAGTCAGACTGCCTCTTATTGTCTTACCGCTGGGCTCTGGCGCAGAGCACAAACACTGTCACCAACCCTCCTCCCCGCTGTTGGCTCTCAGAGCTATTATTTTTATCTGAAAACCTAAACGAGGCTATAGAGAGCAAAGAGACCGGGGGAAGGGGAGCAGGTGAGGAGGGAGGAGAGGCGCATGGAGAGATGGAGTGAAGGAAGAGAGGGAAACTGTGATTGATGCTACCAGCGAGTTTCTGCATCGCACGAATCCTGCCAAATAGGCGGGGGGGAGTTTGGGGGGGGCCGTATTGATTTGCTCTCGCGATTCTACAAAGACGCCTGCTCTCATGAACTTTGCAGGCAGCAGCGTTTCACCTGTGCTGCTTGCAAAAATTTCCCAGCCTCATGCGAAATTAAAAAAGTATCAACACTGTGTGAATATTGAGTATTGATGCATCAGAGTTTTGTGGGTAGATTTCACTTTATGGAAAGCTTTGACCTGCTGATGCAGATTCTGATTCGTCTGTAAGAACCAAAGTGTGAGGTCAAACAACAACATCCTTAAAAATATACATTTTTTTTTAGCCTTTCTGGCATTAGAGGTTATTATTATTGAGGGCTAAATAATTAAAAACACTGAGGTGTAAAAAAGCCATGACTGTAAAAAAAAAACAGTTGTATTTATCTTTTGAAAAAAAAATCAAGGACAAAATGATTACATGATACAGATTTGTATTGGTCTTCAGAATCGAGCAAATTGAAAACTCAGTTCAAAAATATTTTATTGATCCAAAACGGAAACTAAATGCTGCTGTAACTTATTCAGTTACTGCAGATGGTGAAGCCGTGGGGGCTTGAAATATCTCCTGTAGCAATTAGCTCAGTTAGCATGGCTAACAGAGCTAAAACTCGGCCTAACCTGTGCCACAACAGCCCTTTCCAAGAAAACATGGATCCTCACCACTTCCAAAAGATAAAAAAAAAACAACAAAAAAACAGCCAATGTACTGTTTTGTTTCATCTTCCTGTTGCTCCCTGAACAACTCGCTCTCTCTCACCTGCAACTGGAAGGAACCGCGGACAAGTCTCAAGAAGTTTCCTTTTTTAGAGAGTTTGTTACAACCGTGTTGCTTCCTCTGCTATTTTTAAACACCCCATCGACAACGAAAACAGCCAGTATTGATTACTCGTCGATCTTTATTCGTCCGTCCACGCCGAACAGTGTTACCACAGCAACGCTAATGACGCTAATTATGGAGCATTTCCCAGCCAGGAAAAGATCTGTTTTTAAGATGGAAAACAAGAATTGGTCTATTCCTGCTCGTGTCGAGTCACAGCTCTAAACCTTTAAGGCAATAAGTAAAAGAGCAGGTGAATTCAAAACATACATTTGTGTGTGTGTGTACCTGAACCCGTCTTTGAAAGGTTTTTAAATCTTCGTGACTCTGACTGTTGATAGTCAAAGGTTAGGGCCTGATGGGTATTTGCCGCACGCCCCGCTCTACACGCCGCACCAAAATGTCAGCATTTGTGTGCTTGATCTCCCCTGGAGATCAGGAGCGATTTCACCCGCAGGTCCGCAGGTGAATAATTATTAAGTAGGAGAAAACCATCTGGAGGTGAAAGCTAATAGTGTAATAGCACATTTAACATTTGCGCAGATACCTACAGGGGCCCCTGTCACGATGAATTAACCTCTGCAGGAGCATTAGCGTGTATCTAAGCGCGCGTATGAGCCCGATATGTGTCTCCGACGGAAGCGGTGTGCATGCAAACCTGCCTTCCTCCCGAATGAACGGAGCTCTAAATATAAATCAAAGTACGCTTACAGGAGCCGGATTCACAAAAGGGAACCGCATCAGCCTGATTAGCTCACTGTGATTCTGTGAGAGGAGAAATCAGAGGGACAGATAACGCGTACATGCAGGGAAAGCAAAGCAGGCGATGAAACACAAAGGCAGAGCTTCATTTTTTAGCCGGCGTTCAAGTTAGCGGCGAGGCGAAACAGGAAGCCGCGAGGATGAAGTCGCGCTCAAACCGTGGACCAGAATGTCTCCCGTTTGTTCTGGTCAGTAAGGCATATTTGCAGATTGTGTCAGCCTCCCACGAACAACAGAGCGCGGCTCCATGTTGTGATTCTTCAAAACCCGGCCATCTGAATCCCGGCCAGCACGATCTCTTTCAAACAGTCTGTCTGCGAAGAGAACACGAGTTCCCCGAGCTTTAAATAACCGCGTAATTCCAGTGGAGCGAGCCAGTCTTTGTTATCAGAGATCCGTTTTTAGGAGAAGCACCACTTTGCGGTTTGCCTGGTTAAAAATGAAAGAGGGAGAGTGGACGTTTTTTTTTTAAGTTTGGGCTGTCAGGAAATTGATTTTAAGGTCGATGGTCTTAGACTAGTGGTCACCCCACAGGCTACCAGTTTGTGTAAACTACAAACGTCGTTTCCCACAGAAGACTCAAAGTTAATCGCAACACGGTGTTTAAAACGGAAACTTTCCGTCAATGGCGTGTCGGACGTCCATTCAGGTTGCTACTTAATGAGAGACTGAGAGCGTAACAGACAACAGGAAGGCTAAACTTTCTACTGAATTTTTTCTCTGTCTTATTCTTTCCAAATCCATCTGTCATAGAACGAGCTGGATTTGCAAATGTCGGTGGCCTCCTGGGAAAACACGCAGGTTTTTCGAGCTTTCCGCCGTTTACAATTAGCAATCGCAAAGAACGATTAGAAGAAACTCCACCATAATTCTACATCGCATTAGAGCAGAAGAAAGGAACGAGGAAGAAAAATGCGCAGCTAAACATACGCCTGGAAGGATAACATTGATATCTGGCCAAGAACCAAATCCATATAATTCTGATCAAAACCAGGCCCAAAATAATCCAACCGCAAAACACCGAGCTTCAAATTTAACAGGTAGTGCGTGCACAGGAAACAGAGCGCCCTCGACTCGCCGTGGAGGAGCAAATAAGCCTGCACACCGAGCACTTTTTAGATCAGAAAGGACAGCAAATTGATACAATCAAATCCAGAAAAGTGGCACCACCACAGGAGATGCAATTCCCTCCCCTTCTCTCTATGATGGAGTCAGGATTTGTGTTTCTATTTTCTTTTATGGTGCCATCGTTTCCCAAACAGCTCATTTTATGTGCCTCAGAGCCTGGTGAAAAATGGTAGCGATGCTGTATATCTTTCAACGCTGGGGCTAATCTGCAGCGCACACACACACACACACACACACACACACACACACACACACACACACACACACAGTTTATATGCTGCTATGTTGTCACAGTTGCATTCATTCATTTTCTATTTAAAACAGGAACAGAAGCAACTGTGAGACAAGTCCTAAATAAATGCTGGGAGGTTTCAACACGAGAAAATGTTAGTAGCAAGAGGCAGGCTGACAATTTTAGGTCCCCGGCAAGCAGCTGGTGGATCGCTGCTCGCTTCCACACATTAACATTTTTCAAACAACTTGAGGGGGAAGTTTGCTTTTTTTTTTTTGACTCAGAAGGATCAAAGTGGGTATTTTAATAGAAATTGGTGCTTTTCCACACCTAAGCTGGTAAATTTGGTCCCAAAATCCCAAACAAGAGAGAAAAAAAAAGACACAAAACTCTTGAAATATTAGCCTGGCCGTTACTTTCCACAAAATTCCACTCGATTCTCATCCCCTTTGGAGCGCCCGCTGGGATTTCTCCAATTGAGCTGAATTTCTCCGGTCCCGTTTCAAACCGGGAAGCGGTGAGAACAATTTCAGGCGTCGTTTAAAAAATGTGCATCAGGGTACATGATTAAAATTCATTTTGGTTCATTTTAGTGGCTATAAAAAACAATTAAGAGGCCTGGTCTCCACCCGCCGAATCAGCAGGAACAGGTGGGGGAGAACTCTCACTAAAAAAAAACTTTCAAAACTTGAAGCCTTGACTCGGTAACTGCCTCTCGCCCAACGACGTGTAATTAATGTCACGCTAAGAAGAACGACGTCAAAGTGTTTCGCACAATGCATCCATTTGGAATGAATCGCAATTGCAGAATGTTGCGTTGCCAACTGCTGACGAACCCGGGCGGTGTGACACCACCTTTTCTTGCCTGCGACTGGATGTCGGGCAAAAAAAAAAAAAGAGGTGCAAATGGCTTCATTTAAAAGGGAGTTCGACATCCAGAGCGTTCACAGCCTTCAGACGGGCGGCACTTTTCTCAGTTCGAATCATCCTCCGCTCTGTGCCTGATTAGAATAAAACCGGTTTGTTTCATCAGCTCTTACCCAAAAGCTGCCAAAGAATAAAAAGAAACAGAAAGTTTCCCCTTCTGTCTCAGAACGCCGTGTTATGTAACAATGCCACAATATGTGATAATGTAATAAAGTCGGGCGTCGAATGTAATAAAACGTCATAAAGGCTGCGTTATGTAACAATCGACGCAAAACATAACGAAGACCTTGAACGTGATAATCACATTTTGTGCCAATTATTACAAAATGTGAAGGTAGGTCAAGCTGTTTATGTTCATTCTAATTGTTATACTTCTAGTATTGATCACGTTGCGTTCTATAGACATTTAAATGGAAACTTTGACCAATAAACGTCAAACCTTCCAAAACGTCAAAATGCATTCAAGGATTTTATTACATTTTTATTACAAGTCGATCGATACACAATGCAAACTTAACGACCTTTAATTACATTTTAAAGCCAGACTACGTGGTAACACAAAGCGGCGCTACGTGACTGTTCACATCGCTAAATGTCAACAGCCGCGCACCGTATGCCATCAACATGGACGCCGTCACCATAGACACCGTCACCTCTCACTTCCTGTGTGCCGAACGTCTCAGCCCGTCTCTCATCTCTCGCCTCTGTGTACTAATGAGCCGTGAGATTGACAGCTGGATTACCGGGCTGCTTTGTAATCCTTTAATTTCTCCGTTTAAGATAATCACCCTCTGGATGGAGCGCCGCCTGCAATCGCACGCACACACACCAGATATTCTTGGTTTATTTCTGAATGCGTAACTGTGTCAGTGTTTATGCATTTTTTTATTTTTATTTTTATTTTTAAAAAGGCAAGAAGGAATAACAACATGTGGAGGGAAACAAGCGCACGCGGGCGCCCTGATCAAATATAGATTCGTAGCAGAATTAATCCCGAGGACAAAGCGGAGCGCGGGGCCCCTCTCTGGCGAGGGACCTTTTTGATATTGGAGTTTGCAGAACAAAGGCATCTTGACAGTGCAGTCTTTTAATTAAGGCAGTAGAACAGCAAAAACCTAAAAAGAAAAAAAAAGAGAGAGAGAGAAAGAAAGAAAGAAAAAAATGGCTGCACAAAACGGAGCGGCCCTCTGGAGATGCATTTAGCGGCAGCTTAGACGGATCTATGTGTTGAGTCGAGGCAAACGTAAATCACTTTGAGTGGGCCATGTTTCTCATCTCCTACAGTGAGAATATGAGCGCTGGAGAACATGTGAGGCCAAGTGGCAGAACAAGGTCAAACTACCCGGCTGTAATCCATCATCAAAGTGAGGAGCGATATGTCAATTCGAGCCACTGAATCAAGGAGGGGAGCGGCGGGGACGGGGCGGCGCGGGGGGTAAACAACTGGGGGGAGGCTGAACAAAATGGCAGCCGGGGTGCAGGCAGAGATTACCTTCAGCCAAAAGCTGAGTAAACAAAAACACTCCGTGATGGATGCCGAACGCTGGTGGGGCTCGGCTCTGAAAGCCAGATGCTCCAAAAAACAAACAAACAAACAAAAAATGTGACCACTCAGTTCCATGGTTTTCTTACATGATGAAGCGTTTTGCGTTTTGCCCTAATTCAATGGAGCTGCGCTGCTTGTTTATAATCTGTTATGGCTGATTCAGTTAGTACCAGAGGTGGGTCTGACTCGTTTTAGCTCGCTTGGTCAGATCGATTTCCCCTTGATAGATATGTTTTTTCTTGTAATAAATCTAATCCGATTTGTTTGAGTTCCACCCCCTGCGTAAGTTAAGTGGAAAAAAACAAGCAAATTTTGTTGTGTCAAGAAAAAAAATTAAACATTTATCATATAACACTTAAAAAGACAGTGGGACATCCAAAGGGGTGCAGCTAACGTAATTCATCCATTTTTAAATTTTTGTATTTAAGTACAACACTTGGTTCACTGTATTGAGAGAAATTCCCTACTTGTTCTTAAGAATTTGAACTGCTATGATAATATTCTATGATTACGATAAAACGACAAACTGAGGATTTTCTGCAAAACTTCTACATGCAGGTCCAAATATGCACACACATGAATCTCTGCCTGTACTCGGTTAAATATACACCTGCTTTTTGTACTTACTATTATTATTATTATTAGGCGTATGGCATAATTCTTCACATAAATCTCTATTTAAAAACAAACAATGCCAAGCCTGGCGTCTGCAAGCAAAGCCTGGTGGCCCGCCAGGCTCATGATACAGTGGGAAACCCTTTTGGTGAACAGAAAACAGCAACAGGCAAAAAAAACAAGTGAAAGTCTTGACGGTGTGTTCAATCCTTCCCGGTAGAACAAAGCTCGGTATGACAGAGCTTTATGTAAAAGTCGAACCATTTGCAGTTTTTTACTAATCAACCCTAAAGGCTAAAAGGGTATTTTGAAAAAAAGACAATTCAATTCAGGCACATTTTGCAGGATAACTCTACTTAAACTGTTCTCCTTTTTTTTTTTTTCCTAGTAATTGAGATGATGCTCATGTATCTAACAATCCATTTAAAAGCGCTTTGTCTTGCCAACACAAACAAGCACAATGACATCCCAAGTAGGCGACTTGAGCAGCAAAACCAGCACTTCAAAGCAGAAGACCTGATTTGTATTCAAATGCATGCAAATCCTGCGAGTCTTAGAGGAGGGGAGGAAAAACCTGTGTAATGAGGTGGGTTACGCTCGCAGCTAAAAGGTGAAACAGAGGTTTCCTGGTGGGAAAATGGCTCTGTTTCTGCAAAGGGCCGACCGAGTCTTAATCAAGGCCGAAAAATAGTTAAAAGTTGGCAGGGATGCAACGTGCTAATAAACATTGATTATGAGAGAGGGGGGTTGATTGCTAAAGGTTTCCAATAACAAATGCAAATCGTATTCACAGAATTACAAGGTCATCAGCCGGCAGTGAAGGGCGAGTCCGTGCCTTCAAAGCATCTTCGCGGCTGTCTCCGACAATTTATGTTCAAATTGCGACGTCTGAGGTGGCTTAAACCCTAATTGGGGCAGACTTTCTACAAAATGCCACTTAAATATTTTCCCTGTGAAGCTGCCGCTCTGACAACTCTTGGAATACAGTAGCAAAATGTCTGGTTCGCCATCCAGCGGAGTCTTGTTTCTTATCCGCTAATCCCTCGCCAAGGACTTCTGCCGGCCGACTCCCTCACAGGCATATTCCTCCCCGTTTTCCCGCTAATCACTCCGTGACTTAACCCGCGCCCGCCGGCTCTCCAAGATGCGATCTGAGGTCCGATGATATCGAGGTGAGCACAGTTGGAAGGTCAGAAGTCGGGGCATAATTAGCTCGCCTCTGTTTTGTCAGGAATTATAGATCGGACGGGAGGCCAGACTCGGGGTGTGAGGCGTGTTTTGAAAGCGATGTGGGACTCTCGGGGTTCTGGTTCTCACAGCTCATCACCAGGAAGATAAACACAAGGAAAAACAAGTCGGGGATTTTGAGAGGAAGACAGTCGCCTCAAGAAATAACAGCTTTTAACAAATATCACTAGTGGCAGAATTATTGACAACCCCTTTTTTGACACCACTTAGTCTTTCTCGATAACTTTTCACCAGGTCGGAGAACACGCGGAGACAAAGGGATTCTTTTTTCCTTTTTCTTTTTCTTTCACCGTCTCTTCAGATGGCCCATTCCTGCAGAACTAAATCCGGATGATTTAGGTCTGCAGGATGTCAGGACCGTTGGAACAAGGTTGATTTAATGATAATCAATTTCTTTGCTGAGCTGACCTTAAGTTTGGGACATTCTCCTGCGGAGGACCAAGTGATTGCCAGTTTCCAGCTTCCTATAATAGACTATTGTACTTTGAGGAATTCATGATGGAGCGAGCTGTGCGGCGCGCGGCATTCGCAGGAGGATTCGGAGGTCAAGGGCATCTCTCTGATTCTTGTAACTTTGCTGCCAGCTCATGACATTCGTCGCAGTTCTTATTTTAACCGGTGGATTACGCTGCCGATGAGATCTGACTGCATTACACAATTGGTGGCAGAGGAACAATCCACAGAGTTACAGCGCTCTCAGTAACACAAATTCAAGTTAATGTTGATACTTTGGGGTTATTTTTTAAGTTTATGGACCATTTTATTGAAAATATCCTATCGGTTTCTTTGGTTTGAGTGAATTTAAAATAATAATAACAATAATAAACTCAGCTGGAGCGTTCCTTGCCCCAAAAAGCTTCATCTACACTCATGTTTATGTTGGGTGGTAGAACATGAAAAGGCTGTTGTTTCTGGCACCACTTGTAAGCAACCAGTTTGCATCTAATTGTTCCCATGGAGACTCACTGAACTCAAGATCCCACTCTTTGCTGCTGTGACCTCTGGTGATTTTTTTTTTCTTTTTTCTAACCAGCTCAACGATACGTCATTGTCCAGCATGGCGGACGGTAGAAATGGACATGTGTGTCACTTTATGTTTAAAAGGGGCGGTATTGTGCAAAACTGACTCTTTTTGAGCTTCACATCATGTCGTTCTATTCCCTCATCAAAAACATGCCTCGATAATTTCATGCGTATTTGAGAAATCCTCTAATCTCCCGTGGCAACCAGGGAGCTGTTCCAAAAGGCCGGGCGGACCATGCCCCTCCCTGCTCAGAGCCGCAGTGTCCGAGGTTCAGATTTTCCGTTAAGAGTTTAAAATACCTCCGTGGCAAATATTGAATCAGATTTTTACGGGTGCCAGTAACTGTGTGCCACAGGTGAAATTGTTAAAAAAAAAAAAAAAAAAAAATCATTTCTTTAAATGGCATCATTTTACCCAAATGAATAAACGGACTTAGATCCAAAGGTTGACTTTGACTATTGCCACTGCAATAAAAGATGAATTTGTTTTAAGACCTTTTTACACATCTTTACCAGTGGGGCCAATAAATATGGATATCTGCTGCAGTTAAACAGCCTGTGAGAACATGGCAAGACCCGGTGAATGACCATTAGACCGAAGCGCATATCTGCAAACTCGGGGGAGACCGGCATAGATCAGAGTACGACCGGTAATAAAACTCACATCGAAGCGCTGACAATAACATTTCCGCTGACAGCCAGCTTTCCATCTTTTAAAACCGAGCCTTTCCCCCCCAACACCCTACCCCGCGTCCCCCAACAGCCTCACTCCCTACCCGCAGTGAGAGAAAGACTACAAAACGGGATGAAAAGCATTGTGCTGGGGAATGCACTATATCTTGGGTGGCTTCCTTGATGGAATTGGCTCAGCGTGTATGTGATGTTGTAGGGAGTTTGAGGGATATAGGAGCGCGCCTCGGCTTGGTAAGAAGGCAGCCGAGATAAGGAGAAATGATGTGGCTCATCTTCTGTACCTGTATTCTATCAGCTCGCCACAGACTGCAGGTCCTGGCTGCCGAGATGAAAGACTCTCTGGAGGACAAGAGAGACGTTCATGAGTCAGAAGGAAAATGGCATCCCGCTTATCAAACGCCTGAAAACATAATCCTTCCCACGCTACCGGGTTCTTGGGTCTGGACGTACTTATGAAAGCCCTGTCACTTCAGATAGTGGGTTAGGAGTCAGAAGTTCTCCGCGGAGCAAAAAAAAAAAACTCCCGAGCTTGCTGTTTCAAAGCAGATATGGCTCTGTGCCAGATGTTCCCCGCTGTCGTCTAATTGGGGTCATGTTACATGTCATTTTGTATATGTAACTTTCAGAGATGGTATTAAACGGCAGGAAGTCCAGGGCTGAAAGTGCGCGGCGATAAAAAAAAAAAAGAAGAAGAAAAATGAAGGCAGGATCGCCTTTTAAATAAATCATTTAGATTAAAGTTCAGCGTGTTCATGTTTTTCTCCTCTCTCTGTGAACTTAGGAGACCCGCTGTTAAATTAAAAGCCCAGAGATGACGGAAGCAAAAAGACATTCAATTCAAGATTGCTTTTAAAGATGGAGGGAGTGGGGTAATCCAATCCAGTATTGCTATTTGAACCAATCCTGATATCAGCCTTTGATCAGATATCAGGTTTAGTGGCCCATCTTTACAACATAATCCTGTGTTGAGTGAGGTCATGCCTTGACTGAAGTCCAAAGCAGCTCCTTACTTAAAGGTACAGAATCTAACCTTTTCAAAAATCTGTTGGTTTTTTTTTTTTACGTTTGTGTTTAACTTGTCGCCAAATTGTGACGGTATAATACTAGACAGATCATCTCTATAGATCGAGCTCCTTCGCCTCTTTCCTGACCTACTATAGAAATGCACAACCAGTCAGAAACAACCAATCAGAGCCAGGAGGAGGGTCTTAGTGCTGTCAATCATGCTCATGTACAGGTTGATTTGATTGGGGCCTTGCAGAGCAAAAAAGTTTACCAAAGAAATCCAAAATAATGGTCAAGAATGTCTTAGTCATATGAAACGGGTGGTTATTATATTGAGCACCAGGTCTGACAGGCTGAAAACACGTCCCCTACTCGGTTCTTTTCCGATTTGTACTTGTGAAGCATCCATCAAAAATATCACGAGCTTAAAAGAGTTTGGGGACCTCATATTTACCACTGCCACTTTCTGTCTGAGCCTCTCAGCAAAGTAGCAGCAAACAAGCATCCAGCCAGGCACCTGAGCTAAAACTGCCTGCTCGCGTTTGCCGTCCCCCGGGACCGACGAGGGGCGAAGGGTGACGCTAATCATCGTTGTCTTTTCAAATATGTGCTGACGGTGACTTAAAGAGACGCCATCTGACCAAAACGGCAAATCAATGTCGAGCCGACGTCACCCTCTCTCCGTGAGCCTGGGTGTCCGTTCGGGCAAGTTGATGGTTTGCACAGTGATGTGCAGCAGTTGGTTATTTCCCCTGTTCTTGGCTTCTCTGCCTCCAGCAGGAATCGGCAACGTTAAGGCCTCGCTGTTTGCTCGTCTGGATGTCAGAGCCCTCGCCTTTAATCCCGACCCGACTCCCACACAGACATTTACATGGAAGCATAGGACGAGTTATTTCGTGCAAGTTTGCGGCAGGGCACACATTTGTGAATTAGCTAAACGAGAGTCTTCCACGGTCGTAGCAGCCTCTTAAACCTAGAAAGTTCGACATGAATGACCGGCTTAGTGTGTTTTTTAACTTTGTTACTTGCATAATGTGGTTCCAGTTTTCAGTGCCCTCTGTTTATTTTATATACATACATTTCTTTGCCCTCAACCGGACACACAGCCCCCGACTTATAGCCGGCAAAGGGGAGTCCTTAGGTTTACTTAGGGATGGAGCATTTATTGGATATTTTTGGACCAGCCAAACAAGAGAGGAACAAGCAAAAAGGGATTACAAGAGAAAACTTTGCTCCGGCACAAACACTTAAAACCTGTAAAAAGTGGATAAATCTGGAGGTAACGGTGACCCAGCAGCCGGGCGGCTCAGAGGCTTCCCCCACGATCTCAGTCGAGAGATAAAACATCGTCTCACTGCGGTGCTGCACCCCCAGTGACACGCACCCGGGCAACGAAACGGCAGCGGCCCGGCCGAAGAGGCGGAGGCTTATCGTGCCAAACAACGGGAGCTGCGTGATGACGGTGGTGGAAAAACGTTGCTCAAACATGTCGGGGCTCCAAAAAAAGAAAAGACGAGAAAGAAAAACTCTCCAGTGTTCAGCAGAGATGAAAGCTAGTAAGGATGGCTGTGTGCAACTCGCATCATTTTCTTCCTCATTAAACCCTCCAGTGAAGCCGCGCGCTGCACGGGAGCGGGTACCGTCAGGCTGCGAGAGGCCACTCCCATCAGGACTAAATCATTTGGACACAGGCACTCAGTCAAAAAGAACAGCGGAAAATGGATTTTGTTTCTTGTATAATGGATTTCATCTTTTTCCGCCTGTAATTATTCCTTTTCATGCTGAGATGGTTTTGTTGTTTTTTTTGTGTGTGTGTGTAGTTTTGTTTTTTTTTCTTGCCAGACACCGACTATAGCTGCTCCCTTCCAAACGTTGGCAAACCAGCCGCTGCTGGCTGAAGTGAAACACTTCGTGCTGTAGCAGCAAAAAAAAAAAAGACAAAAACAAAAAAGGAACGCCATCTCATGTACGGGAGCAGAGTGCCTTGCAAAAATAGTCATTTAAATCAAGCAAAAACATGTACAATATTGGAAATTTGGGAGATAAGAGATAAAGTAGAGCTGCATTAAAAGCTGTATTTTTATTTCGCCCCAGTCGATCTGACACCCCTAAATAAAATCCTCGTGGAGGTTTGTTAGAGTGAGCGAAAATTATTATGAAGACCAAGACTAGACATTCATACAGCATGAGTCTGAGTTCGACTGGTCTTCCAGGGCTGCCAGTCGTCCAGCAACATGAACCAAATGACTGAATTCCCTCATTTTTCTCTGCAGAGACCAGCGAACAAAACCGTTCGTTTCATTCAGATGTGCTGCAGAAGGAAAGCAGCTGCAGAGACGCGGCTCTTCTGGAGCCGACGTTCAGATCGAACCGTATTCACGACTTAAGATAGCCTAATCAAAGCCCGCACCTACAATCGGCTGTGAATAAGTGTCAAAACCTGAAAATCGATGTTCACAGATGCATCCCTCCAACTTGGCAAAGCTTGAGCTGTTCTTTTTTTTTTTTTTTTCTTTTTTTTTTTGCGAGGAAGACATGCAAAGCTGGTGGAGCTGTATTCCCCCAAAATAACATCTTTTCTGGGAAAAAAAAAGCAGGGAACCTTTTACTTCCACTTCACAATTATGCAAATTTGTTTGTGATGTGCCAAAACGTTCAACTCAAAGGGAGTATGAATGCTTTTACGAGGTATTAGTTCTGTGTTAGATCAAAATAACGGAAAAAAAAAAAAACACAAAACATGTTTGACGAGCGACGCTGGCGAGAAGCTGAACGTGACGTTGGTGGAGTTGCGTGCCAACATTTACAGTTCATCACGACGAAATGAATACAAACTGACAATCACTGCAAGTTGCGCACTGAAACGTGCATACTTGAGTAATTTGCGTCACCAATCGGGACGGAACAGAGGGAGAAGCGGTAGATAAGGCGGACACGCACTGCGACAGACTGGCATATGCCGGAGGACGCCATTTCTAACACCTTTAATTAACCGAGAGGGGTGTTAATGAATTTGACAAGAAAAATATTACATGGTTGCTTCTCGGCCGCCCACACGCCCAGCGAAACAGAAGCAAAACAACTGCCCCCTCCGCCTCGCCGCGAAAGCAGTCGAAGTGGACAGATTGCTCAGGGACTGGAAGAGGAGAGGCTGCGTCACACTGCTGCACCCGCTGGGCCGCAGCTTTTTGCCCTTTCTTCACCCCGTACCTAAACGTCCGTGTCCAGAGGGAGGCAGGAGTCCCTGGGGAACGGCACTTTGGAAACTCTCGTCGTTTCAGAACGTTGACTTTATGGCTGAACAAAGACATCGTCTGATCGCTTTGACCTGCAACTGGCCGATTACCACAGTTCGGATAGTATTGGCAACAATATTTACCCTACTTATTGTCATTTTGATGCGCAGGCTTAATGAAAAGCATTGAAAACTATTTCTTTCAGGAAAACATGCTCACTGCTCAGAAAGTTAAACATTTTTGCCAGTAAGACGACCAAAAACTCAGGTCTTCATATTTGAATACTGAGTGCATCATTTCAGATTTTTCTTAAGACTTCGACTGGCAGCTGTACGATCCACTGAGGTATTTTCAAATTTATGTTTTCTACCAGCCCCTTCTAAGGGTATTGACCCATTTTCTTAAGATTTTATTTAAAAAAATGATCCCGCTTTAAAACTTTATTACTGGTAACTGGCCCATAACCATTCCCCTCCCAATTCCAGAGCATCCAGGATTCCTCTCCCAACAGGCCCTGACCAATCATTTTCCTTGGAAGGGAGCGTTTGGAGGTTTTCATACTCTAAAATTGAGCTTCCCTCCCACTTTGTGTCCCACCGCACAGAAAACAGACGTCCAACGAGACGAGTTTGGTGCACGTTAATTACCAGCGAGTCGCCTCGAGCTGCTCGGACCTGAATCCCTTTGAATAGCAGGTGTGGGAGGACAGCACGGTTCGCCAATTGATTTTCACAAAGCCCGACCAGAGAGAGACGGAGAAACGGGAAGGCCAGGTGACGTGGGATCAAAGCCGCACCGATCGAGAACACGAGGTGAATCAAACCGACGCAGCTGAAGCTTCTGCTGTGACACGTTTTCGAACGAAGGCATTAGGAGCTAATGGCTACGTTGGGACATGTCTCATCCCAGTGACACGCACACACACGTTAGCACGGTTAGCGCTCTGGATCTATCACGCTCTTCCGGACCGGCACAGACGCCCCGAGTCGGTTTGGAAGCCTTGAGCCGCGAGGCGCTCCGGGGCGAAGCGGCTCCCCGCCGACCGGCTGCACTGTCCTTGTCAGCTCCTTAAACAACAAAATCACCTCCAGAGTGATTCAATTGTTACGCTTTGCAGCCGGAAAATCCTCAAACAGCTGTTCCAATGAAAATGCCATTTCCCCCCTGGCAAACAGCATTTCACAAACAACAGACAAATATTTGGCTATAAAGGCAAGGTGTCAGGGGACAGCTTACCTCATTCTGCCCGCTTGCTGGAACTGCTATATCCACAACTATGAGTAACAGTTTGATATTATGCAGGGACGGGAATACGAAACGTCCTGAGTACCGGCTCCGGTCCCTGCCTTAAATCTAAGGTTTTACCGATTTCATGTCAGATCGAACATCCTAAATATTCAGAACGAGCCTCGCCGTTCCTTGTGTCTGCGGTCAGGATCTACAAGGAGGTTGGCCCCTGGGCTGGAGCCAGTTTTGGTGCCCTGCCCACCATAGGAAACAAAAAAAACCTTTACTAGTGCAAATTACAATCATCCTCTACATCCACTGGACTGATGCATGGTAGATTTAGTATGTCCCCCTGACAGTAGTTTCATGTTATAACCAACAAAATGCACTATAACCTAACCTTAAAATGCATTGTTTACATTTATTAAATTTCCTAAATGTTCATGCAACTCTCCTGATATTAGCCTTTCAGTGTTTTGCTAGTACAATGTTTCCAAAACACATTTATAGAAAAAGAAAGAAAAGAAAGTATTTGAGCGCCCCCAACAGATTGGAGCCCTGAGCTGCTGCCCCAAATTTACAAATTTCGTCCGTTTTTGCTTCTTTATCACGTTTACATGTTTCGGATCAATCAAACTTGAACATCAGACAAATAGTAAATACAAAGAAAAAGAAAACGGCACTCAAATGAAGTTTTCAGAAATGACTCTGTGGATTTACGAGACAAAAGTGAAACTTTCTCAAAACATCTGGCATGAAAGAAAACAAACAAATCAAATAGCAATTCAGTAAAAGAGCATCAAGCCAGCAGTCAAACATGGTGGCGGTGGCATGGTGCTGCGGGGTTGCTTTGCAGCTTCGAGATCTGAGCGGACGGCTGTCTTTGAGTTCTTTAAATTCTTCTACATAATGCTGAGGAAGAACGTCTGCGACCTTCAACCCAAGCGGACTTTGAATGTGCAGCGGGACAACGATCTGGTGACCGCTAAAAAATAATTGAAAAAAAGACTTTTGAGGTGGCCTAGTCAAAGTTTGGGCCTAAGCAGCGGCATGACCTTGAACAATTCACAAAGAACACTTGATTGTAGTTGCTGCTGCCAAAGGTTAATTACTTTTTTCATATATAACCAGATCAGTCTTGATAATTGCTTTTCCTTTTAAAAAAACTGAAATGATCTTTTGGAAACTGCATCTCTTCTTTACAGAGACGATATTTTTCACTAAAACTGAAAATATAAATCATATATAAAAAAACAAAACAAATTCTATAAGACCAGAAAGCCGTAACAGGTCACACACCTTCTCACAGCGCCTTTAGACAAAGTTTTAAGATGTAAATATAATCTGCTCTGCAAGCACATTCGCCGACTGTTCAAGGTGTTCTTTGTCAGTCAATTATGCAAATGGGGGACACTGGAATGTGGCTGCAGGGTGGGGGAGAACTGGGGTGGATTCATTTCCATTATAGCTATGATTCACCGGAAAACAAATGGGACATGCTGAAAAAGCTGCGGCGTAATTTTCAGATGGCTGCAGATTAACCTCGCAGTGGGTGCAGCGCGGCGCCTCGGCTGAAGGGAGAGAAGGGAGAAAAACGGGAATTGTTCTTAAAAAAAAAAAAAAAAAAAAAAAGGGGGAAAAAAAGGGAGCTGTAACAAACAGTGGAAAATAAAATGAAATTGTAAAAACAAAAAAAAACAAAAAAAAGTTGGAGGAGGAGGATGGCTGTTTAACTGCTCTGCGCTAAGTCAATCAAGGAAAGAAAAAAAAAAAAGACACAGTAATTTCTCATTTTTATTTCAGTCGGAGTAATTTCAGCGTTCATTCATCAGTGAAACCTCGTTTGGACCGAGAAGCTGCTGGAACAGAACGCACCGAGCTACCTGCCGTCACACCGCATCCCCCCGCATCCCCCCGCATCCCCGGACTCTCCAGGGGGAGAAAAGGGAAAGAGTCCCATCCGCGCCGCGCGGCGTCCATGTAGCACCGCCGCGACTAAATTACATTCTGACCTTTTAGGAGTGATGGAGACTCCCACACCACATCGTATGCCTCACGCTTCCCTCTTCACACACACACACACACACGCACACACACATACACGCACGTGCAAGGTAGGCAAGCACAGACTCACACGATGCGACACATCAGTGCAGAGATGAGAGGAAAAAAAAGAAAAAAGAAAATCATCAGTCAATAAATGGTAGCCAGCAGCAGCAGCAGCAGCAGCAGCAGACTTACCTTTGAGGATGCTCTGGCCGTGCAGAACGTCTCTGGGGACGATCACCGTGTAGAAGTTCTGAGAGAAGCCGGGTCTGCAGGGAGGCTTCAGGTTCTGGCCCGCCCTGCTCCCCTAGGGGAAGGGGGAAAAAAAATATATTAAAAAAATAAATAAAAGGTGGACTCACACTGAATCTTGCTGTTTGTTTACAACCTGGATCACCGACAGACACCGACTCTATACGTCTAACAGACTTTAGCACAGGTCTGCTGTAGATTTTTAGGAACCGGAATTTCGGGGAGGAGATGACTGGCGTTTTCCTCCAGCGCGGCGCAGTCGGTCCCCCCGCCCCCAACAAAAATCAAGATCGGGTCAGGCAGAGGTTTCGAAAAGCAACACCATACTTACAGTCTGAAGTCTCATTGCTGTGCACTGCCGTCCAGCTGGAGGAAAGGCAGCTGGGAAGCTCTTTCCTTGCTTATGAGTCAACATAAAAACAGCTCACTCTCATTAAGGATAATCTCTAATCTCTAAGCCGTACGGCTGCTAAGCTACCTACTGCAGGCTTGCTGCCTCAGTAAACAGCACAACAAATTGACAGTCGTTAACATGCAGCATGTTGCCGTCGCCAAAAGCAGCAAAAATGTAGCATTTAGTTGCATAAAAAGCACGACTTAGTGATTGTTCAAACTTTTTAACTCTCCCAAAGTCACAATAACAATAAGTGTCATGTAGCAAAAGCAAAAAAAATACAGATTTTTTTGTTTTAAATCAAATCAATTTGCTCATCCAGGCCACTTTTTGGTATAAAAGTTTATATATTTTTACACAAATTTTTACCACAAGACAATCACTCAAAACATTCCGACTTGCATTATCTGATAGCAAACAAAAATCTGTCTCTTCGTCTACGGGTATGATGCCCATCACACGCGTGACATGAAAATAAGTCTCTATGCCACGTACCCTCAGCACATGCAAATCAGCAGCTCCACATTCATTTCTCACAAATAACTTTGCACCAAAGTGACCCGGGCCGCCCCGAAGGCGCTGCCGCCCTGGGTGGTGAGCCGCCACAGTGCAGCAGCGAGATGCAGTGAAACCACGTTAGACATACTTCGCCCATGAACAGTCACGAACTTGTGGTGATCGTAATCAGCCATAATCCTCACAACAGAGGCAAAGTGTGCGTAAAGTGACGCGTGCGTCTCTCTGCAATGTGTAGTTAAAGATACAAGAAAAAAAAAAAAAAAAGAAAACACACAAAAAAAATGCTAAATGTGCATTATCATCAGGCACAGCTGCAGGATCGCAGAGTGCGAGCCAGAAAGAGCAACTATTCCTCGCAGCATGCACCTGATTCATGCATCTATAGTATCACATCCCCTCTGACTGCACACACACACGCACACGCACACACACACGCATGCAGACAGCACAGCCATGGCAGTTGTTTGCTTGTGAACGAAATAAGATGTCCCCCCCCCTCTCACACCCCTCCAATTATTCTTCCTCATTAGGCAAAACTGGTCGCCAACCGAGTTGCACTCCCTGAAATGTGAGCGGCGTCCAGGCGAAGTTTAATTGCGGGCTTTTATATACATTATATATATATATATACACACGAAGCATCGTCCACCGCAATAGTGCTGCAGTTTATTCCGGGGAGGCTGCTGCTCTTACTTTTCAGTCGCCCGTCTTTAAGAAACAACTAAACGACTTGGGATCAAAAGCCCCCCCTGTAGCCCCCCCTCTCCTCCTCCAAACTGCCCGGCTCCGCTGCAGCGCGACGGGGCAAAGCGAGCCCGTCCGTCCGCGGCCACTTTCCGGAGCAACCATGCGGTGCCGCCGCAAAAAAAAAAAAAAAAAAAAAAAGAAAAAGCGCCGCGGCGGTGCAGCACTTCCGACCGGAGCGGAGAGAATGAACTCATCTTACCGAGGATGCGCCCACGAGTACGGTGCACGCCAGCAGGATGCGGCCGGCGATCATCTTTGCGAACAAAACAAACAAACAAACCACAAAAAAAAAAAAAAAATGCCAAAAGGTTATAAAGATTAAAAAAGGGGGAGAAAATAAAGAAGAAGAAATGAGGAGGATGAATCTCCCGTCGGTCGGTATAAATTCCCGGATCTCCCGTACTGGGGGTTTTTTCTCTCTCTCTCTCTTCTCCACCGCTGAGCCAGAAACCGCGTCCCTACTTGTCTGGCGCAAAAGTGCCGCTGAGGCAGAAGATGCTGCGCTCCGTCCGGAGGAAGCCGGTGCCCATTGGATGACGGCGTCACTGCGACCCCTCCCACCCCGCGGCAGGGTGCGGGCGAGGCTGCGCCGCCAATAACTCCCCGCGATGATGCCACTTCGGGGACCTATCGGCGGCAGAAATGCCTCTTTCCAGGCTATTTAGATTCGCGTTTTTGACTTCAGATGGAGCAGAGAGGCGGCGCTCCGGCTGCGTGAGCGACAGGCAGCCATCCGAGTCCCTTTCACGAGTCCATCAGCGAACCGCAGGTCTATTTCACACCCCACTTACCCCCCATTCCTCCCCCTCCCTCCTTCTGCCCCCGATCCAGGGTGTAAGTGTAGCCAGAGCCGGCGAGTTATTAACTTTTTATTAAAGCTGCCGACGATAGAGGATCAGCAGATTGGACTCTGTGACTGAAAGCTTCAGATGAAATAAAGTTCAATGTACCCAATATATATATATATATATATATATATATATATATATATATATATATATATATATATATATATATATATAGGGATTTTGACTCTCGGTTATTTTTTAAAGATATATAAATGTCTACAAATATGAACTCATTTTTTTTTTCTCCTTTTTTTTGCCACAGTCTCCACAAATGTGAATGATTTCTTTCTCATTCGTTTTTTAAAAATTGCTCAGCCTCGTTTAGATTGGAAGAAGAGATTCCAAAAATCTCAATCATAAACACTTTACCCCCTCTTGGTTTTAATTCTGTACTTTAACTGGACCACTGCGAAGTATTGGCCTGAACCGTTCCAAAAATCTCAGATTGACGCCGAACCACCTTCCTCTTTTTAGCTTCATCAGTCTTACAATTAAATGTGGCCAGTTCGCTCCAGTCCATCTTCACAGCGTTACCTTATGGCACCATGAGGATGAAGTATAAATATTAGTTTTGTGTCAATGGTGGTCCAATTTGAATCTGAATGCAGGTCAAATCTGAGCTCCTCCTTCCACACGTTTTCCTTCCTTCCACTACGTCTGTCCGTTTCTTTCATCCGTTTCATTCAGCCGGCAACTCAGCTTTTTGTGGCTAAACTGGCTGTGGCAATAAAACGTCCTTCAAAGATTGTCACCAAACAGATCCAGTTGCTGTCCACCAGTGGTTTTCAGTTTAAAAAGGACAAAAAAGGGCATCCACCCCAGACCTCTTCCAAAAACATTTTAATTCACACAGAAACACAGATAAGTTGTGCTTTTCCCCCAGACCTGTAAGTGGCGCTAAGCACAGAGTGCTGAACGCGCGCATAAAGACTCTACGAGGTCAGCCGTAAAGCGTGACAAGAAAGCAAGAACAGTGAGCGACGGAGCGCGAGTCGAGCCTGTGGGTCGCTGCCGTCATGCGAGACGCGTACGATGCGTTTGGGTTGCAGGTGTAACACCTGAGCGTTTTCACAAAGGAAGTGTTTTGACTGTCCACATGAATACGAGAAGGCAAAAGTTTCACTCCTGAACTTGCTTTAACAAAAAATAAATCAATAAATTAAGAAAAAAATGCTAAAGATCGCTTAAAAACATTGTTTCCGTATGGACGCGGTTAAAAACTTCCCGGCGTTTGAAGGAAAGACATTCTCGCGTGGGCGGGGCCTCAGGAAACAACACTTCAGATAACGAGCAGAAGCACAGAGAGGAGAGGTCAGCTGTGGATTATTTCCCTCTTTTGGGCAACAATTATACAGATTCTTGGTTTTTCTTCCTTTTCCTTTGACTAGGTGGCGTTTACGCTGACATGTCACCCTCCCGTGTGACGCTGCAGGTGAGCTAAAGATGAATAAATCAGTAGTAACAGCAGCGTGTGCTCGTCTGCGAGATGCCTGCTTGACGAGACGTCCCGTCAACAGACTGGCTAATCCAGAGCTGGCAAACTCTGCGGCTCCTCCATAGCAACCGTTGGTCAATGATTGACTTGATTGATTGAATTGAAAGTGCTCCAAGAATGTTTCCAGAACCAAGGTCACCTTTCTCTCCGATGTAAAGAAAGATGGTCGGAGTGGTTTAATAATAACCGCGGAGATGCAGGTAACCATGGAGGAGGACGCAGCCCGACGACTGGAGGAGCCGGTAGAGAACGGCAGAAGCCGAGAGGCTTAAATACAGAGTGCGACTTCAGACAAGAGGCAGGTGGTTGATGGCTAACAGGCTGCATCTGGGAGAGAGGAGGCAAACAGGTGGAAGGAAGGGAAATGAATAATTTACACGGCAAGCTGAGAGTTAAAAACAACAGCAGCAAAACGCGAGGAAAAGAACAATAATAAGATTCTTAAGGGAGCAAAATCCAAAGAGCTTAAAGAGCAGAACGCCAGGATAAACGCAGAGACCGCGCACAAAGAAATCAGCATTTACGGCAAGACCTGTCTGGCGATAATGAACACAGGAAGGGGAGTGGATGTATGGCAAGACCTGCTCACATGTAAACGAGCAACAAGGGGGCACGGCGAAGGCGTGAGCGCAAACACAATCATACGACCTGCTGAGCTCCCTGGTCCTAATGGTGCCGATTATTCACCGACGTCCTCCAACAAACTGCAACTGAATAGCTGCGTTTATATTGAAATTAAATGAAACGCAGCTGAGCTCTATTGACTAATTCATGCCTTCTCAAAGGAGTTGAGTTCACTGGACTTGGTTTGTGTCTTTTAAAATGCTTGCCCGGTTCAATAAATCAAATAAAAGCTGATTTGGTGCAGCAAAGTTCACTGGTTCTGTTTATCACAAAAGCTTGGCTGTAAAAAAGACGGACATAAAAAAGAATATCATGTTGGTAATAATTATATTAATGATTAAACTCATTTTTATGACTCTCAAACTGATGTTTGTGGGCCACAAAGAGTCACTTCGAGGGCCACAAGTGGCCCGCTGGCCACACTTTGGAGACCCCTGATGCAGCAGTGTCAGAGCAGAATACAAATGCATGCCACTTTGCCGATTTGCATTCTCTCCCTCATTTCCTTTCTATTGGTCAAACAGGCGGTGACGCTTTCAAAGATCTTTGTAAAACTGGACGAAAACGAGCAAAGCGAAGCAATTCGCCTGTCGCCTTTCAAACCGCGCCGACCCGTCCGGCAGTTTAATAATGCTGACATTTTCGCGGCCTCAGATCGCCGCCTCCATTTCCATATCTGAGAAGTCGTGACCGCTCAATCCCATCAAAAGGAATACGACGCCGTCACCGCGTCAATCAGCGCCATCCGGAGTCTGGCCTGTCGCCGCCGTTCCGCTTTACTCTGCTTCATGTTTGGCACCAGTGGCTTCAGTGTTGGGAATAAAAGGGGGGGAAAAAAAAAAAGAAAAAGGAAAAATCTTTGAAAACCCTTTCCTTCGGTTTGGTCCTTTCGAACAGTATCTTCAAAACAAACCGCTCAAGGGTGATAATTAAGAGGTACTTCTACCCGCGCTGACTGCTGCTCAGTGGGTGTTTCTATCCACAGGGCTGGATTCTTTTTTTTTTCCTTAAGGTCAGAGATATGAAAGAAAAGGGAAGAAGAAGAAAAAAAATACTCTGCGCGCATCCGTCTTCCAGGCATTGTGTTTTTTTGTTTTTTTTGCTTTTATTGTACCCTGGAAAAGCTTGGCAGAGCCAGACTGTGACCAGGGGACTCTGAAGTGACGGCCTGCGTGCCGAACAATGACTCTCAGTAAACAACGTCACACTTCCTCACACGGGACCTGGCTGCTTACTGGAAAGAGGGCGACAAAAAAAAAGAAAAGAAAGAAAGACAGAAAGAAATGAAAAGCTCCCGGAGAGGAAATGACAGCGTGGCGATGAGTGGCACATCCTGAAGAGCTTGTAGCTCCCACTGTCTGCCGGTTTGCCTCTAAAGCTGATTCACAGTTCAGTCAGCATCTCAGCCAAGAGCTGATATGACCTTAAAACCTGTTCGCGTTTTCTCAAATCTGCCCCAGATATAAATATTGACGTGTTTATGATTTATCCCGTCGTTCCGCAGTCGGTCGTAGTTCTTTGCTTCGCTTTCTATCCGTGATCTTTTGTTTCTTTATGCCAACCCTATTAAACCATTCGATAACTGCGTGTTTCTTTCAGTGCAAAGTGCAGATTTATTTCTTCTTTGATCGAAAACCTCCCATCAGTTCATTAGCAACAGTTGTGTGGCACCTTGTGCAGATGTCTCTTAGCAACATACAGATAAAAATGGCTTTGATTTGACTTTTAACATTTTATCTAAGCACACAGCTGTTTTCTAAGGTTCATGAAAAGCTATGAAGAGCCTGACTTGGCCTCTGGGATTTGAGTTCGACACGTTGCCTGTATCGCGCAACCCCCCTAAAACACACTGAGGTTCGAGGTGCATGTTTCTTTTGTAAACGTACTCGTATCATAAAGTTGACCCTCGCTGAAGTCTGCAGTCTGCTGGCATTACCAGCTCATCCCCTTTTTCTGCTTTTGCCGTCATACGTTTGTGGTTTAAATTGAAAATGCTCTTCCGCTCTGTGTGCTGCAAACACAGAGACATCCATGAAATTATTGTTTTGGTGAATTAGACGAGGCAAACAGCCCCTGGTTATTACCACCGGGCTCGAAGGCAATTTTTTTACTTATGTTTTACGACTCTTGGAAAATAAGCATTTCTTTTAAGTACGGAGCATTTCCAAACACAGAAATGCACCATCTGTGCACCTGCAGTGAAACGGTTTAAGGCCATGTTCAATTGTTGAACCACGTTTCACAAAATGGGTCCAAGTTGCGCCTTTTACAAAGTACGCCTTGCCATTGTAGCCTGACGTGTCCTAGTTTCCATTTGTTATCTCATGCTGCTGCTTCAGTGCAGCAGAGGGTGTGTGGGATTCTTGCACAAGAAAAAACATGTTTTTTTTAAGCAGGTTAAACACCACTATAAACAAACGGGTTTGATGCGTTTGGTTAGAATTACTAACATTTGAAAAAAATACAACGTGAGAAGCTTGGTAAATATCTACGTATCGTATCGTTTATCGTTTATGATGATGCGTTTCGTATCATAAAATTTTGATTTATTGTTGGCACGACAAATTTCAGTTGACGTTCACATTGTCAGGATTTTCATTTTTACTGGATGCTCTCTTGATAAAGGTGCATCAAAGCGTATCGATAGATTTTGAAAACGTGATCAAATGCCGTCATTTTGTCGATTTCAGTGATAAGAAGCACATTTACGTGACTGGTGGCATAAATGGGTTTTTGACGAGCAGTGTTTGTGATTGCTCTCAGTTACCCAAAAATTAAATAATAGTTTTTAATCGTCGCTTTTATCATCTTCACGATATTTGCCACAAAATATCGTGATCAAACTTCGATTCCATGTCGCTCTAAAGTTGCAACCTTTCCAAATGAACCAGGCTTTTAGACAAACGGACTAGAGGTCGGTTAAAGCGGACTGAACAGAGCCGGTGTGAATGCATCCACAAACTACCATGTCTATGAGTGCATTGTCATGTAGCTGTAACTTCTCTCAGAGTACAAAGTAAACCAAGCTAAATTAAAGTTTCCCATCTCACACCAACACCGTCCCCATTTCCTGCACTACGATCAAGAAATTACGCTGCAAAATCTGGATTGGTAGCTTAGTTCGTCGTGGTATTCAACAGGTCAACGTCCTACATTAGAGGTTCAAAAAGTGTGACGGTATCCAGAATCGCATCTGTGGATCGTGTGTAAAAAGGTGGTATGAGTCGGACGGGTGTTTCTCTACATGCAGGTGGAGCTTTGCCAAGTGGAAACAGACCGAGAGGTGATTAGTTTTAGTAGATTTTCATATTTAAATCAAAATCTAATGATAATCAATCACCATTGAGGGACACTCTGCAGCCCCTATGACAGTCATGGCACATAATGAAACGGCAGCGATGCTGCTATGGATTCTGCTCACCCCACCTGGTAGAAATGGGAAATGCCCCCGTACTTTTGTGCCAATATTTTCAGTCCTTAGAGATGCAGAGGTAGTAAAAATTAAAGCGTCCGTATTGATTTCTGCAATCCAGAGAAGAAATGCAGCTCAAATCAAAAGGTTGCTCAGTATTCATTTCTGTCTAAACTTTTCACTGGTGCTGTAAGTATGAGTCTGTTGAGCATATGAATATGATTTAATCTTAGCCGCAACACAAAAAAAAAAAGAAGAAGAAGAAGAAAAAATCCAATCATGAGTGAAATTGCTTTCTATTCATTTCACATCCACTGCTTCTCTCAAGGTGTTGCTCAAATGTTTACTTTGGTCTTTTACCGCCGGATCGTTTGCTTCCTGTGATCTCCAGGCATTTCTGTTGTGTACATATCAATATTTGATTCATTTAAGAACTGGTAAGGGCAAAGCATAAGTTTGCAGAAACTATGAGAGGAATGTGGTGCTGGGATTTCGTGCAGACTTTGTGTTACATTTTAATGAGGCTGGCTTTTCTTTGCTGGCTCTGATGTGCATCGGATTTACACAGCGAAAGCCACGGTCGGCCCGGCCTGGCCTTACTTTGACTGAATGAAACGAAGAGCATGCATTTATTTTCCACACTGTGGCGAGTAATGTTTTATCTGCCAGGCTACAAATACCTTGACTTTCAAAAAAAAAAAAAAAAACGCATTGACGCTGGGGAGAGTTGGAGGTTTTTTTGACTGATGTGCAGAGTCAGAAAAAAAAAAAAAGAGAGAAATATGTGATGCTGCCCGGTCAGTACGAACCAAAAGGGAATTTTTTCAACACCGCAGTGGATTTATGTCAAGATGAATCCTGAATGAAAAAGGTCTCCGAACCGATAGGTCTACCTACCCAGGTGCAGAAAGCAGCTTGTGAGAGATTTGGTAGTGTGTTCTTGTGTAGCAACTTTTCCCCCAATACATTAATATTTCAGTTTTCGAAATCACAATCCTGTCGACGAAGGAAAACTTCCAGTTGTGTTGTCATCCGAGCGCAACTCAATTCATTTCCTCTCATCAATGTTGCGTCAATTAACGATAAATGTCGTCCTGAGGCGCTTTGCAAAAAACTAAAAAAAATAAAACATTTAATCTTAATCACACTCCAATAGATTCCAGTGGATCTTAGCGTCCAAACAGAACAGTAATCTCACGGTTTAGACAGTTTGCATCCAGGGGAAACCAGCAGATTGCATCGAGTCTTTAACCCGGAGCGTTCGTTCCTCCTGGACAAGAACGTAGCGACGCGTCGTTGACCTTACAGCGTTAATACTCGTTTCACTGAGTGCGTTTGTGAAATGCGATCTGTTTTGATGACGTTTTTGGAGTGGCGGCCTTTCCACACACGTCGATGAAGGATTTGTTTTGCTTTTGATGAAGACGCAGTCCTGCCATTGTCAGCCAGCATCTTCGCTGAGAAGACCTTTATTCGTGCTCATTTCGGGTCACTAACTGCAAAAAAAAAGTAAAAAAAGAAAAGGAGTGTGTTTGATTCGAGACGCTATGCTACGCTAATGTGTGCTTTTAAAAAAAAAAAAAAGACAGAAACATTGCTGTATGCACGCTAAGAAAAACCTCTGCTACCTTCTCTCATTATCCTGGCAGGCAGCAAATAGAAAATAATTTGGAAACCCAAACTGACCTAAAATACGAAATGTTTGGTCTGATTTAATGTCAGATAATGAGGAGAAAATCGCTGTCTATTTCTGCCCTGTTGACAAATGGAGGGTTTATAAGTCCACACTGTTCAGCTGGAGTTCACAGAGAGAATGGCAGATTTTTTGGGGGGGGGTTTTAACCTCAGCTGAACCGAGTATTTCCTCCTGGCGGACGCACATTTACTAACGATGCAAGTCAGGTTAATTAACCGCATTCGCTCTTAATATTAATAGAAATTAAAATCCATTTGGCGTCCCTGTCATTAAGTGTTTTTTCTTTTAATTAAGAGCCGATGGTACGTTGCTGTAACCCATTAAACGAGCCCGAAGCTTTAATAAGTCTTTGCCTTCGCAGTGTGGCGGCCTGAAAGTTTCGTTAATTTAACATCGTCGTCGTCGTCGTGACAAACGCTTCGCGTCTCGCATAAAGAGAGCCGAAGATGATCTTTTTGTTGTTGTTGTTGTTGTTGTCGTGGAAACGCCGACGTACGGCCCGAACAACATCTCAACCCCGACGTTTAGCGGGAAGCCGGCTTTCCCAGGCCCAGAAAGTTGATTGGTTAAGTCTCAGTAAAAACTAAGCGATGTGCTTCCACCTCTTCGTTGTTGTGCTGTTTGCATGAAGGCGAGCGCCGGCATTTAAACGCTTAAAAATAAACTTATGCTCCCTCCTGAGGTTCTAATTACTCTTATTACGCCATGTTTGGCTGCATTAAGCAAATTTACACTCACTTAAGTAAAAAAGAAAAAGAAGAAAAAGGCGCAAGCGCAGCCTTTGTGTGGCTGTGCTGCACGGAGGAGGGGCGCAATTAATAAAAGAAGCAATCTTGAGGGAAGAAGAATTCAATAACAGCTGGTGCATAAGTTTAAATTGTCTCTGGGAACAAGAAGAAGAAGAAGAAGAAATGCAATAACACATAAAACTGATATGTGAATAATTCTGGAGCAGAATGCATAAATAGTGGATTAGGCTTGATTTAATTATGTCTGCTGCGTGAAAGCGGAGCTCGGCGTTAGACAAACAAACAAACACAGGGAAGCAGAGCGCGGCGGTTCGGCGCCCAGGTGGCGAGGGCCTCGCCGGTGTGGAGATCAAACGCACCCGGCAGCGTTTTAACCGGGTTGGTACGAGAAACTCGACTTGTCTTTTCTGGCGTTGCAGTTTCCAGGCCGCTGGCTGGTAGAGCAGCTCCTTCAGACTAGCCAGGAGCAATTAGCAAACGCCTGTTGGAACTGGGCATCTGCTGAGGTCATTATTATTCAATCTACTTCGCAGTTTTCCGCTGCTAAAAATGTTTCTGAAGCTTTAATGGAGGAGCGATGACTTCCTTAAGACGGCGTTTCAGAAACCGGAGGGACACAGTCCCAATTTCAAGGCGTTAAATTACAAAGTCAAATTTCTTTTAAGTCATATTTTATAGATACAGCATTTTTATAACAAATGAAGGTAACATCGGTACTTGATTGCACCATAAAATGCACCTTGAAAATACACAACAGTGCCTCTTTCACATATGCAAACTGGCTGTTTGCAGGGTGTCTGATGAAATGCAGAAATTGTAAACATCTTGTCATTTTCATTTACTTTCTGCAAGCCTGTACGAGCCAGGACAAGGACACGCAGTCACAAACGTCTCCATGAGTCCTCGTGAATTACGAGGGTAAATCTGATGGCGTCACGTCATCCACGGCGACTCGCTCCATTCCCGATGAGCAGCGCGAGCGGCAGGGTGGGGGGGAGGCCACGACGTATCCGGCCTGATGTACGGTGAGGAACGTGAACAGATTGCGAGTTATTGTCTGAGCAGCGAAAAGCAAAATGTTGAGCCAACAGTAAGCTGCGTCTACGCAGGCTGAATGGCTGATGGAGTTCAGGCAGCGAGGGAGGGAACGCCCCGTTCATCCGCAGACCTGCACTGTCATTACGAAACACCTTCTGAAACCAGAAGCACAAACTCAAACCTGAAGTCTGATGAGTGGACATTACTGTAACTTTTTGTTTCTCATGCGTAATCATCAGTTGACCATTTTAGACTTATCGTTCTGTCACGTATCCATTAGTCCAGTGATCGCCGCTTCTCAAAGGAGCGCTTCAGAGCGCCGTTTGAACGGGACGTTGCTCTGATAGTTGCAGCTGAAACGCCCGTGAAGTACAAAGCAGGAAAGCAGCAGTGATAAGGCTGCAAGCTTTTTCCGGTATGTCTTGATGTACACATGGAAAATGTTAGGACTGTTAGTTGTTTGATAAAATCCTGAGAAAGATCAAGCTGTTTTTTTGTTTTTGTTTGTTTGTTTGTTTGTTTGTTCTGTTTGATGAAAATTTCAAAGGTTTCTCGTGCACAAAGCCGCTCTCATCCTTCAGCGAGCTCTGACACCGCGCGGCTGCTCCGCTTGAAGGAATAGCCGAGCATTTGGGTTTTCACGGCTCCTGGCGTCGCCGTATTTCTTTTGGAGCGTATCCTCAAGTCTTTCCAACGCCTCGTCCTCCCCAGCGCCCCGTCGAGCCTCGGCCTCCTTAGAAAAACATAAGAATCCCTTTTACCTGTCAAACGTCTCGCCCTTGTCAAATTTGCCCTGCCCTCCGCGGCTCCTTTCCAGGTACGGGTGCGAATTATTGACCGCTTTCATCTGGGCCTGAAGCGCAGGCCGGCCGGCCATCCTATTAAGCCTCCACCTCCCCACAGCTACTCCGCCGCAAATGTGCTGGCACAGCAAAGTGGGGAAAAAGGGAAGAGAGAGGCAGGGCAAACGAGAAGGCTGACAAGCTTTACAAACATAAAAGTCATAAAAAACAGTCTGCTAAGGAGGAAACTGCAAAGGGTGAAAATATATCTTGTCGTTAAAACAATAGGGTTTACAATATCCCCCTCCCCCCCCAACCAAATAAAGGACGTATGGAATAACAACATCGGTCTGAATCTTTATGTTAAGCAAACAGAAGTCTGAAGAGTCCTGGCATAAAGGGTGTGACAAGGAAGCTGATTGTGCAGTAAGTGGTAATTATACACTGCACTCTGCGGTCTGGTGCTGAGTGACAAACAGTCGTCTGGGTCTACATTTCTTTTTTCTTTTTCTTTTTTTTACAGTCTCTCAGAGAGAGGAAGACAGAAGCCAACGGTTCGTCACAAACATGTTCCCAGAGTTGCAAACGTTCCTGCAGAGAGAGAAAAAAACAACAACTCGCAGGCGAGCCCAGTAACATTACTGCAGATTAAAGGGGGGGGGGCTTCTGCAGCTTGTTCTGCCATGACAACAGGATGTAATACAACAAGCGCAGCTTGGTTTACAATTTCTCCAGCCAGAATGTGACGGGGAAGAAGAGGCGGCGTCCTGAGTGAAGTTTCCCCCCGCCTTCTTAAATTGGTGTCAAACAAAAACAACTCGGCTACGTTTGTGCTGGTTTGTGCTGCTATCATTCTGAAGATATTAAGAAAAATATTCTCCAGGGGTCATCAGAGGTCAACCACTCCCCTGGCCCTGCTCACATTTGCAAAGATAAATAACTTTGGTGTCAATCATGTTTGTCCTGGTTTGTTCATTTATACTGCTATCATTACAAATGATAGCAGTATAAACTATTATTAATTATGTTAATAATAGTTTATAGAGGTCATCAAAGGTCAAGTAGCTCCCCCACCTTCTTCAAATCAGGTGAAATGGGTGTCAATCGACTTGACTACACTTGTTCAGCAAATGCACAAAAAAATGTAGCTGAGCTGATTGACACCTATTTCGTCTGATTAAAAGAAGGTGGGGGGGCTGGTTACCTTTGATGACCTCTAAAAACATTTCTTAGTATCTTTAAAATGATAGCGGCACAAACGCAGCACAAACGTTTGACACCAATTTTGTCTCATCTGAAGAAGGTGGGGGGGGTCAACTTCTCTCAGGTGAGGCGGCGTCACGGCGAACACGTCTGCATTCGCAACGCCAAGCTTTGCTGAAACGACACAGTCAACGTAGTTTGTTCGGGGGGCGGGGAGGTTTGTGCCTGTTTCAGTCGTGGAGCGATTTCACTTCAATTAATTTTATTTATATACCCAAAATTTTCCTAATCCGATTACACACACACACACACACACACACACATGCACATACACATGCACACACACACACACACATACACACACACACAGACACAGACACAGACAAGACCAAACTGTTCCGATGGATCTGGCGCATTCACATTCTTCGGGCAAAATTTACAAAGGTGCTCTTTCAAGTGCCGCGAGTTTTCTTCCTCGTTCTAAATTTGAAACAAGAGGCGGAGGCAGGTCGGCTCACAAAATAGCACTCGCAAGAAAATACCGTCTCTCTGAACCGACACGGTTTTCCCCACATCTGTAGAGAGCACCCACTTTAGGGAACATTCTACCTGTATGCATATATATATATATACATATAGATATATATATATATATATATATATATATATATACATATATATAAATATATATGTATATATATATGTGTGTGTGTGTGTGTGCATCATTTTCTTTTCAAAATTGAAAAAAAAACTTCACCTTCTGAAAGATCGGAGCTGCTCCACCCACTGCAAAATTCAATTTCTCTACTAGTGAAGTGTCTCTAAAATTTCAGCAAGTAGTTTTTCCGATATATATATAATCAAATAACTGGAATAATTTGTTTCTAAAATCATATTGCTTTTTTTAAAATGGTGAAATCCAAACTCTATGACCGTGGATCATTCCAGCAGATGCTTCAGACACACAGAGGTTAGTAAACAGAACGGAACCAATCAAAGTTGAAACCAATGAGACTGTCTGCGCGCCTGCGTTGGATGCGGTTTGTTTTGTGTATCAGGTGCAAAGACAAAGCAGACGAGATGAAAGCTTGCATTTGAAATGGTTCGAGTAATCTAACTTGCAGCACCGTGTTCTTTTTGACAAAAGCAGCTGACTGCTGATGCTTTTCACACCGATGTGTCTGTCCATCCAGAACACGCTCAAGTCTGTGATTGTGACGCTGAATAATAGGACGACCGTCTACACCGGAATACAACACGCGTCACGTATTTCGGTGGCAGTCGAATATTTACAAATATGTTCGGTTGCCATCGTTTCACACAGCTTTAAGCTACGTATCAGGAAACGCAGGGAGATGTTCTTTCCCCCCAAACCAGTGCAAAACCGGCTTTTGTGCTGACTTGGCACCAGTTCTTTATTCTTAAAACTCTGGAAGTCCAGAGCTGATTCACTTTGGGACAAGAGAACCGAACCTGTTCCGTTGTTTCTTGACTATTTTGCCTATTTAGAAAAAAAAACAAAAACCCGATTGAAACACTGTGCCAGTGTCCAACTCAGTTGACATGTTAGTCTCTTAATGTTGCCATGGAGATATCACAACAAGTGGTGAAAGAGTGCACAGACCCAGTCTTGATTTCCGTGCATGCAACAGTAAAGCCAAATTTTAAGCAGGTTTTGTTCAGTACATGTTGTTCTGTTGTGGCTTTTGTACTTTATGAAGCCTTCTGGGTCAATTCTGAAGAACTTAACTACAGAGGAATGGGGGAAAAACAAACAAAAAAAAACATGTTATCTAAAGCTACAACTATGCTTCAAGATATTCTTCATCTCTGATTTTTGATGCTGCGTAACGAAGTCATTGCCACCTGCTGGTAGCAGTTTGCAGTATTTCTGACTGTCATCCTACAGTTTAGATTAAGATCTTTTCCAAATGAAAATGAAGAGCATAGAGAGGATAAAAATAGCTGTTTGGAATAAAAGTTTTTCAAGAGTAGTATAGCTGGGATCCAGGTCTTTAAATAATAATTGTAGAGTATTTGCTACACTAAATCATAGGGAGTAATTTTGGTTTAGTTTCTCATCCAAATGTCTGAGAACGCTTGAAATAAGGCGAAACCAACTTAAAAGTCACCGAAAGTCATTAAAATTAATTAATCTTGAAGAGAAAGAACCAATTCCATTGGCAGATCATTTCACTTAAAACGTGAAAATTATTTGCCTTTTCATAAGTGAATCTGCAAGAACTTTTTTTAATCAACATTAAAGAGTTACTGATTTAAAACAAGCTCCTACATCCTGCTGAAAAGTTAGTATGAGTTAGAACGCATGAGACAAGAAAACTTAAGACATTTGCAACAGAAATTAGATGAAACTTTACTTGGTAAGATTTCCTGCTTTTGTTCCATTTGATTTTTTTGTCTCTCTTTTTGTTTCCTGAACCAGTCTCCAAAGAGCCAAACAGGTCCGATTTTGTTTTTCCATTTTCTCAGTCTGCATAAGAGCGCTGATGGGAGCATTGAAATGTGTTTCATAGTCGGCGTGGAGCATTCAGCACAACAAGGTCGCAGTGGAGAAGTTGAAAAAGACTGAATCGAATAAAACGCGCCTGAAGACATCAAAGGTGTGCAGCTGTCATAACAAAAAAAAAAAAAATTAAAAAAAAAACCCAAAAAGAGGTCACAGTCAAGGATGGATGCGGGAACTCGTTGGCTCGAGAAGCGGTGGGAACCCCACCCCCAGACGGGATTTAATCCCGAACGGTGGAGACGTTGCATCGCTGCGCTTCAGCCCCCCGTGAGCGCAGATCAAGACGCCGTCGGGCCTCGTGGCCGGCGTGACCGCGCCGTAGGACGGCCCTTCACCCTGACCCTTCCCCCTGACCGTCTTTCTGGTCTGAGCTTCCGCTAATACGACATCCTGTGGCACCAAGTGTGATCTCAGCACTCGACAGCTGACACCGCCTGATCTGGTTTTGTTTTTTTTTTTCCTGTAAAAGTGTCAGCAGAGTCCTCCCACCTGCTTCCTTTCTATGTCGGGAACATTTTCCCACGGGAACACACCGACTTCATCCTCTTATTATTTTCACTCCTGCCACTGGCGCTGCCCAGATTGGGTCGGAAACAATCTGTGGGCAGCCGCCCGGTCGCAGGGATGGGGGAGAACGAGTACGACGCTTTCCTACAAAACCGCAAACAACACTTCAAAATACTTTGTTTCCACTTTTTTCTTTTAATAAGTTTCTGATCCGACGGACCCCTGGGTTTCCCGCAGATGCCAGACAATTAGCTCTGGCTGTTTTATCCTTCATTTTCTGTCATGAACCATCAGGTTCTTTCGCGTTTTGGGGCGACGGCAGGAGCACTGCTTGTTAGGTCAACCCGACCCAGATCATTCCTGCAAAACAGAGTTAGAGATTTAAAAGGCTTTAATTTTATTCATAGAAACGCGCAAAAGCACTTCAAGCTTTGCCGGCATCAAGTCGGCACCTGTAGTTCCTTTTCATAAAGTATTAACCCAACGCAAACTGAATCAAGTTGCTCTTTTCTTCTTCTTTCTGGCAGAATGATGCTCATGCATGGATGCAACGTCATCTGTGTTGAAAGGTGTCGACGAGGAAGGCGGTCACAGAACAAGGTGCTTGTCTGGGGTGCAGAGCACGCGAGATCCGCTGCCGCTGGCCGTGATATCGATGTCACTGTGTGCTTGAAAAACCTTGAAACGTCAAAGTTTCACCCTGAGGAAACGCAGCAACACAATAAAAGTTATCCAGACGGCACCGGCATAAGCCGGTGCCATGATGTTGATACCAGAGCTGCTGAAATCCACCGTGGTCTCGGTCCGCGTCAGATTAGCTATTAGCTTCAGCTACCGGAACCAAACTGATATGGATTTCTGTTAAATTAAGGCAAACGTGATTTATTTATTTACAGCAAGTAGGATATTAACTGCGTTTAAACGTTTTTACAGCATGTGACTCAGCCTTATATTGCAAGTCTCCAAACTTGCCTGTTTGGAGTTGCTTTTGAAACATAATGGATTAAGAATTTAATGATGGCACTTGACTGAATGCGCCACATTTCAATTGTTGATTCTATGTTGCACAACGTTGTGTTTCTATGATGTAAAGCACTCTGAACTGCCTCGTTGCTAGGCAGATAAAATTTCATTGATGGGCGCTTTGGTACATGGCGAAACATCCTGAAAATTGGCCGGTTCTGGTCTAGAAATGAGCAAAATCAACCAAAAATTCCACAGAATCCAATGGAAAAGCTTTAATGTGCCTGCAATATTTACCACCCAAAAGGGTTTTTTCTTCATAAATAGCTATTTTTAAAGCAGCAAGTGCAGAACCTTCGGGTTTGAGAAGCTATTTCCATCAGCTTCGGAGCATAAGATCTACCTCTTTATTTCACCACTTATTGAACATGTACAGATGTTCAGGAAAACAAGTGCTCTGCAGCTGCACGCGGCTAGCTGTTCTTTGATTCCAGATTCCTCCATAAAACACTTTGAATCGCCTTGTGGAAGATTGGTGCCGTGCAAACACACTCTGTTCGACAAGCTGGTGAAGCATCGTTGGCAAGGCATTCAAATTCACCAACGACATAAATGTCACTACTGATGAACTTTCCAATATCAACCATAAGTCTTACTTACATTAACCGTAAGTTTCCTTAGAATCCCACTAAGGAAACCTTGTGAAAACCATTAAAACACGTTGGCTCCTGCCTGAACTGCAGCGAGACATAAATAAATCTCAATCCCATTTAAGGGGAAGTGTTTGGTTTGACGTTGGGAGAACAGTAACAATTCTGCGGCGTCCATGAAAAGCGCCTGCGGTAAAGATGAAGAGGCACAGCGCTTTATTTTTGTACTCGCTGCAATTGGAAAGCTTAATAGCATCAAATCTCAAGGTTTATTGCTTAGGCTACGCAACATTGTGCTTTCTTTGATGCTGACTGATCAAACATTGGCTGCTCTGCTTTGCTTTTCTAACGCATAAAGCTCACATTGCAGCAAATCCAATCCCTGGAGAGGGTTAGAAAATCAATATCGATCACTATTTATTTAGCATTCGTTCATTTTTGTGTTTTTGCTAAAACATTAGGTTAACTGCTTATAATAACTTGTCTTTTCTCCCCCAACCCCCCTTTCTTTAAAGCTCGTGCAGTTATGCTAATTAACTACATGGCAATTAACACCTGCTATTTTTGCAGCTGCCACGTAATCTGTCGATGGTGCAGAAATGTTAATGTTTCGCAGCAACAAACACAATGCCGTCTTGCCTTCTGAATGCTGAATTCATTTATTGTCAAGCTTTAATTGCGCCAATACTATAACGATACATTTTATCACTGCCCATAAACATACTCTCAGAAGATTTGCTGCATTATTACAGAGCATTAAAGATGGGATTTGTGTAAAAAGCAGGTGACAAGCAGTGGCAGAGGTTTAATGATAATTCTTTCTGTTAATCAGTTTGTTATCCTGCTCCTTGTTTTGTGTCATGCAAACCAAAAACCATTTGAGCAGCTTGTTCCCCTCCTCGCCTGCGGCGGCGCTGCGCCACCAACGACTGAAGAAAACGACTCAAAGGAAAATCATGAGCACAAACATCTTCATCACAAAATGGGAGTGGCGTAATTTTATTATTATAATTTTTTTTTAAAGCAGTTGTTGGATTTTTCTTTTGTCTGTTAAAGGACAACAAGCCGTTTCTACCCAGAATGCCCTGCTCTTTGGCTCACTTCCTGCTTTGGAAGCGGTCTCCAGGGCGTTCGACATTCGCATCTACATCCTGACTGCGCCAGTTTATTGGCGGCGTTCTCTAAAAACCAGCTCAAATAAAAATGCTGACAGGAAGTGATATCGTTTAGGAACAGCCACGCCTGACTCAACTTAAATCTAATAGAGGCTCTGAGGAGGAAGTCTTCCGACTTTTAATGGCTCGCTGCAACTTGTCACCAAAGATTAATTATAATAATGCCAATGGAAACTCAAGAAGTAATTAAAGGAGGGTTTGGATGCTATGAGCACAATGTTTCTAACATTGGTCATTGAGAAAGTCGCAAATCATTTCTAGTATGTCATTTTTTTGATTAAAATCTAAATTGTTAGTATTAATTTTGTGTTTTTTCTTCAAAATCGACACGTTCCTCTCGTGTTTTTCAGAGACGCCTGGCTTATTCCCTATCAAACGTCTTGGTAAATAAAAAGCATTTTAGATAAAAAAAAAAAAAAAAATCTTCTTGTGGCGTGAAGGAGGTTTTCATTCTTCTTGTACTGCATGTGTTTTACAATATCATTAAATGGATCAGAGATCGGTTTGGGAAATCGTCCATTCTTAAGGTCAGGAGCAAACCAGCTTTACAGGGAAATTCTTAACTATTCCAAAAAATGAATTCTATAAGAACTAGAAAAAAACTATGTTGCTTTAAACAGAAGAGCACAATGTAGCTAATAACATGTAATAAAATCGCGTTATAGTTCTTTAATCACCTTTGATTTTGTAGTTGATTTGACTAAAGGGGAGTTTCCCTTCCTTCTTTGCAGAATTTTCCCCCCAAAATAAACCCCAGATACACACATTTTCCTCGCAGCATTACAACTGCGATCCATCTGATTTGACAGATGTGAAAATTAGAGTCGGTACAACATGTCAGTGAAGTCGATGATTCATCAGTAACTCCGATTTAGGTCTCGACAGACTGAGGCGTTGGCCGTCTACAATTTCAGACTAAATGTTCTAAATGAAGTTTTTCCCCGACACAGATTTTCTTACTTGTCAGAGCAGGGGAAACTCGGTGTGAGGCCAGCGCCGCTAATGTCGGGTAGAGTGGGAACCATTCCAGTTGCCCGGCGTACAAATGAACAGTGTGCACTCAAACGCAACCCAACGACCATTAAAGTTATTAATGACACCTGCGCTTTTGCAGCGTCGTATCAAAACGTCTGCAGTGAAAAATGCCACAACGCTCCACTGAAACAAAACATCTGTCGTTGTAAATATGCTAATTGCTGGTTTCCCACGAGGGGAACCTGGAGCCAAAAACGGAAGCGCTGTTTTCTGTTCAGGCCGAGGGGAGTTAATCCTGAACAGGGTCTCCATAATCTACTGAGTTCCCATATCGACTGGCAACGCTGATAAAAATCTGCAAAACCCCTGAGCATAAATTGATGTCCTGATTCAGTAGGATAACACCTTTTAACATTTTATAAAACCAAAACTTGAATTTTTGTATGTTTAGAAAAATTACTCAGTTCAGACAAAATTGACTGCAGAGAAATAGTTTATTTATTACAACTATAATCATTGGTACTTATGATTTTTAAATAGATATGTGTTTCTGGTCTTTGTTTTTGTCTTCTTAAAGGGCCGGCATGTATTTTCCAGGCACTTACTGTGATTTTATAGCACAATAAAGTAATTACATCATCTTTAGCTGTTATTAAAAAGTTGCCTATCTATCAAACGTAACTTCAAAGAAATTTCCCATTAAATTGGCCTCTGTTTCTTTAAGAAGCAACTGCTCTTTCTGAGACTGTGGCTTCAGCACAATGCTCCACCACTATGGCATTCACAATCATTTCTAGGAGCGGCGGACTGAGAAGCCGTTTTTATGATGAGCCCAACAGACACGCAGTTCGACCAGGTTTCGTAATTAGGTCTTTGTGCAGGAATATAATAAAAGCAAATCAACACAGAAATGGTTTGATGGGCAAAAAAACTGCCGTCTTAAACGGCGAATCTCGATTCCCAGGCCTAAATCTGAAGCTGAAATAAAAAGTGTGTAGAAGAGGATCCAGGACTGTGGATGATTTAGAGAGAGGGAGGATCAAAGATTCCTCTCGCTCTCTGTGCCCTAACATTGTAAACTCTTACAGTCGAGGATTAAACGCTGTCCTCCTGACAAAAGTGGGTTGTGCGGGTTAACAGCCGGAGAACCAGGACTTGCTCCACTTCTGAGTGCGAGACCAACGTTCATGTCATGGGATTTGTTTATTCCCCACATTTACCAAATGTAGTCGAGTCAAAGATTGGCTCTTTACCCACTTGTTTCGTGTTGCGATGAAATCCAAATTTATTTTTAATGTTTCCAATTACACCTCCTTTCCGAGAGGGTGTAAATCGGCCCTCGGCGGTAAAACCCATAAAGACACAACTCGGTGATTTTTACAACGTGGCAGTTGCCGTCCTGATTCGGGAGGACCGGCTCGCGGGCCCGCCGTGACAAGGTGGACACAATGCGAAACCCGGAGCGCCTCCCCCCTCGATCCCCCGCCGCCTTTCACATTCAAACCGGTTTGAGCCGCAGTCGGGTGTTTATTGAAACATCACTTCATTAGCCGCGGACGGCGCCGGACACACATAAGGGCCCGCCATCTGCTCCTCGAGCCTCGCCAAGGTTAAGTATTCTCTCTGCGAGAGCGAGGAAGAGGCGAGATACGTGTGAGCAACAATGGATGGGAAAGGTTGAGGTGGATGGAAGAGGAGGGGGAGCAGGGCTGATATTTTATATGCCCTTTAATGGACTGAGCACGACTGAATAATAAAGGCGGCGAGTGCATTCCAACTGTAAGCACTCTCCGGAAGAGAAGACAAGGAAGGATTTTTACTTCTCATAAAGAATAATGTGACTCATACAAATAGGAGGAAGTCCATAGACTGCTTAGTTAAAAAGCCTACAAAAGGATGATTGTGTTTTATTTGTTGCATAAGTGAGCAGACTCGCGGTTGCTAAGACAACTGTTCCTTATTTTACACTCCTCTTCTAAAGCTGCACTCCCCTTGACAAGCCAACCGGCAGCGGCGTAAAGACGACTCCGTTTCACCCTTTCAGGCCCGGATTCCGTTGACGGGCATCGGGCCGTCGCCACGGTTTACGAAGCCGCTCTGCGACGCCACGGAATAAACTAGATGCCGACGAGGCCCGACAGGTACACGGCGCCGCTGGAAGGCGGTAATTACAGCGGAGGTCCTCTGCACATCAGGAGTTCACCCCGACACCGGGGTCACCTGGCGGATGTGGGGATCGGTTAATTCGGCTAATTACCCCGCCGCGCGGCGGCGAGCTCTCCCATTAGCAGGGTCGTCCTGCTTCCCCCCTCCAAGTCCAAACGATGGGAGTGTTGTTTGAAGTAACTCGTGAACTGATTTTCCCTCCCTGTATCTTTCTCTGTATATAATATTTTTATGTTGCAATTAAGAGTCATTACGTTGATGAAAGAGACCTTTGTTGTTTGCCAAGAAGCAGAACCACGGAGACAACCTCCACCAAATGTTGGTGTCTGAACTCTTCCTGAGTTCAAACATTAGTGCTATTGTTTCTAAATGAATATGAATTGGGTTTTTTGTTTGTGTGTTTTTTTTTTTTTGGGGGGGAGTGGGGGGGTGAGGGGGGTTGCTTTATTTGAGGTCTGAAAGCGCACTGCATCTTTGTTTTTTTTTTGTTTAGTTTTTTTTTATTATTATTTTGACCATTGCTCATTTTTTGCTTGGAATTTCAGAGACATGTCAGTTTTTCATAGGGTGAAAGAACAATGTTCATTTTACTCAAACATTTACCTTTAAAAAGTCAAATCAGAGAAACTGATCATTTTTATTTTTTTCCAGAGCTGTATGTGTCAACAGACAAATGGCGAAAACCAATTTGGTGGAAGGATACATCGACTTTTCGAGCCTCGTCACAGATTCTCGGTGTAGTTCCTGACGCCTGATCATGCATTGATCTGAGACGGGCGTGTCAGACTCCAGTCCTCAGCCTGTTGGAAGGCGAATCTCCATCCGAGACTCGAGTCAATTGCTACCTTTAACATCAGCGCAGCATGATGTTTCCGCCGCATCGCTGCACTGTGTGAATGGCGAGTTGACAGTGATGTTAGTTCTCTGACACGGATGTAGGTCCATTTCGTCTCATCCGACCAGAACTGTCAGCTCAGGCGGCACGTTTGCAGCCGTTTCAGGATTTTTCTGTTTTCCAGGAGATGGACTAAGCCGAACTCCCTGACATGGTCTAAGTTTACAATACCCTGTATTTACAGTTCATTTAAGCTACATGCAAGTCTAAATTTTACATCAGGATAACAAACGCAGACAATTCGTTGTCTGAGCCAAAAGAGACGCTGTGACAGTCGGATCCAGACCTGACAAGTTCTGTCTGACCTGCTGGTGAACTTTCCGGGTTGTTTGCCTTTAGGGACGTCGTCTTGAATGATTTTGGCTTATGATAAATCTTTCTCACTGAAGAATGACGAAATCCAAACCGGCTGGAAATTCCTCCTTTAATCTTTCCACGGCTGATGAACCGCTTTTTTTTTTTTTTTTTCAGAACATCGTTGTCTGTCTCTGGACTTTGTCAAAGCCAGTAACAGGATGACCAGTTGAATGCATGCAATGATCAGCGCCTTTTATTATTATTATTATTATTATTATTTTGGCTTTACAAAATGTGTTGCATTATTGTTTGATTTGTGTTCAAAACACAATGTCGTGACGTAACGTGGTGGCGTGTAATGCGTTTGAGCTAGGATTAAAATTCATTTTATGTCTTTTTCTGTTTTAACGTCCTGATACATAACGGGGCAGCATTAAGTCTTCACATTTCGTTTTTAACCGCCTCCATTATTTAAAAGTGCTTTAAGAGAGAAAGAGGAAATCTCCTGTCTTCTTCCAGAGAGCCAAATGTAGCTCCACATTAATCTGGCTCGTTGCATGCGAATGTTCCCGCCAACAGCGCACCTTTGTGTCGAGATACCTTCATCCAGCTCTTAATAAGCAGGATCGCATTTCCCCGGCCATTATGCTTCAGGGTTGAGGAAGATCAGACGTCAAATTGCAGCTGATTTAAGGTTGTTTCGTCGGCTTTGTTGGATACGAAGCAGACATGCAGGGGCTTCTCCGTCTTAACATGGAACAGTTTCCTGGGCCTTTTTATTATAATGTCTCTGCTTGAACTTCTCCAGATTACATGGACCTCTGGGGTGACAGTAGAAAAGCACTTTGATTAAATGTCAAAGTATAGAGTAAATGTATGGAGTATACTCCAGACATTTGCTGCTTTTTTTTTTTTTTTTTTTTTTTAATTACCTGATTCAGCACAGACCAAGACAACCTGAGAAAATAAACATGTCGTTTCTTAAAGCTGCAATAGGTGAGTTTTATTCATTTTTAAAAGAGATATTTGTTAAAAGTGTCACTATGTCATGACACGACAACATGAGACATAATAATCTGAAAAAAAAAAAAAACATTTGCAGAACTGCACGGCTCGTCATTAGAAACAACCAATCAGAGCCAGGAGGAGGGCATTCGCACTGTCAATCAGGCTCATGTATCCGCTGCAGCTGTGCTAATGGTGGCGAAGCTTACTTGCCTTAGCATTGCAGGCTAGCTATGCAGAAAGAAAGGAGGAGGGAGAGAGAAACACATATAAGGCTGTGATTGACAGCGATAAGACCCTCCCCCTGGCTCTGATTGATGGTTGTGTATTTCTGCATGTGGCAGTAGGACCACAGGGAGAAGACAGGAATGAAATGAAACTTGACTCAGCTTCCCTAACCCCACCAATCACATTTAAAAAAACAAATAAATCAAGGTTTTTTCCCTTAAATGCATGTGGGTGTGGCCAAAAAGCAAAAACAACAACAACAACCACCACATGAGGGTCAAATAGCTTTATCGGTTCTGTGTACAAGTGTGCGCTGTACGACAATGACAAGAAACACACAACGTTAGTTTCCTAATGTTCTGATCAATCTCATTTCATGTACAAAACCAATAACAGCTGAGGCAAAGGGGAGGCGCCTCGTCACCGATCGAGAGGCGCGCAGGAGAAACGTCGATCTAAACGCCGCACTGGAAACATGTGCAGCCAGAGGTGCTGCAGCTTTGAGGGAAACGAACTGAATCCCTTCCAGATAAACTCACAGGCCCGGCATGAGGATTCTCCTGCTGGCAGAGATCGCGGTTTGAAAACGGAGCTCGTGCAAATCTGTAATAATATCTTCATCTCATCCATAAAGAGTCTGCTGTGTCCAACAGATACCAGCCTCGCATCAAAATGTGAAGCAGCTAGATTGTTCCGCAGCACAGAGCACTGCAGTGTTATGACAAAGGGTGTAAGAGAGAGAGAGAGAGAGAGCGAGAGAGAGAGAGATTGTGTGTGTGTGTGTGTGTGTGTATCTTGTGTTTCTCAAAGTTGCCCTACAATGGACTAATGAACAGTTCATTCCCTCTGATTTGATTCGGCACTTAGGAAAACCCAGTAGGTGACGTGATTTTAACAACTGAAGATGAATTCACACTTCACAATTCATATCCCAAACTTTCCACGCCTGGGATATCAGTAAGCATCTTTGTAAAGAACGAATGTTTTAGTTTATCCTAGAAAAAAGAGACAAAGTTCAGATGTCCCAGAAATGGTCATTCTGGTCTAACACTTTAATTTTCATCAAATCCGATTTTGAACTTTAGGTCTTCGTCCGTGTCTCCATCAGCAAATGGTGATTGGGTTTTTCTGTTTTTATTTTCAATGTTGCTTTTAGAGTAATGGCTTCTTCTCTGTCCTTTCCGCCCGGTGCTGCTGAACTTGCTTCGCTGTTGACGTTGACAGTCTTACCAGTTTTTGCTCTTGTTCCTGGGTTGATACACACATTTCACATCAAAAGACCTCCGGGACGCAGAATCCGTCGCCTTCCTGTACGATGGCGTTTCTGCCTGAAACCTTGACGATCTCAGAAGCGAGTGGGACAAAGTTTTCAGAGGGCGACTGTAATGAAGAGACCTTCATTACGGAGTTAATTTATTCAATGTATTGTATAGCACTGAAAAAAAACATTTGCACTTTCTCACTATGCACTTTATTTAGCACTGCACTTTTAAAGTAGATCTATAAATTAATATTTTGCACACAGGAAGTTTTAATTGTATTTATTGAGTATTTTAGGGATTAGTGTGTAGCCTTTGTTCTGGGCTCTGCACAGCTGCTCCTCATTGGCCAGTGGAGGTGGTTGACTGTGAAGAGAGGATAATTGTTACTCAGAGCAATGAGCTACTGGTGGGTAAAATTAAGCAAATGTGGTGCATAATTTATTAGGTGTGGAATGTGCTAATGTAGTGACTCACCTGTCTTTTTCTGTGTCCTCTCAGGATGTTTGGACAAATAGTGTCCTAAGGGGCTGGACAATGTTATAGGTCCTGAGAGAGACCATTGAGAAGAATGGGAGAGGGGTGTGTTGTTTTATGGTGTTTTAGTGAGGGTAAGGATAAAACATAAAAATATTTATAAAAAGGAAGTTGATGTGTTTATAGTAAAATGTATTTTATTCAATTAAGTGGAACAGGGTAAAATGGGATTCCCTTATGAATTTACAGATGGTTTGGTCCGTCACAGCTGGTACTATTTAAGATTGTAATTTTCACCTGTGAGAATTTCTCGGGGTATTCCTACTCTAGAAAAGAGCTGCAGGAGACAATTAGCAACATGTCGGGCCTTGATGGATCTAAGAGGAAAAGCTTCAGGATACCGTGTAGCATAGTCGCATATCACCAATATGTAACGGTGACCTGTGGTGCTTCTTTCTAATGGGCCCACAATATCCATGCCTATCCTTTCAAAAGGAGTGTCAATAATGGGCAGCGGTTGCAGCTGGGCTCTTGCTACTCCTTTGCCTGAAGTCAATTGACATTTTTCACAGGAACTACAAAATTTTGAAATCTGGGTATACATTCCTGGCCAAACAAAGCGGCTACTGATTCTATTCAGCGTCTTGTAAAAAGCCATGTGACCTGCCCATGGAATTGAATGACCCAACTCCACAACAGCGACCGAGTGACTCAAACAATTGCACCTCAACTCAACGGCTAGAAACACAGGAGACTGACTCGTACTTTACTGAGGAAATCTAATAGTTTTAGCTGCCAAACCATAATTGGCACAATTACCCTGCAACATTTGGTGTGTTTGAGTGTTTTAGGTCTCCAAAAAGCCAGTATATCAATAAACACTACAAATACAATTGGTCTTCACACCACTTTCTCTGCTTGGGTCTAATGACTAACCAAAGTCCGGTCCGGTTCTGGTGTTTTATTTGTACTAATTTATGGATATGATTTCAAATGTAACCAAGTAAAATACTTTACCCAAAACAGTAAAATATAAACAACTTAAAGTACAAAGTACGGACAAACCGTAATCTGAGCAAAGCAAGTAAAGTTAGCTAGTTACTTTTTATCTCCTGTATGACAGAACCTGAATCAAATTATGTGTTTTTTTTTTTCCACAGTGCTTCTACTCTGCGTTATCCATACAGGTAGCTGACAGTGACGTGAAACATTTCTATGTTTTTAATTTGTTCTAGTTTGGAGGGAGACAGAGAGGAATATTCAGCGAGGCAGTGCGGATTTCTGTCGTAGCACCGGCACAAATTTCAATCCACTTTCCGTCCCGTCAAAAGACTCGGGCCAAAATAACCCTGAAGCCTGGAACAGAGAGCAAACCGGCTTCCTATATTTGTTCTGTTTAAGGAAAAGCAGACAAACACAAGCATCAGTTTGCAGTTCACTGCGGGGTGAAGATCACAGATCTTTGTAGTGGAAATCAAGCAGCCGCTCCACAAGCTCACAAGTTGGGACAGAACGGAAATCTCTTCTGATGAAAGGGTGAGGACGCGAACACACACCTCAAGGACGGGAGACGCTCGTCTCAGGTCAACGATGCACAGATGTTGATCAGAGATGGAAAACCTATGTGGGACAGGGACGGGATCCAAGGTGAACGCAGGACCTGCGTTTAAGACACATCAGACTCTCCTTACAAGGTGGCTTCGCAGCAGTTCACACTGCTATTGACCAAACACCCCACACCTTGGTCGGGTAAGCAAACAGCTCAGAGGTGACATCGAGACAAATGCCCCAAAGGATGCACAGCTGAGTCGGAGTCACGCATTTGACTTCGGCAACTCTAGGTGTGAGCGTCCTCGCCTGAACTCGCCGTCAGTCACGAGAGCCGAGGACGCAGATCACCACCTACTCTAGCCCATTGAACATCCAAGATTTATATCTTTGTCTTCTTTTTATTACAGGATATATTCCGGTGATAAAGACATAATGACTTCCCGAACTAGCTTTTTTCTCTCTTTTTTTTATTTATTTTTTATCTAACAGCGTCATTATTTCCCCTTTAAAATGTGTATATCATGACCCAAGACTGAGCACATCTACCTCTGGACTGTCACAGTCATATATCATGAGGTGAAGAGATGAAGTAGATTTTGTTGGATCATGTGGGCTGCTTTTGATCGACTCCCAATCTGAATAGTATGTTTATTGAGGTCAGTGGTTTGGAAGTGATAAGATTGTTAAACAGTGAAACAGTCAATATATAATTTATGTTGGCATGCATTGTTTTGTTAAAATGCAAAAAAAAACAACAAATAAAAAAAAAACAGACAAAAGTTTTTTTTTTTTTAACCTTTCAAACTACCAGGACTAAACATATTTTTGGGCTTAACTGCAGGTCAATTTATCAGTTCAGTCTTAATTTTCAAGCATCTGACATGCAGAGGAGGGCAGACCAGTGAAGACAGCGTAGCGTAGCAACAAAATAAGGTTTGTTACTGTTCATTAACAGTGTACTCTAGTGTCCAATGAAGAGACTGTCAGAGCTGTTTTCATGCAGTATAAAAAAAATCTTGCATTGTTTGGCTTATCTGGTGACAATTTTACATGTTACATTATTAAAAATGCACCAGGGCGTCTCGGGTGGGTTATTTCACTTAGATGTTTTATCTTTTTATAATTTATTTATTTTCCACGGCCCAAGAGTGGGGACATCTACCTCTGGACATTCATAAATCATGCATCATAAGGTAAATAAATTATGTAGATGTTGTTGGAACATTAGGCATGCCACATCTTTGAAATGTCTTTGAACCATGTTTCTAAGCTCGGTATAATTTTTCTGAACTCTCGAAAACATCTCAGTCTTGATTTCTGAGCAAGAACCAGTTTTGTTTAAAAAGTTTTGTTTAAAAATCATCCCTGCTCTAAACCAGACGGCATCAAAGATCGAGATCAAACCTGTAAACTATTAAAATATTAAAATATCAACAAATAACTCTCTCTGTTTCTGGGGAATGAAGTGATATTGAACATCTTTTCACAGTGATGGAATTTGTCAGCATGCAGAAAAAAAATGTATTTGATTTGACTGATAAAATGATATCAAAGCAACTGTTGTCTTGAAGGTCCTAATTTTTGTGGGCCACATAAAAGGCGGCAGCGGACCGGATTTGGCCCGCGGGCCTTGAGTTTGATGGTTCTACAAAAAAAATTCACGCAACAACAGGGGGCAGTGTTGTAAATGTCAAAGTTCATTTTCTGTCCTCTGACTGTAGAATAGTCTATAGTTGGATTCAAATCTCCTTTAAACATTAAACAATCAGTTCAACTTTGAAATGCGTCGATTATTTCGTGCATCTCGTTTACAAGAACGATTTTTTTTTCACCTCTGCGTTGATTTGATGGTCACACAGACGGGTCAGTTTTGCCGTTTGCGTGTGTAAACGAATTGCAGTTAATGACCAGGTTGTCGTTTTAGGAGGTAAGCGTTTTGGCTCGTGTTGGTTTCTAATCTTTCAGCTTCAAACAAGATGGAAAACCCCCTCCGGAGTAATTAGTCTCCGTTTCATGTACATGTGTACGAACTCTACTGAGATTCCTCTCGCAAACATTTGCTGATGAAACTAGGATGAAATGCAGCGAGTCGGACGATTCTTTTTCTGTTTTGTTTTTCACTTTTCGGGGTGTTGATTGGTCGAGTGAAATGATGCTGTCCTGGTCCTGATCCCTGACCTCAGTTGACCTAACTGTGTAAACACTCAGCCAGAGACTTTCTTTTTTTCTTAGAGCAGATTAGATGGAGTTGTGACTGTAGGAACTTTTTGGAGGCATTACTATAGAGGACTTGACATTGAAAAAATTCAAGGAGCCACTATTGCAAAGCTACAACTACAAAATGTTTGCCGAAGGTATCTCTGGCTCACGCTGACAGAAGAGCACAAACACACCATCAGCTTTCTGTCAGGATTTGCTCTGAATGCGACGCTCTGCCGCTCTCGTGTTGCGCGTCTTTCAAAGCGCTGACATTGAACGGAGGTGGAGGCCGCCGCACATTTCGGCATCATTCACTTCAAAACGAGCCCCAGACTCCGTAATGGCGGCGCTTCGACTTCAGCTGCTGTGGCCGTCGCAACAGGAAAACCCCATGAAAACATGGAGTGGTTGATGCGTCGCTGTCGAAACTGTCGATTGGAATCCAACCCTCACGTTTTCGCTGCAAATTAAAGTGGAATTTATGCATCGTTTATTTGTGAATATGAGCTAATTTATATATTTCTTCAGCTCAGATGTGCATGTTTTTTTTTTTTCCAAGAAAATCATGTGGACAAAGTTCCATCCACACCTTTTTTCGCCTCTATTAGCTGCATTTATCTATAAACTTCCTTCCTGGCTTTGGCCTGATTTGTCCAGTGGTGACTCATAAAGAGCATTAAAGATAGTTAATTAATAATGAGCTTATTTTTAAAACAGTTTCTCGCCACCTGGAAACAATAACTACCTTTATTAAAGACACGTCCACGATAAATGGCTGTTGAAACCGAGAGCCGCGTTGAGCCTTGATTAAACTCGCGAGGAGGAACAGCAGGAATTTCACGATCGTTAGCAAAACTATTAAACGCGTGGGAGGGAGATGGGATCGCTCCTCGTCTGGAAGCTCAGTGGGATCCAACACATTTGGAAGTTTAATTTTGTCATGGTCACAGGCCGTAGTCACTGAGGATAAACACAAACATCCTCTGCATTTTCGCTTTCTTCCCCAATTTTCTTGCATCACTTCTAAGGCCAGCGGACAAGTTTGCCTGGAAATGAGACTGGATCATCTTAGATGAGCCCCTTGATCATAACTAGTGGAAAATGAATTAATACTTAGTATTTAAATCCAACCTGCTCTATACTTTGTTTTATGAAATCCTTTATATATAACATAAATATTCCTTTTAATATGTTTCAATGGACCTTAAGTCATTGTTCAATAAGTTAAATTGGTAAATCTAATTAAAACTGTGAAAATTAGAACCAACATTTGGAAAAAAATGTTGACTTGCTTGACACACAATTTCAGGACTTGTAGCTAAATTGTGGCACTTGTGGCTTTCCATACAGGTTCCTGTCCATATTTTCCTTGTTACATTTTTGTGAAATGTTTAGATTTGAGCTCCAAATACCGTCGGCTGAAGCTTCCTTTTACAGTTACGGCTCTGCAGCAGTAATATTTCGCCTCCGTTGCCGTCTGCACATCCTCTGGCCGATGACGACCCAAGTGAGGCAAATAACAGCTAGAGGGGCCAAAGCTCCAATTTTATAGTTAGTTTCATATTTAGATTCTACATTATAGTTCACTTTACAGGCTTTGCATTTATATTGTTGCTGTAAATGATGTGTGTGACTTTATGTGTAGAAATGTGGATTTTAAACAACATCCAATAAATCGTATTTCATCAGAAACTGATTTTCCACAAGGCAGTTGTCCAGGCCAGTAAGATTTCTATTATGATTATGACAAATGAGTTTCATGATGACGGACCTGTTGGAGACCGTGTTCTGAATACGCGGCAGAGTTTTATGCTCCAGTGTGAACATGCTGCACTTGTTAGATTTTGTTCCACTCTTTGCTTTGCTCATGGAGGAAACGAGCAGGTTGCGTTGCCTGTCCGGTGTGGGTCCACAGTCGGTCCATCTTTCTGCTCGTAAGAAGACGAATCCCTGGAATTTCTTCTTCATGAAACGTTAACCTTGTGGCTCCTTGTCAAATTGATTCGGCGGGAACTTTTCAGACCGCATTCGCTTCTTGTCCTGGCGCTTGGAGACAGCCGGACCGAACGGCCGATCCGGGGAAGAGAAGCAGCTTCAAACTCTTCAGCCTCAGTCCGGATTTATTAGTCCGAGGTCACAGGCGGATTGTGGGCTGACCGGAAGCCCCACGGATTCAGACGACTTGATTGAATCTATTCATCACTATTAAGTGCGGCTCACGTAACTTCATTTTTAATCGCGCACTTTTCATGCAAACAAAATCTTACATTTAGTTTGTAAACTACATATTTAACTCATCAATAGAAACTAAATATTTACATATATTAACATTTAGTTAAAATCCAAACTAAATCAGAAACAGTTGGTTTGTAAATATTCAAAAACCAAACCATGCATGCAGCCTGTATTCTGCATATTTAGTTTGAAAATGAACAAAGTGCTTAGCTTCCTAATTGAATATTTAATTTTCTAGATAAATGCCTAGTTTACGAACTAGATATTTAGCTTTTCGAATGAAATATTTTGGAACCAAGACATTTTTAAACGTACAAACAACGTGGTGAAAATACGACTTTGAAAAATGAGCCCTTTTTTTCTTTTTCTCTCATCAGAGGCTAAATAAACCCAAACATAAATTTGATCCTGTCATTTCCAAACGGCTCCCCTCAGACCCGCTGTGCTCCACGTGGAAAAGGAGCGCTGGTGTTTTGCTTCTCGCTGAAATTCTCTTGACTCGTCAAAACAACCGTGACTTAAGTGCATTTGGAAAAAAGCTTGAGAACGGCGTGAAATAGAACCCCGTTTAAACGTAATGTGCGCAATTATCCCTTCCCGCTTTGATGAACGGCCAGTGGCACCTCGTCCATGAACGTCGTGCTCTCAAGTCCTTTTAGTTAATTGGAAACGGCGGCGAGAAACATCAGATAATGAGCTTCTGCTAACTGGATTCGCCGAGCTGACCTTGCGCGTCCTGCGAACGGCGTCGCAGAACGAGAACGTTTGGCCCGCAGAAAGAGAGAGTGGAGCTTCCTGCTGCAATAAGTCGCGTGCAAAAGCAGGTTCCACCCACACAGAGCGGCTGGAGAACAGAGGATGTGTGAGTTCGGTTTACCTGTTGGAAGGACACCTGGAAAGAGAGAGAGAGAGAGAGAGAGAGAGAGAGAGAGAGAGAGAGAGCGACGGTAATGTGATTTCTGCACATGTTAATAAAGGCCTCGCGCTCCGTTTTTCGGCCGCCGTGATTTTATTTCGACGCATAATGCCCCCCATTAATATCAATACCCGCGGTATCGATTTTTCCTTTGTGCCTCTTTTGAGAGAGAGAGGGAGCTTTAGATGGGATTCGATTGCACCGAATTTAATTTGCCGGTTTCTTGTCAGCGCGGATATCCTGAAACGCAGACTTGTCTGCAGCTCTGCAGCCCCGTATCCTTGCTTGACCCCGGCAGCCTCTGGTTTCATCTCCTCAGAGAGAGCCGCGTTACACTGAAGGAAAAGAGAGGAGCTCCGATCGCGCTCCCTCTCCCTCGCCCTTCCCTCCGCGAGCCTCACGCGCACAACCACAGCGGGTCTCCGCAGTGTCGGCCGCTGCAGCATTTTCATAGGGAGAAAAGGCCAAGCGCGTGGGCGTCCGATTGGAGATCCGACGAAAAGGGAGGAGGGCTTCCTCTGGGCTCAACAATGGATGTTTGTGGTGCGAGTGCCAAAGGTGGCTTGTGTGATTGTTTTGGTAATAAAATGTATCCTTTGCTGGAGGATCAGAGTTCACTTGCTTGAGAGGGTGTATACTGGGTTTGAAGAAGAAGAAGAAGAAGAAGAAGAAGAAGAAGAAGAAGAAGAGGGAAGTTGTGAAGTCTGGCATGAAAAGTAGATGTGATTGAAGCCCGGCAGAAAAGCCGACATTTTGCTCATCAGACACCAAACCGAACCGCGACGCGTCGCTCCGGACGGCGCTCCCTGTCAACTGGGCAAGACGCGTAGAACGAACGAGATCTGAGGAACAGATGTTGACGCGACCCAAGTCAATCATGGTGGAAACCCGTCAATTACGGAGCCCCCCGCGGTGGGGAGCCCAGACGCGGAGTTAATCCGCCGCAATCGACGGCAGATTGAACAGATTACCTTATTATGAGGAAGCTGGGTTATTATTGCCATAACTCAAAGACGATTACAATCTTTTCGCGATGCAGGGAGAGGGAGGGAGATGAAGTAAACACGATGGGAGATCTAATCACCAAGCCAGCCCATATTCATCTTGTATACTTTATTAGGTCAAATATACAGAGAGAGGCAGGCGGGGAAGAGAGTGGGTATCAATTTGATGATATGAAAATGATTTCCATAGACACCGGCGGGTGGAGGACGGATACTCCTGCATCGCTCTGATTGGACGCCATTAATCACGACGGACCGGTCAAGATCAGATCGATCTGCGGGAGCCAAGTTGTTGTTGCTTTTCTTAAAATGACTTTATATCTGAATTTGATGCATTTAAAAAGAAATAAAAATCAAAACAGATGAAATGCGCACGTCTCTACGCTGGTCTCGCCGTGATGCGAGTGCAGGCAGCAAACAGATGGAGCCGGTGCCTTGATCTGTGCTCCGCTTGCTGAATCGCTTGAATTGAGACGTACCACCACCAGCCCCACCACCCCCACCCCGCTTTTTGCTCCGCAGGCATGATGAGGGCTCGCATCTGAGCTTCCCATCCTGTCAAGTGTTTCTTGGATGCATTCTCCTGACAGCTCTCTCGCCTTACTATGCACTCCTTCCCCTAGCCCCCTGTTTCACACTGCAGAGGTCAAAGACTCGCCGTGTGTCTGTGCATGTGTACCGTGCGCAAGGAGAAGTTAGGAGGGTAAAGGAATAATAAAAAAAGAAAAAAAAAAAAGAAAGAAAGAAGAAGAAGTAGTGCGTTTGGGGAGAAGCTGTCCAACTTCTGAGCCCTCGGTGTTGTCAGGTCTGCGGTGTTGAGGCGGTTCGACGGTGTGTCCCCTTCCTCCTCCTCCTGGTGCAAACAGGGCCTGATATCAGCTTTCATCTGTGCGAGGAGGGAGAGCGAAGGCTTGTGAAGTACAACGAGGCTGTTCTTTCCTCGCAGGTCTGCTCGGTGTGCGGTTCCCTGCGTACGCTGCGAGTGATCCGCCCCGCCCTCACCGCGGCTCAACTCATTTTTTTCTGAAGGCGGGCGCAAAGGACGTGGAGCGGGAACACAACATGTCAGGTTTTCACACCGTCTCTTCTCCCCCCTCCAGTGATCAGTCTGGCGGGCTTTAGATGTGACGGTGTGAGTTTCTGACGCTTAAAGTGATCAAGCTGGCACGGGTTACAGGAGGCCAAGCCCAAGTAATTTAGTTGAACTAGTTCAATTAGTCACTTTTTTTTTTTTTAACCGGGTCCATTTGTGTTCCGACTTTAACATTTACAGCCAGGATGAAACTCACCTTTTGTTTGTTTCTTACTGGAGACAGAAACTAAACTAAACATCATCGTTTATCGGCACCAACATCGGCGTCATATTGTTTCGGGAGAATAGAACCGGGTCGATATTTACAGCTGATATGCATTTCTATCTTGTTCCAACTTGTTTCTGGAGGGAGGAGGTGGTGCATTTCCGGAACAAATGCGCTCAAATCTTTGTATCCCGCTGGCGTCGAAAAAAAAAAAAAGCAATTTCCCAATTGCAGCGTTTCTTTTAAAAATCACGCGTGAATAAGCTTGGCCAACGCTAAATTCTTAAATAAAAGAAGCGACGGATGCAAACACTTACGCGAGATATTTATAATTCAGCCGTGCGGCTAGCGCTCACCATCTACGAGCCGTCAAGAGTCGCCGTCTTATTCAGGCGTTGGGGTGACAAAGCCCTCAATGCTCGGGAGCTGCGTTCGCCCTGCAGGCGCACATGTCGCAGCAACGTGTTTTCTTGTGGAAAGCAACGGTGTGAAAATGCCCGCGTGCAGGAATCGCCCTCATGGCACCTGTCCTGCTGTGACACTAAGGTGCAAGGGCATGTGATGTTTAGCAGTGGGAAGTTGGATCTGTGAAGTAACCTTGTCGCTGTGTGGGCGGCTGAGGTCAGATCTCTGTGTGCTTTGATTCATCCCCAACGCCGGTTCTCGTTATTTTTGTCGCGTAAACGTGTGCGGGGGGCGTCGCGGCTGTCGGCCTCGTCGCTCTGGAGGACGCGATGAACATCTTCAGCTTTACGCTGCAGATTCGCTTCCACTGACATCGGGTTGGAGGTTGCATCTTTTCAAAACAGTTGAAGTGCAGGAGATGCTTGACCTTGTGGAGAGCAACCCAAATAAAAAATAAATTCAATATTGGCATATTTTGTTAGGAACATCTTGTCTAAATTTTTCATGTCCCAGATTCAACAAGATGGCGGAAATATGTCATTACATCATCAACCTTTGTTTTGTTCAGTCATTTTAGCCTATAGATCACTTATGGGGCCCCATAGGGGACATGGGAATTTTTAAAAAATTTTTTTTTCTTTTGCGTTACTTCGCAAAAAGCATTGCACTCCCTCACAAAACTTTTGTGTTCCCTCGCAATAATGTGCTGATCAGCTCCTGCGGTGAAGTTGATGGAAAGACCTTATATAACAGCAGAAGGTTCGGTGGCCACCATTTTAAAAAAAAGACTTTCAGTATTATGTTATGCAACGTGAACTGATCAACACATTACTGCAAGGCAATGCAAAACCTATTTTGAGGTTTCACAAAAGAAAAAAAAAAATAAATCCTCCATGTCCCCTAAGGGGGTCTGTCTGTACTTTGGAGGGAAAAAAATGACTTTTTAGGAAAGTGACGAGATGCATTGCTATCATACCCCCTTGTGAGTTCTCATTTCTTGCCTAAACAAATGGACTGGTGGCTGTTTCATTTACATTGCTGTACTGAATTTGGCCCCGAGACTTCAAATTGTTCCAATAACAACTTGGTCAAATCTCCATAAAGAGGTTCTTCGCCGCTCCTCCAGCCCTCATCTCCATGTTGCGGCCCCCGTGTGCCTCTCCTGAAACACGTCGCTTCCTGACAGGCGGCAAACCTGGCCTGACAGGTGGCCAGGCGGTGTCACGGGCTCACCGCGGAGAGCACCGCCTGTCTCAACTAATTTCCTCCTCTCTACTTCCGTGACCTGAGCCGCACCTCTCCGCGCAACCCGGCCCGATTCCACCCACCTTCCTCTGGGGGCCGACGTCATGCCAGGGAAGGTTTCTGTTTTTTTTGTTTTTTTTTAACTGAACCCTTCTGGTCTGCAAGCAGGCTGTGTTTATGCTGAAAGTAAAAACAAAAATCACATCACGGGTTGATGAATAATAAAAAGGGAAACCTGTGAGTGCACTGCAGCGACGGAAAAAAAAGAAAAAAGAAAGACGCATCCTGGGTAGCTGGAATGAGGCTCGATGAATGCAGAAAGTTCTACTCTGTCGAAACACAACTTAAAGAATTAAAACAAAGTGGTAGCATGTTCTCTTTTTTTTCCCTCGAACCAGGTTATGGGCAGAGTAGGTAATAAGTCAGTGTCCTGACAGCACTCGGAGCGCGCCTCAAAACAACTGCAACACACTCAATAGATTGCGAGGATTTAATTTCTGAAGAAATGCATTTGTTATTCTCTGGCTGTCTCGTTGGGAGCCATATTGATGTTTTTTGCTGCTAGAGGAAGTGAAAACAATATACATTATGACAGCTCCAGCCTTCTGGTAAAGTTCACATTTTGGAATAACAAAAAAAAAAAAACTTGTATGTAAATTTTATTTTACATTGTTCTTGATATGAATAGTTTTGTTTCAATCCATAAAAATATTCTCCCTCTCTTTTCGACTGACGTCCTCTTTAGGTAGGATACTCTCTACCTACATCTGTTTTTCCACATCCCTTCTTTCCATACTGTAGCACATATAGAAAATGCTGAGGAATCAAAAAAAATTATAAATAAATGTTTTGTCTCCCAATGGCAAAAGGAAAAGATCAATGAGACTTTTGAATAATATATACTGTTTGGATATGGATGGCAGGAGATTCAGTTGCAGACTTCCTTATCTGGAAAGTGTAAGGGAGACTTGGATGACCCCTGAGACGCATCTGTTGGGAGGACGTTTATAAATAGGGTCGGAAAAATGTGATGCAATTTGACGTGCGATCACAGCAATGACTTGAATGTGTTCAATAAACTTAAAGCAAAAGAAAAACGCCGTGTTTTTAGATTACTTACCGTCATGTTATAGCGTATCCATGCTGTGTTGATTAAAGAGCATTCCAGCATTGCCTTTCCTGTGGCAAAAGTGATCTGATCTGCAGCTGGAGAGGGATGTCAACATTTTACGAACTCGCCTCAGGATGCTGAACGCTCAATGACGAAGCAGGTCTGGCTTTATTTGCTGTTTATCTCATCTGGTATTTGGAGGTTGTGTATGAGGCAAACCTTTTTTTGGTAGAGCCCTTCAATTGCTTGGAAAAGCAAATCGCAAATCAGTCAGTCACATGCAAGCAACTTAGTGCACTTATGAATCCAGACATGTTGACGGACAGAGAAGCTCTCGATTCTATGCCTCTGTTTCTCTATTGTTTTATTTAAACACTCTGCTACTGTACAATCAAATATGAATGAACCCCTGAGGCCCTCTTTATACCACTGCACGTCTTACATCAACATTCAGTTGTATTGATAAGCAATTACTTAGTAATCCTCCAAACAATTCCTCCATGTCTATATGAGCATTATGCTTTATAGGCATTATGTCTGCCACATATGAACTCTCTGACTGGTCTCTGTGCCACTAGACTCTTCCCTGACAGCTGACTTCGATCACAGACTTCGCTCGTATTCTTGAACTTTAAGCATCGTCTGATCTGCTCTGATTATCTCATGTTTGCAGAGAACGGTTCGAAACGTGGAACATTCCCAGTCAGGAGGAGGTGTACAATGTCTTTTTGATGTCAGAGGAGCGTGATTGGGACAGGGTTGGGATGTTGGGAGAAGATACAGCAATTTATATAGTTACTTGTTTCCAACTAAGGTCTGAAGAAAAACTGGTCTGAAACCGTCTCTCCTGCCAGCTAAGAGCAGGAAACTCTGACTGCATTTTACCTTGGCTGATTTTAAACATGTCACACGGTGCAAAAATCCACATTTTAGTTGAAACATTCAGAAAACAGGGTCAGAAATGATCGAAAACAGCAACTGTTGCCTCAACTGTTCAGGCTGATATTGCCAGTTTGGTGATTAGAGGTACTGCAACCCTGGGTCAACCCTGAGCTTCTGAGCATTGATTAAGCGCCACAGTGTACCTGAGTATTAGTGCAAACCATATCAGGCTCTTTACAACCACAGTGCACCCCCTCTTCTCAAACTGCTTTCCAGTGATCTCCACCACGACGATACTTCAATCCAGGAGAGCCCCGAGTTTCATTTCATGGATGTGAAATTGACAACATCTCTGAGGAATGCTAAATCTGCGCCATGTTGATTCAAAGCAGCTCTGAAGGGAAAAAGAGGGGAATCCAAGACTTTATGTGCGAGGCGAACCGAACAAATTGGCCGGTGAGAGAAAGCGGCACGACGAGAAACGTGAGACGGCAGTTTGAGTATTTTACTGCCTGCTCTGTGTTTAGTCTGAATCAGCAAGAACGGTCCGACAAACAGGGACGGCTGCAGCAGAAAGACTGTTGTGCTTCAACCAGTCATTATGGTGATGAATGCACATTTCAAAGAGCATGATTGAGGTCATGGTGGGCTGTGATGATGGACTGGGCTGAATTACATTTAAGTGGTCTTAATCCACTCGCGTGTGTTTCACCACTCCAGCTCTCCAAGTTGTTTTCTGTGCAGAGTTAACTGGATGGCTTGATTGTTTTTATTTGTTATTTACTTACTTATACACTGTCATTTCCATATTTTCTTCTTTACTTTTAAGAAACATGCCTGAGTAACTGTGATGTGGTGCATACGGCAGAAACGTTAACTCTGATCAGAAAAGTGGCGGTAAAACATCTGCTTTTAGAAAAATGTTCGGCTCCAACGGGAAAATTGTCTTCTCTCGTTTTGTGTGTTGCCATGTTTCTCCGTTTCTTTATTTTTTTCCTTTTTGTTCACCGTACTTTCAGCTTTCACTGAAGCCGTTTTGTTGCTCGGAGCACAGCCACCCCGGATGAGGTGAGGGCATAAGAGACGTCCTTCGGTACAGCAAGAAGACCGCGGGTGACTTTATTTTTATCAGAAATAAGCAGCAGGTATAGGCACAAGACACAGAAAGGTAACAGTTACCATGCTGAGTCACGTCTGGGTGGAGTTGCTCTGTGAAAGTTTGGCAACAACAACTTGATCTACAACGTGTGTTTTTGCTCAGAGACGGTGAGACGATTGGTTGAAAACTGTTCTGTTGCCACAGGTTTTACGTAACGTAGATCTTCTCTATAGATGCTGAAGGTCCTGAGCAGTTTAGCTTGGAAACTAAAATCAAATTGGACGAAACATCAATGATCTACATGCAGACATTGTCATGAGAAAGGTCACATAAAAAAACCAGAGTAGAAGTAAAATGTAAGCAGTTTAATGGAGCATTATGCACTATAATTAAGCAGATTATTATTTCCAGAAAGTCCTGGGTTTCCTGTCATCATCAAGGCACTTTGGAAAAATAACACAATCTACTTCACCTGTAGGTATGAGCTACACAAACGTTGCACACACTCTTTCAAAGTCTCGCCAGTTGCCCGTCGCGAACACGTTCGCTTTATTAGAGCTCGGAGAAATCCTTGCCCATCAGTCCAGCGATGAGGCGACGGATAAAGAGTTTTCCTCGTTCCCCATCAGATGGCTCACACACTGCAAGGGCGGTCGTCCATTAGGCCTTCAGACCAGCATTTGGTGCTTACAAAACAGCTTTTCAATATTCATAACAAGTCTGAATAAAAGCTTGAACTTGTCCAGGCCCGGACGCATTTAAATATTGAGCAGCCTTCCATCATTTCTTTTTCCCGGGGCCGGCTCTTGAGATGAAAGGTAAGAGAGGGGGAAGGCCGGGTCTGGTCAAATGATTTTAAAGTGCTGATATCTGCATCCCTTTGAAAATCAAAGCGCCGCTTTTGTCCTTCCGTCTTTAATAATTCTTTCTTTTTTTTTTTTTTTTGTTAACGACGATGCCCTGCTTTCGACTGCGTTGAGGGCAAAACTGCGCCAACGTTCACGTCGACTCACAGCGATTCTGCATCTGGACGATCCGTTTCCCCCAGCGATGGAGACAAAAGGTCAGAGGGGTCGCACGAAAACTCAGTTTGCACTTTAGTCAATACATTCCCCTTATATTGTATTTTTATTTCCCATCTAAAAAGTGACAAGTTTATGCCCAGCACTGCATATCGATTCATTTAGAAGATTTTTTTTTTTTTTAAATGAATTATGGAGATGAGCAGGAATAGGAAGGCTGTGGTATCACGCACCATTTCAAGCCTGGCTGTGTATTAATTTCCTAAAGTTTAAAACACACAGTTTCAATCTCAACATTCTCAAACCGCGTCAACAGTTTGAAAATGTTGACGCACAAAAGAATGACCCCCGCAAATACCTAAACATTATTTATTGGAGTCACTTTGATGACACGTCCTTACATCTAACTATGAGAAAAAGACAGAACAAAAAAAAAAAAAAACTGGGTTGCAGATAAGAACTGACTGAAATGTCAGTTCAGCTCAAGGACGTGCAATTGCCATAAATTACCCGGTAAAGGCTTAAACGCATGTTATGAACATCTAAACATATTATAAACCCCCAGCCCTTCTGACAAAACCTTTGCGATCGGAGACTCAGCTTAACGATGCATCAGTACCAGTCGTTTCCAGGATTCCTATCAATTCAACACAATGAGTTTTTGATAGAAAAATTCCAATTTTGCTGTTTAAACAATTCATTTTATCCAAACAAGGATAGAAAATGGGACGAGAAAATTGCTTCGCGAGTCATCTCGCAGCACTGAGTCATCTCTTTTCATTAAGCGCTTTTTTTTTATGCTTGGGTTCTCCTGAGGTCGGTGTTAACTGGTCAAGCAAATAAAAAGAAATTATATTCGTAAATAGAGTATAGCTTGGCAACTACTTAAATGAGAAATAGCTCAGGACTTTTATATACAGTTGAGTTTTTATTTACTTTGCTCTATTTGAGAGAGCAATTATACGTGCTCTCTCAAATATATTACGCAGACATAAATTTAGCGGGATAAAGTGAAGTTTAGAAATAACTCTCAACACAACCAGCAGCGGCATAATTACCGATATGAAAGCTAATGATACTTTGAACAAGCCTCTCCTGCCAGCAGAAGAGCATTTAGTCTTCCTCTATAATATTTCACGAAGCTGGAACACGCAGAGAGGATCGTCATCGGCTTTTGCTCTTTGCACAATTTTTCCAGATGGCCATTATCCTGTTGAAGCGCTCGATAACAAGATGAGTCTGAGCGATGTCTCGACTGCAGAAATTCGGACCATGCTTGGTCTGAAAATTTTAATTAGTCGAGACGTTCAAGAACGATGATAGTCTGCGTGACGGTGGTCTAAATGTAGACATGTTTCAGATGCGACGATAATCATGACGGCGACTTTGTCTGGAATGAAAATCAGGAACGCTCGACGACGAGCACACGGTTTCAGACCCGACGGGGCGACCCGCAGGTCTCTCCCGGTTTTGTTGTCATTCCTACATAAATAAATGTATGAGAGTGCACCCGTTAATCACCCGGGTTGGAAATTAAAACTCGTGCTCCAAAGCTCATCATTCGCTTACGTGAAAGCAACATTGTCCAAAACGTTGGCAAGCGTCTTCTTGTCAGCGCATCCTGCAATTTCCTAAACAGGTCACATTCAGTTCAGTTTGTGGTTTTCAGCATTTTGAAGGCATCATTCGTAGTTTATTTTTCAAATTATTTTGTAGTTTTAATGGTCTAATTGTAAATCAAAGTGCTCCAGCTCAGTTTTATGTACCTTGAAACAGTTGAAGAACTGGAGATCGAGGCTTAAAGGAATCTCTGAGTTTTGAGACGGTGAGGCCCCGACGCAGCAAGGGGCCCCGGCAAGGAATCAAACGACGTGACGGTCAGCCTCCGTCCGGCTCCGCCCCACTGCACTGTTGCCCGGCTGGACCAATTAAAACGCTTTTTCTTAGTCGCGTGTGAAAATGCACGGTTCCAGTCCAAAGTTACCCTGCTTGTTGTGGAGGGTTTGAAAACTTCTTCTTGCTGACATCAGATAGGAACTAATGGTTTTTATGGAGTCTTAAAAACGTCCATAAAAACACACAATAAAGAGGGGGAAAGGACTCAATGGCGGCACAGAAAACAGAATTTAAAAAATCGAATGAATTAATGAACAAAAGAAGTTCGCTCATGCATCTCTCTCAGGCGGGTTTTGTGACCCCCTCACTCATTTTTCACTCTTTGTTACAGTTTTCCAGCTTTGAGGTTTGAAGACTTTTTCACCTTCCTAACCTTCCTGCTCTCTCAATGTAGTGATAAACGTAAAACTAGGCTCTTCTACAGCCTTCTGGGAAAGCATTGACATTTTTCCCCCCATTTTTATGTCTCAATTGGAAATTAGCACCACGCCAAACCAGCAACCTCTCCGTCCTGCAGCCAGAACATAATTTATGACCTGCTCTGACCAACGCGGTACAAACACTCCAGCTCATGCAGACCGGCTCAGGCCCACAACCCCATGACGAGAGCGCGTGCCAGCAATCCTGACATGCCATCTGGGATCCGGCCCGCAATGGTTTCCTTAATGGAAATCCCAGCTTGAAGATGGAAGAGGTCGTCTGGGGCGGCGAGCGACTCGCTGCTGGGGTCTCGGTCGAGGGACCGGTCCGGATTCGTCGGCTTCCGAGGGAGGAGAGGGCCGGGGTCGTGCGAACAGCCAGAAAAAAGACGTCGAACCGTTGGCGGACGCATGTGCGGCGCAGGCAGGTGTGAACGTGGTCTGCACGCGCGTCTTTGGAGTGAGAAGTTGCTAATTGGAGCCTCAGGTGACGCCGTGGACGCGTTGTCAGAGCTGTGAATCTTAACAGAGAAGGACAAGGCCGCAGCTTTTCTTTTTTTCCCCCCCCGTTTTCTTTTTTAAAAGCCATCGGAGTGGACACGCCGCGACCCGGGGTGCCCCCCTAGAACTGGATGGGAAGAGAGGACGTGCTGTTGTTGTGAACGTCAGGGTCAAGTGTGGGCCGGCTCTCCTTGGACCCCGTTAGCTCTCCGGTGGTTTAAGAGCTCGGCATTGAAACTGCGTCTCCACTGCTCTGTGCTCCACATTCTTCAGCAAAGTCACTCATCTGATTTTGAATGAATCTGACTGAATGCCGTTTCACAGAATTACTGAACAATTGGAAAAAGTTTGACAGTTTTTTCTAATTAACTTGGGGAGAAAAAAAAAAAAGAAAAAAGGAGCACATCTGTGTTTGTGAGATTATGAGACCTTGATAGCATCGAGGCTGTTTCAAGAATCTTTAAGTAGAGCTTAAGAGTTATGAGCTGTTTGGGCAATAAAATGTGGTGACTATATGTAGTCTCTGCACTGCAAAAACAGGGACTGTTATACAATATAACTCCAGATATGCTGGGATTTAAGACGTCCAGTCAGTGGCAGTGGAGACCGGCACATTTCGGCCAGATGGTACCGTGAGAATGAGGCGTAAACTTCATGAAAGCACGGATCCATCCTGACTTGTGTGGTTCATGGTGTTGCAAGTGGTGGTAGGTTGTGGGGTGATGTTATTTTTGCACCCTTTGGCTGCATCTGCAAATGATTGCTGAGGTGTTCATACCTTAATTACCACAATATCACAAAGCTCAAGTCATCTGAAACTGGTTTACTTGAAGCGTTGGACTGAGAAGCAGTCCGAACGGTTGCCACGGGAGACTCAAGTATTTCTCAAACACGCTTGAAAGATTCAAAGCGAAACTTCAGGCATGTTTGTGACGAGGGAATAACGTCACAGTGTGACATAAAGCCTTGAAAAGTCAGTTTTATGCTAAACTTTGCATGGTGAAAACCAGAACAGAGAACAAATAAAACGGAGAACATTTGCACTAAGGTAAGGATTAGAAAAGTCAAAATGTTAAGAAAGAAGCTTTTGATAGACATTGAAATTGGATCCGGAAGCAACACGGAGATACAGAGCGTGAAAGAACAGCAGAAAGAGCAAACCAAAACCAAAGGACATAAATAACCACGCCGCCGACACGCGGCGTTAACGGCAATTCAAAACATCGGCTTACGTGGTAAAACAGCCAAAGTGAATCTCCTGTGCTTCTCTAATGAGAGATTTCCATCTGAAATGTATTCGATTACGGCTGTGGCTTCGCTTTCCCAGGCCCCTTCACCCCCCCCCCCCCCCCCGCAGACTGCAGTTGTCACGGAAAACCTGGTGCCACAGCCGAAGCCGCGGCGCGCTCGCGGCTAATTCGCCGTTTGTTTGTCCCGGCAGGGATACATTCAGAACACGGCGTACTCTGGCTGAATGAGGACGGGATCGATATGCAGCCGGCTCAACAAATAGGATTTAGTTCCAATTAGATTCCATTTCCAGGTGTCATACGTCTGAATATCCTGTTTTGACAGAGTCGAACCCGGAGAGCAGGAACGTTAAATAGATTCTCTATCTAGCAAACACTTCCACACTTCAAAAGTTTTTTTGTAACTTTTGATTAAAAAAAAAAAAAAAAAAAAAACGAAACGAACTTTGTTCAGATTTTCTTTTTATTCCTGTTTAAAGAAAAAAAAAAAAGAGAAGAGGTTCAGGCTCTGCTTTAGGTTCGATCTAATTTAGTGTTTCAGTGTCAGAAGTGTTCATTCCCACTGCGCTTTTGAACATTTGCCACGTCACAACAGTAAATGTCAGTTTATTGTGACTTTATGTGTCAGAGTAACATCTGATAAGGAAGGTGAGGGAAAATGCCACACTGTATTCAGATGGTAGATTAACACACGTCTGCATCAGGTCCTTCTGTGTTTAATCTCTCACTGAAATTACGGTTTCTGTTTTGCGTGACGGACTGGATAGGGAATGTCGGCGCGTCAGTCTCGAAATTGAAATTTCTCAGTTTTTGGATGGGTTTTAGTTCTGGAATTAAATCAACACATTAATATACTTTGGACTAAGCTGCTCTGTTGCAACTCTTGCTGTGTGTTTAAAGTTTTTTTCACTGCTCCGTTTGTAGAAAAGGTACATGTGTGACTTTTTCTATTGTTTTCATCACTTACCGTCTATTGAGACACAACGGCCTGATGAAGGATGTGAGCAAAATAAATATGATTTCACCAATTTTCTTTTTAATGAGCTACAAAAATGTATATGTTTCAAAGTGCGTATCATGGACCTACGACTACCTGCAGTTCGATATTCATTGGTTCACATATTTGTAACTTTTTCTAAAAAATGATTCACAAAACAATTCTGCACAAGACGCCACCTGCTGTTCAGTGTCAGGGTTGGTTCCAGCCTAATTGCTGCACCCAACTCCACAGCCTCTTTTCCCTCACCTAAATTCTAATTGTTTCTTTCCCATCTTTTGGACCCTCAGAAACAAAAACAACACAGTTCAGCACTTCCTCTTCCCGTCAATGGCCCTTGCAGGGCTGGAGAACGTCACAGATCAGAGAGCGCATGGGGAGAGTCACCCGTGGACACGTGACAAGTCATTAAGCGGCCGCTCTGTCCCCGTGCAGAAGGGAGCGCCCTGGGTCAAACGGAGACCGAGATGTGGCGGAGACAGACAGCAATCATAACAGGCCAAACGGGGCAGATCTAATGGTGCAGTGGGCTCCAATTACAGGCCTTCTTGACAGCTGCTCACCATCACCACCCTGGTTCACCTACACTGGGAGTCAACCAATGGCTGGCCTGCAGAGGATATTGTTAGCTCTGGAAAAGTTATCTCCCTGGACACCCTGTAGGAATCAATGGTCCACTGCACACAATTTAAGGCCATCACTGTGCACGAAGAAATTTAGCCCGATGAGCTGCGTGGCTCTATTCTTTCTTCCCCTTATCTGTGGCTACCAGCACAGAGCAAGAATATTTGGTCTCTTTTTATCTCCTTCGCTTGGGTTTTGATTGTCGCTTTTACTTTCTGGGTTTGTTTCAGAAATGCTTTCCATTCAGGATCCTCTTTGTTCACAATCGCCATGTCTCAAGAGAAAGCTGTTCAGGGCCATCAGCTGACAGTGGCGATGTAACCCTGGAGACATGACATTTACATATACTGTATAACAAATTCCTTTCACGCTTTTCTTCTAAATCAGAAAATTTGCTTTGGCCTTTTTATTCTGGAAGACTCAAACATTTTGGGTATCTTTCCATAAGCTTCATAGTTCGATTTTCTGAAATTTTGGCTCATTCCTCCTGGAAGAGTCGGCGTGAGCGAGCTGAGTTAGCTTTGCTCACTCTCACCCTTTCATCTCTGGCTTTACGTTTCCTGTGGCACGGAGATTGGGGCTTTGTGACAGCCTGTCCGAAACATTATCTTTGTTTCCCATAAGCTACTTTGTACCAAACTGACCTAAAACAGAGAGCAACTGAACATGATTCTTATTCTTTGTTTCCACCGAGCAGTATGGCGTGGACTGCTGCGGTCCCACGCGCCCTTTTTATGGTCTGTCGTATTCCAGGCAGCGCGTTCACCGCCGATTAAACTCCCGCTGCGGACATTGGGAAAACAGTGACATTTTTCTTTCCCCCAAATCAACGGACTGCGTCCTCCTAACCTCACTGCAGCCTCGTCCGATGAACCTGCAACTGAAGGGGGTTCAGGTAGTGACGCAGTGCGGTTTGTTCCTTTGGGCCGCTTTTACAATTTGAACAGACAAAACTCCCTACTGATGCACAACGACTCTCGCAGTAACGTTCAGCGGAAGCAAGGTGAAGAGTCGAAATCGAAAGCTGGTGTTGCTGTGGAAATCTTCACAGCTTTAGTGCAATACACTAAGGGGGTCTTTCCTCTGAAACCGCCCACTAATGTTCCCTGGGGTTTTGCACGCACGCACACACACACACACACACACATCTGTCAAAGAGGGCAGCTTGCCCTGGAAGTGAATTACTCTGCAGCACTTAAAGAACATCAGTTCCCTTACAATAGGAGAAACCTGCTTGCTTCCCTCGCTGGCAAATTGCGGAAAGTTAATTTCTGGAGATGAACAGGTTGGGGCTTTCTTTTTTTTTTTTTCTTCCTGTTTTAGAGAGTGTACGGTGGGATCTGTTTACAGTAAGGGTTCGAGTAAGCACCATATTTGTGTAGATAAAGGCGCATCAACACAGAAATAATTACCGCTGCAAAATTACCAATGCAGCTTTTCAGTGAAATTCACAAACAGCCTCCAGTGGTAATCACATGAAAAGATGATGTGGGTTTTTTATGTGTGTGTGTGTGTGTGTGTGTGTGCGTGCGTGCGTGTGTGTGCGCGCGTGTGTGCGTGCGTGTGTGTGTGTGTGTGTTTTTCAGCAGGTCCTTGACCAAACAACACTCACTCTGCTTACCAGACCAAAATCTCTCTTTGAGAATTTGAAACATTCATGGCTGTGTAGGTTTTCAAAAAGCAAAGACATTTTTCACATTGATGTCAGCATTATTCATCAGACAGGCATTCTGCAGCTTCGACTGGACACAAATGTAAACAACTGCAGCCATAATGGTTGTTCCCAGCACTGCTGGCCTGCTGGAAGGAGGTTCTCACCGTTTAAAAACATGAAGCCTTTCTTTATAGAAATCCATAAAACTCCCGTTTATGGCTTGTTTGGCCCATTAACCTCCTCAGAATTATTTTAATTGTGTTTTCGAGCACAGTCAGCCTTTTATAAAGTCATGCTACAAAACCTTTTTTAAATCATCTTTATGTCTGGACAACAACAATAGAGTCACGACCAAAATCTTGAGCGCCGGTGTTACGGATCGCCGTCCCGCTGCGAGACTTTTGGACTGAAGGTCACAAACGTTTTCCTTCAGGATTCGCAGATCCAATTAATCACAGGGAGTCGTCCATAACCGGAGGCAGCAGACCATCTCACTGCCAGCACCGTGTTTGGCTGCTGCTGCGATGCAGTTTTAGCTTTTTGAGTCATTTTCTCCATTTCTGGAAAGTTTATGTATGTTTTGATCCTTTTGTGGACCAAGGCTGCCACTGCGGTTCAGTGGAGTCCAAAAGCCTTAAACTGGCCTTTATAATTCAGTCACTTTACTTTTTTTTTTTTCCTCCATTTTCTAAAGATCTTGGCTCAACATGTTGCTTTTTGGCCACTTCCTGTTGTCAGTCTGTACAGCATCCAAGTGATTTCCTGATTCAAAAGTTATAGATCTCATCTGGTGTGGCTTAAAAGCAACACTGAATGACGCAAAAATCGGTAAATCATAGTAAATATTTACCTCAATTGATTTATAATAAAACTTCTTTTTTTTTCTTCCACGCACGGTCGGACTGGTTTGAAAAACGACACTGTGTGAACTCAGATGAACTTTTTCCTGTTATTAAAATTGATGTGATTATTTGAAGCGTGACCCAAAAAAGAAAAAAAAAAGGAGTAAAAACGAATGTGTGAAAAAAATTTTTCCATATCACTAATAATGAAAATGTTCTGAGAACGCTATTAAACTCAGCGAGAGGCTGTTATTGCCAGACCCAAAACTTAAAGTTAAAGCAGATGAAGGGTGAAATGTCGGGTCTCTGTGTGTGCTACGCCACTCCGGCCGTGCTTAAATACCCAAAAACCAGAATTTTGAACTCCAGATTGTAACTGGAAAGTGTGCATTTCCTGCGAAAATGCAAGCGTGAGTGCTGAATGCTTTTGTTGAAGAGGCCAAAGCGTTTGAAGTCAACTGCTGAAGACTTGTAGGGATGCAAGAAATAGGCAGACGCACCAAAACAAATTACAGTCCTGCAAAGTGCCTATATGGGATTATTATGACAGAAAAACTGGTGAAGAGGAGAAAAAGGTTTTGAATAATGGAAAAATTGCACCTATTAGAAATTGCAGTGGTTCCTGATATAAACCGTAGAGTCACCGCAGTTTATGAGGTAAAATTATATAAAAGGCTAAAAGTAGCATCCAGGCTTCCACTTTCATATTGCGCTAAAGTAATGCATCCAATGTATCCAATTTGAAAAAGACAGAAACGTTCCCCTCTTGCTTCTGATGAAAATGGTGGGTGAATGAAATCCATACCTCTCTGAGACATCAACATTTGTTTGGAGGCATCGTTCAGCACGAAAAGCCCGATTATTCCCAGGTGTTAAGCAGCATAAAATCTGTTTAACTGCCCAACTTCAAAATGGCTGCTGCCTCCTTTCCTGATCTGACACTGGATGATTGGTTGCCAGTAATAGGCAGGACCTAAAACATCCACTGTCAAAACGTTCTATTGCAATTCTCAATTCTGCCAGAGGCTTTCCCCCACGGGGTGAAAAATTCATAAAAAGCTGAATATCATAAAAAGTATGCAAGTCCTGAGTACGAAGAGATATCGCCGGCATTAGGAGAGCAAGCCAAAGAGTGTAAAAGTTGAATGATGGAAATAGCACAAAGTGGAACTCATTAGAGTGAATGCTTACAGGCTGAATGCCTGCAACCTCCCTTTACTAGTTATCCTCCTCACAGTAAACAACCTAAAAGTCCTGACAAGACAGTGCAGCATTCCTCACCTCGTAATGGACTCTGCATGGCAATTACTCAACAGGTTACATCAGCGGTGACTGTGTGACGGGGCTCATTACCCCCTTTAACCCGAACCATCATTAGCCTCTCCCTACTGAGGTTACATACATACTCAATGCAGCATGTCAGAGAGGCCGACCTCAGCGGTTGCGGTTTAAACGTGCCGACTCTCAGAGCGCCGCTGAAGCCTTCGCGTCTCGATTAGAAAAGCCAGAGGGGTCACACTCTGCACAGACATTATTCTCATATTAAACAGTGATCTGCACTTGTGTACCTTCGATCTGAGGGTCATTTGTTATTCCGCCGGCGACCACGTGCTCCGACGGCGGAGCCTTGGGAGTTGGGCTGCACTTTCTTCATTCCCGTTTTTTCTCTTAAGTTTTTTTTTTTTTTTTTTTTTACCTTCAGTCCCGTGGAGCCGTGTTGGTGAGAGAGTCGGCGAAAAAAATTACAGTTAAGACCCTGCGACGCTGGAATTTCGCTGCTAAGTGCACGCGTTTCATTGATTGTGTCATATAAAAGGCTGAGTATTGAGCAATGACTGACTATGCACTCAGATTAATATGCTCGCTATTACAGGTGTTTAAAAAAAACGTCATTTTGACTCTAAAGGAAAAACATTGGCTGAACTCCCTGCAGAGTGGTTGAACAAATTTAAGAGATTTTTAAATTCTCTTTCCCCTTAAGAAAAGCTAGTTTACAACGCGACAGACCACCCTCCATTTTTGTTCCTGATAGCATCGGTCTGACGGAGAGGCAGACAGACAAGTGAGTGTCTTCTTTCCACCTCCGAGCATTATCTGTTTTATTGAAAGTCTGCAGAACTCAATTTTCCCGTCATTTAAGGCTCGTCTGAGGAGACGGAGGGAGACGGAGGTGGCAGATGTAGCCTCGTGCGCACATGTGCATTAAACAGCTAGTGTTCTCACAGCAGCCACATAATAAAATCGACAAAATAGCCTTTCAGCGTCACACATCCGCAGCTGCTTAACTGTAAAATATGTCGACTTGAGAATCAATTACATGGATTTTACTGGGGTAAGAATTTGCTCCCCCCAAATACAGGTTCTGTGTCTGGTACGCCAGAGTTTTTTTTATTTGTTTGCTATTTTTCCTCCTTTACGGTGGGAATACACAGATCACATTAGTAAAGATTTTCCTTTTTTTTTTTTTTTTTTTATTTGTTCAAAATTAGTTCCATGAATGATCAGATGCTGCTGAAGCAGCTGAAAACTAAAGAGGTTTAATGGCACTTTGTACCCGTCTGCTAACTGAGTAACCTGGGCAACGTCACAGACGATCTCTGTGTTTTCGAGTTCTGATGTCTGTTCCTTCATTTAGCTGCAAATCGAAAACATTGATTATTTTGTTGACATTAATTATGAACCTTGTGATTAACTTTTAGTCAAGTCCAGCCACCGATATTCTTTCAGACGAGAAACCAGCACAATTTAGATTTATATAGTAGCTTTGGTCTATGCTAAGCGTTTATGTATTTTTCTATTATGGAAACAGTGGAGCTGCTTTAATTGTCTCCTTTCTCTGCGGCTGTTTTTAGGGTTACATTATCTACAATATTGAGTACTTCACATGTATGCATGGCACAGTGTTAATAAGCTTTACCTTGAAAGAGCCTCCTCCACTCGGCTCCGTGCAAAACAAATTAACTGCAGTGCTTGGGTATCAGTCAGCAGACAGAGCTATTGGCAAATCCAAATGACATTTGGTCTCAAGCTGCAAACTTGTAACTGTAGTTTCTGCTGTTTCCATAATGCATTATGCATTTCTACGGCAACCGATTACCTCTTAATGAACGTTAAAGGGGGAAAAAATGAACACATGAGACGCGCGCAAAGGCTCAGAACACAACGGAAGTGTTCAATGAACACGTCTGCAAGAATGAACGTGAAATCTGGGTTTAAATGTCGCTTCTGTCTGGACTAACGGACCAGGATGACGCCTGGACAGTCCTGCTATTTTTTGCACGCGTTTGGTTAACGGTTGGATGAGGCATCCGGAAATCACTGCAAAGGAAGAACCTCATTTCTCACGTCACGTCTCGTCACCGATGCCTCGTGTGAAAAATCTAGAGGGATTTTTTTCTTTAGGAAATCACGTTTGAACTGTTCTTCAATAATGCGCCTTCATTCAACTCCAATCTTGTTAAGTTACTATTAAAAAGCCAAACCTGGGTGGACTAATTTACCAGCTAATTTGAAACACAGTTTAAAGCTATTATAAGAACAACATAATAAATGCAATAAGCACTGTAAGCTGTTAAATGTAGTGGGTGTATGTTTTATGTTTGCCGCAGTTGATGTACAATCAACTTATAACAATATTATTTCATTTCAATAATCACCATGCTTAGTTTTTAAGCAGCTGTAGGAGTAATTGTTGCTTTTCTCTCCTCCTTTGAAGTGAAACAACGTTAAATATGCTGGTTTTCAAACTTGGTGCTTCTATTGTGGCATTTTTGTCTGCTAATTCTCCGAAGCATCCCCGACAGAGTGGTTGAAAAGCCAACCTGTTGCCAGAGCAACCTGACCCGAGTCCCAGTCCAGAGGCGGCCGCAGCAGTCAGGACTCAACGTGGCGTCCTTTGCCCCCCCAAACACCCCCAGAGACAGCTCAGAGCACAGCGCCGGCGTGAGATGCAAGCTGGCGCCGAGTCGCGGACACGTGGCTTTCAGAAGATCTGTGCCAAGCAAGCGAGCAAGGCTTTGTGGTGGCCGGGTTCCAGCAGAACGCCCCGCCGAAAGCGACTGAGAACATAACGATCCCGGACAATCTGTTGGGCGGCGAACAGAGGCGAGGCCGAGCGTGACGGAACGAAGCTGACGGTAACTTCAGAGAGAAGTGGCACTAGAAGATGGCATTAGAGAAGGGAGCGAGTGGAAATGACGTTGACAAGAGCGAGTATGTCCCCCGTCCGCACCTCGGAGGGGGGGGGGGGAATTGAATTCTTTGTCGATGAATATGTTTGGACCCCCCTCGGCCCCCGGCCACCCTCCAGCTCAGCGCAGGGAAGGTAATTGTGCCAGCAGAATCAATCGGCTTGTTCCGGTTTGTGATGCCAGTGGCGGAAAGAATGTTTCATGCAGACACAAAATCACAAAATCCAGGCCTTTACAAAGGAGCTAGTCAGACATAATGTGTTGGAGGCGCGTCGCCTTCGGTGTGACGGAGATATAGGGAGTGTGATAGTTTGCCAAGATGCCGCGGTTAAAGGTCACGGAAGCTAAAACCACCAACCGATGCCATCTCGGTCCGTCCTTCCTGTACTTAGCCGACAACTGCAGCAGACGAGAGCTCGCCTTCAGCTGCCCAGGTTCACGCAAGTTATGAGTATGTGCTGAATTACAGCGACTAATCAAACCGTCTATTCATCTAAAGAGGTCATTCCTGGCCCTCGTCAACACGGCAGCACACAGACGTGTCCATTTGATGCAGTCATCCCTGAACTCTGAATGGGGTTTTAGAAAATGTGAAGACCAGAAATAATAATAATAAAAGAAGAAGAAGAAGAAGAAAAAAATAGATGTCTAAGGGAAGCATATTTTTCTGAAACGCATCTTTGCATTTCGACACATGAACTGTGCGCTCAAAAGCCGCCGAGAGTCGAGTTCATCCGGGTCAAAACGGGAAAGGCCACAAATGCGACGCGTTTTGAATTCCTCTATAATGTAATTACTTTTTCAAAGTCGTCATCGCCATACATGAATGTTCGGAGCAGATCTATAGAGAAAGGTTTTCTGAAGTATGTGGCATTCAGAGCGATATTCAGTTTTACATCTCAGGAGTGATTTCTACCCTGAAGAGTTCTAATTACAGAGTAAAATCTGATTTAAAAAAGGCATTTATTTATTCGTGGTCTATTAGACGGTAGGTGTGATCATCTTTTCGACATTTCCAAATTGCGGCCCACGAAAGTCGATTTCCTTCTCGGGTTTAGACTTGAGAAGCGAAAATGTGTTCAGATTTCAAAAAAACCAAAAGTTTCTGAAGGAACATCAAAAAGAGGCACCGACTCATAACCATACGCCGAAAAAGGACAGGAAGTAGCAATAGTCCAGACTGCAGCTCGAAATTAGGCTCCCGAAATGAAGACATGCATGATGACGTATCCAGAAAACTGCAGCTTTCAGCATGTGTTTATTTGCACATCAACACAGTTTGCACTCATTAAGTTCACGAGTCTCGTATCAACTTGGCGGGAATCGATTTCTGCTTTTGCTGGAGCGTCGTGACTAAAGTCCAGTCATTGGACAAACAACCGTTTTGTTTTTGTTTTTTTGCACTTCCTCATGAAACCCATTCACTGGACAGATTCATCCACAGCTACAAACGTCGTCGGGTCACTGTTCAGACGGCTCGGCGTTTCCTCTCATCCGCGCCGGCCGTTGAAAACAGCACGGAACAACAGCGAGAGTGAGGAAGAGGCCTTCTCGGGGCTCTTTTCATCCACACCTGCCTTTCATGTGGAATTCGAGAAGCACATTTGCCAAAGCCGTTTGTTGTGCGCCTCAGAAAGGGAGGCGTGTGCGACGGGAAAATGTTTTGCTCTCGGTAATTACGCAACAACGGAAGCAGCAAAGGTTTATTTTGACCTGAAATTCAAGCCAGCCGGAGACAACGAGAGCAACGCGCTTTTTCGCCCACGTCACCCCCTTTTTTCTTTGTTTTAAACAAGTTTCGTCCATTTGCACCCAAATGAAAATGTATTTCATTACATACCCTCATTTTTGTTCTGCTTTTGTCTGTTTTTTTTATGTTATCAGAGTAGCTGTCGTAATAACCTCCATTTCCCCACTGAACGCCGCGTGAAGGTAACGAGGTGATTAGAAACGTCCGTGTGAAATTTCATGAAGATGAAACTTTAAAGCTTTTTTAGTCTGGGGAATTCCTATAATTGTTATTATCGGATCTACGTTTTGATTAAAACGCGTCGATTCGCGGGAACAATAACGCCCCGTTATTTCACGGTGGAACGAACGGAGTGGGGGGCAGAGGGGGCTGGAGAAATCTAAATTTAGCAGCGTTCGTTCCTTCGAGTTTGTCAACAACCCAGAACTGCGGAGGACTTGACATTTTCCAAATGGTTCCTCATCCGTGCACACAGGAAAAGTCTCATAACGCATTTTTAGCTATGGTGCACAAATCATGAAGGTCATCGCCGGTGAACTGCCCTCACAGATCAATACGACCTGCCGGAGTTAATATGGTTGTACTCAACCTGCTGAACTGATCTGCATCATTTCCAACCCTCTGTTTTAATTCTCCAATTTAAAAACTCTGTCAGAGACTCTTTCCCCCCTCTGACCCTCATCGTGCGCCGCAGATGAAACTTGGATGGAGGTCAGAGGATTTGTGGCTTTTTCCTCTTGTGGAACGACAGCGATTCGTGGCTCCGGGTTAGGTTCTTTTGCGCCGGTGCCTGTAATCCTCGTTGACACGGACCAACCTGCGGCTCAAGAGTTCCTGTAAACATCTCGGATATGGATTAGCAAAAATCCTTGCACCGCTGACCTCGGAAGCGCAGCGCGACAGCCATCGCTCTCGGGCCCGGCTCATTTTCTGTACTGCGGGCTAAAATTGATGACTTGACCGGTCTGTTATGAGAGACGGCGGTTATTCCTTCCTGCAACGTGGCGAAGAATGATTCCCGCGCGGCGCGGCCATGTGCTGCCTGTGGACCGTAGGAGGGATCGATGCTGCAGCCGGAGCTCGCATTCAAACGCCTGCAAGTCTGGAGAGCAACCGGCCGACTCACACCTCTCCTTTATTACGCTGCGGCAATTTATTATTTATTTTTTCCTGACATTTAACATCGGTTTGCTATTTTGTCTCATTTGGATGTAGGTCTGGTGTTTGGACTAGACGGTTCTAACGCCATCCTGGTCTCCAGGCTTTGATTAGGATTTTTTTTCTGGACTTGCCCGTATCCAACTCCATCAACTTGTCCTCATCTCGTGAAGGACGGCGTCCCGCTGACCCGACAGCTCCTCTAAACACGGCGGACTTATGGAATATGTGCGCGCATTAGCTGCATGAGTGCCGCTCTGACATGACGCCGTTATGACGGGGCGGTGCTCTGCAGGTGCTGCGCTGTGTTCATTTTCCTTCTAAACACTGTTGTGCATGTGAGCCAAAAAAAAAAAAAAACAAACAAAAAGAAATAAAAAATTCAGAGGACTGATGGAGGGGATTGTCTGCAGCGAATTCACATCCTGCACTGGAAACATGGGAGGGTTGGCATTTTGCACGCTTCGCTTGAAGTCACTGTGAGACTGGAAATGATGACAGACTGCTGGGAGGGGGTGGGCGAGTTGCAACAATAACAAGCACGCGTGCAACGACGCGCGCTGACTCATATCTTTATGTGTGCGGCGCCTAAATGATGGAGCACGATTTTAAAAAAGCCTCTTTAAAACGAGCCGCCAAGCTCGTTCCTTTGCCCTGACCTTTGACACCACGTAAGGTGACATCACTTCGTTTCAGATTGTGTTTCACGCGGTTTCTTGCGTCGTCGGTCTCATCCGTTCGTGTGAGGCAGGTACGCCTTGAGCCAGAGTTGAGAGCCTTTATTGTAAATCTCTTCTTCTCTTTTGAAGCATTTTGGTCCGTGTATGGAAATGCAGCCTGAGGAAGACGTGGACGTCCCGATGATCTGTTGTGACAGCTGTATCGAGGCCCCAAATGGAGCGGGACAGAGGCAACAGTGAAATGTTTAATGAGGAGAAGAAGAAGAAGAAGAAGAAGAAGAAAAAAAACCCCACACACTGGAACGGATGACGGAGGATCCAGCAGAGAGCAAAACGGGAAGAGGAGCTTAAATACTGAGGGAGAGACGGAAATGACAAAAGGAACCAGATGAGAACCAACGACAGGCGAGGAGATGCACCTGAGGAAGGGGGTCAGCGGGAGAGGCTAATTGGGAAATGATAAACAGCTGGGGAGCCGAAAGGCAGGCTGAGGGCGAGAGGGAAAGCAAAGCAGGAAGCAGGCTGGTTTCCAAACGGAAATAAATACCAATCAAACGAAACAAATCCACAGACACAATGGCAGTAAGAAAACCAAGACAGAAAATAAACTGAAAATGGAGGTAAATAACGGAGGAATCGCAGAACAGAAGCACAAACGAAAAAAAGTCCAAAACATGAAAAACAGGATCCAAAGTCTGCATTAAATAAAGAAATTAAATAAATAGTTATTATTTTTCCGCAGCCCGGCTCTAAAAGACCAGCAAACCAGACCAAACTTTTAATTAACTTTACTTCTTCCTCTCACTCTTCAACAGGTCAGTTGTACTGTAGTCATTTAAAAAATAAAAATAAAATAAATGGGAATTCATACACATGCCACAGTTTTCAGAATTATCCTCTATCACATAAAATCCCAATGAAATCATGTTTGTGTTTTTAGCCCAACAGAGTCGGGCAAAAGTTTGAAGGGTTTGACATTCAACTGACATCAGTTTCACAACAACAGATAGTATATATTATATAGCATATTTATATATAAAAAAAAAAAAAAAAAAAAAAAGACATCGTGCTCAGTGTTAACGATTTCAATGGATCTTCTGGAGGATTTTCACCCCAAACTCTAACCAAATGATCAGGTTGCAAAGAGAGGAAAGCATCTTTGTGCAGGGAAAAAAAGTGTTCAAAAAGAACACAAGTGCAGACTGGTTTCCATGAATATTTGATGATTCAGTCGTTGAGTGCAGGAGTGCAACACATTATTTAATGTCCCTAATGGGCCAGACTCTTCCTCTACTGCTGTGAGTGTGAGCTGCTAGTCAAGAGAGAGTCTTTCTTGCCGTTGAAAAGGACACTCACAAGCATCGTGCCGTTGTCATTTTTCTCCCCACTGGAGATCACAGCACTTCCACAAAACGCACGTCTTTCAAATGTCATTAGAGGGCTATTAGTGCAATTCCCTCTTCCTTCAATTAAACCGCGCCGAGCAGCAGAAGGTTACGACGAGTGACGTGTGGCTGCGAGTGCGATGCCGTCACCGGGGAAGGGAAAGAAAGGTGCTTAACAGTGGAATTACAGCCGGAATGAGTTTTAAATCTGAGAGTTAATGTTGGGGAAATGGAAAGCCCAGTGACGGCGCAAATTGCCTCCACGGCGGATGAAACCCATCAGAGCGGCGAAGTGGAGAGATTACATCAGATACGGATGCATCTTGGTCCAGACGACAGGAGCGAGGCTTTGTGTAGGCCTTTCTAGGACTTGAAGGAACAGCTCGGGATTGTTGTCGCGGTAAACCTCGCACCTGCTGCAGAAAAGAGTCTGGCTGTCGTCAAAATTAGTTGGTCGTGGAGGCCGAGGCGGATGTACGATATCTGGAGGGTGAAGACCAAAGGTGGCTCAACTCCAACTCCTTTTCAGCATAGTTGTTTAATAGTACATAAAGTGCGTAGCTGAGCAACCTGGACCGGTCACCGGTCCATCACAGAGCTTTTGACTGAATCTCACTTCAAAACTATTCCTTTAATAGACAAAAAAAACAACAACATTGTTTCCTATGCTCTAGCTTATCTACCTGCACTATAGAATAAAAGGCTAAAGGTCACTCGCAGTTCGTAGGTTAAGCAAATCTTTTTTTATTTTGATCCTTTCCACACAAGTCCCTATTATGCATCCGTGACAGGAAGAGCGAGCGAGAGCTAAATGTGCCCCCTGTTAATGAGATACTGGTTATCTCCATAGCACAGAGCCTCCCACCCTCTCCAAGCACTACATTATTGTGCATCAGAGAGGAACGCCGTGTGCCATTAGTGCTGAAAAACGGTAATGGAACAGCTCCTACCATCTCTTATTAGTGGGGTTACCACGACCCAGCAGAAGTAATAGACCTGGATAAAGACATGGGCTTATATGAGATCTACTATGTAAAAAAAAGAAAAAGAAACAGCAGCTGGAAACAAAAGCGAGCTTGATGAACGCATTACTGTGGGCATTTGAGGAAAATTGTTCCACTCTTAGTTAACTTTGAATTTTTTATTTATTTTTTATTTTTTACAAAGAAAACAAAAAACAAACTTCAAATCAGAGAAATTTCAAGCTTTGTTTGCAGTGTAACGTGCAAAAAGCTCGTTTCTTTTTTTTTTTTTTTTTTACGCCGTGACGCTGTAATTACAGATTCGTCTTTCATCCCCAATGTTCAAGTCAGACAGCTTGTGTAATCTCAAACATGGCAAGTTGTTACCTTTTAATTCAGTCAGAGAAAGCAGGCGAGAGCAGCACAGCGATTGTGATTCCCCAAAGCATTTCATTATTCCGCTCCGTATGATAGCATCTTTAATTCCATTTTAAATAGGTTTATATGTCCATCATAAAATACTCCCTTGAGGGTTTAATTATTGTCGAGAGATAAGAGGTGCTACGGGAACAGAGTGGGGACAAAAAAAGGGAAAGAAAAGAAGACAGTCATTTCTAAGAGACGGAGACACAAATTATGTGGCTCTCGGTGTCTGATGGTGGTCTTTGTAGGGCTTATCGCCGGTGACATCACTTCCTGCCGCTTTCATTCAGTCGGATTAATCTTGTCATCTCCTCTGCTCTGACAATGGGACCCCTGCATCTGCTATGAGCTCCGCACACACACACACACACACACACACACACACACACACACAAAAAAAAAAGCGGGGTGGGGGGAGATTAAGTGTGTAATCTAAAATTTCTGATTCAATGAGTTTTGATACAGATACAAGCCTATTGATGGTGCCGGGGCTCCGTTTGAACAGGGAATGCGTTCGTCCTTGTTGTTTCCCCTCGCTCTGTGCGCACAACGGTGCAGGTGAGAAGTTTGCGCACGCTAATTGTCGGCATGAATGCCATTCATTTGGGGCTTGAATTGGTGCGTTTGGGAAGCGTTCCTTCAGGGTGGAACGATCGCACAAAAACATCGATCGTCTCTGAAAAGCAGATTTGAGTGCGCAAGTACAAAATCGTTGCTGGGTTTCATCAAATCAGCAGAATGAATGGAGGCTGAGGTGACGTGCGTTTCGCATTATTGGCCTATTAGAAGAGTTTGTGTCTGAGCTCATTCAGAAAATGCACAAGTGCCACCAGAAAAAAAGAAAATAATAATAATAATAATAATGTATCCACAGCATCATGCTCTCGCCACCGTGCATTAGAGCTGGTGCCTTCGCACCTTGAACCCTTCAAACGTTCCTGCTGATGTCCGAATAGCTCAGTCTTTGTGTCCTCTGACCAAACAAATGTTTGGCCAACTTCTGTTGAGTTTTGCCTGAATTGTTTTACGTTTTAAAACAGGGTCATTATCTGGGTCGCCACCGTCCAAGTCCTTGTGGAAGTTGAGCTTCCTTCATTGCAGGCAGGAGACATTTGGTGGACCTGTTTTGTGACCCAAATGACACTGGAGGTAAGGACAAAAGCAAAATTTACTTTTTGTACGTTTTTGTACTTCTGTTTGGGTCTCTAATGCTGGTTAAAAAAAAAAACATACAGGCAAAAAAAAAAAAACATCCAGCCATTATCTGGGAAAGATTTTGTGCAAAAGCTGCAATAGGTATGTTTTGCACAGCCCACCGACCTACCCTGACATGTTTAAAACAAAGCGTAAGAGTTCACATTTAAAAAAATATATTTAAAAAAAAATCTGAAAAAAACCCGAACAAAATCCAGTGATGATGCAGGGAGAATCACAGGGCTGGTAGCAGGTACTGGAACAGATTGAGGAACAGAGCAGCTCCAGAAGAATCTGGCATGGAGAAACGCAAACCGACTGGCAAAGAGAGCCAAACCAAGGAGCTGGAGAAAAATGACTAATGACACGGAGCAAGGCAAGAAGACACTGGGAAAAAAAAAAAAAAACATTAAATAACCAAACTTTCAACCTTCACGGTTATGGTTCTGGATCAGTCCACCGATCCAATATGAATCTCGGGATTTTTTTTTGCTGTAAGGTTCAAACGGGCAAAAAAAAAAGGTCAAGTCCTTCTCTACAAGACAGGCTGCGTGTTTACATAGAGTTCCTTTAATATAATGGTAACACTGTGGATTAGATCACATCTACAATAACGCCATCAACGTCGCCATCTTGGATCTCACTGCAGCTGCTGTTTTACATCAAACTAACCAGACAAAACAATGAGTTCAAAGTCATCAGGAACAGCCCAGAGTTAACCTGTTATTTGATAAGAGTGCACGTCTTAATCTCCTTTTCCTTCCCTTCCCTCCCCATGATGTTTTCTGTGAACCACTCTCTCCTGACTCACGGTAACCCGCATCCCTCCCACACGCTCGTTACCAGCGAGGCACGCTGCGTTGACGCCGCAGGAAGCGGTTACCCATGAAAGGGGCCTCCACCGAGAGACCAAGCGGGGATTCACTTCTTCGGCTGCGTCGCTCGAGCAAAACGGGCGACGGGGAACGCGAACCCGCGTCTCGTTTGGAAACGGCGCCGACGGCGACTTCCGTCTTCCCGCCGATCTTAAATCAGAAGCTCTTTGGATTTACGGCCACAGAGGAAGGGAGAGTACAGAGGATTTTACTCGCTGGCAGAAAACCTCCGCGGCTAAACAAACATCTGATATTCGGATCCAGCAAAAGGTTACAATTAACAGTGAAAGCCCTCTGACATTTGAATTCCCCTGGCTGTATTGATTACTTGTTAGCTGAAGTCAACAGTACTGATGGAAGCTTTATTACTCCACTTAATGAGTGATGTTTTATTAATGCCTATGTAACAGGATTACCTTTATCTCAATGAAAGCCATCAGTCTTTGCCCCCTGCTGAGCAGCGATGTGAATGCTCATTAAGCTCTCTGTGGATCCCGTTCTCTGGAAATCTGCTCCATCTGCACGAAACGCCGCAATCTGGAGACAAAACAAAACAACAACAACAAAAAACTGAAACAAACACTCTGTTGGACTCCTACAGGCCCCCACCTCACCTCAGCATTCAGGCAAACAGAAAAGCAAGGACTCAAAACAAAATGACTTTGGTTTCAACGTGACTTTGCAGCTCTGCTTGCTCACAATCACTGGGCCCTTTGATTCAAGCAGCTGTTATTGAGATCTGTCTGTAAAATCAGATACGCCTTAAAGAGGCCAGGATGCCATCAGATGTCACCAGCTGTAACAGGCTGAACTTTATATCAATGTAAAGATATAAAGTATTCACACCTTTCCACAGATTTCCTCTTCCCTCCCCGAGTCGATACTTTGCAGAACTACTTTTCACTTTTGCTTTCATTCGAGGTGCGTCTTCGCCAACCTGTACATGAAGCGTCTGCCCATTCTTTTTCCAGGTGTCTTGACCTCAGTCAGATTGGATGATGAGCCTTTGTGAGCAGTTTTTATTTGCCACAGATTCTCAATCAAATCTAGGACTTGGCATAAACGGGGCCGTTTTAGGTTTGGACTGTCGTCCTCCACCACAGGTCACAAATGTTTTACAAAGTCTAAGGAGTTTTCTTCTTGGATTTGCTGCGTTCAGCTCAGATGGTTGTTGACCAGGTGACTTTGCTCCAAAATGACAGATTTTATTGTCAAGAGGCCTGAGGCTTCACTTCATCTACAGGCTGCAGGACATATCCTGGAAGACGTCTCGTTTAGAGCAAAAGCATTTAGCCGGTTCTTTGTCCAAGGACGTTGAGCCTGGGTCAAGAAGGTAGGAAAATCAGAAATTAAACAGTTTGAATTTGTGGCACTTTTCTCGTATCACAAAGACACATATCCTCACACCAATGTGCAAATCTGTGGGTGAGTAGGGGTTGAGTGTGTTGCCCCGGGGGCACATTGAAAGGTGAAAGCCGGAATCAAGACTTGCTGCATCTCGACGGCAAGGCCACAACTCCGCCACCGAAACGTTTCTGCCAGAGTAACAGACAAAACAGGCTTTGTCTGTGCTGCTGCACAAACAAAGCCAAAAGCAGAAAAGCTGCTCAACAGCTAATTAGCATGTTTTTGATTTCAAAAGAAAAGGAGAGAGAAACTAAGCAAAGTGTCAGAGCAGCACAAAAACAAAGTTAAATAACCTTTATTTCTTTTCCTTAAGGGTTTAAAATGACTAGCATCTCAGTGCTATTTTACACTTGTACTGGAAGTGGTAAAAACACTTGAGCTTCAAGTCACTTTTTTCAGGCCAGGATAGACATGATCACTATTTTCTTTCCCCTTTTATCGGGTAATAATTTTCCTATCCATGCCTGTTCTACATGTTTTCCCAAAAAAAGCACAAATTGATTGGTTTCAGTGAACTCCAGTCTCCAGTTAACGATGTTCCCGACCCATCCTTTGGCCTGGGATTTTTACACATGTGGTCAGGTAGGTTAGTGGAAGACGCATCGTTTCGTAAGTTAGCAGAACATTTTCCAGAGGAGAAAAAAATATTCACAGAGTGGAAGCTGTGTGGACAAAAACACTGACATTGGAGCTAGAATAGCTAGAATGGTTAGATACAATAGAAATGCAACAGCAGCTTAAACAAGCATCAAAGTCTGCAGAAAAACCTTTGCAGAAAGCACAACAAGGCAGATCTGGAAGCAGATGGAAAAATTAAAATTAGGAAATCACAAATGGAAAAGAAACTTTCTGATCCTAAAAAAAAATAAAAATAAAAAAATAAAAAAAAACACCGAACAACTTGACATTTAAAAGAAGCACAAATCCATGTTTCATCTTACCAGAGGCTCAGGTTGGTGGCAGCAGTGCGAGGTTTTGCTTCTGGCCCACCTGGTGCCCTTTAATGCTGATTGAGCATGTCGTACACGTTGTAAGTGCCACAGCCTGCCCGAGCGTTACTGCTGACTGTGTCCGTCCCTTTATGACCACAGCGTGCGCGTCTTTAGACAGGTGCTTCCTGCAGAAAAACGAGCCGTGTCAGGCGGCTCACTTCATCTCCCGAGTCGTTTCTGGGAAGACGGGCCGTGAGTTTACTGTCCTCCGGTGGCCTCCGCACTCGGCAGATGTCGATCCAGCGGGGAGCGCCGTAGATCTGCGGCCAACAAAACCGCAAAGGCTCCCCGACAACATCGAGTCGATGCGGAACGCCGCTGACGCCTCGTTGACTTTTACGCCGTGGAGAAAGTACTGCATCCCTAAAGGCCACAGTGCTTTCAAAGTGTGCCTAACAATGTGGCCGGAGAGCGCGTTGCGGCGGTGAGAAAGAAAAAAATGGCAATGATTTATTGTGGAGGTGTGGGCTGCTTTTAACCTGCGCAGAGAAACGTAATGCATCATTTTGGGCCCTGTGCGTTTCAGAAAATATGTCCCCTGACTCCCTCTGCGCCGCCGCATTGGCTCTCGCTGCATTACAGTCGGAAACTGCGGGCGCAGCTGCTGGCGGACTTGGGTCTCCGAGGTAAAACCATCTGAAACAATGGCGGCCCCTCCCCCGCCTCCCCCACTGGCCCTGTCAAAGACTCGACGCGAGTTGGGGGCAGGAGGAGGAGGAGGAGGAGGATGGGGGGATTGATCTCTCTCTCGCATGAGCCCGACACCCAGGGAGGCCCGTTTAACAAGAGCCGCCCTGTCTGCCAATAAAAAGCACCTTCCCACCCCGTAAGGCGCGTCAGAAGGCTCTGCGGTGCGTATATATTAGCCATAACTATTTTTTTAAAAGCTGGATTTATAGACCCCTCAGTGGAGATTTATGACAAAGGACGGTGAATTAATTATTCCCAAACAATTTGATACATCTGATTATTAATTCTGGGACACGAGCCGCTCAGAGCAGAGGCTGCTTGTAAAGGTTGGATTTATCATGTTGACATTTTGCTACAGTCGACGCTCCTCTCCCTCTCCCGCTCCGACAACGCAGTCGTTCAAAGCCGTGCCCTGCAGCTTCTCTCGCGCGGCATAAAGGGGGCCGAACACAAATGTGCCCTTTTCGTCTGTCTTCCGCCTCTCTTCCAATGAGAAAGCGGCGGATGTTTCGGTGCGAGATTACAGCAGGGGCCACGCCGACGCGTCGCTCGCACACGCCGGCGGTTGACAAGCGTTTTTCTCTGCTGGTGTGCCACGCATGGTGAAGCACGCAAATGAAAGGTCAGACCCATCAGCATCCATCTCCCACTCAAACAGCAGAGGCAGCAGCCTAATCCAGCCGCACGAACAAACAACAAAGAACGCGAGACAGCAACAACTCCAGTAGATGCATCAATCTGACAGCAAGTGCTCGACATCAGCCGCGCGCTAACAGCTTAAACGCATGCAAATGAGCAAAGGCGGCCGTCGGCGCAAGGGTCGAGTTGGGTTTCACGCGGAGTCGCGTCGAGAGAAATGCCACGCGAAGATCTGCGGAACGACGACGGAACTGCTGAGCAAACGGAAGCGGAAGAGTCGATCTGACCGAGAAGCTCCGGAATCGGCTCGGTGCCGGAACCGAGATCTTGACCGGACACCCTGGAGGGGGGGAGGGGGGGCAGAAACGCATCGGGTCACACTTTAAAGCAACACATGACTGTGATCAGAATAAGGCTTTCAGGAAGGCTCAGTCAGAAGGCTAAGACGTTCCTTTTTTCATTCGTCTTAGCACAGCGTCTGCGATACCCACTGCTCTATTATCTCCTGGCTTTCTCACGCTGTCAAAATAATCTGCCTTTCTGTGTCACTGTAACAATCGTCCAATTATCTTCGAGCCTTATTGCAGGCTAATAAGGCCCTGCAACACTTCTTCTGAAATAATGAGATTCAACAGTGAAGCAAAAGAAGAAGAAATACTGAAACATTACAAAAGGAAAGCCAGTCACTGTCCAACACTGGGGAAACACAGTCTAAACTCGGTAAAGTCTGTGTCAAAGGGGTTAAGGCTAATCTTATATACTCAGAGTGTGCCTCTTCTTCTCTCTCCTCAGTTTCACCACCAATGTTTGCTGGAGAAACCTCAAAGGCACATGCTCCACTCGAGGTGGTAAAGCTACATTCATTGAGTCATAATGTGTTTGTTAAAGCGTAGATCACTCAGATGAGCACGGAGGTTTTTCTCTGGGATTCATGCCAAGAGAAAGTGCAGGACTCTTGATTATAGGACTGTTCTGTAACGTTTACGCCAAAGTTTCCCAACCCCCGTTCTCGACGCATCCGGCCCTGCGTGCTGTCGGTGCGTCACTGCTCCAGCGCGCCGTCTAAAGCATGCGGGCTGGTGCGTCTTGAGGAGGAAGGTTGAGAAACACTGAGCTATACCCATCTTACCCACCACCTCCAAAGGATCATCTGTGTACAATTGTGGTTCAGTAATACCGTTTTTCTTGACGCTCCCCGACGGCACCGAGAACCATGAATTGTGTTGAGTGGTGATCTACTTTCTACAGATTTCTGCAGGTGATTGGGTCGGCCTAGGTCACTGCTGACTGTTTCGAATGCTCAGACGTGACTCTTCGGTGACGCATTTCCCTTAAAGGCGTCTAGAGTTGATGTTGCATTCGCCATCCAGCTTCATACGCTCCCACTTATTTGCTCTTCTTATGACTCTTCTCAACTAGCGACACACTGCGACTCTGTGACGCTCCAGGAGTCGCGTCAGCCGCTTTCTGGGAACGTCCAGTTTGGAGTCTCCGATGGCCCGGTGCGGATGAACGATTGGTCTGCTGGTTTCAACACATTGACATGTGAAAATCAGTTTTGAGAGAAGAGCTTCAATTCAAATTTGCAGTGAACCAGAACAGCTGATTGTAGAATCAGGCACTTTTGTGGCTAATTAGAGAACGGCGTCAACCAATCAAAAATCAACCAGTGTGTAATCATGTCACTAAAATATACAAGTCAATGTATTATTCCAACATTAAAAAGATATTGTGAGATGTATGCGTACAGATTTTTTTCAGATGGATCTCGAGTGAGAAGGCTAAACATCACCACAAGCTGCTCCATGACAGCAAAATCACATCTCAAATCAAACATGGATGAGAACAGATTTCGCAGATGAAACGTTTTTTCTCAAGTGCCCGTCGACGCCTGGGTGCACAGTGACCAGATCCATAGAGCTGTAAAGCAAACATTTAATTTATTTCAGGGCATGAGGACGACACGGCAAGTTTGAGTCACCGAAAACGCATCAGCCTTTGTGTTCACTTTTCTGATGACATGAAAACGATAAATCAAAGTGTCGGGAGTTTTCAGAAAAGTAATGCCACCCAGTATAGATGTGCAAATATTTTGCATTTCCGAGTGTTCCCTTAAAAAAAAAAAAAAAAAAAAAAAAAGAAACAAGCTACCCCAGGCAGCAGAAAATACAAATAAATGTAAAAATGTGTCAGTTTTTTGAATGGAAAACAAGATGTCTCCACTCAAAGAGCCTTTAATCCCATCTCTGCTCATCAAAGACGATCTTGTGTATTTGACTATATTTAAGTGGCAGTTTACTGTTACAGAGTTCAAAATGCGGTTGGCAAAGACTGCGACGCATCCACTAATGAGATATTACTGATTAAGGAACAAACTGTAACTATGATTTTTATGTTTGCTTCCCCAAACATAAAATCATTCCTGATCTGCTCTCGCTAATGCTTCTGTTGTTCGCGGCATGGAATGGACGCACCCCCACACGTACTCCATGCTCGGGCGTATTTCACTCAAAGGCGAATTCGTGCAACCGCGTACGTATGTTTGGTCCATCGTGTACGCGCCGCCGACGCGATGAGGGTTAGAGTTGGTGCGACCAGTTGCAAGGACGCACATCAAACCGCAGCGCCACTTTGACGCAAAGTGTGTTGGCCGCAAGCAGGGCGTCTAGCAGACCATCTATTAGCCATTAGGACAGTGGGAAACAAAGGAGTTTATCATAAAAAGTAATAGGCGATCTGTACTCTTGACTGCGAGACGGTTGAGATGAAGAAAATGAAGAAAATTCACAGGGACGATCTTGTTTTACTTTGTGTCCGTGTTTAAGCAAAAGCTCACTCTCTAAAACATTAAATGACTTTCTCCTGCTACGTTTCTGCCAGTGGCCCGTGCAAACAGCAGCGCGGTGGATTTCCCAGGTGACGAGTTGTTTCGATGGATCCAGTAAGACGTCTCTGCTTGCTTTTTTTTTTTTTTTCTCAAAAAAAAAAAAAAAAAAAAAGACACAGACATTTACAGGAACTCAACACCTGCTCATCACCCACCGTCACACGTCAGCATGTATGATAGAGTTGAAAATAAATCTCCCCTGACCCGTTCAAGACCAGAGCGCCGTCCACACGAGTGACCTTGAAAAACCAGGCCCTGTCCAGTTTCGAAGCGCATCAATGAAAGGAAAGCCAAAACACACTCAGCAGCTATTTCCCAGAGCACTGAGTTTCATTACACTTTGGCTTCCCCGTTTCTATTTTGGCAGGGATCTGCGTGCGCCCTTGATGTGATGAGAAGTGTGAATTTCTGCGCGGGAACACGCCGTGAAAGCACACAGCGCCGCGCTCGCCTCATAGTCATAATTTACATCCCACTTGAAGCGTTTCGCTCAGGGCCTCTCGGCAGCCTGGTTTTTTTTTTTTTTTTTCTCGCCCCCCACCCCCCACACACACACACACACACACACACACACACCACACACACTTCCTTACACATGAGCAGGCTAAAAGCACTGTCATTACTCCATCACGCTCTTAAAGCGCCGTATCTGACCCATTAGAGGGGGGCTGGTGGGAGTAGCGCTGTGAAATAATGATCACGGAGATTTCTATAAAAAGAAAACCGCGGCGCGTGTTTGTTGGCCGCGGGAGAGGAGCGATTAAGGCGGACTGATTGAAAGTGTCCCGTGTGAGTGGACGTGTCATACTGGGGGTGGAAGTTTTGCTGTTGGTGTAATGGGCCAAATATCTGCTCCGCTTGGCTCCTCGCTTCCTTCCACTCTGCGGCGCTCTGCTCAATTAATCCGGAGCCTCTTAATGACCCTCGAAGGTGACTTGCTAGATAAGTGCAATTACACTGGAAACAAGGGTGCCGCCAATTAGTCCTCGAGCCTCCCTACATCCTCACAGAAGAGGCTGGGCGCGTCCCACCGGGCGAGCCTGTTTGTGACTTCATTAACTGGCTTCTAAAAGGGGAAAAACGGCCTAGATCATGTGCTGGCGGACAGGGATCGACGTGAGTCGACGGCGTTTGTGTCCCGACACGCGCAGGAATGACGGGGGAAGCCAGAGAGGAGGAGTCTCCGCCTGGATCAAGTCCCGTGTTCGGGTTTCTTGCTGTTGTCGTTTTTGGGCAGGAGATCTCTGTGGGGGGATCCAGGCTGTTTGATGCCACTCTGAGTGGTGAAGACAACGGCGAAGAAGACTGTAAGTGGCACCAACCTCCTCTTCCTCTTTAGTGCCCACTTGCCTCTCTCTAATTGCCCCTCTCCCTCTTGTCCCCCCCCCCACCCCATTGTTCTTTCCTGAGCAAGACGATAATGAGAATGTCCTGCCACGTCGACGTCAGGACCAACAGTCACTTGTTGTCTGCCAGCAAGAGTCTGTGAGTAATGGGTGTGACTAATGCTGCCTGGCAGCTTCCACACTCATCCCTCCCTGCCATCTGTCCCCTGCCACCCCTCTGGGTGGACCGGGGTGCTCTCAGCGGGTCTCGGTAATCAGACACACTGAACATTCAGGCGATTTCAGCCTCATGGCAACTACCAAAAAGATTTTTTAATTTAAATTATATATGTATATATATATGCAGGTCTAACACTCACACACTTTGCCTCTGCACCAAACGGGTCACACTAACAAACTTTAGTCTCACTAATTAGTTTTTATTTCCAGTATATTTATCTGCTCTTTGAAGCATGGATATATGGAGAGCCAAAAGTGCCACAAATTATTGTACAAATAAGCGGTGAAATAATTACTTATATATTTTACCAAAAAAAAAAAAAAAGACTATATATGAATTGAAATTGCTTTCTTCTATAACTACAGTTGAATCTGTTCATATGAAACTAACATGAGTCTACACCATTTATAACAAGCTGAGCTAAACTGCACTGAGTTAAATGCATAAATAGCCTGAATGTTACAATAATTCATAGACATTTGACCTGTTTGATTATTTCATGTTTACTTGTCAGAAGTGCACCATTAAATAAAACTATTGGTTGAATTGTGCAACTCTTGCATCTGATTGGGTCTCTTGTCAACCCACGTCAGTCCAATCATTCTGATGACGGAGAAACGTTGTTGGTCCTGCCCACTGACTTCATTTGCTGAAGCAAACAAATAAAATGAATTTATGATGGTTTGGACAATTTAAAAAAAAAAACTCAATAGGGAGGTAACAGTATGTCTAATTGCAGACAGGGCATCCTGCTCTAAGAGACCAGAGAACCAAATCCCTTTCACATTAATCTCTGCAAGTAAAATAATTGACACAGTAGAGTTATATCTCTAACCTAAATGCTTAGTTTATTGCGTTTGCACAGAAGGTGATGCCAGGCTAACAGCCAATCTGACGCATCCAGCAGGTTTGGTCTGATTTTAGCATTTAAAAACAACTCACATTGCAAATGCTAAATGCTACAGCATCACAGTGGCATATTAACAGGTACTTTAGAGCATGCACTGAGTTTGTTGCCGTTTGGTAAACTTCTGCGTCACCTTGTTAAAGTTATGTTGATTGATGCTGGCATTTGTTGCAAATGCCTCCGTCTCAAAGACTAATTGCAGCCTGACATCACCAGCACCAGTCTCCACCCTGCAACTCCCTCTGGTTGGAAAAGAGCAGCAGAGCCGTAATTCGTCTTCTTGCGATTGCTAAAAGAGAATTGATGCTCGACCAGAAATCATCACAGACCTGCGAGCACAACTTTAGTTCCAGCAGAGCTTCCGTCGCTCCTCGTTTAGCCTTCTGGGCCGCCATGTTGTTTCACATAAACTTTGCTTTTGGCTGTTTGCACAAACGTAAAGTCACAAACAGTCGACGTCAGCTGCTCTCTTGGCCCCCAGAGCCACCATCTTGTCCCCATCACTGTAAAAACTGACATTAAATGCTCTTATTTTATCTCTTAATCTCAAACTGTTATGAGTTTTTTTTTGGTTTTCGTTTGTGTTTTTCGCAGAATATTTGTGCTTCTCGGTGCTTAGCTTGTTGTGGTAAATTGCAACACATCTTAAAGTCGACTTCACTCGTCGTCTTAAGGCCGTTTTTGAAGTTTTGCTTTTAGATTGAAAGACTTAAAACCTGTGACTGCCTTCCTCTCCTTTCAGAAAGCACATGGAGATGACAAAAAAAGAAAAAGGAAATCGGAAACAGTTTCTCGTGTCGGCCTACATTTTAAATCCACCAACACGAACCTGCGTCTCGTCGATGCAGACTTTCAACTCGCTAAAGCGGCTGAAATCACACGCGTATTTTCACATCTCTGCAGTTTTCCAGGACATTTTTTCCGCCACGGTGATGCGCAGGTAACAAGAACTGTGCCGCATTTCCATGGAAAAAAACAAGCTGGCTGGTTGTCTCCAAGCCGGCAGATTTTCGAGTGCGTGTGAAGGAGTGCGAGGGGGGATAGATGTATCCAGGCTGTCAGTGTTGGCTTAAGATAGGGAGAAGCAGCATGAATCTCATTACAAGGACCCCTGGACCTGCCCCCGCAGCTAACCGAATCACTCTGAGTAACTTTAAATTGGTGTCCAATGAAGGAGGAATTGATCCCTGGCCCTGTTCTGCTTCTCTCGGGCACTTTGGAATGTAATCCTCAGAAGCTGCGGCTTTGATGGATTCCTGCTATCTGTTTGGTTTCCGTATATCTGAAGCTGATGCGTAATTGGAAAGCGATTCCGATGCGCAGAAAAACATTTGCCTCCGGTGGCGGCAGAGGTGCGACGCCGGCCTGAGAACGCGTTTTCACGCCGCCTCGTACGCGGAACACGACGAGGCGATCCTGAAACCGCGGCTTAAAGACGCCGGCTTTGGCCGGGTTCGTTCTACGCGCACAGAATCTCCGCGTTCTGCTCGAGAGTCGTGGCGACCGTCCGCAGCGTTGGCGCCAATGCCTCTTGACGCTTTCACGGCTACTGCTACGGCTTGCGAGGGAAGCGATTGTTTCCACTTCCTGGACTGCCGGAGGCACAGACGCTCTGGTTCTGCCTGCCAGTTCATAAACGACTGCAGCGTCGAAAGCGAAGACGTGTCGCCCTAAAAAAATGAAATTGCCATTTATTACCTCTCACCTTTTCTAAGCACTTCCATCCTGCAGGAAAAAAAAAAAAAAAAACACAGATTGGGGTTATTATTAGAGTTTAATCAGGTGCCGAAATGATTATTTTATTTTCAGGGCTGCGTTCTACATTTTAATGCACTTTGATGGTTTTAGTTTGTTTGTTGTTTTTTTTTTTTTTGTAAAATTCATTAATCAATGTCGTTTCCAGAAGTTAAAGGGAGTCACTTTAAAATCCACAAGGTTGAAACCATTAAGTTTCAAAAGATTATTAATAAATATTTATACACTTTACTAAATGAGACCGTCAAACCTCAACAGCGGCGCTCGCCAAACAGCAAATAAAATGCAGACGGGACAAATATCATGTCAGGGGGCCCTGATTTTAACAACGCCATATAAACACGCAGCACTGTAAATTATAGCTAAGAGGCTCCTGTGTAAGATTTATTTCACGGAGCGCACAAAGACTAAGTGATACATCATGAAATGGATTTGCCGTGGATATTTTCAAAGGTCACCCTGTTGGACCGTAATCTCATTTGGAGTGACTGAAATAAACATATCCGCGGGAATTGGACACAGTTATTTCCGAGGGGCTCAAATTGATTTTCTGTAGAGCGCAGAGTCGCCGTGCGGCCTCAGAGAGAAAAACTTAAGATTTCTTTGTCAGACGGCTTCCAGCAAGTAACCGAGGTGAGCGGGAGGGCAGAGGGGGACTGCAACGCCGCAGTTTGGGAATAAAAACGGTGGAACGCGTCACGCGGAATTAAACGACTCCATATTTTTGTCACGCCGCGTTAGGCGCCGATCCCAGGTACAGACGACAGGAGCCATGGGAAATGAACTCAGCACAAACTAGAGATGCACAGATCCAATGAGAACAACTGTATTGGTCCAGGCAATTATAAAAAATTAATAAATAAATAAATCTAGATTGTGTATTATGATCCAAAAGGGCAGATCTGTTCTGCTTTGTGCTCTGGGCAATAACAAATATTATTAGTCGTTTAGATTGTACTTAAAATTCCTAATTGCGCTTTCTGAACCCTTTGAAAGAAGGTTTGTGGCAATTTGTATTTTTTACGTTTGACCAGGTTCGTGAAGCTATTAGTGTATCTAAGTATTCATCAAATGAATTTGATAAATTCATCTGAATTTATCAAATTCAAATGTTTAGTTTCAGCAGAACTTCTGACGCTCCTTGTTTAGCCTTCTGGGCCGCCATATTGTTTCACATAAACATAATACGGCACAGATGAATGTGCTTATCTGTGTTTAAACACAGAAAAACACATTATCTGTGTTTAAAAAGAAAAAAAAAAAGAGAAAGGTTTTGAGTCATTTCAGCTGTTTATCTGCATCAGACACTAAATCTCAGATTCTGTTGGTATCGTAAAAGGAAAACGTGGAGTCTGGTACAAATCCAGTCGCTCTCTGCAGGCCAGAGAGGTTTATTAAAGAACATCAGAGAACAAAAAGTGCCTTGAAGACTGAGGAACACCGCAGTCAGATAATTAGAGCTCATCTCTTAAGACTCTGACATCCAGGCGGGATTCATATCAGAATCAAACCTCTCATTCTAAAAACAAATTGCCCCATGAATGATTTGGAGTTGAGAGCACGGTGAAAGACCTCCACTGAAAAATACCCATTGCTGCGGTGAAACACGGTGGTGGCGCTGTCATGGCCAGGCCGTCAGGCAGAACTGCGAGTCTGTGACAAAACTTCAAGGCCGTCGTCTGGCAACGTCTCGGCCCGATCAGGCTTTTCCGTTTTGCAAAAGAACCGACGGAATCGGTTTTAAAAAGCACCGGCAGCGAAACACGACGCGCTCCACACCCGTCACGTCTTCTTTCAATAGAAAAAGTCAAATGAAATTCACAGTTTTCTATCGACAATAGGACCTACATTGTGCTCGTCTGTGACATAACAGCGGTTTACGTATTGCGGGGAAATCGCTTAGAGGAAATCGAGGACCGTGACAACAAAAGTACCCGACCCCAACGCCCGTAAAACTGCCTGGATGAGCGAGAGCTCAGTTGTCGCTCATCTTCCATCTTCACAGCATCGTATGGTAATTTCCAGGGTGAGTCGAGGCACCGCCGGTTTAGATTTATTCCCCCCCAACTACAATATAAAGGCATTTTCTTACCATCAGCTTCTCATTTCAAACCCATCACTCATTATTGGACTCAATGAAAGCTGGCTGCTATGGCAACGGGTCGGTGGAAATACACTTCAGTTGTCACAAAGGCAGTGGTTTTCATATTGCTTCGGTTTTTACAAAGGCAACAGAATTTTTTGCTGTTATTTTTTTTCAGAGATCTGCAGACTCCCAGCGCTTTCGCTGCGTCCATCGTTGCGCGTTTTCGTTAAGACGACTCGTTCTCTGACATAAACACTTGGAGGGATGAATGACATTTACCTCGTCTACTGTCCCAACTGTGGTCCTGCACGATTTTCTTATCTTCGCTTCATAAAATTGTTAGTGAAAAGTTTGTATGTCCCACTTGTTTGTGATCTTGCATAAAACTAACATTTGTGTTTGGGGAAATTATTTTGTCCTGAGTCGAAACCATCTGAAAGCCTTCCAGTTTCCTTTAAAGTGTAAGTAACACCAAAGTTAACGTTTTTTGCTAATAAATTGCCTGCGGACTTTATTGAGTCCTCTGTTTCTGTGAGCATTTTTTGAATCTTTTGTGTAAATTATTTTACCTCTGCACTACTCTGCCTCAAACCGTCTTAGGTCATAGGTCGAGTGACGCCTAAACAGTTAAATTCTCCTGTTGTTTTCGGAGAATTTCACGTTCGGGTGTCTAATCATCCCACTCACACGCGCCCCTTGAAGCGTGGATGCTGTAGAAATCTTCAACAACATAGGGGGGAAAAAAGTTTAGAATTTTAAAAAAAAAAACTTTTTCCATCTCGTCATATAAAGTCAGAACTGGTGAGTTGGTTTTAGTGAGCCACTGAGGTTGTGTTGGTCAACACAACCAAGTGCTCAAGGTCCTTGACGTGACGACTGGAGGAAAGCCATTTGATTCTCTCAGGCAATTTTTTGGTAAGCTTCATAGCGTTGAACCGGCGCATTAAATACATCACGGATTAAATTCAAATTTGTTGGAGTTCAACCCTTCAATGAAAAATTGTCAAAAACCCAAGAGTCCAGAGCCTCTGTACAAAACAAAGCACAAAACAACGGGTCGTTGTTTTTTTTTTCTCCAGGGTAGGAAATATTTGGACAAACAAATTTCTCGGCTTTTTGTGAAAGTTTTACAAAATTGCAAGTACGACTTCCCGATATGAATCCAACAGCCTTTGGTGAAGAATATGAGCCAAATCACTGTAATTAACAATAATTCAGACGAAGCTAGAGGGGGGGGAAAAAAGTGAATTATCTGGAGTTTGTCAGCTATAATTGAACAGATGTGTTTTGAAATTGGTCAGCTCATCATTGCAATGCCAGTGGGGGCATCTTCCCACACTGCCACAGTATGCAGTTCACAAACCGAGAGAGGAGAGGAGAGAAGATGAGAGGAGAGGAGAGGAGAGGAGAGGAGAGGAGAGAAACGTATTTATGAAACCGAATTTAGTTGCAGCACACAACAGTCCACCCTGGAGACTTCTGGAGAGGTAATTAACCTATCACCCCTTTCACAAGCAACGCACTCCTGTAGGCTTTTGAGCTTGAGACTTTTACCCTTAAAGAAGTGTAATGTGCAGCAGTTTATCCCTGTTTAAAACCCAGTTCATTCGGCTCCACTCGCACCCCGAGCGTGCGTTTTGCTTCGCACCCAGCGGCCGCAGCACCGCCGTAGTCCTCGTCTGCGTGGGAGCCCTCCGGCCACTGGCTGCTCTCCGTGATAAGAGCACGGTGAGGTCCGGCCCTCATGACTACCACGTTCCCTCCATCACTCCCTCGGCCCCCTCCGCGCCCCTTCCCCCCCTCCCCAAACCCCATTTCATTCTACTGACTTTAAGAGCCGGCATCAAAATGCAGTGGCCCGAGGCTGAGGCTGCTACCTCCACTCCACTTCCACGAGTTCGTCAATATAAACATGCCTCTGCGCGCTGCAGAAGATGGCGCCCGCTCTGATATCTCTGGGTTTCTCCGAACAAATAAAACCCGGCGGCTCTCATCACTCACACGCCCGCAACAGCTGTGAGTCACGGCCCGGTAATGAAAACGCAATCAATAAGACAACCCACGGGTCAAACAATGCGAGGGAACAGCCACAGGACCAGACTTATTACTTGCCACTGATAAGCCAAACCAATGTTTGAGGTCTTCCTTTGTGGGAAGCGTGACATTAACCATCTTTGCTGTTGCGCCTCAGATTTGAGATGGCGGTAAGATGACGAGTAATTACGTTCATTGTAGCCGCAGATTACATTCTCGGCTTTAAAGTAGAACAACGGAACAAAGCCTGTGGATTTTAAGCGGAAGGGAAAAAGATATCTGGACGTGTAATTAATCCGGCCCGACCTTTGAACATCTCGCAAAGATTATCTATGGCTGTCGCACCAATCTGAGCTGCATCGTCCTGAACGCACAAACCAACCCCACACGACCGCATCACGAGACCGAATCGCGCGACCGGACATGGAAGTTGCTCAAACTTCCAAAACCCTTCCAGCTGAAAATCTTCCAAATATACAAAATATCGTTGTGACTTACATCTTCTCCTCCCTCCACTCTAGATTCTCGAGGCAGTAAACTGCAAATTATAATTTTGCAGGAGACACCAACTGAGGAGAAAACTGTTTTAAAAAGACGATACGGCGTATTGTAAACATGATCAAGTGTATCTGGCAAAAACTACTTACAACCTGACAATGTTCAATGTCTCTGTGCAACTAAAAAACACAGGCCTTCATGAAAACTCCTCCTGCAAAGCAGTGAAGCCTTTATTGCATACGATCGCGAGACACATTTACATGTCCAAAATTGTGAAACGCAACAGAACTGATGCAAATAATATAAGCGAGAATTGGAAACATTTAGCAAATGATTGTGTTTTATTTTTTTATTAATATTTAGTTATTTTTGTCTTTGCCGTAAAAGATGCAGGTTTCTAGCCTCTACAAACTTTTTTTTTTTTTTTTTAAACAAATTCGCGTATTCAGACTTTTATTTGTGGACAAATATCAAATCGGATCGGTCGTGTAAGGGCCTTTCTCCTTCCCGTCGTGCTGCTTTGTGTTTGTCGCATAAACGCCTCAAGAAACCCACGGAGCCTCGCAGCCGAAAAGTGACAAAACGCCGAAAAGTTTCGAGGATAAATACTTTTTGCAAGGTGCCGAATATTTTGTTTGAATGCGTCACTTTAGAGATGAAAGTGTAGTTTGTGTTTGATCTTTTTTTTTTTTTTTTTTTTCGACACGGAGAAACACAGCAGCCCAAAACGAACAGAATCCCTCAAGCCGACTCGCGTCCTAATTAGTCCTTCTTTTCATTTCCTCCACTGAATCCTCTCAGCGAGGGTTTTTATGAAACGGGAAGGCGACGCAGCACAACACGGACCCGCTGTGTAACAGGAGGCGACGTGAGTAACAGGAAGTCTTTTACTACCTTCAGTCAATGGTGTGTGTCACAACCGGTGTGTTCAGAGCGCCGGATGGAGAACCCAACCCTGACACAGTCCAGGCTGGAAGTAGCAGCCGAGTAATTTTAATGACAGACAAGCAGCGACACACATGGCAGGTGGGAACAAGTCTGGCTGGCGACTGGAACGCGGTGGGTCAGAGGCAATCTTTTGACAAACTGGCATGTGGGAAAACCGGAGCGATGGAAATAGTGGCAGAGCCGCGGCAAGAGGAAAGACGGAGCAGGTGAGTTGGCAGGTATGAGCAATCGGCTTGCTTGTGACAGCCGGGGGAAGACCGAAGTCATCTGGTGTCCGGATGGAGAAGTGGAAGTCTGGCGTTTGGCCCTTTTTTCTCAGCAGATACTTTGACTTGACGCGGCAGGAAATGATGCACGAGTGAGACAATGACGAGAAAAATAAAAATAAGAAAAGTCCCTTCTGTGTCACACTGAGGTGTGAGAAGAGGCTTCGGCCAGCACTTTCACTGCAACATTGTTTTAATCTAAAGATGTTGGAGCGTCACTAAAAGAATCTGGATGAGGATAGCATCCAGACTTTGACTAGTCCATTTTTATGGTGAAGAGCAGGATGTTTCCTTCAGTTACTGCAAGTTGCCTAGGGGTCACCAACATGATGTGATTGTCAATAAAATGCTTTTTTGTTAAATCCTTCCTCCTTCTTATTGTTTAATCATGATCAGTTCTGCTTCAGATGTTCTGGGTTCCTTTGTGACCAAGAGAAAATGATCTTTCAAAGTTTGAGGATACCGACTCTCAGAGGGTTTTGCATCCCTTTGCAGGATGATAAACATCAACCTCTTGATCCGTTCTTGTATTTCTTCGAACTTGAGCCTGATCACCGACTTTTTAAGGCGGCGATGTCTCCATTCTACAGGTCTGGCAGCTCATTTAATGATTTACAAGAGTCTGAGTTGAGTTGGAACCCCCGCTGCCTTCAAATCAAAATTCGGGTCAAGCGTTTGTGCGACAGTCGTAAAGATACCGATAAATGTTTGCGAAGGTCACCAGAAGGCAGCCATTCCCTTCAATGGAAACATTTATTCATAGCTTTAAAACGACAAACGCAACACAAACATTTGACAGCAGTTGTGTTGAATGTGAAGACGGCTCGGTTGCCAACTTCACTCAGGTTTCACAAGAGAGGCGCCGACACGTTCACACGAGATCGGGTGGATCTCGTGTTATTTTTATTTTTTTTAAACTCAACCAACCAGAAAACTGGAAAAGGTCTTTTGCATTTTCTCAGACTATTTTTTTCTAGCGTTGCGATTTCTCTGGCGACAAAGGAGCAAAATCAGAAGATATTTCGTCAGGGGCCAAACACTGTGAGCCTTTTCTCCAGAGCTTTTCTCCAGAGCTTTCCCTGCTATTGAGTCAAAATCTCAGGTCACTTCCTGGAACACGAAGGCTTTTTGTTGCCTGTGAGTTTTTCCGACTTATTTTAAGACATATGCACATATTATCATTTCATCCCTACTCTCTCAGTGGAGACAAAAGTCCTTTGTGAATCAATCGTGTGTTGCACACTTTTCTTATTCCCTCATATGTTCGTCTCTGCAGCCTTGAGTCCTTCTTTCCACATGGGAAAAAAACAAAAAAACAACCCCAGACTGGCTCTTTTGTCAGCGCTGCTTTGTGCGCTAAACTACCTGTTGTAATTTGAAGGTAGAGAAGCTCCTGCAACTTCACACCCATCCTCTTCAAGTGCATGTTTCTGCTCTCTCTCCACATGCCAGCCATCTAAAGCTTTTCTCACGTTCCAGCCCTAACAAAGCGCACTTTTACAGCACAGGCTGGTTTTCCCTCTCATCTCCATCTTTAAGTTTGGCTTCTCGTCTCAGGCCGTGGAAGTGAAAGCACGAGTCCCTCCTTCACTCCAAAACCGCAAAGGCCTTTCTCTTTTTTTCTTTTTTTTTTTTTTGGCAGAGCAGCTTCCTTCTGCCTCCTCTGGGTCGAGCGACGGCGATAAAAAGCTTTCGGCCTCCGAGACAGGTCGCGTCGAGGTCAGCGCGCGGCGAGCCGAGTTTTTACATGCGGACACCCGAGTTTGGAGACGCGTGACGTTTTGACGACCATTATGTATTTCATTAGCGCCGTTGTTGGTAGACAGCAGCCGAGTGTTGGGACGCGAGTCCTTGAGAAGCGAAATGAGCCTCAGATGATGTCAGTGACGACGATGATAATGAATCCTTATTGCGATTGTGTCTTCATGCCTCTTTTACTCCTTCAAACCTTATTCTTTGCTTTTGATCCTCCTCCACCTTGATGCGTTCTCCCCGCTCCGCATCCGTACCGGCTCAATTATTTCGCCGTAACCTCGACAACCGCCGCGCAGCAGAGCAGGATGAGCGAGCTAATTTCATTACGTTGTATGTGTTTTTAATGACACAGCCATGAGGGACCAGGGGAAGTTACAAAAAAAAAAAAAAAAAAAAGGAAAGCTGGTCGCTGACTGATTGGGCCTCTCTTCTGCGCAGCGCGAGCTACTAAAAATAAAAGTCACAAGTCAAAGCTGGAAATCGACGGCGGACGTTACTGTGCATTTCCGTTGTGCATCGCGCGTACATCATCAAAGCTCTCCCCTGTAGAGGTCACTTTCCTCTGCTAATTGGCGCCACAGAACAAAAATCCTGCAGAATACCCCAGGGCTGTTTGGGGTTTCGCACATCAAGACCAGAACAGTCTCTTGTCTCCACCAGCAGTGGGGCTTGAAAAAAAAAACAACAACAAAAAATGGAAAAAAGCTTTTCTGTCTTTGAACATGCTCTGTTTTCCTTCTTGTTTTCTCCCTCTGTTGGCTCCTAATAAGGGGTGATCAGAGCTGAATAGCCCAACAACCTGACCCTCATTATGACCAAAAAAAATAATAATAATAAGGATAAGACGCCACGGCAGCAGGCCTCATTAGGTCCAGAGCTGCAGTATTCCCTCTGGGTTGGTCATCGCCCTCAACGTCTCGCGCCGCTCGTCACACTTCTGCTCTTTGATGGGCTCGCGGGCGCTCGGAGAGCTTCGTGCGGCGCGGCCAGCGGCGTCTCGGTTGGATGAATGCGTTGGCTACGACCGCTGCGGTTTGTGGCATCGTTTCACCGCTTCACTGCTGCTTGTGCTCATTTCCCAGTCCTGGCTGAGTGCGTGTGCTTGCATGAGTACTTTAGTTCATATTTACGAACCTTCTGAAGACCAGTGGGCGTCACGGGGTCCAAAGTCCAGTCCTAATATGGTGGACCCCCTTGTTTGCGGTTAGGAATGGTTTAAGTCAGGGGAAAGAAAATGAATGGAAGTCGATGCAACGTCCCGACGCCGATGCCTTTAAATGGTTTCCTTCCAGGTTTGCTCCGTTTAATCCATCACCTCTAACCAGCTTTCTGAAAGTGATGCATCCACAGCTTTTTTTAGTTTTTAGGGTGGTTTATAGTGTTAGCTTTCCACCACACATGGCATTTTCCACATAAGACAGAAATGAATTCGGTTCCAGAGCAACAAAATGTTAAAAACATTAGGTTTATAAATGGTCTTCCGACCCGCTGCAGATCCATTACTCTGGAGGTGATCGGTTCCCATTCGTCGCACTTCCCTGTTCGTTTCCATTCATTTCCTCACCGGAAACCACAAACCTTCTTTTTTTTTTTTCTTTTTTTTTTTTCTTTTTTGTCTCGTAAATAGACAAAAGTTCGGCAAAGAAAACATATTTTTGGAAAACTCTTCTTTAAGTACCAAGAAATCAAGCAAACAGCTTTCAACTAAATAAAGCCACTTTGAAAAATGAATTATGAGGGAATGGACCTTGAACATTTTTTTCACTAAGATAATTATACAACATATTTTTTTGCCTGAGTGAAAGCAGATAACGATTAAAATAAAACAAGTGTGTACGGCGGGTTCACACTTTGCCTGTGATGTTGCAACTGCAACGTTTTATCGCTACGTGTATTAGGACTAAACAAAATATTCGTTTTTAAATTGCACAGATGTTTCTAGCCAAGCCTGGTACACGAGAAACAAACAATAGAGGTCTGTGCTTTTCACAATAATGTCTTGAATATATTTCGATGCCTTCACATGATTGAAAAAGTCATTTGAACTCAATAAAGCATGATACTCATTGATGTAGAAGAAGAAAAATGAGTTCTCCTCACATCCGATTTGACCATTTGTAATTAAAAATAAAGATTCGCTTCAATTGTCACAACAGCTTTTGCTGTTCAACAATTTACCAGTGGCGTAATAATTAACTTCAGCTGCAAGAATTTGCGACCATATTTCTAATGCCGATTTAATGTGCGGAGGAATTATTGAGAATTATAATAAATCTCCAGAAAGCAGAAGATGGTGTCCTGAAACGCTTCCCTCAGATCCATGATTAAGAACACAATCAGTGACTCAGAGTTCATCCCATGTTATTGACTTTCATGGGGGAAAAAAAAAACAAAAACAACAACACACAAAGCCAATGCAATGAACCGATGGTACAAACTGCGACTGACTTTATCGTGACACTCTGTCAGATATCAGTCCTGGCTGCCTGTGAGTCCAACAACACCAACGTGACGGAGCTCCTAATTGAATCTTCCAGTGAAATGAAGAAATGAAAACTTTCAAAACGAGGTCGTTTCAGGTAAAGATAGTTACTAATCGATGGCCATAACGACTGACGGCCAACTTACACGGCGTCCCGGTGACGTTCGGGTTCAGTGCGGCTCTCTGCAAGTTAAGAAGAAAAAAAAAAAATCAAAAAATCAACTGAGTGGATCAACACAGCAGGCCAGCGTTTCTCAGACGGCCTTCGCACACACACACACACGGATATTAAACTCTTACGAGTGCGAACACTCGTAAGAGTTTAATTAAAAATCCAGTTACGGCTCTTTTGACATTCAGATGACAAATTTTACCAGAAAGATTCAAAACCGATGATGGCAATCTCAGTTCAGGCTGCTTAGGAAAATGATACTGGGGCTTTATTGTGACAAATCAGATTTTCTTTTTTTTTTCCTTTTAGCAGCATAATATCTGCGGCTGTGTAGAAAATCTGAGTGACTATGCTGAGGAAGAAGGAGCCAAGAAGGAAAATGAGCATGAATCATCACTGGGATTTTATCGATATTTTTGGCGATGAAGCCGTAAAACAACATAAATCAACAGCAGAAATATCAAAACTAATAGATCTGAACCATATAAGATTTGTAAAAAGTAAGTTTAGTTGCGTTTCTTATTCCATGGAATTGCGAAATTGTGTTTCTTTAGTTTCGTTTCTGTTTTTTTCCATTCGCAGAATACTGACAAAGTATTTTTGCCGACATTTGCAATAGACATTCAGCGTCTTGTTTGCACGCTTCAGAATCGCCTCCACGCCTTCAGACAGACCTGTTTATAGATTTGGTGTCACAGTCTGGATACCACAAACTGTTCTTCCCCCGTTAACAGCAGCTGCATCATTCTCACTCTGCTACTCAAACGGCGTCGCTCCTCCGTACGCCGCTGTTCCCGCGATCGCTCCCTTGCAACGACTGGCTTCGCCCTGAAGATCAGCCATCGATTAGGAAAGGACCCGGCACGCAATCTGTTTCATTTCTGTCCCGGGCTGCGCTCTGCTCAAAGAGCTGTCTGTCCGCGAACCGCTGGAGCCAATTAATGTTCCAAACAGATGCGCAACGCCGAGAGCCAAGCTCCGCCGCGGGGTCAAGCGGTCGGAATCCAATCTCCTCGGTAAAATTACATTTCTGCCGTCGCGGCTCCGTACCCGCCGACCTGCTCGCGGGCCCGAAAGAAAGCCGAGGGCCTCGGCGAAGTCACGCGGCGTGATTGCAGTGGAATTAACTCCACATGACCCGAGAGGAGAGCCTGGGATATTGTCCCTCCTTTGGACTCGCGGGGGCCGAACGCCTGCAGAGTCGCCGTAAAGACAAGCGAGCTTTCTTCATTTGACTCCTAAGTGTGCAAGCGTTCGCTCTTTGATGTGCGCCGCCGCGTCTCCCTTCCTCACATTTTGTTCTGATTGCTGTTTATGGAGAACGGCGCGAGAGATCCAAAACGCGGGAAGATGAAGTACCTCAGGCAAAAAGTGGGGCTTTTACACTTGAAAGTGGGGGAAAGCATTACTTATGCATTAGGTGTGTCTTTTGAAGAACTCACAACATGCATATTTCCTTACTCCGGCTCCCCTGAAATAATACAGATACGATCAATTATTCATTTGTAAATGTTTATTTCCTCTCAAAAGCAGGCGTGACGCAGCCTTGATGTTCGGAGGGGAAGAAAAAAACCAGAAACAGCTGCAGGTTTCCATACCGATTCTTTAAGGAACAAACAGATATGAATGAAATACATTATTTTCATATGTAAACAGTCTTTGTGGTGTTGGGGGTGAAATTTGTTGTGACCCCTTAGAAAAGCCCTGGAAAATGAAACATCCAGAGCGGCCACCTTGAATTAGTTTTTGTTTTGTTGTTTGTTTTGCTAGTTGACCACATTGACAGATACCAAGACAGGAAACGAGGAGAAGGATGAGGTCAAAGGTTAAAGCCTCTGCATACCTCTGAGAACCTGTGTTTGTTCCCCCACGACTAGCCTTAAAGCTGCATCGTCACTTCTGTTTGTCCGCCCAACACATCCGATCGGCGAGCCGCCTTTACCTGCTCCCCGTCGCCATGGAGGGACGAGGAGGAGCGCTTAAATACCGGAGCTTTAAGTTAGCAGATAAAGTGACACGGCGCGCCGTAACGAGGCTATTTCAGTCGGCGGGACAGTTCATTTTCTCTGTGAATGTTCCATTCCCACAATTCATCTCTGACACATAAATTGTGTTTGAGCGGGATCTTCCCAGGGCTAAAGTGAAGTCCCTCCTCTGCAATGTTAAATGACCTCTGGAACAATTGGATTATGATGTCTCTCTTGACAGACAGATTTATCACGGCGGCAGGAGCCGTGTAATGGATACGAGCGACAGGAGCGAGGGAAGAAGAGGAAGAGGAAGAAGAAAAAAAAAGGGGGGGGGGCCAGAATGGACTCTCAGCCTCGGCTTGGGTAATCCACTTAGACGCGCGGCCTGAGATAAATACGCGAGGGGGAAAGCCGTCCACGGCCTTTCGGCGGCGAATCTGAATGATGGTTTCGAAACAGTGCGCTGAATCCACTCAGAGCAAATGGATCCTTGAGGAGCGCTTTTACCACCAAACTATAATCACCGATTACGTTCATGACCCCGTCTGAATCTGAATCGAATCAGGAACGGGACACACGTCTCAGTCCAAGGCGAGGGGCCCCAACACGTGTTATTAACTCGACTCGCCTGCAGCAGCTCTAATGGAGCCTGATGCGTTTTATTTAGCTCCTGCTTGGTCGCTTGACATGTTGTTAGCAGCGCTGACGTGTGAGCAGAAACGGCGCCCGGCGGTCGTTTTGGGGGTTATTTTCCCCTCCTCCGCCTCTTCTTCTTCTTCTTCTTCTTCTTAAATGCAGGAATTCGAGACAGTGGGCAAAGCAAACCGAAGCGACAAGCATTTCCTAAATGTCACAGCGGAGGTTCAGCCGCTCTACATTGTCGCGCTGTCAGCGCCGCTGACTGAACTCGTGGCGAGCGACGAGAAGAAAACGAGCCCGACCTCATCCCCGCTACCCCTTGCCTCCCTCCGCTGACATTTTGTTTGGAGACCCGCGCGTTGTCAGGAGTCTCTCCGCGACGGAGGCCTCGCCACGGCAACAGGTGCCGACATCGTTCTCCTGACTGGACCTTTCCATCAATCATGCTCCCGCGGAGATTCGAGGGATTCGAGTGTGTTTGGGGGAGGATGAGGAGGGGGGGAAGGGGGGGGCTTATCTGTCTGAAAGAGCATCAGGACAGGAAAGAAAGAAAGAAAAAAAACGAATAATTTGACCGGCCCTGACAGAGCTCTCACCGTGCCTTTCTCTGACTGTCAAAGCCGACAGCTTATGTAGATTCCTTTCCTCCCGTTGCCAGACCACAGAATACTGCTGACACACCAAGTGCACCATAAAAAACAAAAACAAAAAAGAAAGAGAGAGAGAGAGAGAGGATGGGAGAAAAATAAAGTTAAAAGGGAACTTATTCCTACACAAAGCTTCTTATGAGGTGGAGATGGAAAGAAAATTCCATTTCTGTGTCTGAAGGGGACAGAAAAATGGTTGGGTTTTCTTAAGAGCAGATGCCGAGGAGGACACATTTACAGGTCATCATCGTCTGCCGGGCTCCTCTTCTCTCTGCTGACATTTTTCCTCCTCTTCCTTTCTGCATAACTTTCACTTTTCCTGTTTTTCTGACTGAATCTGAACTCTCTCTCTCTCTCTCTAAAAACAGACCTGAGGTGCTTCTATTTTCAGAGCTGATTTGACAAATATTTCAGCGCGACACCAAGACCGTTTCGTTTGTCTTTGCCGTTTCATGTCCGGCAGAGAGCTTCATCGGACGCCATTGTGAAAACGTTAAATGAAAGGGAGGAGGTTTTGTTTGGCTTTTTTTTTTTTTTTTTTGCTTCTCCTGTAATTCTTTTCCTTTAATTGCTTTTAATGAGACCAGTGGGAAACATTTTTACTCAGCATTTCATAACTCTGGGGGAAATATTCCCTCAAACTCCCTTTGAGTAATAAATTGCAGCTTGATATCCTGAAGCTTTATGACAGGAACAGGAAACTACATTCAGCAGGTCTAACATTACGTCACCCGTTTGCCCAAAAACCCAAAACCAACCTGACCAAACTCAAGCATGGTTTTAAAAAATATATATATCTTGATTTGTCTTTGCAAAGTATCCAACTGTAAATGACTTTTTTTATTTTTTTTCAATCAATGCATAGTTCCCACAATTATGAACTAAACCGCCATCTTGGTAGGCAAGAGCAACACAAAGCCTGGACGAGGACAACATAAAAAGAAAGCAGAATACTCAAATATTGTAATCGAATAACAGCTGTAATCTATTTATATTGTCTGTAAATTACATGGGATTGAGGCGAAAGCTTGTGGCTTGTTTATTGTTGTCACGGCAACTGTCAAAGACAGTCACCTGCCACGATGGACGCCAGTCGCAAAGTTCCCAAAAGTGACTTCACGTCTGAGAAAGTGAAAAGCTGCACCTGATGTTGTCCTTTGTGTCGTTTTCTGCCTGCAGACGCCAAAAGACTCCGCCTTTGAACACGGCGGGACCGATGGGCTTCACGCGCTCAAGCAGCACTTAACCGCTGCAGAGGTTGGACGGAGAAAGCATCAAACAGTGGACCTGAAACAACGTCGCCTCACCGAATTTCACTGATGCTGATGAGAGAGAGGCGGAAAGACCAAGAACATCTCCAAAGGTCATTCCTCTTCCCACACCGCCAACGTTCCCATTAGCAGCTGCCGAGGTGAAACACAGTTAATGAAGCGAAAACATAAACTGGGCCATCCTGATGGTTTCCAGCGATAGTGACATGACAATTAGGTTGTACTGGAGGTGTTTGCTGAACAGCACCGGTGCAGGAGGCTCCGTCATTAAGATTCGTTCTTTCAAGTTTTCCGTCATAAAGGAAAACCTTTCAACGGGGCAGGAGTGCAGTTAGCAACACAGGTCTGGCAAAGGCAGAAAATCCCTCATCTTAGCCGCCCTGCACGCTCTCCCGTGATAGTCGAGTCGTTATCATTCGCCTCGTTCTTTTTGCGGTTCCCTGGATGAGTTTAAACGTCACTTTTTTGACAATCGTGCCACTGCTTTACTGTTTAACCTGCAGCCTGTTTAAGATCCAGCAGTGCAATATTGCAATTGCTTTTAACTTCCATCCCAGTTTATTTATATGGCCAGATGTTTCACAAAATGTGCTTGATCTGCATGGGTGAAGCTCTGTGAAAAGCATTTTTGGCAAAACAATGCAGCGCTCTCCCATTGTAAACTGCACTTGTGCTCTTCCTGTGTCAAGGACCTGCACTCCTGAGCAATTTCGTCCCGCTTTCAAAAGGGTCTCGATCGCTTTTGATTTTTTTTTCCTTTATCGCAATCCTCTCCGCAAAACAACAGGCTTGTTAATCACATTAGTTTGTACGACTGGTAGCTAACATTCAGCAGCAGAACACCTGCTGCAGTTTCGTAAACGGAAACGTCGAAGCGCAGCAGCATCACCTTTGACCTCTGTCCAAGTCTATTTCTACAATGTAAAGGCGAACGCAGCTCAAGCTGCTCAGTGAAGCAGTTGTCCTCATTTCACTTAAAGTCTGACTAGTTAATTACTTTTGAAGCAACGCTAAAAGTTGTATTAAAAGGTAAAGGAAAAAAACGGTTGAGTAATTTCCAGTTATGTGGATAAATGCGTTGGTTTATGTTAGCGGCTGATGAGAAGTGACTATATGTCTCCTTTTTTTCCCCCCCTTTTGCTCAGCCTTGCTGGCTAACAGACAAAAGCGACATGAGAAAGGAGCCGGAAGTGCGGAGAACCTCTGCTTTCGAGAATTGCCAGGACATCATTCGCCTTTTGTTCCCTCCACCTACATCTGACTCTTTATTTCTTCTCTACACCTTCACCTGTGAATCGAGTTCGCTGAACATTATTGCATTCAGAAATGACTGGGTTTTAGATGTCGTCTGCTGAATGGATGTCTGAGTCTGTTGTGCAGCGGCACCAATGGAATCGCCAAGGTTCCCGTTGAGCTGGTTACCTGGGTGACGAGTGCTGCTCCGGTTCGCGTCGGGTGAGTCATTCACGAGTTACGGACTTGGAGAAATGAACATTTATTTTGTCTTTTTCTTTGTGCTGGTTTAAGATACTTTGTAGATGCAAGGCTGGTGGATTTACTCCTTTAAATTCAAGTAATTTGTTTTTCTTGATTGGAAATGGCATAAGCGCTTCAAAAAAAATACGCATAAAATTAAGATAAAATTCAAGGTGTATTATTTCAATGTTGTATATAAAAACATGGTGCCACATATGTTCCAACCCATCCATCCATAATGGCGAGGTCACCATAATGGCGATTTTCTAGGATTATCTCAGTTTCACCCTCCGTGTGACGTGTTGAGAATTTCAAAAATCTTGTAAAATTACAAAAGATTACAGGTTGTGTGCATTAACTCTCCGATCTAGCAAGTCTTGCTTTTTTTCCCACTTGCAAGCTAAGCCTTTTTAAGCTTTCGCAAGGACGCTAAAGGACGAGATAAAGGTGGCACTGTGCCTCAAGTGGCCAGCTGAAGGACGCAACGCGGCGAGAGCAGCAGTTTCGACAGGAGACTTGACGGGTACGGAGCCGATCTGTCAAAATAAGAAACCAAGGAACACGGAATAATAATGAGGCTAGAATTAAATATTTAAAACCCCCGAAACAACCCCAAGACCCTGACGCATCCCCTACTTTATGCACACACTATGAAGATAAACCAGGTTTCATCATGTCTCTTTTAGCTGACGGTTGTGGCTGCGCACTGGTGATGCCGCTCTGAAACAGCCGGGTTCAACGCTCCAATGCAAAAAAAAAATCAAAAGTTCCGCAAAACATTATTTGACACTTTTTACTTATTTGACCAATTTGACGAGGGAAGCACCCAAACAGAAGTGTTTTGATTTGGAAGAAATCTGGCACTTTCTATTTAGGCTGCATATGCAGGGTTGAGTGGCACATTATGCCCAAAATCAGGCTTGTTATAGTTGTAGCACAGAAACCGTCCCTCTGCATTAAGCTACAACTACCATGCAGGGCACAGGAGAACTGGCTGAAGAGAACAGATCCTCGTTTGTTATTTAATTTTGTAAACAATAATAGCTGGTTGCGCAATATCCGAGGTAATGCAAAATTAACCAGAACCCCGAAGCTTATGCAGCAGTTTAGTTTGAGCTTACAAAAACATTTGTTTTTGTTTTTTTTAGATTCCCTTAGTACACTTATTATCGGAACAGGATTTTATTTGTGGATTCTTTAAAAAAAATGTAAAAAATTTAAAATCACTATTTATTCATAATATTTTTGAAGCATTCTCATTCAGGATGTTTTCAGTGTTTCTTTGGATTCGCCTAAGATTGACTGTGTTGGATGCGTTGAGCGTCTGTCAGCGATTCGGCCCAACACGACACGGATCAGAACGTGGACACACAGCAACGCGGACGTGTGGCATGTAAAAAAAAATTAAAAATAGAATAAATAACATGCCGTCACAGCCGACACGCTCCACTATCAGTGAGGCGGTAACTAAGGCGACAAGCGCCGCTCCATTTCAAATTAGGTGAGTCACTCATGAAGTGACGTAGAAAAAGGAGTGGGTGTCAAAGTGTTTGTCATTTGCAACACATGCAAGTTTTGTTTAACCCATGAGAGCATTTAGGACTTCTTGGGGTATTTTTAAATTTTTTTATCATTATTTAACAAACATGCATTTCTTTTGTGTTTTTGTCAGACAGCAGGAAAAAAAATAATTGCCATTATTACAGTAAAACTGAGTTATTTATTTGTACATGAGGTACTGCTTAGATAGCAGTTTGTCATTATTTAACAATACTAACTTGTGCTTTTCCGATTCCTTCCTCCTTACCGATCTTCTGCAGGTTGTGGATAAAGGATTAGTTCTCCATGTTTGTCCTGGTCGCTGTGACTAACAGCCGGCCGGAGGGGGAATAAGACCAAAGTTGACTTCTGCCACCTGAACACCTGGCAGACTTTAACAATCAATTCCTCTCAAATGTCTTCCAGCGTAAAGGCAGCCAAAGCGGCGAGACAAGTTGGTCGTTACGGCAACATCAAACAGATTTGAAACCCGACACCCCTAAATGATTTCTTCAAACATGGACGTTCTTTTCGCTTTGCTGTTGTTGCAATCGATGTACTTTGACTTACGAAAAGCCACGCCCACCAATCAATGACTTTTATCTCTTTGATGTTTTCACCGTTTCTTCCACTGTTTTCTTTGTCTCAATAAACCAGTGGCACACAGTGATACCGTAAAAGACGGACGTGTAAACATAGAAAACATGTACAACTCAACCAGTTGGGTCACAAAAAAATCAGAACAATATGAAAAGTTTTGTAGAGATCATTTCCCTGGGTTAAGGTTCACGTTTTATCAATGCAGATAGAATGAGAAAATGTTGGTTACTATTTATCTAAAAGCTTTTTTTTTTTTCTTTTTTACTATGTTTTACATAGCGCCTTAGCATTTCCCGGATTCTTTGTGAATATCTTTTAATCTGATTTTGACAATATGGCTGCCTCCCTAAGGCCTCTGAAAACGGTCACATATTTGAACGCGGAACAAGGAGACGTTTGGAAATTGCTAAAACAAATATATGTATATATTTATATTTCCAATTGATAGAAATCTACAATCCTTCTTCTTGGACTTGAACTGTGCTCCTTGTCTGACCACTGATTAATTCAACAGGTTTTGCCAAGCGAACTCATCCGAGATCGATCGCAATCACGAATGACATTTGTGCCCGTGAGAGTATGACAACTTCTGAAAACAGGCGACAATCGAGGACTAAACTCGGAAAAGGGATTTGCAGGTGCAGGCGGACGGTGCGTCGCCTCAAAACTAAGTTTTTTTAGCTCCGCCTTACCGACCTCTGCAGTGAAAACATTCATGCAAATATTAGCAAAGGAAAACGCCTGCTGGACAGCGGTTTGATGCTCTCAATGGTATATTGACGATGCAATCTTACAGTTGTTCCATGGCACTGAAGAGAAAGTCTTTATTCGCTAGTTTTAGGAGGAGTCTCCTGAATCTGTGTCGTGGTCCTCCTCTATCGGCAGCAGAGGCAGGGCGTCTCGGGGGACTACGTACTCAGGCATGTTGGGGAGTCCGGCTATCACGCAGCAGCTCACGGCGCTCCGGAAGATCCCCATGCCGCAGACCTCTAGCCACTCGTTTCTCGTGGCGTCGTAGCACTCCACGTGATAGCTCGTGGTGAAGCCGTTGAAGCCCCCGACCACGAAGAGCCGGTCTTCAACGACTTCGATCCCAAAGTTACTGCGGGTGGTGATCATGGAGGCCACATTCGTCCAGGTGTTAGTCTCGGGGTTGTAAGCCTCCGCTGAGCGCAGGCGGCTGTTTCCGTCGAAGCCGCCGACCTGTAGGGAGAGGAGAGAGGAGCGGGAGCCGGGTCAGGAGTTCGTATTTTAAGCTCTGATGGGAATCAGCTGGTCAGAGCGACAAAAGTTGTTGAAAGGACACGTCAACTACGGTGAAGGAGTTTTCTTTCTTTTGGTCCGATCCTCTTTTTTTCTACTGTATCTCATCATGAACTCTTTAAATGTTAACATCTGCCAATAAACTTAAAATTGCTCCCAACATTGGTGCAAACTTTGCTCCACCTAATGAACCTCATTCCTGGCTTTGTCCGAATGACCTTGTCAATGGCCAGCAGACCGGAGACAACTGCAAAAGCAGGAAATGGACTGGAGTGCATGGCATTCTGGGTAAATACAACCAAATCAAACAGTATTGGCTCGTGGTCTGTCATCAACGACAAAAGAGAAATCCGTTAACTAGAAAGTTAAGTAAAAGTTATCAAATCTGACGCCTTTCCGTCTTTGTTCGCGCGTCGTGAAGAAGGAAGTCACGCTCGTGTCTTCTCCAGAGGTTTCTGTGTCGCATCCCCAACGACAACTTCGACCCCGGGGGCCGGTGGGTTCGGAGTTTCGTTCTCGCACTTACCGCGTAAACGTGACCTGCATACGCAACAACTCCGATTCCGCTGCGCTGGCTGTTCATGGGGGCGATCATTGTCCACTGGTTGGCCTCTGGGCTATAATACTCAGCTGTCTGCAGGCAATCATGTCCATTGAATCCCCCACAAATGTAAATCTATAGAAAGAAAGAAAAGGAGTCAACGGGGCGTTTTTAACTGTGAGAAAGTTTATATCCCAGAAAAAGGTACTTGTTATTTTACTTGCTCAGAAACTTTATTTAGAAAAAATAAATTACTTTCAAAAATGATGGGATGAATGAAACTGAATATATATATATATATATATATATTTTTTAGTTGACTTGTTTCATTTATGTCAATGTTTTCAAGCGTAACACCTAATTTAAACTTTACCCTCAGACCTTCATCATGAAACACAAGTGGGCGTCATTTGACCGGGAAAAAGGCGAGCGCTTTTCAGAAAACAACACATAACCGTTCACTTGAAGACGTTTGTGAAGGGAGCCGCCGCTTTCAAGACCTTGAAATTAATCGTTGGTTTTGACATCCATGTAACTATTAATCATGTAACGGCACTGTCACTGTTTCAGGGGTCAAGTTAAAAAAACTTCAGCTGCAAATATTTGACTTCTCCTTTTTCCTCAGAGTAAGCCGGAACGTTTTGGTGTTTTAGCCTTACGACCACGGCTCTGAATGGTTGTCGAATTATGTAAAAATATGCAGTCAATAAGTCATGCTGCCCTTTCTCCGAGACGACCTAAACTTTAATTTTCCATCACTTATTTATTAGTTTAAAGGGTAAAACACAAAAACGCATGTCAAATCCCGGCGGCCCTGACTTCAAGGTAATAGGAGGGTTAAAAGCTAAGAGATGCTGTTTGTAAAGTTACAATGTAATTAAAAAAAAAAATTTAAATCTGCAATATCTTTGGTTTATTTAACTTGTCATTATTTATATATATTTAATGTGTGTTCATGTTTCAGAATTATGGTTTCATAATGCTGGAATTAGAATTCCTTGTCGTTGCCAAAACCTAAATTAACAGAAGAGATAAAATGTGTTATTTGTGTATTTATATATCTCACACTAAATATCTAATTCACAAGCTTAAATATCTAACTTGAAAATGAAACATTTAATTAGGAATTACGGTTTTACTTTGCTGTCTAAACATTTACTTAAAAAGTAAATGCTAAACAAATTAGCGAGTTAACTAGAAAGTTAAGTAAAAGTTATCACTAATAACCTACATGAACCACGTCTTAATAAAAGTCAGATGTTTTTTGGGGTTTTTTTTGCATTCCTAAAAATGTGTGCATAAAAGCAACTGTTCTGGTAATCCAGCCTTTAGAAGATGCTGTTTTTGTGAGCAGCAACAACAGCAGAGAATGAAGCCCATCGATTGATCGGCGCAACCGATGTAGTAGTTTGTGATGGACGTCTTGACCTCTGAACTTTATTTCAGACAAATATGAGATCTCAGTGGTGACCCGTTGGAAGCCGTGACCCTCTTGACGGACACGATTCAACACATTCCAGTCTGGCAGAGCTGAGCTTAGAAATAGTTCTTGTTGAAGGTCAACACACTTTAAAGACTTGATGGTCCCTAAAGCCCACTGAATTCAATTATGCCTATATAAGGACTTTTATTCACTATACTTTTGTTTTGATTTTTTTTAAAGTGTTTTGCAGGTTCAATTGAGGGCAGACAAGGAAGGCAACAATGTGACAGCAGCCTACAAAACGGCAGAAATAAAAAATAAACGGTGTGCAGAATTGACCGACTGGCAGCTGCCATTTGCTGTGTTCATGATTCCTTTTTCTGTAACCTACCAACACAAAAGTAACCATTTCATCTTAGCTTCCAAGGACACTTTCTGGTGCTCCGCTTGCACAGATAACCAGTAGTGGCTAAGACAAATAAACGTGTTATATTGCTGTTTTCATTCCACTCACCCTGTTGTGGAGGGTGGTGCAGTTCGCGTCACTCCTTTGCTCGTGCATGGGAGCAATCAAAGTCCACTGGTTGAGCTCTGGCCGATAGTACTCAGCGGTGCTTAGCCTCATGTGTCCATCATAGCCTCCTATGGCGTAGATGCAGCCGTTCAGCACCGTGACGCTAACGTAGCATCGTTGGTAGTACATGGGAGCCACCTCGTGCCAATTGCCCTTGACGGGGTCAAACCTGCGCACGCTGTTGAAATGCTCCAGCCTGTCAAAGCCGCCGATGCAGTAGACAAAGTCGTTGAGGAAGATGGTGCCGTGGTAGGCGCGAGGGCGCTCCGTGTTGTTGGTCACGTTGATCCAGCAGTCGGCACGGACGTCGTACGCCTCGATGCCGTTGGTGGGACCGCCGCCGCTCCAGCCACCGATGGCCAGTAGGATGCCGGTCGGCAACCGAGGGCGGGCCAGGGGGTTGCAGACGCCGGTCAAATAAGGCCTGATTGAGAGCAGCTGGGTTATAGTCTTGGTGGCTTCAGACAGGAGAGAGAGACACGATCCTTGCGTCAGCGCATTGGGCAGCACTTTGTCCCTGATGTAGTCTATATCCAACAGGGCCAGCCGGATCTACAAAGAGACGACAAGACAGAGTCTGTGCACAGAATCGAACTGATCCCATCAGTGATCCTGATTGAATTACATTTCAGTACACGGGCTACGCGCGTTTGGTTTCCCTTGGAAAAACAAAATCCGTTAGCGCAAGTTAGGAGGTGAAAATCATGAACTGTTTGACTGAATGTGAGAGCAGACACATGTACGTCCAAAGTGCAAAGTTCATCCATGTAGCGTTTTGCGATTTTTCTTGTTTTAACAGCAGCGCATGCCGTCTGGAGAGACTGACATGAATCACATTCGGTGCAGTCCTTCTCGGAGCAAGAAGCACACAATCGGGCATCACCAACCAGCTGCATGTCAACCAGTCGACATGCAGAGAAAAACTGATATCTGACTGTGTAATATCTTATTTAATACCCATACCTCCTCTAGGATGGTCACTTATTAGATTAACTATGACTAAACTGTGGACAGAACAATTTTCTGCGGTTTCAATAAAAATCTGCAAAAAAAGATCAATAAATAAAAATAGGTGGCATGATCAAAAGAAATTGTGAGGATAAAATATAAAAAGGACGTAGTTGGTGAAATGCTTGATTCTGATGATATTTCCAATATTTCAAAACATTGTTTTTTGTATTTCTACGTTTTAGATGTCGGACGGGTCCAAGGACTTCCTTACTGGTCCATTAAATACAACTAAACTAAACCAGGAACTAAAACTCCCAGCAAAATGAAGCAAAACTTGCATTCCGGTTATGCTTAATAAGTCCACAGGAAATTTTGTTTACCATTTATAACTATAGTAAACATTGTACAGTATTAAAGCAAAAGGCCTTGAATGATTGTCTCACGGTGGCCGGAGAGCTTTCTGGAAATTCAGTGGACCTTAGAAGATCCAGTAGATCCCAGCGCTGGGAAGTTTGACTCTTTCCAGAGAACCTCCTTAATTCATCATCACCTGTGTTTTTGCTTCACTTTGCAAACATGAATGTTTTGCATGGTATGAATTGTTTTGTATTGGCTTGGTTACAAAAGCAGGCATCCCCACTTTTGTGTAATATTTTAATCAACATTTTAGTTTTTATTTCACTCACCAAAAAAAATGAACTCAGTAACCAGACGATATCCTCAATGCATGTTGGCATTGAAAGTAAAAACAATAATAATAATAATAATAATAAAGAAATAAAACTCAATCTGGGCAGATTGCCGATGTACTTTCTGCTCTTATTTAGTATTTGTCCAGTTTTTCAGAACACCCTGTCCAAAAGCGGAGAGCTGCGTTGCAAATCAGTGAGCAGGGCGGAGCCACTGAGAGTGAGAGCTGAGCAGCGAAAGGAACAAAAAGAAAAAGTGAAGCTTAAGTTGTTGCCACTGCAGTGGAGATCATATGGTTTGAGTCATTTGCACCACTCTGCATTACAGGCAGGAGGGCAGAATATATGCCAAGCGATACTCAGCCACAGAGAAACAGATTAATATCACTCCTATTTCTATCAATCGGACGCTTTTTATCTCCGTTTGAAAGTGCAACATGTGAACTTGAAGGGAAAATAAAGAACACATTCAATCTATTAGAATAGTATTGAAAAGCCAATTTATTTTCGGGACTTTACCACTAAGAGGAACAGAATATACAGCCTAATTATACATAGATGGGTGTTTGACTGCCTTAAGCTACTAACTAGTTAGCTACTGTACCTTAGAGAAGAGAGCAGGGAAGTGGCCCTCTCGCTCTTCGGGAGCATGATTGGTCCACCTTAAAATGGCCTCGTACACCGTCCTCTCCCTTTTCACAATCAAGTTGTCTGTTTCGATGATGTCGGTGAGCTCCCCGGCAGAGAGCAGCAGGAACTCGTCGCACAGGGCCACGCCCTCAAAGTGCTTCAGGATGTAGCAGTAGATCTTGAAGTGCAGCACGGGTTGCGGGCAGACGGTCGTCGTGTACCTCCACATCCCGATGCAGTTGTCCGAGTTGATCAGGTCCTCGATGAAGATGCAGCAGGCGTGCACCACTTCGGACGCGCACAGCAGGTTGGCCGTCAGGAGCAGCTGCTGCACGTTGCCCTCGGTGATGGTGAGGGAGTTGGTGTAGGCGTAGTCGAGGATGAGCCCCATGACCTCGGCGGATATGCCCGGTATGTGAAAGATCTCCTGGTCGAGGCTGCAGCTCCGTGTGAAGAGTTCGCTGAGGAGACGGCAGGACAGAGAATCAATATTTTACCCTCGTTCAGTCATAACTCATGTTGTGACTTCGTGCGCATTATAACATGTTTTTGTGACATATTTGTGGTGACTGAGACAATCTGTGAAAACATCAACCACAACCGTCTGCACAGATCAAAACCAACCAATCAGAGTCGGGAGGAAGGTCTTAGCTCCGTCCCCTGTAATGTCTGACAACTGGGATCAATGTGCCTGAACTGAAACTATTTTTTATTTATTTATTTTTTGCACGATGCCTTGAGACGCCACATGTTGTGAAACCGGTTCCATGTAAACAAACTGAACCGAACTGGATTGAATCTGGGTCCTCAGCAAAAACGCTCCACCCTGTAAAGGGGGAAGCAGAAGGAGAGGAACGTCGATATTTGATATGCGGCTGAAGAGCCGAAGAAGCTTTTCCATGCTCAATACCACGCTGGGGTATTGAGCATGGACAAAAATAAATAAATAAATACAAAAAACACTCTCGGAAACTGGCAACAAGAATAAAACACCCAAAAACACAACTTCGGTGTGTATTCACAGTGCAGCACAGCGAGGCATGTTCTATTGACAAAGAGCAGGTGAAAAGTTTCCTAGACGTGCTGGTGGAGACGAACCCCGGAGGACCTGCAGCTGTAATTTATTTTTAAAAAGTGTGGCTCTTGAAAGGATTGACTCGGAAGGGCCTTCATGCAAATGGATGCGACGCTTCTCGGAGTTTCACCACTCAAAAGCCAAAGTCCATTTCACCGCTTTGTACGTTCAAAAGCTGAAAACGCCTCCGCAGGACGCACAGATCATGGTCATGTGACGACTCCTTCTGAAGGAGAACGGGACGGTCCAAACTTTTTCGTGCCGGAGCTTGAAATAAGTTCATTGTGATTCCGCACAATTTGATTTGGTGAAGTGGAAATCGAAAACAAAATGCAAAGAAAGAAACGCAAACAAACAATGGAGGGAGGAGAGATTGTGCAGATTTACAGATTGCAATTTCCTTGAGTGAAATCAAGGAAATTGAAATCAAAATCCACAATCATCACCTCGGCCTCGGTCCAGAATGCCGGACAGCCGCGGCAGTCTGAGGCTTTTGAGGTATTGATCAACCGGTTTAGATGCTTAGATGCTTCCTAAGCCTCTAAACAAAAGCTAAACATCTAAAGCATTTGGAACAAACTTCCAGAAAATTGCAAAACAGCTGAAACGCTGACTTCCTTTAAGTCTTGACTAAAAACCCACCTGCTTAGAGTTTGAAACATAATCAATTGCAAATACAATGACAGCTCTTTGACCTGATGTCCTGTTTTGATTGTTGATTCTACGCTGCACCACTTTGTGCTTTTGTGTTCGCTATGACGCGAAGCACTTTGAAATGCCTCGCTGCTGAAATGCTGAAATTTGATCGATCGATCATGGATTGATTTAGATGAAGGGGGAAAAAAATAGCAAAAGAAGAAAAAAATAATCCCTCGTTGCTATGGTTATGGATCACCACAACTGGTCGGAGTGGACAGGTCGAGCAGAAAAACGAGAACGAAACAAAAAAAAAAAAAAAAAAAAAACCCACCCCCTTCTCTTGTGAACCCAAACATTTCCCCTCTCTCCCGGCTGATTGCAACGCAACAACAAGTCACGTGACTCGCCCGACTCACCAGAAATACGGCGTGCAGTTGCAGAGGATGATCTTGTGGACCGGGAACCCGACGCCCTCGGCGATGAGGACGGCGTCGGTCAACTTCCCCGCCAGGCGGAGCTGGTTGTACACCGAGTCCTGCTCGCTCGGATGCTGGACTTTGTCGCTCATTTTGAACTGCGGAAGAAATTAGAAACATGATCTCCGATTCGGTTGCTATGCAATCACGGTAACCAGGTGGAACCGTACCTCAGAAACTCGAGGGGCGGGAGGGGTTTGAAAAATGCTCCCCTCCAAAAGTCCGACCCAGGACGCACATCTCTCCAGCATGACTCTCAGGATGTATATATGCGCACATGATATGGGGGATTTTTGATGTATTTATTTTAGGTGTTACTCTCCAGTTTCTACTGACCAGAATCTTTCTGAACCAAAATGGATAAAAATGATCAACATTTAAATGTGGATTTACTGGATGTAATGGATTTTGTGGTCTGGTATGTCTTTGTTGTTTCTGCTTCTGTCTCATCTCTTCTCTTTCCTTTTTTTTTTTTTTTACCCAAATAGATGTGCAGATAGGAAAAAAAAAAACGGTTTTCGTTTTCAGAAGGCAACTCAGAGGGCTTCACGTCGATTTAAAGGGAAAAGCTAGAAATTGTCCGTTTTCTGCAAAAATGAAGATTTTCGAAACAAAAATAAAAATCCTTCTTTCGCTGGCCTTTGCAATTTAGACTTTCTGTCAGCCTGTTGATCAGCGATGTGACAAAAAGTCAGATTTTTTTTTTTTTCTGTTCATGAAAATGTTTGTTGTCTCTTTCATTAACGCAATCATGACTGACTTTTGCTCATTTACACCAAATGTCACAAAATAAGTATATATCAAGACTTATTTAAAAACAACAACAAAAAGAAAAGACATAGGCACACAACAGCAACAACAACTCCAGCCTCAAACATCAACGTCGTTTTTCACACCCTGGCGCCGCTTCCGGGTTTCTCCATTGGCTCTCATTTGAGAACGAGAGCCGCCGATTGTTGGCATGGAAAATGTACTCTAGGATGACAAGTGAAACCTAATCTAAAAGCTGTTAATATAAAAGCTAATATATAAGCTAATAAATATATTAGTTAATATAAAAGCTAATATAAAAGCTGTTTTTCGATAGTAAATGTGCCTATTTATGCCTTTTTGACTTTGAACCTGACAACCACCGTGATTTGATGCACATCATTGCCGGCTAGAGTTGATGCAAAGATGGATGGAGCTGAAAGGGAATCCGGGAAGAAGAACAAAACCCTGCAAGACCGAAGCCTGAGGCGAGAGGTGAGCCTTCCAGCAGTCAGACGGCCTCAAACGTACAGCCAGAGGTAGGGACAGGATGAGTCAGATCAAACTATATTCAGGTGCTAGAGTGGCCTAGTCAAAGTCTGAACGGGAATCAAATGACAAATCTAGGCCTGAACCTTTCCATGCGTCGACTCCAAAGCCAAAGCCTGACTTTGACTGAGCCAAAAATATGAATCACCAGCGTGTGTGTGGCGCAGGCACCGAAACCAGAAGCGCCGATTGAAGACGTTGCTGCAGGAAGTTCAGACCCGTGCACAAACACACGTCAGACATTTTGAGGTAAATTTAATAAGACATTCTGCCATACGTCTCCTTCCAGTTCACACTAATTTCTATTGATTTGTCATAAACCTCAATGAAACTGATTGAAGTTTGTTGTTGTAATGTGACAAAATGCTAAAAAGCACCCAGAAGTATATTACAACAGTGTTATTTGTTCTTAATTATAACAGCCGGTTCGGTTAATATATATGTGTGTGTGTGTCTGTGTGTGTGTGTGTATGGGGTAGCGTGCGTGTCTGTCTGTGTGTGTGTGTGTATGGGTGTGTACATAAAGCCTGTCTCCCATAAGGGGGTGGTTGCGGTGGGCGGGAGCCATCTTTCTTTCTCAGTTGTACCCACTCTCTAGGAAGTGCCTCCAGTGTCTGCTCGGCGTCGTTATGTTTTAAAAGAGATGAAATATTAAATTGCATGTAAGAGATCTTCTTACACGACTTTCTGTTGTTACCTCAATAAATCATCATCATTAATCTTCCACTGACGAACAGTGCCGACTGTTTCAGAGTGAGCCTCTCCAGAGATGATGTTAATGACTTCAACGGAGGGAAATGTAGCTGCCATCAATACACGCCCCCACGAGGAGTAAACACACACACCCACACACACACTTGTCAAATTGGGGGGTTTTTAACCTTTCTCTTGTCAGAAGCCTTTTTGCATTGATTGTGTATTTTTGGCCTGTTTATAAACTCCTTCAGCTGTTGCCACTCATGTTGCCTCATCTCTTAAAGATTAAGCTGGAGCTTTATTTATTTATTTATTTATTTGATTATTTTTATTTTTTATTCGGGGGAGTCAATCTCAGCAAAATCCAGTACAAGATGATGCAAGCATTTTCTTCCCTCCTTCAGTTTTCTTCCCTTTTTAGACAAACGCAATTCGATCACTTTGGCGCCGCGGCGAGACTTAGAAATCGACACCCTGCAAATCATCGGCGGCGATCGCGCGCGTGACGTTTGAGTGAACCTCAAATCGCGTCGATCGTCGGGAAGCGCATCGGAGGCGAACCGACATCACATCGACACATCGACAAAAAAACATCGGCTCAAACCCGGTTCGGTTAATGAGCTCATGAATGTTAATTTGAGTCATGAAGAAGAAAAGGGGGGGGAAAAAAAAGGTTTGGTAAGGTTATTATCCGCACTCTGACGTAACCCGAAAACTAAAAGGTGAATTACATTTGATCTCCTCCGCGGTTTCTTTTGCAACAGGGAGAGGCTGCTGACTCAGCAGCAGCAGCAAAAGCAGAACAATCGATGGACGGAAATCCACGAGGAGCAGCGAGCGTGAAACCATAGCCACGTCATGCTGCGTCTAAAAAAAAAAAATGTAGAAAAGATTGATCATCAAAATGTAGGAGAGGTTGATCATCGGGCCTCTAGGAGCAACTGGGGTCAATAAGGTCACGCTGCAAACAGAACCGTCCAGTCTTCTGTTTTTCAGACTGGGTCTGGGAGAGGAAAAGAGCAAAGTCTCAGGTGCAAAGCAGCTTTAGGAACTTTGTGATCCACATGACTAGTTTATTCCGACTCCTGCAGTCGGGCTCCATGCATTCACATTCTGCTTTTTCTCTCGTCTCCTTTAGGGGTCTTGGGAGTTTGGATGGAGCCTCAGAGCTGCTCTCCAGGTTTTAGGTTATCTCATACATATCACAGCTCTGCACATGAATGATGCACTTCAGTCCCCAATAGACGCGCCGGTGTTTTTCACCAACAGTCGACTTCAATCAGCTTAAGCAACGAGCGGGGGCAATTACTGATGGTTCTGGGGGCATTGCATGACAATGGAGGAGTCTGCTTTGAAAGCCTAAAACTCATCTTTTTTTTTTTTTTTTTCCTACAACAGCACCAACCTAAATAGAAATAGTCTCATGTTTTTGATGCAACTTCGGCTCATTATATCGCCGTTTTTTTTTTTTTTCTTTTCTTTTCTTTCCTTCTCCAACAACAACTGCTGCATCCTTCGACAAAACAAAACAATGTTCTGAGGTAATGCAAAAACAGGAAAATAAAGCTGCCAATCCAGGCAGCAATGTTTCTTTTTTTTAATTTTTTTATTTCTTTTATTTTCTTCCTGCTCACGCACGTAAACAAAACGCTCCTGGTCCTGATGTTGATATTGAAGTACTCTGTGGTTTTACAGGTCAGATGGAAAACCTGATATCAAGGTTTAGTTTGCCTCATTGGTTTAGCTGAATGCTAAGTTAGGGATTTGATTATTTAGTTGTTTATTATTAAAACTCCGTTCCGGGGCCTTTTCGTTTCGCCTTCTCGGGTTTTTGAGCCGATCCAAAGCAACTTCTAGTTTCGCTCCAAAGGTTTTTGAGTGACACATTTTCCATAGGGGCAGTGTAATGCATTTCCGTTTAATCAAGTAACGACGTTACCTTCAGTTGTTATGAAAATGCTCAATATGTCAAATGACTTAAAATAAATTTTACTTCCTGGTTTAACACATTGAAATTAGGCCTCTGTCTCTTTAAGTAACTCCTCCTTCAACGCTTTTTACCAGCGTTGCACTGAAATGTAGCTCCTACAATGAGCTCTGCATGCGTAGTTCCACCGGGTGTTTGCTAATTGCTGCCGGCTAGTCTGAAGGAGCTGAGAGGGGGGGGCTTGCTGAGGAAGAGTCCACTGTGAGGAGGAGCTGCGCCTCGAAGGCGGGGCCAGGTCCACCGACGCATTTTCCGCATCTGGACGGTTGCCGTGGGAGATCAAAGAGTTTCTCAACCATGAATGAAAGAATCAAAGCGACACTACAGATACGTTTTTGATGACAGAATAACATTATAACACGATTTAAAGCTATATTTTAAACAAACCCCCTCTTCTTAAGACTCATCTTCAGTTTATCGAGAACAGCCCGGAGTTTGTCTGTTGGGTCTAGGTCGGCTCAGTGTGTCGGCACGGTGACACTAAAGACGTATCGGTACCTTAGTGACTGTGGGCAGGTGTCACGTCCAGGTGGAAAGCATCACCTCCATAAACCTGGTCAGCGGAGGGAAGCATGAAGCCCTCTGAAATTCCCCAGCAGATGGTTTCTTGCTTTTAGATTGGAGAAAACACCGGGGAGCAACAGCGACAGACGGCACGGCTCCCTGAATCGACGCTTAACGTGAAAAATTCACCTTGAAGCTCAAGCGGCCAGGACTCTGTGCATCTCCACTTTTCTTCGAAATTGATTTCTAAATTAAATGGAAATTTACTTTGATATGAGAAGAGAACTTTGGATGACTGAGCAGCAGTACAGTCCTTGTTTCTCCTTAATTTGTTGTTGTTGCTGCTGCTGGATACATGTGTTTGTGGCGACTGCAGCTGCTGTCTATGGTTTGTGAACCTCCTCCAAGCACTTGGACGGAATTTCACTAAAAATCCTTTCGAGATAATGGGACTTCCTGTTGCTTTTAGCACTTTTGTCCTATCACACTTTTTCCTTCCACCTAACTTTCCACTGTGACACTTGGATACAGCATTCTGAGCAGCTGCTTCGTTGTCTTCTGTGGTTTATCGTCATTGTCAGGGACGTAATCTCTGTTAAGTCATCAATCTGTCCTATTAAAGGCGTAACGTAACATCTGAATCCAACATTTTTAAATTGGTCTTAAGTCACATGTTTGTATCTTATTTTGTGTTTTCACCGGCTGTAAGCCATAAACAAAATAACAGAGATAAACACTTGAAATATGTCACTGTGTGTAATGAATTAATAACATATGAGGATTTTTTTATTTGTTTATTGAAATACAGAAATGAAAGAACTGTCCAATCTCATCGTTTTAGTCTTAATTTAATTTGGTCTTAAGTCACATTTTAATATGTGGCTGCTGACAATTCTCAATTAAGAACAATTGTTGATTCTCAATTTCATTGTTGAATTTGTAAACACAACCAGTGAACAAATGCAACGCGAGATTCCTGGCCAATCTCGCGTCGCGCTACATTCGTTGCACTTTAGCGCACAGTGAATGTCATGCAGCGGATGGGGGACGCTTCATTTTCCTCTCTTTTTGTTTTCATCCTTAAATAGCTATTAGACGCTAAGCTAACCAGACCATCCATTACAGCGAATCCAAATAAATGATAAATGTTAAAAAAAAAAAAAAAGAGAGAGAGAGAGAGAAGGAAAGAGTCTCAGTCTGAAAGTTTGCTCTCCCAACTTGCGAGTGCCTCAGGCTGCTTTGACAAACCTCAGACACAGGGACTGCTGCAGAAAGCTCAGAGGGATCCACGCTTATCTCTGCTTAGACGAAATAATGCCGGCTGGCTGATGCCTTTTGGCTCCTTCTGACTGTCATGGTGAGAGGTTTCCCAGAATCACATACATCCCATCCTCCAGCTCAGCTGCGAGAAGAGCCATTTACATACGCGTGACTTGACGCTGCGACGTTTAAAATTCACGTTATGTTTCGTGTTCCTTCTGCATTTTCCAGACTTTCATGAGTTGATGTAACGCTCGGAAAGGAGAAGAAAAAGATTGAAAGAAAAAAAATAAAAAAAAGCCCACGCACATTTTCTGAAGACGGGAAGCTTCACGCAAATACATGTTTCACACTAAAGCGGCAAACACGACCTCCAGCCCTAAAGCCGCGGTCTGAGAAGGCAGCGCCTTCTCTCCCCGGCCGACTCCCCAAACCGGCCTGCAGGGACTTCGCCTCGGGATTTGCGAGGCGGAGAGCTCATTGTGTGCCAAAAAGCGGGGAGGGTTTAAGATGAAAGATCAGCAGATTGCAGAAAGTTGCAGCATGAAAAGGAGAAGCTCAGGATAATTCGGGCCCTTTCAAGCAAAAAACTTTCCACTAGGTCCTGCTGAGCCGTACACCGGGACAGATGATCTGGATAAGTTCATATGACGCGGGGGGGGCGGAGACAGAGGGCACAGAAAACACTTTGTGTCTATTCTGAGAGGCGTGGTGTCCAGAATCACTGAAAGGAGAGGAGCAAGGATCGGAGATAGAGAGCGAAAAAGCAGCATAAAAAGACGGGAGCGCAGCAGATGATGGCAACCGTGTTCCAGTAGCGTCAGCAGAAAATATGACCCTTATTTTCTTGAATTGTGTTTTATTCACAGGCCCGACTGGGATCGATATGTCAGCATTCAATATGCAGCTCAACAGCACTAATTAAATCTATGGCATGTTTGTAATAGAAATATTTGTTATCGGTGTGGTGAAAAGCTTTCTATTATGTTCAGGGTTCTAACAATACGAAAGTGTCAAATAGTAAAAATAAATAATAAAGGGGTAGTATTATGTAAAATCAAACTTTTTGAGCTTTGTATTATGTTGTCATCAAAAACATATCTAGAGTGTTGCTTCGATTATTTAATGCGCGTTTGAGAAATCCTTTAATCTCCCATGGCAACCATTCGACTGTACAAAACGCCCAGCTGGACCGAGCCCCACCTTCGAGGCGTTGCTCCTCCTCAGAGCTGCGGTTTCCAAGTTTCCTCCTCACAGAGCAGCGGCTCCATCTCTCGGCTCCTTCAGACTAGCCAGCAGGAGTTAGCAAACACCTGGTGGAACCGCGCATCATGCTGAAGTCATTATGCCAGTTGTTTCTCAGTGAAACGCCTGTAACAAAGGAGTTGTTAAGGGGTTAATAGAGGAGCCAGGCTGCGATGACTTCCTGAAGGCGGAGTTTCAGAAAGAGCAGGAGTTCTTAAAGAGACATAAGCCCAGTTTCAAGGTGTTAGATTACCAAGTCATATTTGATATGTACAGCATTTTTTTCAACAATCGAAAGTAACATAGTTACGTGATTGCACTATGAAATGGCGCTACATATCTGGAAAATACATAGTACCGCCCCTTTAAGAAAAAACTCAATCCCCATATAACAGCGTTCTTTATGGTAAAGATCACAAACAATTGCCTATATTGTGACAAAAGGACAGTAGCGTTTAGTAGTAGCAATCCACCAGCCATTTAGAAAAGATAATTAAAACATTGCATCCCTGAACAGCAAACGGTGCACAAGACGGCATTTAGTGGGAGGATTCAGTCCCTTCTGAAATGTGCACATTAGATTCAACTGTGCGATTAATTGGAAAACGCAATTCCTCGCACTGTAAGCGTGGATCTTCAGTGTAAACAAGGATCTGATACGTGCAAATATATCCTGCAGTAGCTTCTTTGTTTCTTTCCTGTGTTTTGCGTCATACTGACTCCATGCAGCTGTCTGCGAGCTGCTCGTTTCCCCACATTAACATGTGCTGTGGGAGGACCGGTGCAGATTTGGTGGGGAAACACCGTAACGGATCCATCACTAGGTTACTAATATTTAAACTTTTAATAATAGGTTGTACACTTCAGTTATTGTATTTAAACCTCTGGCAAAGGCAAAGTTTTCCTCCTGATCCTCCTTCCACATTTGACTGCGGCCTCTGTGCAACTTCCGGTCTGTTCCAGGCAACGGATTTTAATTGCTATCTGTCTGTTCAGGCAGGTTGTAACTGAGCCGGGGCGACTGCCTGAGCGACAGGTGACGAGATCTGCGTTGATACAGCAGAAATCTTCTTCCGAGCCTTTATTCCTCGTGCCTCCAGTACAAGGAATACATTTGGATTTGGTCGACCCAAACCTCGGCTGGGATTTCGATCGGATGCAGAAGCAGTAAACCGCTAGGATTGTGTTGAGATTGCCAGCTCTGTCCAAGATGTCTGACTTCTTGTTTGTTGAAGAGCGAGGAGACTTCTGAGCAGGTCTTGGGAAGTTATGGAAGTGTACCAAATTGATAAAGTCAGGTAAATAAGGGGCGAGTTTTGAACGTGGCTAGAGATTGCTTTTGATTGTGACTTTTGCGTAAAACACGCAAATTTCATGCACAGCTGTTGCGTTTAGGCCTAAAAAAAAAAAAAGCCAATTTGCTTTGGATAGAAATAAACATTCGCATGACAAAAGTAGTAGGATTGCAAATCAGGGCTGCGGTATGTTTTGTTGTTTTAATTATCCCCATTTGAAGTGTTTTCTGTACATATACAATGTAGCAAAAGTGTCCTAACTTTACTTTTAATACTTCTATCGCACACCCATGCACACAGAGAGACATCCTCACTTTGCCTTATTAGCCTTCTCCTCATACCTGGGTGAGTGTGTACAGAGTGTGCTGAGAGGGTCTTTTTCACAAAAGTCATCTTGACATGTCAAATAGTTCGACAGGAGGCAGAGTCATCGCCTCATCTCCAGTGGAATCAGCCCTCAGCTTTAGTGTTCGGGGGGACAGACATCATCTCCGCTTTCGCCTCCCACTTTCAAAGGCATGCTACGCTGAATCCTAATCAAGAGCGGCTTACACAGTGACGGTCGCTGGAGGTGGGCGCCGGACCCCTCGCGACTCTGCTCACAGCGGAAAATGGATGGCCGTGAAGTGTTTCGCTTATTTCCTGAGACTCGTTTTGAAGTGTTTTTGTTTCCCTGTCGCCTGCAGAGTGGACCCGTCTCTCAGCCGGGGCCTCGGTAGAGTTTTCATAAACTCTTTGCCAAATTTAGCGTTAGCTGGAAATGCCGGCGCATGGCTCGCCGCATCGGCCCTGTGACGGTCCAGTGACTCGTCCAGGATGGACAGCAATACCTCAATACATCAATGACTGCAAGAAAAAGGCTAAAGCGCTAAAGTTTGGACTGATTCCTGTGTGAACAATGGACTCTTTGGTTCTGCTGCTAGATAGACCAAGGCGTCGGGCCTCCGGTCCACTGAACTGTTCTTTACTTCCATTCTTCTCATTTTCCTCCCTTTTTATCTCCTGTGCTTGTGCTTGTCAGCATGTCATTCAATTTTTGCGTCCTTCCTCTTTTGGAGCTTGGATTTTAAATTTCTCCTCTTCATCTCTGACCTCGCCGCAGGTCAAGCAGCCTCCCTCATCAAGGCCACACTCTGAGGAATCCGGCTCCCCCTGCAGGTTTACTTTGTTTTATAAGGAGTTTCTTTTTGTTTTTCACTTGTGGGGTAAAAAAATATATATATTATGGTTTGTGTTCTCTTGTCTTAATCAAACAATAGAATTAAGGCGTTTGTTTGTTTAGTTTTTGTTATTCTGGGAATGCCACTGACGGACATTTGACCTGGTCCTGAGTCGGTTTTCTTTTCTGTTTATTTTCCAAGTAATTTCTGGGGTTTTTGGACAATCCTGTCTCATTTTCAGGCCATGCTCACTAAATTTAGACACGTTGAATTCACTTCTTATTTCTTTACGTTCTTTAGTTTGTAGGTTTGTTTTTGGGCTTTTCATTTTGGGTTCGTAAATCCCTCATGTTTAATGGATCTCTGTCTCTCTTCGCTACGGAGCCTCATTTCCTCCACTGCCCTGCTCGGTTCTCTCCATCAGGTGTCCTGACCTGCTGAGACGACGACTCATTTCGTTGCAAAGGTCCAGAAGGAGAGACTCCTGGCTGGATCCTGACTCGGCCATCCTGGCCTCCCGCTCACTCTGAGAGTTTCCTTCGGAGTCGAAGCAGGAGATAACGGCGCAGTCACAACCAGGAGGTGTGGACAGGCCAGTAAAGAATCCGCTCCCTTGTTTATTCACTCCCGTTACTTCCTGCTTAATTGCGAGTCGACATGAACAACGAGCCGAGATGCTTGACCCTAATTATTATCTGACACTAATGATTATTATCTAGCCTGAAACTGTTAGGAGCTACAGGCAGATGATTATTTATTTTTTTTTTTTCTCCTGGATGAATTAAATGCAAGCACCATTTTACGCCCAACATTTGAATAATAATCTGCGATAGATGGATGTTGAGAAATGCTTCGACAAATCATTTGTCTTTCTCAGCTCTTAGTCTTCACGCGTGCTTCTAGGAAAATTCTCCGTCAGCTACGGGAAGCTGTGCATTATCTACGCTTCTTTTCTTTCTTCTTAATTCTGTCTTGTTGTCTCAGATAAACAATACCGTGTAGGAGGCAAAGAGAAGCAATAAAAGCTGTTACGTGTAACTTAATGTTTCAGGTTGTGGAAGGAAACAAAAAAAAGACGAATACCATTCAGGATCCTGCATGATTCTGCTAAACCAAACGTTTCGTTTCAACGGAGGAATCTGTGAATAACTGCAGGCTCTTATCGCTAACGATGTGCCGATTTGAAAATTTGAGCCAGTATATAATATCAGTATTGGTGTTGTAATCCATATTTAGCCATATTATGAAGTTTTCATATGTTTCACTGACATGTCAGCACCTTTTAAAATACTTAAACTCCACTATCATTGCCACGAGGTGAAACAAATACCACACGACTCTCCACAAGGTAATCGCAACAAGAGGAAAATAAATATTAATTCTTAACATCAGCCCACTTTTATTGTTGTGCCAATATATTGTGTATCTTTAATTAGTCCAGTGCTGTATATTTGTCCTTACTTTACGACCTTCTATTCTGATTTTGTTTTTCCTTAACTTCCTGTAAATATGCTATCTCACACCCAGCTTAGCTTAGCTTGCTGCTTGCACCCGAATTTCCCCTCTTTGGGGCAGTTAAGGGTAGATGTTTTTCTACTCTTAGGGAACAAAAACAACAACATTGCGAGAGAAGGACAGTAGCTAAAAATACTGCTGCAGGCACATACATTTTAATAGTTTTGATGAACCAGATGAAATCTTGACGGAAGAGATGGACGAACCGGTCTCTCTTTGACATGTACATGTATGTTTAATATTCAGAATTCAGCCAATTCCCTTTTTTTTCCCCCTTGAAGTAAATCATACTTTTGAAGATAAAACTCTCTGGATCAGAGCTTCAGTGTTTTCCCTTCAACCATTTTCCCGATGTGAATTCAAATTGACTACTTACAAAACAAAAAGAAAACACTTCAAACATAAACTGGCGAGTTGTATTTCCTTTTCAGTGTAAATGCGAACCGAATGAAGCAACAGACAGAATCTGACTCATTCAAGTGGCGGTGAATTCGCGGCAGAGTCCCAGCCTCTGGTTTGTTGTCTTTAAGGCGAACCGCGGGCCCTCAAAGCACCTCAGCTGCTTTCAATTCCTACAAAGCCTCCAGACAGCCTTCGCTTTCCACTTTCCACGTTCTCCTCTGAGCTCTCGCTGGCTCCCCGTCTCTGTGTGAGTAAATGAATTCCCCCCTGATGGTTGGGGATGTGATGTGAGGGGGGCACTTTAATCTTCACAATCCATCCTGGAGGTTTCGCGCCCTGCCTCGTCATTCGCTGTTCAAACAGAACTTTCCTACCAAGACGACAAGGATTACAGTACGCGCAACCCCGCTCCCTCCACGCTTATTTCACTTTATCTACCGTCTTTGGTGCTCCGTCTGTAACCCCTTGTCACGTCGCGCCGCTGCTTTTAGGACCCGGCTGCACAAAGGCCTTCGTTTTGGTGCGGCTATAGAGCCCAGGAGAGTAAGAGCGTCGCAGAGGATTCACGCTTTGCCCATCTGACAGAAACTGGTCAAACAGCATCTCAACATGTGTGTTGTTCAATGGGGCAGTGTTGATATGTTTTCCATTTTCCAGCACAATCAACTGTGTTCCCTTCAACTTGTTATAAAAATAATACATGTCATAAAAGAAATTTTACTTCCTGATTTGACGGCTTGAAATTGGATCTCTGTCTCTTTAAAAACTCCTGCTCTTCCTGAAACTCCGCCTTCTGCTCCTCTGTTAACCCTTTAGCAACATTTTTACCAGCGTTTCACTGATAAGTAGCTCCTATAATGAGCTCAGCAGTTCCACCAGGTGTTTGCTAATTGCTGCTGGCTAGTCTGAAGGAGCTGAGTGAGGGAGGGAGGGAGGCTCTGTGAGGCCGGAGCTCGGAAACACCGCCTTTAAGGAGTTTTTCCTTAAAGGTGCATGGCTGCCATGACAGATTTAAGGATTTATTTTTGCATAAACAAATCAAGGCAACACTCCAGGAATGTTTCTCATGAGGGAATAATATAATGGCATGATGTAAAGCTCACAAAGGTCCACTTTACAAAATACTGCCCCACTGAAGTAAAGCAAGCAATTCGCTACTGGATTCTCAAGCGATCGTTTTCAAATTAGTCTGGAAAAGAAACGAGAGCAGACATCAATCTCATGAGTCCTAATGTGTCAGATAGAGAAAACCGTCCGTGAATGGGTGAAAAATATGAGTGTCACTGATGTGTAGGATTTGTGTTTTGGCAACTTCTGAGATTCACAGTAAAAGTAATTTCCCTTGTTGAAGATGTTCGGAGTCACAGAAAGTCTGACACAGTTATTAGCCGTCGTAACTCCAAACATTACGTTTCACATTGCTCATTATTTCTTTTTAAATTATGTATGTATATATATATATATATATAGCTATATATATATATATTTGCCGTTGCGCTAATAAACGACAGTGAAGCTGAGCTCGATGCTGAAGTGGATGACTTCGTAGCCGGGTGCAAGGACGTTTTCCTGACAATTAATTGGATAAAAAAAAAGCGACAGACATCCTTGTCGACTTTCGAAAATATCACTCTAGCATCACTTTTTTTCTTTTTTTGTACAGTTTTTGAAAAACCGTGAAAGCACTCAGGTACTGTTATTGATACTGAGCTGAACTTTGACTCCAACGCTCAATGCGGTGTCCAAGCAGGTCCAGCGGCTCCTCTTCTTTTAACAAAAACAGAATTCCATTAAAGTTTGCACTTCATTAACGGCCCCATTTAGTCGCCGCTGTATTGAGTTTGTACTCTGTTGCTGTTGTGTAGTTTGGTTTGGTTTGGGGTTTTTTTACTGCGTCTAGCAAAAACAGGCTGATGAGGCTCACTGATGTAGCGAGGCCTAGCTCTAGATTAAATACTCTAAGCGAGTAAAAAACTGAGGCTAAATTTATCGTCAGCTGTTTATGATGCGTTTGATCTCCGTCTGTTCCGTTGTGGGATTTCTGACATGTCGGATTTCTTTCATTCCTGCTGCCACTGCTAACAAGCTTAAATCACCTGGACCGCACTACGCAGACTGAACCGCCTCTCAGGTTTTTGAAGCGAGTCCCGTCGCCTTGAAGCAGTGTCCACATGAATCCACTACATCCAGTAATTCAAGCTTGTCGTGCATCAACAGCGTCCGAGAATAGCATTGATTATCGCTCCCAGAATTTGTAATTGTTTCGTACGATGGGAAGAACTGCTGAAGTTTTTGTGTGACTGTCTGTTTAATTTGCCTGTGGGAAATGAATCAAAACTGGACTGGACAATTTTTGTACATTTTTTGAAACCACTTCAGCCATAAAATTCACAGGAAATGTTTTGGGTTTGTGTAATAGAAGTGAGTGTGTCGTGCATTAGCTGGGAACAAAAATGACCCGGTTCAAAGCAATTTCAGAAAAGGTTTGAAAAGTGAACATTGTGTTACATATGTGGATAAGATTTCATGCGTTAACATGTGAAGAGGCAAGACGTGTAAATGAAAAGCACCAACGTCTCAACATGGCGGAACGCGTTTCACATGTCACGCGGTAAAATATGAAAAATGCTCCGCTTGGAAATTATTTAGCTTGGTGACATTTGGGAAATAATTTCACACATGAAAAAAAAATAAATAAATTTAAGCAAAATATATAACCTGCAAAATGTGATTCACATGTGAAAACTACGCTGTGCGTCAACATGGGCAGCGTGTATGACTGCAAGTGCAGACAACCTGGTTTGCATGTGGCGATCATACTGCATAATGTGAAACACGTTTCACGTGTGACAACAAAAAAATCGGTGGAAAAGGATTTTTTTTTTTTTTTTTTGCAAAATGCTGAACGTGAAAATCGCTCGCAGAAAGCGTGTCGTGGAGTCGCATGCGTCAGACGTTTTGCAGTTTAAGCTGCTCGATTTGACCCAAAAGATTTTCCCAGCAACAATTGAGCAAAGACAAAACAAACAAAAAAATAGGTGTGCATTCTTCTACTAGCAGATCTTTGTCTTTTCTTTCTCAACCCTCAACCTGCTCGTCTTCATTTGACTAATGTTCAGTTAAAATGATTATTTCCGTTAAGCTCTGAAACCTAATCATCACAAGCTAATGGTAAGAATCGTCGCACACCTACGTTTTAGGTTATTATGCTTTTTTTTTTTTTTTTTTTCCTTCAGGGCAAATAAGTTATTAAGAGAAAATCCATTAATAGACACGTATGTTCATTAGAGGCCTGGCTGGCTTTCGTCTCTGAGCGCAGCGACTGTACTTTAATCTGATTTGTTTCCTTTTTAAAGGACGGAGTATTTACATGATCACAGTGTCATTAGGCAAATCAGTCGCTCATAAAAAATAAAAAAAAAGCAAAAAAAAAAAAAAACAAACAAGTGGAGGAAACATTTCGGTGTGTTTCAGACAGAGAGGGAGAGAGAGACAGACAGGGAGGGGAAGCATTAATTAAGATCCACTTAATTGTGTTTGCATGTAGCCTCACTTTAACTGCTGCTATGAGTAACGCAGACAGATAATGAACAAACCCCAGAAAGCACTTTGCCTCTCTGCGCGCCAGTTATCAGAGTACGAGGCCCTTCATCTGCGTGCAGAGACCTGTTGATGTTATCTTCTGAAAGCTGCCGAACGGAGCTGTTTCGCTCGAGGCTGCGAACGGAAGATCTGAAGCCGTGCGAAATCGGCATTTGGGACGTAGAGTCCCATTAAACAGGTTTAGGGATTAGCCTGGAAAAGGGAAAGACGACTGTAATGGTATCGAAATTTGTTTCAGCTTTAAGGGCTCTTGTGTTGTGGAAGATGTGGAGGCGCCTGTCTAAATGATTCAGTTCACTTCGCGGAGCAACACGTGGCCCGTTGGCCTCCTAGTAACTCAAAATTAAATGTTAAAAACTTTTCAAATGATTAATGTCCAAGGAAACAGGCTGGGAGAAGTTTGTTTTTTAAGCAATTTTTTTTTTTTTTTTTTTTTTCAGTGGAACGAGTCTGAGCTGCAGGGGCGATCTGGTTTCTTTTATTTCCCATAAACATGGAAATACTGAACTTAATCATTCTAGAAAATAGTCTCTCTCTTTGCAAGTTCAAGTTATGAAACCTGAAAATACTAATTGGTTTTTAATTTCACAATTCGCCTAAATTGTAAATGGCTTTATGACCCTTGCAGGCGGGAGGAGTGGCGTGGTGTCATTTTGGTAAATCGGTAGCGATGTATGTCGCTGCAGACACGTCATCACTATCAACAGAAAATATGGAACGAAATTCCACTGAACTACGATCCAGAACTGCACGGCATTCTGGGCGATGTAGGCAGAGGGAATGCTGCAGCTTCTCAACCTCTCACGGCCAGCTGTGGTAGGTCTTCGGTTACCTAGCAACAACCAGTTGAGCAACTTGAGGCTTTCAGGTTATGCCTCATAACTGCTTCAAGAATAAAAATAATAACAAAGAAAATAGTGTGGAGTAGGAGATGTTGGTTGTTCTGCAGCGGATATCCCACCACTCCCCCTGGCATCACTGGGCTCCTCTGCACCGCTCAATACATCCTTGCAGGTGCATCAACTCACCCATGCAACACACAAGACACAGGAGACGCCATCAATATCAACCAGCAACCTCACTGCCCTGCTCTGCTCACGAACATGCGCACACACGAGAGAGAAGGGAGGAGGCTCCGCCTTTATTACCTAGCGTAACCTTCCGCTTTACAAAATAGTGCCAACATAAACACAATAGTGGCAAACATCATATTCAACAGGAGAAAATTAGCACAACAGCTCCGGAGGAAACAGTGGGTAAAGCTTAGCTTCACAGGATAGCTTTGGATGAAACCGTCATGCTCGCCTTCTTGTCCAACATCAGTGCCTGACCTCATGATTGCTCCCCTGAAATACTGCTCCATGGGATGTCATTAAATTTTACAGATATATCAAGACGTTTTGCAATATGGTGTACATAGTTCATGCACCAATCACATATTCCCCAGTTAAAGTTGTGGCAGCATCCATCGTGTTGTTTCTATACAATAAGCCTCAGGCTGGAACTTATTGCTCTCATCGCTCTTTTTGAGCCGTTTCCTCCTTTCCTTTTTTTTTTTTCTACAAGGTTTTGTAGTCGACACAAACAATCCTTTGATTCATAAGTGTGAGATCGCCTTTGGAGGGGGGAAAAATCCTGTTTCTGTCTTTTTCAGAGCACAAAACATCCGCTGGAAGTGCGTCGCATCACGATTCCCGGTGAAGTGGATGAGACACGGAGATAACCCGACGTGAGCTCGCCGTCATTAAGCCCCGCGTGGAGATGCAAATTTTCACTGAAAATATGGAGATAAGTGTCATCTGAAGAGCCCATTAGATGAGGATGTATGTGTAAAATGGGAAAGAGAAGTCCTATTATCCCAATGTGTATGAAATATTTAACATCTTTATCGGTTCTTCAAAACACACATCCACTCAGACTGAGAACCATCGTTAATGTCACCTTTGAGTTATCACATCTAACTCCAGAAATAAGTCATTTTTTGAAAAAACTCCCAAATACACTATGTCAACATTAAACACGAGTATTAATCCTATTTGCATATTGTACGTATGGCAAACATGACAACAGTTATCTAAATAAAGGATAGCTGCCTGTATGCTGATGATATCGGGTTATTTTTTGCATTTTGAGATTCTGTTTTTGGTCAGTGTAAGGGGGTCCAATGAATGACACTTTCCAAATTGCTTTTAATTATCTGTTGAAAAGACGGATAATTAACATATCAGATCATGTAGTTTGCGTATTTCACATTTTGTGACAGTATCACACGTCAAGACATTTTAACAGGGTTCACTGTGTTACGGATGACAAACGGCTCATTGCTGCGTCTTTAGATATTGTAATCTGAAAAGTCTCCTTGCCCAGCCTGACAGGTTTAGGAGACAACCTTGTCTGGTAGGTTTTTCCATTTGACATGTTTGAGATTTTCAGACCCTGCAACCTAATGCTGCTCTAAACATCTCCACAACTTGATCTCTGACCTTTCTGCTGTGTGTTCATTGTTCCCACAGCTGGCCTCTTCACTCATTAGATATTGAAAATTCATAATTCATAATTATGCTCTACTTTTGTTTTGTTTTTTGTTGGTTTTGTCAGATAAATTCCCCTGAAATACATTGAAGATACCAACTTTGACATAAAAAAAAAATGTTCAAGGGCCACAGACTGTATCGCAAGAAACAGTAACGGATATTCTTCAATAAATATTAAAGGTAGCCTATATATTTGAGATGTTAGGTCAAATTTGTCTTAAAAGCTCCTGCACCAGGGAAGCACAATCCAAAAGTCATTTTCTGATTTTCGTGTCTCATTACTCGACAATCGTGAAATATTACCTTTTTTTTTTCTTTTTTTTAATTGTAATCTGCATTCGTATCTCGCTTTCAGTATCTCATTTTTATGTGGCGTGTGTGTGTGTGTGTGTGTGTGTGTGTGTGTGTGTGCGTGTGTGTGTGTGTGTGTGTGTATGCGTGTGTGTGTGTGTGTGTGTGTGTGCGTGTGTGTGTGTGTGTGTGTGTGTGTGTGTGTGTGTGTGTTCAAGGGCGTAAAAGTTTGACAACTTGTCATTAGGATAACAAAGCAGAATAATCTTGATGGTTTGCGCCGACGTGACGAGAGAAGAACTTGTCTATTTCCGCGAAGCGTCTCATCGTCCAAACTCGATTCCTCCCAATAATGACCAGGTTCCCATTACCGCGACCGGAACATCGTATTCATCAAGCGAGCGTCGCTCGGGCAGTTCACCGCACAAGTGAGACGAACGGAGGACGGAGGGGGAAAACAATAATGTTTCTGAGCTCTAAATTGTGTTTGCTGATGGCGCTGCTGCTTGGCTGGCTGTTGATGGATATTACTTTCCATGCCGTTCCCCAGGCCACCGTGTGAAGCAGCGCCTTTTCAAATGAACAATTGTGTGATGCTCCTCTTAAACTAGTTCAGCGCAGCATCATTCATCATCTGCAGCACTGCCAGCGGGTTACGGCCATGTCCCCGTGTTTGCCAGTCACAATACGGTTACAAGAACTTGTTGTCTCCCAACTCACAACGCGGCGCTGTGTACGCCGGGCCTGAGAGATTAAAAGTGCACCTCCGCCTTTCAGGGGAAACTGCACCGCGGCATCGCTTCTATTTTAGAAACTCTTTCAGACGCTCTGCAGCCGTGCGTCTGTCTTGTTAGTACAAAAGGTTTCTCCGTGGAGATTTCGTTCTGTAGGTGGGGAATAATGATGCAAGCAACGATGCATTATCCACACAAAACCCGACTGAAACTTCCTCAGTGAATCTCACATTCACTTCCCATCCTGCGTGGGCAGACGTGTCCAGTTTGTTTCATCTGCGTTGAAAAAAACAGAAACTTCAAAATCGATGCGTTTTCCATGCACCGTCTTCTTCTTGGTCCTTTCTCTGGTCCAACACAAGCAACGCAACGGCTGCAGCCGACCCGCCCGCAGATGTGCGTGTGTAACGGCTGTTGAAGCGATCCACGCTCAAACTCATACATTCACCTCACAATCCCCTCAAGTTTCCATTGATCCGTGTTGCTGTTTCGCAACACTTTTTCTTTCCACTCAACTTTCTACTAGCATGTCAGTTGTGGAGGGGTTTTTTTGCCCCCTGTGATTGTGCAGCCATCAGCATGGATACAGCAAATCCTTTCCTTAATGGCATGCAGTAATCTGCGGTTATGAGTGAATATTGATTTTGTATTATACCCGTTAGCTATGGCAACCAAATGAGCAGAAACGAACATTTGGAATATGAATGGCAGTTTTTATTTGAATTATTGAAATCGATAGTTTTCCGTGAAAGTCTTAATTTGCTGAGACGCAGCTCTTCTGCTGCTCAGCATGTTAAGACAACGCTCACAAGCTTAAGATTGTATGACGGAGGAGCCAGCTGAAGTGCCTCGGCCATATTGCTCATATAAGAAAGTTGCTGTGTCTAAAGCGTTGTTATTTGTTGCTCTGTACTTCTGTGTAATTTACCCCTTTTTTTTTTTTTTTTTCCAAATCTCTTGCAGAGCCATTTGAATTTCACTTAGATCAGACTTTTTGTTGTCTTCTGACTCTAAATGCTTCATGCCTTCTTGCTCATTAGCAGTTATCTGCCACTACGTGAACTCACCAAGTCTGCAATGCACGCGGTGGCAGGCTCCTACCAATTATAAAGAAGAAATGTCTCACTTGAGCATGTTATACATCAGTACCAATGTCTCAAAGCTTTTAGACACTAATGGTGCTCACTAATTAGTTTGCTTCTTATTTTCTGCAGCGAGCCGCACAGGAATCGAACCGAAAGCTACATTTGATTGGTGATTATTTTGGAGTCCGGCATCCAGCTCTCTCTTTCTCTCTCTCTCTCTCTTTTTTTTTTTTTTTACAATTCATTCAGACTGGAGGTGAAGAGGAGGTCGAGGTCAGTTTATGTGGATCCACAAGTTTTCAGATTTGAAGCCACGCCTGAATCTATCCTAAAACCAAAGCCTTCGATCCAAATCAGTGAGAAAATGAAGCAATGCTTCAGCACCCCCTGCTGGTGAGAAGCTATGTTTTCATCAATTTATTGTTTTGTTTTTTTTGCAGTCACCACTTTGCTTCCAGCTGCCTCTGCATGCATCAGATACATACTGTATTTAATGCAGCACTTTTTATGTGTACGTCTGTCATGAAGGTTTTATTTAACTTGAGGACCAGAATGGATCTCACTGACCTGAGACTCATATCAATGAATCTCACCTGTTCTTTCCGAATCATCTACGACATTATCAACAACGATCTAAGCAAATAACGATGTGCAGTTTTAAAATTCTGGTTTTATTCATCAAGGGAAACAAGTTATCGAAACAAATTTGGTTATAAATGAAGAAGAAGTGAAACAACTAGCTTTGTCATTTGCATTGCTTTGAACAACTTATGCTGTGTCAGAGTGACACAAATTAAAAATTTAATTCAGCTTTCCAAAAATTGGGTACATTACTTTGAATTCATTTAAGCAGGGGATTGATTGCCGTTCTCATAGCAATCAGTCCTCTGATTCCCTCAATAAATGAAATCATGATCATGACTTAAAAACTGCTTTCTTTTTTTTTTTTGTCTTCGTCTTGTTTTTTAATATTACTTATTTGCTAAAGTGCTTAATATCATAAAAAAAAAAAAAAAAAAAAACAACTTGAAGCAGGCATGCTGGTTTTCACAGCAACGTGGATGTAATTTTTTTAAATTAATTTATTAAACTTGTTTCCATGTGGATTTAATTCAGTTTCTTATGTAACCAGAACACCTTGAATTGTCAAATAGTAAGGGGGTGTGGGGGTTTCGACATTAGCAGAATATTGACGAACTTTTGCGTATATTTGTAATTGGACTGCAGCTACTAAGAAGATGCGCAGTTCCACTTGGTTTTTGCTAATTGCTGCCGGCTAGTCTGAAGGAGCTGATCGGGGCCACCGCGGAGGAGGGCTGCTTTGTTACGCAGAAGCTCAGGAGCTTGAAAACTGCAGCTTTGGACGCGGAGTTTTGTCAAAACGTCCGTTTCTGCACCCAGAATGGTTTTGCTGTGGGACATTAAATGATTTCTCAAACCTACATGAGAGAATCAAAGCAACACTAAAGGTATGTTTTTTGATGTGGGAATAATATGATAACGTGATGTAAAGTTTAAAAAAAAAAAAAAAAAGGTTGATTTCACATAACACTGCCCCGTTTAACTTCATAATCCTGTTCAGTCGTTGAGGTGCCCCAAAAGAAAAATATAACAAGAAGCTGAAAATTGGATGAATGCAGAAACATGCCCTGAAGCATCGCCGGCTGTCTGCGCTGCGTCTCAATTACTCACGGCGATGGCTCCATGGGGCTGGGGATGGAGCGGGGATTGCTGTGCAGGAAGCATTTGATAGCTGTGTTGTTCAGCACATCTTTTCATTAGGCCCCTTATACTTTTACCGATTGTGCCATAAAAGCGAGCGGTGATGAAAAACGACTCGTCTTCGCCGCCTCACGCCGCGCGTAGAGCAACGGGCGACGTTCTGCGTCACAGCTAGTCAGAAACTCGTGGATAGATCACAAACTGCCTGTGGCAAAAAAAAAAAAAAAGCCGCTTCGTAGCTCGTCTCCAACGGGAGACGTCTTTTCATTCCACGGTTTTTGTTTAAACGCCACATACGCTCCAGATACACTTGAACTTTTTTTTTTTCTTTTTTACAAGGAGACATAACAACCCTGAATAAAACTCATCCGATTATCTTTAGACGTCGCTGCTCGGTGTAATATGATTCGATTCAGTAACACTTCGTTGTTCCCAGAGGGAAACCAGACATCGTAGGAGCTTTTATTATCCATCCTGAGTTCACATGAATGACCTAATTGCTAAATACAGTCCATCTGTGTGTAATTTAATCTCAGTGCAAATACAGCTGTTCTCTCAAGGCCCAAGAGGATAGTCGTTTGAGATTGTTGGTTGAGAAAAAAAAACAAAAAAAAAACAGTAGCAGAAAAAAAAAAAAAAGATACAGAGGAATCTTAAATGCAGCCAGTGACACTGGAGGTGCTGCAGAGGGCCTCAGCTCAGGTGAGATAATCTGTTGGCAGCACGACTACACATTGAGAGTGCACTCCAAAACTCTGTTTTTTTGTTGTTTTTTTAAATTCTTTTTAAGTTGCAGAAAACTATCTTTAAAGGAATTTTAAAGTTTGCCTGAAACCTGTAGGGGGACTGAGCAGATGTGTGGAGAAAGCGGTGCTCTGCTTCAAACCTGAACTTTATGTCTTGCCTGTAACCAACGCTGCAAATCTCTGCGAACACTGTGAACACACCATCCCCACTTTGAAACATGGTGACAGGGAAGATGGACAGAGCAAAGCGAGGGCGATGCTGGAAGTAAATCTGATAAGAGGCTGAGAAAGAGAGCCAGGCGGAGGGGGTTCGTCCTCCAGCAGGACAGCAAGCCTGTACTCACTGCTGGAGATACAATCCGGTGGTTTAGATCCTAGTATATGTGTGTCATAGGACGACTTAGTCAAACTCCAAACCTAAAGTCAACTGAGAATTTGAGGCAGGACTTGAGAAACGGCGACACTCTCCAACCAATCAGACGAGGCTTACGCAAATTTACAAAGAAAAATGGGCCACTATTTCTACTTGTAGATGAGCAAGGAGGCCCGAAAGATATGGCAGCTAAGGCAGCTCACCAGTCCGTCACAGAATCTCGAGATTCACACAGCTAACGACGTCATTAGCAGTTAGCACAACCTGCATGTTTACGGCCTGTGAAAACAAGCCGGAGTACCTGGAGAAAACCCACGCCTGCACAGAAAAAAACATGCAAGCTCCACTTTTTGCACATCCACAAACTCCTTGCTGCGGAGCAGCCGTGCTCACAACCATGCCACCATGGAGCCACCGCACAAACGCATAAATCAAACGTATCTTTTTCTCCCAGCGTTGTGCGCCGTGAAGTCCCAACAGAACACCAATGGCCTTGTGTCTGCGGCGCTTCAGCACAAGCTACGCTCACAGCATTGTGCAGCTCCTGCGCCCCAAAGCTCATTTATATCTTTTCAGTATCATTTGCTAATTTGCACAAGTATAATACCGTTGAACTGAGTTATTTCTCCTTGCATTCATCTAAAAATATGCACACTCTCAAGGAGTCAGGTGTTGCGTGGTCCCTTTGGAGGAATCCTGAGCCAAGCGCGGTAGCTGGCTAGCAGCCATGTCCTTATTACAGTTATCATTGTCTGTACCATTTTCCCCAACATCAGGTCCTTGTAAGTAAAAGACGACTCAGAAAGCAGCTAGAAGTGAAGGTATTCTTGAGGTTTTCCCAGAATATTAAGGTGTAAAATTCCAACTGCTGAAAATTTACACCAATCTCCAAACATTAAAAAAAAAAAACACTGAACAGGTGGGCTGCAGGCTGAACGTGTTTGTGAGAGTATCTACTCTACAGTGGGAGTTGGGGTGACCTTCTTGACCTGCCAGCAAGAAGTAAAAGTGCAGTAGGGCAGTAATGTGGGAAGAACACAACGGAGCCGCAAACGATCCTCAAGTAGTCGCAAGCATTTTGAATTCATTACCGAATTCAACGAGCGGTGAGATTTCACAAATGCTTTTTTTTTTTTTTTTTATTTTACGAGCAGAACTTTTCTTGTGACTCTGAGGCGCTGGCTGCTCTGAGATCGCAGAAGAACGCCGACGGCTGTCCGACCACCTGTCCAGGGTCAGAAAACAAAAGAGCACCTGCTTCCAGGAAGGACGGCAGCACGGCCAACTGAGATGAGTCAAGAATATTTTCCAGGATTACAAAAAAAAACACTGTGCTGTCATCCCTTACAGATACTGTTAACGTGGGATTTCATTACAGAGAAAGTGGCAGGTTAACCAACTTTAACAAATATTCAGGTTTTCCTGAATAAAATTAAATTAGAGCAAAATATTCCGATTTAATATACCTTTTTTTGTTCTTTTTACATTTTGTCATGTGACAAACCCAAACTTCACTGTATTTCATTGGGATTTTACACAGCAACCAACAAAATGGTGTATAATTACAAAGAGAGATTTTTTTATTTTTTATTTTTTGGCAAAAAAGTGACGTTATGGGAAGCCGCTCCTAAACCAGCGGCAACATGAGATTCAGCTTTCCTGGCCTAAGGAGGAAGAGAACTTTCAAAACTGCTCAGTGGTGCAAAGTTTGCAAATGAAAGTAAAGTTTGAATTTTCTTTGGAAAAGCGCAGAAGTCATGTTGCTTGAAGTCCATCGTGACGATTCTCCAGTCGGTTTTTATCTGGAGTGCCATCGTCTCCTGGCGTTCGTCCTCTGTGGGCTCTAAAGTCCACAGTCAACAATTTGCTCAAGAGTTACGAGAACAAAATGTCTAGAACTGCAGACCACAGGAAATCTATAAATGGACGGTTTGTCACCCGTCACCGGCAGTGAAATTACGTTTCATCTCAGCTCGTTTGCAGAGAAGAGAGAAATTTGACCATTGGAGAAATGCTACTTGCTCGTCAGTCCAGAACTTTTATACTACAGATATTGTACGTCAACCATTTTTCTTGATACAGTCCAATCCAGCCAGTGACTAGTTTAGGCATAGCAGCTGTTAGCCTCTGCAGTGGTAACCCCAAAAAACAGTCTGTTCTGATTTGCAAGATGAGAACAGCCTATCATAATCAGATCAGTAGCTGCCTTCAAAAGTGATACTGCCAAGACTGAATGCACAATAATCCCAGGATTATTAGTTTATTTCTGCTTTCCTGACCGAGAGATCCAAATGGTTTTTGGCACAACCTCACATCGACCCCAGGGTCAAAGATCGGGTGAGGGAGAGACTTGAAGTACTAATAAAAAAAATTAAAAAAAAACCTTAAAAAGAAGTCAAGGATGCCATCAATAAAAGCCTCTCTATTTGTTTTAAACAAGCTTTGGAAGGCAGCGCCGCTTATAGCGTCTTCTACTGATCCACCAAATGATTAAGCAAAAAAAGAAAAACACGCCCAGGACTGTCTCGTGAAATTGCAAACTCGTGCTGTTTCAAGGGTTGTTTGTCCACATACTTGTTAGCAAGAGAAGCATTTAGAGAATCTCCGCATGTGGCAAAGCCGTCTGAAGGCGGTGAGCGATGGCGAGTCCAGAGTCCATCTTTAATTCAGATGACTCATGCTTCTCTGGCGAAGAGGGGCACAGAAAGAGACATCAGGTTCAAGATTGATGACGAGGAGGGAGGCGAGCACAGCCAGAGTAAGACAGCTGAGGCGTCCAATAAAACAGCAGGAGACTTGAAGTTCATATGTCATGCCATATGTATCGATTAGGCTTGAGTGATTCTCTGCTTTTATTCATAAATCACCGCAGGAGTCGTCCTTTCTCTTGTTTTTGCTGAGCAGACCTGTGGCGGACGAAAATATAGGTGAGATGAATATTTCAGGACCGTTTGAGGGAAGAACGTTACATGACATTCCTGAAGGCAAGAATGAACTTTGGGCTCTGGTTCGCTCAGCCTGGCGCACCATGGCAGAGTCACGGACCTGGACAAGACAAAAAAAATAAAAAAAATTACAGCTCAGCTGGCCCTAAGCGGATTCTAACTTCACAGCTAAATGTGAATTATTTAGAAAAGTTGCATATTAACAGTAAGACCATACAAACATAGTTCAGAAAAGCATACAGACCCAAAAAGAAAAAAAAAAAAAAAGAAGACCTGTCTGATGGGAATTTTATCAAATGGGCGTGTTGTACCAACACAGGGTGTGGCCCTCTAGTGGCTGCAGAGAAAATAACAAAATGAGAACTTTTACTGGCCCAGAAGGTCTCCATACTATACTAGTCAGAACCAGAGCAGAGACTACTTCTATCTAAATGCTGGCTGGTTTTTAGGTTTTATGTTCACCACTTCTGTGCTAGTGTCAATTATAGGTAGGCCAGACTCACAACAGAGTACTTTTAAATCCCCGGGATGGTGGCCGGTCAATCAGGTCTTCAAACTGCTGCACTCAGACAACATTCCTCCTGACCTCCTCCTTCTCAGTCCGCTCCTTGTGAACTCGGATTCAAGCTGAAGACTTTTGCGATCGACATTTCAGCCTTGCACGCCCGATGTGTTACGCGTTGATGGCCGTGTTCTTTGTACAGCACCGTCTCTCTTCACTTTTAGCAGTCTTGAGCTCACTGTCTTTCACAGCTTTTTTCCCCCCCAGTTTTTCTCAACTGTGGAAAATATCTGCATCTATCCTGACTGGTGAAAACAACTTGAAATGGAAAAGTTGGGAAACTGTGGATTTATGACATTTTCACCATGTTAATCCATTTTAACCCGAAAGCACAAATAGCAGGATGGAACCAAAATCTCTGCTCCTTGGAATGTGAATTATTTAATGGCATTTAATCCTCTGAATTATGTCCGGACAACCCATTCAAGAAACAAATTATAAGCTTGAACACATTTCAACAAACGTCCTTCACAAATTTTACAAAAGATCAAAAAATGTGCAGTTAAATTCAGTTTTCTGAAGGATTTGAGCATTTTTTCCCATCTCTACACTAATAAAAAATACCTACCTGTAAATGACATGAATGGATACACAATGGTTTAAAGCCCTGATCTCTCTAGTAAGCACCTCTTTTCAATATGTTTCATTTGTCTCTTTTTCTGTATTTTTGGTTGTAGAATATTAGTTTGCACACAGGCTTTAATAAAAAAGAACAAAAATACTAAACGGATACAGAAAACAGAAGAGAATGTGCTCAAGACCCCCAAGAGAGTTTAGCCTAGAGGTTTCCTTTCTGTGATCAAGGAACGCTACAGCAGCAGTCATTTTAAAAAGACATAAAGATTTATATTCATCCAGAGATTTGACATGGAGCGATGAAGAGAGCTGTAATCCTGTAGCCACGATTTGCTGATGACCTCGGGGAAATGACCCGGCGACCAACGTGTGCTGATGGACCGGCCCAGCTCGGGTTTGGTACGCTGCGGTGACCGTTTTGTAGGTGTCGAGTCACGAAAGCCGCTGCCTGTGCCGGCTCCATATTTTGTCCGACTGATTTTAATCGATCGCTGACGGTTACCGACGTGTGCCTGGAGCTTCGCCTCATAGTTACAGTATTTGTACTGTTGCACTTTATAGAAATAAAATCCCTTTTCCAGACTTCCTCTGGCGCTCTCTTGTCCTTGACCACTTAGTCTGTCGCATAAACACACAGGAGACTCACAAAAGGGTAAATGACAAAAGAAATAAATGGTCTTCTTTGAAAACACACAGGAAATCTGATCAAACAAAATGAAAAAGAAATAGTGAAAACGTTATTACTCAGTTCCAGATAAATGCAGCCAACACTGGGATTCCCTTTACTTATCAGGCAGGCTCCATACGTTTCCCAGAGGAATGAGGGAAATATAAGGAGTTGACAATACTCAAGTGTGCAAGCTAACGATACGCTACATTCGACCGCTCCTCTACGCAGAGGTAAAGAATTAAACACACACCTCACGGCATGAGCAGGCCACATCATTAATCTGGCTAACTTTTTTAACCATCATGCAAGAGCCAGACAATCTCTTCCACTCCACCAAAAACTTCAAGGTTTGGCTTTAATCCATTTAACATTTACCAAAACATTCTTCCTTAAACACGTTATTACCATATGAACTGTTTGCCTAGAAATGCCTTTGAAGTTGTATAATTGCTAAATCAAATTTAAGGTGTTTTGAGGCTTTCTAATATATTTTTTCTGCATTTTTCCACAGAATATTAGGGCCAAACTGCATAAAGTCATGAATAAAGTTGTAATGTTATGTATTTCATTTTTCCTTATCCTCGTATTTTTTAATCATCATTGTTTTCTCAGCATGACCCGAACACTGGGAAAATAAGTAACAAAAGAAAAAGCAACGTTACTGAACCTGAGGAAGAGTTGAGAAAGTGCAATGCAAAAAGTAACATTTCAAGAGCGAATCTGACGATTTTGTATCGATCTTACTACCAGGCCAGTGGAGATCCCATACCGATACCGTCTCAGTATCGATGTTTCGAATCGATTCGCAACAGAAAGAATACTTACAAAGTGCATGTGCAAATGTTAAATATTTGAAAAAAGAAATTGTTTTTTGCACAGCCAAAACACAAATATGTAGCAGTTTATAACAACTGCAAAATAAGTAAGATTTTTGGAGAGTCGCATATATCTAAATATGTTACAGCCCAATTAAAAAAAAGCTTAATTTATGGGTGTGAATACCACAAGAATGAGCCGGACCAAAAGGTCCGACCACAATAACTTGTTGGACCTGAAGCAAGTTTATTCAAACGTGCCCACAACTTTACATCCCTTTTATTCTTTTCTCCACACAAATATCGTCATAATTAGATCCTGTAGGACTGCGTCTGACATTTTGAAATATATGGGAAACATTTCCGGGGAGTAATTATATACAGATTGTCCTTATGTGAGGAAAGCCGTGGGGAATAAACAGCCTGCGACTCGTATTCTTTACTGAACTGTTGAAGTGGGTCTGGTGTACTGTAATAAACTCTCTGACATTTTAAATTGCGCAAATGTCAAGATGATACCTAAGTCGACTGCTTGTGTGATTGTGTGTCACGAGTTCGTATTTCTCGCTCTCGTCGAGAGGCGGTCTCCACTTGCTGAGCGCCAGCGTTTGTGACATATTTGCTCTGTTTGCAGAGCTGAGCCGCTCACTCCGCCGTCACCGTCCGCACGTTGGGATGGGATCTGACGGACAATGGCTGTTGCCCCGCATTTGGCTCCCGCCGTCAGAACGCAACTTTTCCTGCCAAGCCCATTTACTCCAGCCGCCAGCGCTCTCCACTGTTGCCTTGGCAACAAAAACTTGTGGTGGCTTTTATTTAGTGAAAGTGAAGTAATTGATGCATTATATGCTAATCAAAAACAACAGTGTAGGTAGGATGATGTGAATGTTCACCCAGTTGGCATACCAAGCAGATGCAGATGCGAGTGTTTGGGAGTGTGTGTGCGTGCGTCTGTGTGTGTGTGTTTGCCAGGCAGACCTTTGATGATAGATGTCAGGCGCAGCTCTGCTGATGGATACGTCTTCTTCCTGCTCAGCAGACCAGCAAAGACACACTCGACAGAATATTAAAATTATTATATCAAGAAAATGAAAAACGCAAGAGCTTCGAAAGAATGAAAGAGTCTCACGACGAACAAAGCAAGGACTGGGGAGAAAGGTCTCATTTTGTCAGGCTTCTTTTGTCACGAGTTGTTCCTTATGGAGGCAACTGAAAAATCCTTCTTCTAAAAATGGTCTTGGAAAAAGCAGTGTGAATGCTGAAGCTGGATTTTTGGGGGAGTGAGCATTGCAGAAAGATTTGAAGTCGACTGCAGAAGACGTGCACAAATGTAAGAAAAGGGCAGAAGTAGCAGAAGAAAAAGAAGCAGCAGAAGAAAAAGCAAAAGTCAACAAAACGCCTATAGAACTGCTGAAGATGAGTGAGAACTTTCAGTCAAAGACTATAAGAAGCACTGCTTTCAATGCTAAACTGTAAGGCCATAGCAGTTTATAAGGTAAAATGAGCTAAGAAGCTAAAACTAGCTGACTTTCTAATTGAGCTAGCATTATTGGCTATTGCTAGAGAGTTGACCTACAGTGGATGCCCCATGCAGTGTGAAACAAAACAAGGTAAAATTAGCTAAAAAGGTAACGCTATCTAAAATACCAAATACAAAATACCAATGCTAACATCTAGACTAGCATTAGCATGTTGACCTGCAGGATCATACTTCCTGCAGTGTGAAAAAAAACAGATGTAAAAGCTAAAACTGAGCTAAGAAACTAAAACTAACTGAATACTGATGTCAGCTAGCATATACGCTATCACTGGCATGTTGACCTACATTAAAATACCCCCACGCACTGTGAAAAAAGCTGAAATTAGCAACACAAAAAAGGTACCGCTAGCTAAAATACCAATGCTAGCATGTAGGCTAGCACTAGCACGTTGACCAACAGGAACAAGCTCCATGCAGAGTGAAAAAAATGAATGTAAAAATTAAAACTAGCTAAAACGCTAAAGCTAACTAAAGTAATAAAATTATCCATCCTTTAATTGGACTAGATTGGTCCGGTGGGGAAAATGTGGTTGAGAAAAGCGTAGCAAAATTACCATTTCAACATTTACTGGCATCAGGGCACGTCTACAGAAGAAATGATTCCTGGAAACTTTTAGGTTCACCAGCTTTAAATAATGTAATTTGAATGCTCTGTCTTATGCTTATTAATCTTACACTGATAAGTAAATTATTTTGCGTGCTAATTGATATTTAGGAATGTAACCGATTCATAGCACTTAATTTTCATAAAGATTCAGATATTTTTAGTTTCATAATGATTAATTTGCCTTTTAATAAGTACTATTCCATAGAAAATATAACAATCTCCTTGTGTAATGTTTTTAACTCAGTCGGAGCTAAAACAATTTATCCTTTCATGATATTCTCTGTTAATTGCAAACTAACTTGTTTTATGGAAATTAAAGTTATTGCGGGAAATACTTAAATGATTCCCTTGAAACATTTAATTATGATTCAAGATGACAAGATTTTGCAAATTTTTTTATAATTAGCAAAAAAAAAAAACTACTAAACAAACATATTAATGATTTACAAAAAGCTGAACAGATGAACACAATTTAATATTTCCACAAATATCTTTTAGTCCAATTCATTGGACTATTTCATTTCATTGACACATGTTCCAGCAGGTTACAAATTCGAACTCGCCCATTGAATTTTTTTCATTATGGTCTTTTTTAATGATGTGATGGCCACTAAAAAAAGCCTACATTTATTATTTCGGTGTTAAAAATGTACTCATAGATTATTGTCTTTTTTAACATGATGTGGAAATAACTAATGATTTCTTTATTGTTTTTGGAGGTTCTGAAACTCGCCGTTTCTCAAAGTAAAATCTGCAACAAAACAACAACAACAAAAAAAAACACTCCTCTGATCCTGATGAATAATTTGCTCCGAAGCTCGCCAAGCCCCTAATAGGAAATCCTGTCACTCTGAAGCAGCTATCACATATAAATGATTCCCTTTCATGTCACAAACATGACTGATGGCTTCAATTGTGAAATGAAAAGTTTTCTTTCCTGGTGTTTTTGTTTGTCTTTTTTCCCAAAAGGCGGCGTTTTAATGAGCGTGGCGCGCCGTACGAAGGGAGGCATGACACAGTAGCAATAATTTGGGCTCCTCGCAGTTGACAAAAAACAGAGTAAAAACTGAAGTGCAGTAAATTATTTAGTGCAGGGGGCCGTAGCAAAGATCTGGCAAGTTGCTCATTTAGAAAGATTAACAGATGTGCCGCATCACTCTGTTGTCAGTCTCCGCCGAGCTAAAGAAGCATGAATAAATTGGGTTTCATATCTCCAGTGGGAACCGTTCTTTATGACGGTCCTGCTTTTCCTTTTTTTCCCTTTGCAGAATGTCTAAAAATAAGAAGGGTGGAGGGGGTGAGGGGAAGGAATAGGAGATACATTTGTTATCTACAGCCATAAGGGCCATTGTGCTGCATTTTCTCTTTTTCTTTCTCCTTATCTCACTCATTCAAATTCTGCTCCGGCAGCAACTTCCGGCAGCATCTAACAGGAGGAGGAAAGTTTCTTGCCGAGACTGAAACACGGCCACAGGTTCGGACAAACGCCCGACGGCCTCGATTTGAGCTCTCCTGGCCTAGTCCAAGTTCAGAATCTTTGGGCGCTGTAGTTGCCGTTCCGATGATCTCCATCTGCTCCGACATGTAGCACAAAGAAGAGAGAAAAATCTGTCCAACCCAGAACGTAAACCCAGAAGACTGTCGAGTGGTTCTCTTAGGGCCCCGAATACAAATTCACAAAACATGTTTCACATTTTTATTTGTTGAAGAAAAGAAAAATGTTTATATATATTTTCAATTTCACAAAGGAACAAAGCATTTCACTTCGCCACCTGTTACTTTGTTCGTCTTTTTCCAGGCCTTTTGCTTCTTCTCCGCTGTTGTGAAAGCACGTCGTGTTCAAAGAAGCCGTTGTTTTGTGTACTGGCACGACAGAGCCGAGAATGACTGACAGACAACTTTGATCATTTCTTTGTCCGCCATCTCAGACGGGGGGGGAAAAAAAGAGAACCGTGGAGAGTGATTCACCTCAACAGCCGCTCTCTGCCTCTGCTGCTGGAGGCAGACATTAGGCCTCTTTTACAATTCTACAGTCTTCTGGGGAAGAAAGAGCCGAACATGACTCATTTGATGTGCCAAGTTGGCCAAATAAGAGTCAAGTAGTCGTTACGTTAGCTAAAGATGAAGGAGACGGGGTCGAAAAAAACCGAGTGTCCAGCAGCGGGAATGAGAACCGAGCGAGCACGTTCAGTTCCAGCCAGAAACAACAGGAACGCCATGTTCATTTGGTGCATTTATTGCATTATTTTACTGAATCCAAACTTGATTAACATGATACACATTCAGGCTGGAAGGTAAACATGCATCACCACCAATACTTGGAGAAAACCTCCATCATAAGGAGTAGAAAAATTAAGACAAATAGCAACCAATAAGCTTCTGGCTGGATAAATGATTATTCTTAACAGAAAATATTAAGAAATGTTTCCTGGTAGCAACCCAATCTAAAACCAGCTTTGATAAATGTTTTGGATCATCGATTGGTTGGTTTTTTTTTCGATATTTCCATCATGTAATGTAATCGTTAATTTGACTTGAAGTCTGAGGAATTCCTCCTCCTTCATCACTGTTCCAACAGTGAAGGTGGAACGCCTTACTTTACTTGACGAAATATCGGTTGGAGCCTTAACAATTAATCGCGATGAATCGATTATTGAAACAGTCGTCTACTCATTCAGTATTCGATCAGTTGTTAAGAGGAGAGTACAGGCTCAATAAGGAGGTCGTTTGGTGAAAGAACATGTCCAGAGCAATAATTAAGACAAAACTGTACGAAACATATGAACAATTTGTCTTTAAATGTTCCCGTGCGGCATAGCTTTAACTTCACCCGGTTCAAATTCTGTACGTAAAAAAAATCTCCTTTTGCTACAAATTATTAATCAAAGGACTAAATAGATTAGCCCTACACTCTGTTGACGCTAAGTCAAGCCGAAAGGCCTGAGCTTTTCACATGCTAATGTTAGAAGCTTTTTTTAGCTGCAAATACATCCGTTGCTTCACAGGAACAGGCATAAAGGAACGCTGCGCTATTTCATTTTAGGCAATAAAATCTTTATTTTCACATTTAAAAATAAAGCGAACTAAACTATTTGTTGGGGGTTTTTTGTGTGTGCATCTTTTAATGCATTTCTAATATTGTATTTTTTAAAAATCTGCAGCGTTCCAATGTTTCTGTCCAATTAATCGTCAGGATAATCGCCAACTAAAGCAAACATTAATGACCCAGCGTGGATTATAGAATATCCAAGATGAATTCAGGTTTTGGTTTTAAAGTCTGCTTCACTATTTTTTATAGTATAACTGAGATGAACTACCAACTCCTGGAGATATTTCCTCAGGACACCTTTGGTGTCCCATCCAGTTTTTCCCCCGATTAGAGAATTCATCTTTCATTCTCAAACTGCGGCGGTTCAATGGAGGTTCAGTGGAGTCATGTTGGGGTGTTGCTCAGAAATTCACAATCTCGGCCAGGCAGTAGTTTTTTTTAGTTTTTTTTTATTAATCCAGTGGAGATCACAACATTCTTCACAGAAAGTCAAATACTTGTTGAGAGATTTCAGTCTGGACCAAAGCGATTTATCAATAAGCCAAAATATTTCATCAGCGGAGCCGCTGGGCTGTAAACATTTCTTAAGCAGCGCTCCCTGAAGAGAAACTCGAAATGCTCTGAAAGCACAACAGCCCTAAAGCCCTCGCTCTTAGCTGCAGTGGGGCATCAATAATCATCACTCCGCATTAAGATCCCAGCGTAAGACCCGCCGTTTGTTGCACGGACTTAAAAATGTGCCATTTGATCCGACGGGAACAATTCGCCCGATTTGTTGTCTGCCCTCTCGTCAGCTCCTGTGACCGTCGTCGCCACAGATCTGTATCCCAGGTGCCTCGAACCAGAGGTCTCCAATGTCGCTCCTCGAGGGCCGGCATCCTGCATGTTTTAGTTCTCTCCTTGCTGGTAGCGACAACCTTTTCAGAATGTCAATGTTCTTCTGAGGCCTCTAACGAGCCATCATTTGATCCGGGTGAGTTAAATCGGGGAGAGAACTAAAACATGACGGATGCCGGCCCTCGAGGAGCGACTTTGGGGACCCCTGCCTCAAAGTCTCAAACTGTAGTTCAGCAAGCGGCGTGACCCCTTGGACACGAGACGTCAAGGAGACGCGGCGTGCCAGACGCATTGTCTGATGGAAGAAGACGACGGGGGTTGAACGGAAACAGGCTTCTCACTCCGACACAAGGGAAAATTGACTGAAAATTAAAGTTAATGAGCAATTATCCCGCCAATTTACCTCTATTGATGTCTGTTGTGTTACTGATTTGCAAATGAACCCCAGCTTTTAGTTATTCAGTTACTTTACTAATTTAATTCATCTTAAGGACTACACGTCTTTATTTTCTCACCTTTTTATCATGGACACCGTGAGTCCCGTAAAATTCCTTCCCTCTCTCTCTCTCTCTCTCTCTCTCTCTTTCTCTCTCTCTTTTTTAATTTTATTTATGTTTTTAGTTTGTTTTTTGTTTTTTTTCCAGATGCAGCATTTCCTAGGAAACCATTCATATCCTCCTGAAAGCTCGGTGGACCAGAGCTTTCAGTGTACATCCACATGCACTGAAAGCGGCTGGTGTACGGGAACTACGGCCGTCAGAAGGATCTGGACTTTGTTCAGGGGAGAGTTGACCTGAAAGGCGCCGTCCTGCCGCCGCTGCGAGCCGGAAAAAAAAGTCACTTTTGCACAGCAGGTGGTCCGCGGGCGCCCCCTAGTGACCCACGAGGCACTGCACGTTTATTTGCCGTTACGTTTGTTCAAAGTGCGACGCTACAGCTTAGCTTACTAGAGGATTGCGTTTAAAAATAATAATAACGCATAATTGGCTTATGTCATCTCATACCGCAGCAGAAACGGAAAATCATAAATGAAACAATTCAATCATATGGAAGTCTAATGTCTTCTACTTCCAGTTTGTGCTCGGTTCATCAATACATTTTCGGACGTGTCTGCTAGCTAGCTAGTCGGTTTTGAACTTGGTTACTTGGTCTCAGCAGGAATGAAGAAACTCATTGACCATTACCTTCGTGGAAAGGACTTGGACCAAAGTGTCTCTCAGGACCAAAGCACTTGCTTTGGGAACAAACTTTCATCTGTTCCCAAAGAAAAAACTGACCCAGCTGGGAAAGTTTTTTTCTGGGACTGACTTCACAGAGAAACCTCTAATTTCATTGATTTCATCTCTGGTTTTGTCAGAGAAGAAATCACTGGATGGCACATTTTCCAGCACCTCTGACTTGAAAAGAGTCCATGATCTGTCTATGAACTCATCATTAAATCGTAGGGTTTCGGTCATTCCTGAATTGGACTGCACCCCGGAGGGGGAAGCTGGTTTGAACATCAGTGAAACCCCAGCCATTGATGGTTCTTAAGTTTCCCAAAGACAAAACTACCCCAGATGGGGTTGTCGTCTCTCGGTGAGAAGAAAGTCTTTGGAAACCATTATTGCACTGTTCCTAGAAAAAAAACTGACTCGGACGGGAAAGTTATATGTGAGGAACAAAACAGAATGAAAAAGACAGAGGGCAATATCTGTAGATTTGCAAATAAATTCAACAATAGCTGGATGAATGCCCGTTTCCAGAGCGTTGTCAACCTGAGCATCACCGGGCCGTGTCTGGCTCAGAGAAACCTGTTTAAAGAGGCTTCATCTATCCCGTGCTATGCCAGTCTGATCCACACTGCCGTCCACCAACTGGGAAACATTTTTCCCGGCGTAAATCTCCTCAGTTTTGATGGAACTGAGGGAGAGAGCCGTCACCAGAGTTGGGAAAGCAATTTAAATCTCATGTTCACTAGAATCGGTACTAGTCTGGCTCGACTCGTACGGTGGCAGCACACATGAGGAAATGTACTGCGAAAACACCTGTACTGGATGTGAGACTTCCAGTACGTTATTCAGAGCTCCTGAATAAACGGCCCCGCTGTTGTGCTTCCGTCCTCAACATCACTCAACGACACTGCCTCGCTTTTTAGCAACTGGGTAAATTTGTGGGGCCCGCCTTACTGTTCAAGCTGCAAGTCAGGCTTATACAGGAAAAACTGCCTCAGCAACAATATATATATATAGGCAGATAAAAATTATATAGATTAAATATGCAACCCTTCTGTGTTCATCTCAGCTCCAGTAGGTGTGTCTTCATGACAGACTCGCTCAGCTTCACCATATTTGTTCTACCAAAAGGGAAAATCAAGTTAGTGGTTCACATCAGCTCAGCCGCTTCTGCCCCTACAAATTAAATAACATACAATAAGAAAGCAAGCTCAAAGCAATGGCTTCAAAAGCGCAGTTAGCAGCAGTTAGCGGTTATAAACACAGCTAAAATGCACAACATCAACAATGTTGCGTTAAAAACACACAAAACATAGCAAAAATACTCATAAAACACTGTCAGTTACTGGTTGCTTTGGTAACCACCAACTGCCAAGAGCAGCTTAATAGCAATCAGTACATGGATAAATACCTGGAGAAACAACTTATTGACTAAACAAAATAAATTCAAAGAATAAATAAACAAATTTTGACAAACTCCACATCTATTATTAAAATAGAACCGCGTTGCAATCGAGTCGATTCCAGGTCCATCTTGGTTCTGGGGAGCCCTACACTCCTGGATACCCGGCGCTTCAACCGCACCCTGTTTGCTCCAACGAAGTCAGCTGGCCTCCCAAAGATCCCGGCCCAGACCATCACTGCCAGCTCGGCTACAACCTTTACTTACAAATACATGTGCCACGAATACATTACAGCTCCTCCTGAAAGCTCCGCGGACGTACACAACACCGCTGGCTAAGTTTATTTATTCATTCATAAACACAGATGCAACTGGGATGCATTTCTGCCTTTCAAATCAGCTGCGCTGCACTCAGCTTGAACCGGCAACTCTTAGTCTGGCCTTCCTTTTGACTGCACATGAAAGACGGGCATTGCAACTGTAATGACTTAACAGAATGTGTTCTCAAAGAAGAAGAAAAAAAAAAAAAGAAAAAAAACATCTAAAAATAAAATGAATTATTTAGCCTCTCGGTCCAGAACCTCTTTTTAAGTTCAGCTGACGATTCGCACACATGCAGCTTTGATGATTGGGCTCGACGCTCGTCTCTGAACGCCGGGGTTAATGGAAACTTGTGTGCTTTGTATTGGTCTCTTGAAAGAGAATTAAGGATTGATGTGTGTAAATGTGGATATTTTACACTCGTTGGTGAATCCAGTGTCTGGAAGAGGTTCGTCGCATTTTGTCCCTTCACAGCCATGATTATTCTTATTATTATGTATGCAACAGAGCGACACAAACGAATGTGTAGTTTTCAAGTGGAAGGATAATAATAGGGTTTTTTGGAAGACATGGTGGGGGGTGGTGGGCACAAGTAAATCCTGGTGGCCCGCCAGGCTTATAATGCGCTGGGGGAAACCCTGGGTGCAAGCGTCTTTCAACAGCAAAAACGAATGTAGCTGAACTGTTCACCTGAATAGTTCAGTGCCATTTACTGGTACTGAAGGAAATTCAGAACCAGCTACCGTCCAAATCCAGCTGCCTGGATCATTCTACCAGTCCAAAGCGTCGCATAGTGTTTAAAATGCAACAGCACACTGAGGGAGAATGCTGTGAGATGTCCTTCTTACCAGATGGGCTTTTCCAACAGCTGCATTCAAGTACGTCTTGTAAACTGAATATCGATCCAGTTTACTGGATCAGTTTACAAGATCCAGTTGAGCCTTTTTATTATTATTATTATTATTATTATTATTATTATTATTATTATTATTATTATTATTATAGGTGACGGGGTTGTAAAACATCACTGTAAAGGTGACGGGGTTGTAATGTGAGTGTATATAAAAACATTTGCATGCAGGTGTTGATCTGCAGGCATTTTCCGAAGCACTGATCAGCGTTTAGACGCAAATTGTCGTAAAAAGGGAATATATGGAAGTGAAATGAGTTTAAAAAAAAAAAACAATCAAGCGGAAGATATATGTATGAGGAATGTTGCGAATCAGAAAAATGTACAATTTAAAAATCGCCCTCATCTCTCCACCTGCAGCTCACGGCTTGTAAAGTGTATTGTCTGCACATAACACGCTGGATTATTCAGCAGCTTTGTTTTGTAATGAAACCGCTGGACTGTCCGCCTCTGATGGAGCCGTAAAAGAAGATTAATTTAAAAAAAAACAACCCACCCGAGCAGAGGGGTGGGCTCCCCTTAACGGTCACGGCTGAAACATTGAAAGTGGAAGATTGTATACGACACGCGCAGCTTTGATTCAGAGTAAATAAGCCGCTTCCGTTCAAGTTACGCCATTATATCAGTGTTGCCGTTTGCACAGTACATCACAGCACAACAAAGAGAAATAAAACCCGCAATAAAATTTCAGTAGCCATGGAAATTCAACAGGGTCTCCTGGAGATGGATTTTTCGTGTTTATGCAACAGATTGCTCTTTCTGCTGGTTCAAGTATTTTTTTTCCTCCCCCTGCGAGCTGATTGTGCTGAAAGCTGATCCACGTCTGGGTACTTGACCTAAGGCCCTACACACAACCGAACAGCTATTCTCACTCACAACACTTTCAACTTTCAGCTGCAGAGGACCTTACAGAAGACCTGTCCAGGGTGAACCCCGCCTCTCGCCCGGAACGCAGCTGGAGATAGGCACCAGCGACTCCCGACCCCGTTAGGGAGAAGGGTGACGGAAAATGGATGGATGGATGGATGGACCTTACAGAAACGACAGCATCACAGCTGTAAGAGACGTGAAATCAAACTGGCTCTGGAGCACATGCGCAGAGGACGCCAGGTTGGATTTATAGCAGAGTTTTGGTTGAGAAGCAACGTTCTGTCCAGGAAACCTTTAAAGAAGTCAGCTGTTCTGTCTCGTTTGTATTCTTTTAAATTAACCAATACTGCCCTCTAGTGGATAAAATTGGAACAAGAAGGGAAACAACAGCATTGCAAAAGTTTGCACCTGTTAGAATAGACATAATTTCCATGAGTAAACTAATTAACGTTGAAGTTTCATTTGGAATTCAGTTATTATTATTATTATCATTATTATTTTAAAACATACATTTACATTTCCTTTTTTCCAGAACTGTTTTTTTTCGTTTACCATACGATTACAATAAAATTGTGGTTGTAGTGTCACAAACTAAAAAGAATTCACAGGTTTTAAATCTTCCATAATAAATAAATGCGATTCATTTCCCACTTATATTATTATTTCAATAAAAACAAGATAAAATTTAGTTTTATACATTTTACACATAGGAAATCAATGGGAACTTGTTTGCAGACGTTTCCAAATGTTGCCATTATGACATAATTTTCTGTTTTCCCATTCCTTCTTGGTGCACCAGTTTCTTGTTTAAACTGAAAGCCCCAGTTTTGAATAGATGGTGGCTTCAGAAAAATACCACTAACTATATGTATATATGTATATAGAGAGATAGCTAGCAAGGAAGAGAGAGAGAGAGAGTGTGTGTGTGTGGTGTGTGTGGTGTGTGTGTGTGTGTGCGTGTGTGTGTGTGTGTGTGTGTGTGTGTGTGTGTGTGTGTGTGTGAGTGACTGTCCTCAGTTTCTGCCACATTGAGCAACAGGGCTAAGGGTGTTACCTCGGGAACCAGCCAGAGCAACAGAGGGAATGTTCCTAATAGAGAGCAGTGATGATTACTGACTGGAAAGAACTGAAGGTCACAGGTGACGGCGCTGCTGGGAGTCTGAAGACTCTGATTTTCTTAAAGATGACTTCAACTTACCGTCGCGTGGTAAGTCGATGACATATCCTGTACCTTTTGTTACGCAGCGAAGACAAAAAGGATATACTGTACAGCGCCGTGATGTTTCACCCGAGATACTGCGATGTCAGACAAAGTTAAGCTGAACAAACACAAAAACAGTTCTGAAAAGATGATTTCATTTATTAAGGGGGGAATATGGGCAGCATTTCAGAATGAAGAAAAACATGCTGAGAGTTGAGCGAGGTATAATTAGTATAATGATCTCTTGTTTTTTTTTGGCTGCATAGGGTCCAGAAACCAACAATTCTGCTCTGCAGCACAAAATCCTAAAACTACGACTGGACAACAGCTCCTTTACAAACTTTTTCATCCTTGGTGGAAAGAGGACCGCTACCTTAGGTCCTTCCTCCCAGAGACGACCTTCAGAACCATCACTCCTCCTAACAAGCTCCACAACTGTTCACATCGCTGTGATTAATTGCTCTTCCTCCATTTCTTGTAAATAGTTGGTCGTTGTTTTTAAAGGCGCAGTATAATGTAAAAAGAACATTTTTGAGCATTACATCGTGTTTTTACGTTATTCCCTCATCAGAGACAGACCTGGAGCGTTGCCTCGATCCCTTCATGCATGTTTGAGAAATCCTTTACTCTCCCATGGCAACCATTCAGCTGTGCAAAAACGCCAGGGTGGACCTAGCCCCGCCTTCAAGGACGGCTCTCCTCCTCTGAGCTGCAGTTTCTAAGCTTCTGAGCTGGTAAAAAATGTTGTTAGAAGTTGAATAGGGGAGCTATATAATAGAGGAGGAGTTGCAGAAAGAGCAGCAGTTTTTAAAGAGACAGAAGCCCAACTTCAAGATGTTAAATTACAAATTCAAATTTCTTCTAGGTCACATCTGATCTGATATGTGCAGCATTCTTATAAAAACTGAAGGCAACAAAGTTACTTCCCTGTGCTGCTGCCCTTTTAATGCTCGACTTTTTAAAATGACCCTACTCAGTTGTAGGGTGCAATGTTTAATTGATTAACTGTACAAGATTGTTTTCTTATGTTGGAAAGTCTCTTTTCTACAGTCTCTTTTTTTTTGTCTGTTTTCTGAATTTTCCCATCGTGTGAAAATAAAGAATATTTCTGCACTATCCCACAAGAAAATTCAGAGCCATTAATTTCTGACCTTGAGCTGCAACGTGTTCAGGTTACACTGTGAGACATGGTCCAAAGTACGCTAGCAGGTCAAACAAAGGTTTTGGAGAGAGTCTGTCCAGTCTGGACTTAAATCCGAAATGTTGCAGCATTGTTTTCCAGAAGTCGACCAAAATTTCTCAGGAATGAAGTAAAAGACGGTAGCAAAGCCGGTTATTAGGCTTGGGGAGCGATTAGGCCAGGCTGAGTTATGTTTTGTTTCTTTTGTAAATGAAATGATTATTTGAAAAGCTCAGCAACAACAAAAAAGAACCGCAGAAGAACTCTTTCAAGTGGCACATATGTCTTCGCATTCAAACTGTTCAGTGTAGAAAAGTATTTCCCAGGTCACTTAAAGCTACGTTCAAAAGCAAAGGAAGTCTGACCCTTTTATGGTTTCATCCGTCACGAAACGCTCCCGAGTCAGAGGGACCTCCGTCTGCTGTGACGGTAGTTCCTCTCCCAGCAGAGAGCGACGGCGCTGGGGGAGGCGCGCGGCGAGGCGGCGTGGGAGCTGCAGGACATCCGGTCCACCCTGTAGGAGATGGAGGTGTAAAACACAGGATTGCTATGGCCGCACGTGAGTTCCTGCCGGAGGTCAGAGCTGCTGTCGCACACCTCCAGCCCACGGCACCAGCAGCAGATCAGATCCCCGAGCCTGTTGGGTTTGGGGAGCTCGGAGCGCTCCGGTTCAATGAGTCTGAGGTCGTCTGCAGGAGAGGAGGCCAGGCTCAGGCAGCTGCCGCCCTCCTCCAATGGAAGAGCGAACCGGCCGCTTCCTCCGTCTGCAGCGTCCAACTCGTCCTCCTCGCTCAAAAGTTGCTCATCCTCCCGTTCAGCAGAACTCACAGTGAGAAACCTCAGCACCACCAGGTTGAGGAAGGCTCCCGTGACCGTCAGTCCGACCAGAATGTACACAAAGCAAAAAGCCAAGTAGGGAGGCCGCCTCTGCAGGGCGTCAGTCTTCTTCAGGGCGACGAAGTCCCCGAAGCCGATGGTGGTGAGCGTGACGAAGCAGTAGTAGTAGGCGTTGAAGAAGGTCCAGTCCTCGAAGTGAGAGAAGGCGGCGGCCCCGAGGCACAGGGTGCCGACGCAGGACAGCAGCCCCACCAGCACCATGTTCCCCATGGAGACCTCGGTCTCCCTGAGGCCAGGCCCCGCCTGGCTCTGCGCAGGAGGTAGCGGACCAGCGTGTTCATCCTCTCCCCCAGGCTCTGGAACATGATCAGGGTCAGAGGGATTCCCAGGACCGCGTAGAACATGCAGAAGGTCTTGCCGGCGTCGGTGCGAGGAACAACGTGGCCGTAACCTGAAACGTCACAAAGGCACTGCGGGTTAAGCACTTGCAGCTGCGGGTGTTGACTGTGATATAGCAAAGGGGTCAAGATTGGATTCCAATGATTATTCCAGTCTCTGGCTTCTGTTGCTTTTCATTCATTGTGGCATCCAATTTGCGTCCACCTTAAAGCGATATTCCTAAATTTCTGGCACTGTTCTGAGGACTACTGTGGAATGAAGGACTTTCACATAAAGGGAAGCCATGAGACTGTCATAGAAAAAAAGAGCGTCTTCAGTCAGAGGCTTCTTCCAATTCAATGTAACACATTGAATTGGAGACACTGTAAAAAGTGGATTTGGTAATAAAGGATCTTTTTAATAATGACAGCCTCTCTCTATAATTACATTGTTTTTAATAAGACTGACCTAAATGTGACAAGTTTAGTCAACTTGTATCAGTTAAGATACATAAACTCAACTGAATTACTTGGTACCAATTGAAGCAATTCAGATAAGTTGGTTCAACTTCTTTCTTTTTTCAGTGCAGCCATCACCATCTACAATAACTCTTCTCGGAATCTTGATTTAATATAAATCAAATCACTAAAGTTTATTTGTGCAGCACATTTCAGCAACAAGGCCGTTCAAAGTGCAACACAAAAACACAAGGATGAAAAGCCATAAATGCAACATACGATTAAAATCGAGAAATAAACGTCACATTTTGACAAGAGCATCAACACACGTGGAACATGTTGGTCAATGTTGCATTTATTGTGGGGCAAAAGCAAACAGATGGAGCTCCAGCCTTGATTTAACAGTTTCGCAGTTTTCTAGAAGTTTGTTCCAACACGAGTTACGACGCTTAATTTCTCCCTGGGCTCAATGACATCGTTTTAATTTGCACCAGATTAAAAGGACCAGTTTAGTGAAAAAAAGAAAAGAAAAAAAAAAGAGAAGAAAATCCATCAGCTGATGGAGGCAAACCATGAAAGGCCGTCTGCACATGGGCTGAAAGTATTCAGCTGAATTCAAATGCACACCACACTTTTCAGATACCAGGAGAAATCTGTTGAGGGGAGCAAACGCCAGCCAGCATGAGAGCCAGACATGATTTATTTTAATAAGTAAAACAGAGAAAGCAAGAAAAGTGGAAGAACTGGAAGATTTTCAGTTACATAAACGCGACTGTTGCAGACAGCAAGAATTTACTTTTGTAGTTCATTAAAGAGCAACTTTTTAAAATTATTATTATTGTTGTTGTTGTTGTTGTTGTTATCCAGGAGAATCCAGAAAGGTTTTAAAGTGGCCAGATGGGGCCGGCTGAGTGTTGAGGGATCTGGGGTGGGATGGGGCAGAGCAAAAAGACCTGAAGGGTTTTGCGGCGCTGGAAACATAAATAAATACAGAATAAAAATTGAAGCTTTTCTTCTTCTTTTTAATTTTTTTTAAAGTTATGGTCCAGTCACTTTTGGCAACAGCAATAAGAATCAATCCGCTACGTGTCGACCTAATTTGGCTTGAAAGTTTATTTACTTATTTATTTTTGCAAAGTTTAAAAGTACATTCGTGAAAGCATGTCGGGTTTTTTTTTTTATCATTTCATTTGTTCATTCGTTGAAATTCGTTTCTTTTTTTTTTGTTTTAGTTAATTGTTGTTCTTTTTAGTTATTACAATGCTTGACTGAGCTTTCACGTAGTTTGCAATTGGTAGCAGAAAAAGCAAAAAGCAAATAAATAAATTGGTATGTGCCTCAGAAAACTTTAGCTAATATAAAAAGTGAGATTTTTTTTATTTAATTAATTTTTTTTATGGACCGCCACTGTTTCACAGAAACTTTTGCAACAAGTCGCGCGCCTCCAAACGAGGGTCACGTCGACGTAAACGAGCCGCAGCCGCGCTCTCACCGATGGTGGTGATGACCGTGATGGCGAAGTAGAAGGAGCCGGAGAGCCGCCACTGCCTGCCGCCGCGGTGCGCCTCGGACTGCAGGATGACTCCCTCTATCTCCCGGTAGTCCTCCTCCAGGAAGCCGTGCTTTCTCCTCAGCTCGCCCAGCTCCTGCTCCAGGGCCTCCTTCCGGGAGACCTCGCTCTCCGTCTCCAGCGCGTCGAACACGGCGGCTCCGATGAGCAGGTAGAAAACAACGGAGAGGATGAGGAAGAGAGTCCTGACGTTGTGCGCCTTCATCTTGCTGCTGCTGCTGCTGATGATGATGATGATGATGATGATGAGGGTGGCGCTCAGAGGGAGAGCCCCATCCTGAGGGGCCCCCGCTTCAGCGCGCACAGTGCAAACTGAGAGACTTGTTGCTCCAACAGCAGGTGGAGGAGGGCAGGCAGACACCACCTCCCTGCTTCACAGGATGTTCGTCTGGCCTGCTGCCATCATCCGCTGAGCCTCTTAATAATAAGAATAATAATACATTTTATTTCTAATGCACCTTATACTTCAAAGAAATCTCGAAGTGCTACAGAGACTAAAAAAAATAAATTGTAGAGCTTACAGTAAAACATACAGTGATACATCTCACACCGAGTGGTACCAAAATAAACATTAAAACTAACAATTTAAAATAAAACTTACAATTCTAAAAGGCCTGTTTAAAAAGGTGAGTCTTAAGACCTTTTTTAAAGGCCTCCACACCTTGTGGGGCTCTCAGGGACTCTGGAAGAGCATTCCAGAGCCGTGAAGCTACTGCCTGAAAAGCCCTATCCCCCATAGTGGCAAGTTTGGTCTTAGGTTGATGCAAGCAATAAAAGGAGGCGGAGGAACGAAGACTTCGAGAGGTAGCGTGCGGTGAGAGGAGTTCACTGAGATAAGCAGGAGCAGTTCCATGGATGCATTGATAGGTGAGCAGACAGAGTTTGTAATGTATTCTATGTTTGATCGGTAGCCACTGAAGTGAATTAAGAACAGAAGTGATATGGTCGTATTTGCGCCTCCTCATCAGGACCCGGGCAGCAGAGGTCCCAACGAGAAGGGCATTACAGTAGTCCAACCTTGATGAGATAAAGGCATGGATCAACCTCTCAGCATCCGGTTGGGAAAGGGAGGGGCGGAGTCTGGCAATGTTTTTGAGATGGAGGAAGGAGTTGAAAGTGAGGTTAGAGTCAAGCCTAACTCCAAGGTTTGTAACGGTGGTAGAAAAGGGAATGTTAAGACCAAATATTGAGATCCTGCTGAGATTAGAGGACTGAGTTTGATGAGGGATGCCAAAAAGGATTACATCCGTTTTATTACTGTTAAGTTAGAAGTCATCCATGCCTTTATCTCCTCCAAGCACAGCTGAAGTGAAGACGGAAGAACGGTAGGAGAAGTGGAGTCCATTTTCATATACATTTGTGTATCATCAGCATAGCAGTGAAAGGAGACCTTGTGTTTATTGATTATATGACCAAGGGGGAGCATTTAGATGGTGAAAAGGATTGGCCCGAGGACTGACCCTTGTGGAACTCCACAAGTCACAGTATGAGTTGAAGATTTACACTGACCCAAGGAAACATATTCAGTAAGATATGAATGAAACCATTTAAATACTGTACCCGAAAGTCCAATTTCTGACTGTAGCCTATTGAGAAGGATGGTGTGGTTCACTGTGTCGAATGCAGCCGACAGATCAAGGAGGAGGAGAAGAGATGGTGAGCCCTGGTCCGCAGTCATGAGAAGGTCGTTCATTACGCGAACCAGAGCTCGGCACACATCAGTGTTCCTGATGTGTGCCGTCGTCTTCCCACGTCTGAGTTTTTTTTGTTGTTTTTTTTAGTTCTCTCTGCTTTGTGAGCAAGTATGACAGACATAAAAATCACAAAGTGAGTCATAGAGACGCAAACTTGAAAACAAACGCATCGAAACTGACCCGCCATGTGTTAGTCGTATTTGTCTGTCCTCTTTCCCTCAGCCTGCCACTCTTCTCCCCTTCCCAGCTGCATCTACTCACCAGTGATTAGCTCTTCTGGTCCCTTTTGTCACTTTCACCCTCTGCTGTGTTGTGGCATCTTCTAAATTGAGGTGAAAACACCATTTCATATCAGAGATTAACTTACTTTTACCACTGACAACAGTCATCAGTTTGTCAAGCAAAGGAATGCTGACCCGAAACTGTTTTCGCCGCTCGTGAAATCCAGACGGAGATGGTTTATTCATCTTTGCGCAGCAATGCGTACACGCATTTCAGAGCTCAAGTGCGGCCGTTAATCAGTGACCCTGCCTTGAGGGATCTTAAATACACAAGTGTCAATGTGTCTGTGTCTGCGTGTGTGTGTGTGTGTGTGCGTGTGCGTGTGCGTGTGTGTTGTGTCTGTCTGCGGCTGCAGCTGGAGCGGCTGTCCTTTCTGGGCAGCTTTGGCCCTCCATATGTAGCACTCATAGGGACGGTTGTCTCCTCTTTCAGCCAAAGCGCTACACTGAGCGGTGAGGCACAGAGGCTGGTGGCACAGCGATGACCTTCCTCAAGCGCTCTTAGCCACGGAGCGGTCCAGGACTCCTAATGTCGGGAATCCGGCACACAGGCCGAGTGTGTGGGCATCAGGAGAAACCTCGGGGGTTTAGCACCGTGCTAAGAAATAAGTGCCATAGCCCCATCCTGCAAGTTCTTCCACTTATAAAGCCTTTGTCTATTTTAGGAAGACAACCCAATCGGTGGAAACTGTTTGTGCTCCAAAGATGCTCACGAAAAGCCAGAGATTAGTCATTTTAAGGATGTTTGTTGGCTCCATTCCCTTCACAACGTTGACTTTCTCTGAGCTGTTTTTAGCAGAGGATGTAGCGCCGCCAACTATGTCCTTTCTCTAGCCGTCATCTGACCACAGTTTGCAAAAGTTCCTGTAAGCTGGCAGGTTTCCTGATGTGACTCAGCTTTTAAGCTTCATCAGCTTTCAATGGGTTCAAAGTTCAGGCCGTTCAAGAAAGTTTATGCTAGCCTTCCTTATCAACGTGTGTTTGAAATCATTGTCCGGTTTCTAGAGCTCAGCTCAACCGATTGTTGGTACAATGTAAAAGTATTTGCCTATTGTTAGCCTATTTGCCTTTTTTATATGGGGGGAAAATGCCGACACTGATCTGGTTCTGTGTGGAAAAAGTAAGTGCACTCCTTGTTGAACTGCGACTTTACCAAAGTTTTGGTTGAGTTTCACTAGCTGCGCTCAAGACTTAGTCAGTGTTAACGATTCAACGACCAAACAGCAGCTGCGTTCCCACCACAAACACAAGAAAAACCTTGTTAGCTTTCTAGGCTAATGTAAAAAACCCACAATTTCGCAATTTACCGTGATTCCATTAACGTAAATGAGCTCGTTCACGTGAGACGTGATTAAAAAAACGTACCGCCCTATCGTCTTACAATCACTTCCTGTCAACTTCTTCTTTGTGTGTGCAATGACACGGTTAGCGGCTACACAGCTAGACACCAAAATGGCGTCCATGGGAGAGTTTCAAGGCCAACCAGGTGCTCACCAAAACAAAACAGACACGTTTTTCATTTCACATTTCCAAAAACATGCCGGAATAAACCGACTTCAAATGGGCTTTTGGCACAAGTCCACCTCAGAGGCTCTCTGAGACGCTCTGAGGAGGAGCTGCGCCTTGGAGGCGGGGCTAGGTCCACCCAGGCCTTTTTGCACAGCCGACCACTCGCCTTGGGAGATTACGTGAAAGAATCAAAGTAGCCCTCCAGGTATGCTTTCAATGTCGGGGTTAACATTATAACATGACGAAAAGCTCAAATCCAAAACCACACATTAAAGTTGTGGGGGGTTTTTTACCCAGTAGGTAGCCAGGTGATTTTTGATATTCGTAGCTGAAGCTATAACCACAAAGAGCCCACAGTTTCAACAGCTGTATTGATGAAGCGATGACGCTGCGTTATCTGGTATCTCTCTGCTCCGCGGCAGAATTCGACCGGCTCTTTATCTCCCACAGGAAGACATTAAGAGCAGGATGTTCACCGACTGAAGCCTCGGCGCTCTGCCCTCCGTGTGCCATCTTTTACGGAAAATGAGGCGGCGAGGAACTACTGTAAACACGATGCTATCTTTACACGGACCTGGGGACAGCGCGCGAGATAAGACGGGCGGTTATGAGGGTCATAAAGCGTCCGGATGCAAAATATTTTTGCATCCGGACAGATAAAGCCGCGGCACGTTGGTGTGAAAATTGTGCACTGATGCAAAAGTTTCGACGCAAAAGTTAGCGGCACTTGGGTTTTCTTGGACCCCAAAAACAAGACTTACAAACAGTCGTCACGAAATTTCATCCAAAACGGGGTCATTTTGTGCAAGTGGGTGCTAAAAGCTAAGAGTTTTGCCTACGTAATCAATCATGATTGTTAGACGCCTGGTTTCAATTTACAGCAAGTGCTCATTAAATGAACTAACTGCATTTCTAATTTATTAAAAGAAGGCGCTTCAAATAAACGCTCTAATGTAGCTGAGTATTGGCTTGGCATTGAGCTCTGCTTCGGAGGTTAACTCACCGACGGATAGGAATTTACAATCAATCCAAAACGAAGTCATTCAACTGAATACTCTAGCTTTGTAAAAATAACACACACCATCACACTTCACCAGCCGGTGTTATTGTGAGTTTCTATTTATTTCTCTTGTGGAGACAAACTGGTGCTGATTCTCTCTGGGGCCTCGGCCCCCAGCATGCCTAGTGGATCCGCCGGTGGAGGGCGGCTCTCAGTCGACCGCGACTCTCTTGTTGTTCAATGAAGGACATCATGCGAGAACAGAGATCATTTTTTTATTTATTTTTACTGATTCCAGTCAGCTGTCCTCATCAGACCCTCACTGCCCACCTGACATCCAAACCTTAAGACTCAAACCACCTTCTGGCAGAGAGCGGTGGGATTAAATTAGGTGGATCTGGAGGAGAACATTTTAATGTCTATAAACTATGGAAGCCCGTTTTCACCACCCTGTTAAAAAATAAAATAAATTAATGATCTCATTATAGTGAGATCTTTTTATTTTTTTTATTTTTATTTTTTTTATAGAGTGGCGTTAACGGGCTTCCTTAAAAAAAAACGATCAATTCGAAAAAATAAAATAATTAAATAATTAAATAATTAAATAATTAAATAAATAAATAAATAAATAAACCCATCTGGGTTCAAGGCTCTGCACTTGAATCTGTTGTCAGAAAAGTTCACTTTCGATTTCAGTGAACCGAGGGGGGAAAGTGAAACCGCTGCTCCTGTCCTCTCTGCCGGCATGGAGAGCTGGTTCAACATGTACCGGTTCGTTCGACGCCGCGTCTCCTCCTGTTTGGACCGGTTCCGAGCTTTCCTCTGGCTCTTGCTCCAGGCTCCGTCTCCGCTGCTGTCCTGGGTTTGGCGGGTTCCGGGCGTCGGGCTCCTCTGCGGTCGAGTTCGGCTTTTGTGTCTGAGAGTCCAGAACTGGGCCTCGTTGACTTGGCGAGGCGGCGCCGAGGAGCCCGACCGGACCGGGGCCCAGTACTCCTCGGACGAGGAGGGCAGCGGCGGGGGTCCTCACAGCGGGGGTCCTCTCAGCGGGGGTCCTCACAGCGGGCCCCGCCGTCAGGAGCCTCCGGGGGTCCAGGTGGAGGATGAGGTCACCGGAAGTGAATGTCGAGTTGACGAAACAGATGATTTCTACTGCGAATATGACTCGACGTGGGAGACCTGGGAGCCCGAGAACGAGGGGCCCCCGAGAAGGAAGAGCCGCCAGAGCAGAAGGGACAGAAACGTGAGTTTGACAAATAAAGATTTGATTTATTGTGCGGCTCCTTTAAGCTGCTTTCTGCTCCGCGTTCACTTCCTGCACTCAAACAAATAAAAGCCAAACTGCTCGACTCAACTTGCTGAAAATGACTTTTTGTTCCAGTAGATTTAAATTTTTTGTTTGGGAGATTTTATAAAACCCTTTGATGAGTCATTTAAGATGCGTCTGAAAGAATGACTTGAGTTTTAACTGGTCATGCAAAAGTTTAATATTCCTGATTTCAGGCCTTATGAATTACTTTGTATGCCCATTTTTATGTATAAATGTTTTGGAGGGATGATTATTGTTTTGGATGCCACAATTTATCATTATGATGTCATTGTCATTATTCATTTTGTTGAAACTTATTCTCCCCCAAAAATATCTCTAATTGAACTGAAATTCAGAGAAATCTTAAATGCATTATTCAGATCATTTTTCTCAAGGCTTCGTGTTAAATTACGTCAATCAGGCATAAATCTCTTTCGAAATGGCACCGAGCATTTGAAATGTGACCTGGCAAGGTCAAATGTCAGGCTTTGCCCCGGCAGCCAATGAGAAGCGCTGCCTTCACTGACCGACGTCACTGTGTTTTCTTCCCCAGTACAAGTTCGCCAGGTTCGAAAACGCAGCAAGAGACATGCAGAACTACAGGCACGACTACCCAGTGAGTTCAACACACGATAAGCCGCAGACGGCGCCGTTGCACTTCCACCATTTGCTCCAACTCGTTTTTCCCCCCCCTGCAGAACCTTCACCGGACCCGACACCACTTCGAGGACGAAAACGTACGTACACGCATTCGCCTGTTGCAAAAGCGACTCTTATCTTCTGTGTGGAAGAAGCATCCAATAAAAACCAGAATGCGTCTTTTCCCTGAACAGGATGAAAAACCCAATCTGAGCTTCTACCTCGGGGAAACGCCGTCGTTACCAGACAGTAAGGCCTCAACAGCACCTGATGCGGCTCTGAGTTTTTTTTTTTTGTTAAGCTCACATAAAAAACTGACTTTTGTTTGTTATCAGGGGTCTACATTTATCAGTTCCACAACGACTGGAAGGGAAAGTATGCCAAACTGGAGCATACGCACAGCTACATTCAGTGGTGAGGTTCTATACGATGTCAAGATCAGAAGGAAGACCCGAAGCTCCGATTTGTAATTAAATTTGTCCTTGAAAGGCTGTTTCCTCTGCAGGAACCCGGGGTCAACTATGAAGCAAAAACGCTGACCAAGCAGGAAATTCAGGTAAAAATGCTTAGCAACGTGTTATCGTCTGAACAAACGTGTCGCACAGGCATCATTTCTGCATCTCCTTCAGGATTTTCTCGGCAATTCAGCCGCCAGGGAGAACCTGCTGAAGTCTTACGAGCTCATGCTGGATTTTTATGGCATCGAGTTGAAAAATAAGGAAACGGGAGAGGTGGGGAGAGCAGCCCACTGGTTCGACAGGTTCCAGAATCTGAACAAGTGAGCAATTCACGCGGTTGACCGAAAAAAAAATAAACAAAGTCTGCGCATTGGAGCGATGATTTCATCCAAATCTGAAATCTCTTTGACCTCTTTCAGTCACACGCACAACAACCTGCGCATCACCCGCATCCTGAAGTGCCTGGGAACTCTTGGGTACCGTCACTACCAGGCCCCTCTGGTTCGGTTCTTCCTGGAAGAGACTCTGGTCCACAGCGAACTTCAGCGGGTCAAAGACAGCGCCCTCAGCTACTTCCTGTTTGCCGTCCTCGACAAGCAAGAACGCAGGAAGCTTCTCAAGTTCGCCTACGATCACCACGACGACAGCGAGCCGTTTGTGTGGTGCCCCAAGAAAATCCAGGACGCGTGGGCAAAACGTCGGCAGCAGCAGGACCGATGCGACTCGGGGGGGGAGGGGGGAGAACGGCTGGGGCAACTGATGATGCTCCAGGAAACGTGTCGGCAGTGGGAATAAAAACTTGATGCGCAAAGCTGTTCAAACGCTTGTTGAAAGGCTTCATGTCTGCAAAGTATCCGGAGTTTATCAATGTCCATGTTAAAGTGAAGGTGGAGTTGAAGGCAGTGTTGATGTAGAACACCCGGTACTCATGTTTGCAGTTTTTCCCAGTCATTTACTTTTTCTTACTGTTCTTATGCACTGAATGTGTGTTTTGCACTAAGTGGCTTCAATAACTCAGGCAAATAAAGCACATTACAATAGTTAGGGACGCCGTGAACCTTTACTTCACGGAACAATGGCAAGAAAATGAGCTAAACAAACAAACAAACAAAAAAAAGACCTACAAGATGTCGTGTTTAAAGCTGGTAGAGGACACGGCGAGCATCCTGTCGCTTCCATCATGTTTGGGATGAGATCAATCTGGGCTCACAAATAAATATAAATATCTGGGTTTGTAGAATCTCTTGCAAACAGAACCATAGCAAGCCAAAGATACAAACGAGAACTGTACTCTATTTTATAAACTTCAATAAAGTCCTGTTTTGTGAAATCAAGATCAAAATCAAGCTATGATTTTATTGAACCACTTTCTAATTCAGTAAAAATGTTAGCACACTCGAGGAGTCTGGTTTAAATAAAGAGAGAGAGAGAGAAAAAAAAACGAGACTATAGCAAATAAACTTTAGGAGACATTTTTTAATCGGTTGAGCCGAGACAAACTGAACATTTTTCCTCAACACTATGGGATGTACACCGTCGATAAAAAGCCTAGTTCAAAGTATCCGGACACGAGTCCAGAGCGCTGCCTTAAGCTTCACATTATCCACCTCGTATATATGGCTTTTATTTTCTGCGCTTAGAAAAGTCTGGATAAAAACATCAGTATATACAGAAATATGTGCATATTTACATTTTGTAAATGGTGCGTTAATCAGTTACATTATTTAGTTTTATTCAGAAAAAACAACAACAACAAAAACAAAAACAAAACAACACATTGCAACCAGAGAAAAGTACATTTGTCAGGACTGGAAGCCTTCACAATGTGTTGCACTCAAGTAACTCGAAGGAATAAAAAAAAAACAAACGTAGAAATCTGAAGGTGACAAAGAGTACAAACACTGTTTTGAGCTTTTTCCAGAGAACTGTTTGAAAATGGAAATTCAACAAAATACTGCTCAGACACATTTACAGTGATGTTTGGATGAAGATTTAGGAGCAAGAAAGATGTAAAGTCTATAAAATAAGAGTCTAGGAAGAGTGCTTGTCATTGTCTGTACTCTTAGTTTTCTCCTTGGATGAGTCGCGTTTGCTGTCTCTCTTGTCCTCTTTCTTTTCTTTGCTCCTCTTGTCTTGATCTCGGTCACGATCTCGATCTCTCTCTCGTTCGCGGTCCCGCTCTCTGTCGCGCTCTTTTTCTCGTTCCCTCTCTCGTCCCCGGTCTTTTCCGCGGTCGCGGTCTCTGCTTCTCGATCGATCTCGTCTTCGGTCTCGTTCCCGCTCCCTGTCCCTGTCCCTGTCTCGGTTCCTCGCTCTGTCGCGGTCGTAGTCTCTCCGGTCGGATTCCCGAGGGATCCCTGTGTCTGTCTCCCTCTGTGTCTCCCCCCCCCCTGGTCTTCTCACTGTCCCTCCCCCTGCTGCGCTCGCCTTCTCTTCCACGCTCTGGTTCCCGCTCCCTCTCCCTTCCTCGATCCCACTCTTGTTCCCGACTCCAGCGCTTGCCTGTCCCCCTATCCCAGGGGGGCCTGCCGCCATGAGGACTTTCCTTCTCTCGCTCCCTCCTGTGGTCTTCAGAGAGCTCTCTCTGCCTCTCCTCTACGGACTGTGAGGAGCCAGAACTGAGTTCTCTGTGTGGTACGTCAAAGCGACTCAAACGCTCTCCACGTTCCAAACGTTCTCCACGCTCCCCGCGCTCTGCGGAGCGAGGCTCTAAATCGTCGTGGGTGGCACTCCTCCTCCTCATTTCCGGAGAAAGACGCCGCCAGTGGTCCTCCCTCGGCAGGTCTGGGCTTTGGCCTCCGTGGCGACTGGGAGGGCCGTGCAGTCCGTCTGCAGATGGCGGCAGAAGCGGCACGCCGTGGCGAACAGGTCTGGGGTCGTCTGAATGCCAATCGAAACGGTAGCGTTCTGAAATCTGAGAGAGATGCGGCCTGTTTTCCTGAGCCGGGAGTCCCCGTGGCTCATCGAAGGACCGTCTTTCTAGCGGTGAAGACGGCGGTGGCCTTGAACCGCCGTACTGGTTATGTGGTTGGAAGAGCTGTCCACTCAACTCGGCGCTGGGAGGCAGGCCTCTCCGGTCCTCGTATTGGTCGGGCGGAGGGCCACGATAACCGGACGGTGCTGGAGGACCAAGATTCTCTTTAAAATATTGGGAAGGATTTGGATTCTGGTCCATACTGGGATTGAAGGAGTTACTGGGAGCGTCTTTGTTGTAATGCTGATTTGGTGGGGGACCCCTGGGGCCTGGGAAGAGAGCAGGTGGAGGGTGCCTGTTGTCAAAGTGAGCAGATGGCGGGGGTCCTGAGAAAGACGGAGGAGGACCTCTGTTAGCAGGGAAATTAAAAGGAGGTAGAGGACTAGAGAATCTCGGCGGCGGCAAGTTGTTCTGTCCTTCGAAGCTTGGAGGCGGGTGAATGTTTGGAGGCGGGCCTTGTAGCCCGATGTGTTGAGGGGTCATGGAGGGATCAAATATTTGTGGAGGGGGTGCTCTCTGAGAAACTGGAGGGAATTGAAGAGGGGGTCCCCGAGGCGGCAGGATGTTTTGTAGCGGTGGTCCAGGCGGCGGCTGCTGCTGCTGTTGGTGCTGGTTGTTCGGCCACTGGTTCTGGTTTTGATAGGGAGGGTAGGCTGTCGGAGCGGGGCCGTACTGCTGACTGCCGTCCACTTGACGTGGGGGGGGAACATGAACAGAGGGAGGAACGTGGATAGCCGGGGGAGGCCCCTGCATGGAAGGAGGACCGGACATTAGAGGAGGGCCTTGCATGGGTTGCAGCATGGACTGCAGCGGAGGCCTCATTATCAGGTTCTGGCCTTGCATGGGGTGGGGAGGCACAAAGCTGGACTGTGGTGGAACGTCGACTGGCGGTCGGTACTCGCTGTCGAAGGAGGTCAAGTGATGCGGCATGTGATGCGGGTGAGCGTCGGCCACCGTGCTCTGAGTGAGCACTGGGATGGCGGACGTTACCGTGGAGATGTCTGCAGACTCTCTGCGATACCGCGAAGGCGGGGCGTCTTGGCTGTTTTCCTCGTACTTTAAATCGTCTCCAGCTTTCAAGATGCTGGCAGCATTTGGCCAAATGCTGTATTTGTCCACTTCAGTTTCCTCTTTGTCGTCTTCGTCTCTTTTCCGTTTTCTGTCGGTCATGTAGCTGACCTCCATATTATGTTCCACCTCCTCTCCCAGTAAAGGAATCAAAACCTCGTCGTTGTCTGAGTCCATGAAAGGCAGCGCCGCCTCACTTTTTTCCTCCTCCTGGGCCAGAGAGGTCTCTGGACCTTGTGGGGCATCAGCATGTTCTTCTACATTAGGTGGAGATCGCTCTTGTGCCAGAGGTGCAGAGGTAGGAGACGATTCGGTGGACGGAGGAGGAGACGGCTCCTCTTTCTGCTCCGGTTCAGACTGTTTCTGTTCACCCACAGAGTGGCGAGGATCCCTGCTCTGTCTTGGATCTCTTCTCTGGTTGATGAGCGGAGCAACCGTTGTCGACTTGACGAGTTCTTCAACTTTCTTGCCAAGTTGGAGCAGGTGACTGCTGGCAAGTGTGTTGGGAAGCAACAGAGCTGCGGCGGCTGCCTCTGTGGACAGCGTCTGCTGTTCTGCCCGTTTCTGCAGTGCTTGATCTCCAATTTTTCGAAGATTTTCCAGGATCATTTTTGCGTCAGGCACATTTTCAGCTACCGGCTTTGTTTGTGCCGGTATCACAGTTTTGACATCATCAAAAATCGAATCGTCTTCAGGGTCGTACTCCACGTCGTCAGTCTCAGCTGCTTCCGCCTCGGTCGGCTTACTGACCTCAGGTTTGATTGGCTCGTCAGCAGCCTTCTTGGTCACATTAAAGACCAGACTCGGGTCGTACTCTTCTTCTGGATCATACGGTCTGTCGTCTTCATCTTCCTCTTCCGGTGTCTCTCTTGGATTTTGGGTAAACTGTTGGACAATGGGGTCCAACATTGTCGCGGTGGCAGGAAGTTCCCTGGTTTGATCGGATGGAGAGTTGGAAGCGTCTGAGTCCAGCTTTTTGTTCCGAAAGATGGTGTTGAGAATGGTTTGAAGAGGCGTGGCGGCTGATCCAGAGGCGGCAGCAGAGCTTCCGGGTGTGGAATCCTTGCCAAGGGTAGCGGACGCAACTGGAGCACTGACGGCCGATAACAAGGAAAGGACTGAGACGGCGGTGCTGGCGGTGCCGCTGCCGGGAGCCTCAGAAGAATTAGACGGAGGCGAACCTGGAGGAGTCGTGCTGAAGGGGATTTCGAGACTCTGCCATGCGCTTCTCTCTGCCTTGACCGCGGGAGCGGATTTCAGGAGTCCGGTTTCATCTGCGTCTTTGGTTTGAAGCTTGGAGCGTTTGTCCTCCGGTTCGAGCGGCGCGCCAGCTCGCTTTCGGTCCTTCTGGCAGATCAGCAGTCCCAGCAGGAGGTTGGGACGAGCCGGCTCGAGTCCTGAGACGCAAACACACAGGAACCAGAGAAAGAACTTCAAAATCCATAAAAAAGTAAGACATTGAAGAACAAACAACAATAACAATGCTGAGGTACAAAACAAGAAATACTGGAATGAGAGCTAAAAGACCGCCCTAGACTAGATAACAAAAAGTTATCAGAGAGAAACTCTCGCTGTAATGAAGACATAAATTCTTGCATTAAAACAATTAGCCAGAGAGCAGAACTGCCAATTTCCTGTAGACAACTTAAATGCTAAAAATGTACCTTTAACCCTCTTCATTCAATACAAAATGAATAGAAAAAAGTCTAAAAACACATCAATCAACAGTAGGTAGTTTCATGCATTGTTATGTTCAATAGAAATCTGATAGACTCAAGACTGAAATGCATAATTAGGACATTAGAATTTAATCAGACAATCCAGTGAACGAATGGTTAAAAAAAAATGTGTAAGTCCTTCATTTTCTGTTGGATTCAAATCGTCCAATGAAATCATCAGATCAGACCTCAGAGAAAAAGAACTGGTTTCTGCCAACAATGCGTCGCCACCATTAGCTCGCTGACATTTGTTAGAAGCTTCGACGAGCAAATAAAGGTCTTGCAGGTCATTTGATGGGTGCAGCACATAAATCGAAAACAATACTAAAAAGATTATATAACATATATATACACAGACTGGAACATACTTCCCTTTTAAACTGATTGAATTTATTTAAAATCTGTTCCCAGACCCCCAGTTTTTCATGATTTGGTAAAAAACCTGACCTCTGTACAGACTTGTTGGACCTGCTTTATTCAACAACCGGTTTCAGAAACTTAAAGAGCTGGTCTTCCATGAGCAGAAATGTGTCTGAATCCAATTCGATTCCTCGGTAGTGCTGCAGCACTTCACTGTATGGTTGGCATCTTAAACGAAAGCTTGACCGAAGACCCGACTTGAAACCGATTTATTTGTCATATGTATTTAACACATATACTGAGCCAAGTCTGGAGAAACAACAGATTGAGACTGGATGATGTGGCACCAATCTGCAGAGCAAACTTTATTGAAAATGTGCCGTACAATTTCAAATACACAGAGACGAATACAGAAGATAATACAGGCATGTTGGGAGACTCAAAAAGAAACATGAGCACCCCCTACAGTTAGAAACAAGCTCTCATTCCAGTCTGAACAGAGAAAATATACTTACCGTATGTTTGGGGAAAAAAAACAAACATAAAAAAAAAACCTCACAGTTTGACAGGAAATTAACAAATACCGCACAACACTTAAAAAGCAACAGCAGTATTTCTATAATCCCTTCTAAATGCTTACCTGGCCCGTCAAACGGTAAAAGCCTAGAGGGCAAAGGGTCTTTTGAGCCGAGTGGGATGAGATAGAGGTCTTTGATGCGCCGGTTGTTGTTGGCGACCACGCCAAATTTCTTTCTGCTGCTGAAGTAAGAGAAGAGAGACACATATGCTACCTCTTCTTCCTCCGTGGCTGGCTGGAAACGGATCAGACACAGCTCCTGAAAAACACACAGAGCGGGAAAAACAGAGAATTTGATGCAAGAAGTTTGGAGAGGAAAAACGCAGCGTTTCTTTCTGCCAGTTAATCTTTCTCTCAACCAACCTTGGAGAGCGACGTTTTCAGCTTCCCAACATAGTCCCAGACGGTGCCGGGAGATATCCTGCCTCCGATGTGGATGGTGTCGGGTAGATCCTGAACCGCATTGACAAAGAGAAATAGGTTGAATGTTTATGTGAACTGAAGTAAACACAAAATCTACTTGATGCATATAAGAAAACAATGTATAACCCAAATTAGGTTTGGTGAAACTACCTCTTTCAGGTGTTCAAAGGAGCCTGACACCAGATAAGCTTTGGTCACAAACTTAGCAACTGACTGCATGTTGACAAAGCCTTTCCATATCGTCTCCTGACCGTACAAGAAGATCGCCGTTTCCCCCTCAGGAGGAGGTTCAGCTGAGCTGTAATAAATCAAAAACACCCTCTTTTTAGATAAGTTGATGCAACACTTTAAAAACGCAAATATTTCAAGTTTGTCTTCAAAGTGCTGTCGCAGAAAGACTGAATGAACACCTCTTTTTCGTAAATTTGGACGTAGCCACTACTGAAGGCGGCGCTGGAGGCAGCGGAAGTGGCAGTGGTACTTTAACTCCGGCGTCCATCGGAGCAGCAACAGAAGCTGTGATGGGAGCCAGGACGGGCTCTGCCGTGTTACTGCTGGGTTTTTCGATGGGCGGCGGCGCGACGCTGACGGCGGCGCCGTGGCGGGCCACGCGAGGGTCTCTACGAGAGATGCTGACGGAAGAGACGGCGGGGGCGACGAGCGGAAGGGTTGGAGCGGGAGGCACCATCGCGTTCGGATCCTCCAGGTAGAGCTGTGCCGCAGTTTCTAGGACGACTGGTCCCGTGCCGGAGTGGTAGGGTGGAGCAACGGGCGGATGGGACGTTAAGGGATCTAGGGGAGGGTATGCCGCGGCATTGACGGAAGGTGAATCCCCAGACCTGGATGACCTTGATTCGTGTCTGGGTGGTTTGACGTCAGGCTTACTGGAGACTCTGGTCTTTTTGGATGCAAGTTCATCTTCAGTCTTTTGTCCTGGAAGACACATTTTTGAAGCACAAATATAGAAATAAAAACACTGGACTCAACATAATAGCGTCGTACGACCTTGAACCTGTATTACCTGTGCATATTTTACAGTTGAGGTCAAACAGATGAGTCTTGTGTTCAGAAGTGGTGTCTTTAAGCATGCTGCTGAAAACGTCCGCCATGTTGCTGCCAGTGTTGCCGTCAGCAGAGGGCTGGGCGGACGCTGAGGGAGTTGAGCAAGCCTCGTCTTGGTCCTGAGGAAACGCAAGAGGAACCCCATCAAACTTTAAACGTAAAAACAAAACACACTGCTCCCATGTTATGCCACTTCTTTCTCGCAAGTCATCCTAAGCAAATTGAAGACAGGAAGTGCAAAGAGTGCCCAAATAAATCAGAAATATTTCTATTTGCTAATATTCATTGGCTTCTTTTCAGATTTCCTCATGCAAAAGCTTCATGCAGGCTGAAGGAAAGATGCAGAAGAGAAGCTCGCCACCACTTACTGCCGCAGAACCCAAGCGAGAAGACGGTGGTGCCGCAGTGGACATACATACATCTGCATCGGATGGGGGAGCATCGTCCATGTCTACGCTGTGGGAGCCCGTGTCGTGCCTGCTTCCATGTCTGGAATGCCCCGAACGGCCCCGAGAGTGACCCTGAGGACGGGAATTCAAAGATGTGCCTCACTGCCAATTGTTCCAAATCAAAAAGAATTTATTGATAACTTGACTTTTTTTTTTAAACAAAAACATAGAACAGAAAAAGTGAGTGGATTTTTTTTCTTTTTAGCAAAAAATTAAATAAAAACCCTGCTTTCAAGCTCCACCCATCACTTCCTGTTACTACTGAGCTGATGAATCCCCACAGCATGACGTAGCCACCATCATGTTTCGCCAATGAAACTGTGTGTTTGGGCTGATGGGCCACAATAATGACCTTCTAAAAGAAATCTGTTGTCATCAATCTTATTTAAAAGTGTCTGAGTAAAACCACTTCCACTTTGCAATTATAGTTGCCAAACCATGAAAAGGAAATCTGATTTGTAAAAGTACTGGGAATTTTTACCTCTGAGCTTTCAGACTTTCTCCACTCGGATATTTCTTTGGAGAGCAGCTCTTCAGCACTCAGTCTCACCAGTCTGAAGGGAGTAACTTGTCCACCAATCACCCTGTAGAACAAACCCTGCAACACACACATCGTCCATCAAACATCCCCAAAACCTTGTTGGCTTAAATAGCCTTTAAAACTTGCCCGCCCATGAAACATGTGCTCCTGACCGACTCACTTTGTTTTTCGGGTCCTTCAGGTTGAACATCAGGGTCCGGTACTTGTTCTTGTATTTGCTGTCGGTACTCAGGCAGAGGTTGAACATCTCCTTCTCGATGCCGTATGCGAGTTTCCCCACCTCACTTTCTGTCATTTTCAGGTCGTCGCTGTCGCTCACCCTGATGGAGGCAAACACATCACCAATGGTCAGTAAAGAAAAAAACAAAGCAAAACAAAAGACCTGGAGAAGAGAGGGAACCCACCTTTTGAAGAGAATGTCAGTGAGGGAGCGCCGGATGTTTTGCCTCATCTGGTTGTTGGCTGGTGGTCTCGCGGGGGACGAGTGGGAGGATGCTCCAGGTGGATGGGAATGCCTGGAAGACGAGGAGCGGCTGGATGAAGTGGAAGACGCTGGAGAGGACGGGACTCGGGTGGAGGAGGAGGAGGAGTCTGGCTGACTCTGGGAAGGGGAGTCTCTCTGTTGAGGTTGCTTCTTAGGAATGGTGAAGTTCGACTTGGTGACTCTGAGGGCCCCTGTGACGTGAATTGGACCTGCGGGGAATGGAGATGGGTGGTGGGCCGGCGCCTGGCCGGGTTTCTTGGACTTCTCTGTGGTTTTGGTTGGGGTGGTCGCGTGTTTCTTGGAGACCTTGGAGCTGCTCGCCTGCGGAGAAGACTTCTTGCTCTTCGACGAAAGCGCAGTGGATTTTTGTGGAGGGGACTTCTTCTTTCCTTTGCGTAGATTTGAGGATATTCTGGTGGGTTTCTCAGGCGACGGGCTCCGCTCCTTCTCGCTCTTCTCTTCTTTAGCAGCTGTGAACCAAAAAAAAAGTTGGCAAAATTTGTTTCTTCGAATATCAGCAGCTGTGAACCAGTCACAATAAAAACACCCTCAAATTAACGACAATTTAACAATTTCTAAATCAGGAACCATAAATCAGTTGCATCAGAAGGAGTATAATAGTGAAATATTTAAAAACAAACATTTTATTTATGGCTGTGAAAGCTGGTGTGTCTTGGTGTTAATCAAACAGATTTTAAAAAGGGGGAAAAGAAATATGAGTTTAAAAAAAAAAAAAAAGCAATATCCAAACTCCCCAAACCCAATAAACAAAAAAAGATCAGTGATCCAGCATCACTGCCTGTGCAAGTTCAAATTGTTGGGTCTATTAGCAGCAGCTACCGTCTCAATCTACTATTTTCCAGAACAGCAGCAGCTAGAAAAGCACTGTGTTCAACCCACATCTACTGCTTGAACACAGACTCATTTAAATTTAACCTTAAATAATGACCTGGTAATGGTTGTTTTAATTTCGTCAATAGGTGAGGAACATACTTGAAACAAGTATCTAAAGCACAAAACTCAACCTCTTAAGGTGAATTTGGGTTAAGTCCTCCTCACAGATTGTACAGGAACAAACGAAGCTCCACAGGTGGTCAGTTTTGTGAAATCCCCAAAATTACATCTTTCACTTTCAGGGTTACCGTAGCTTTCATTTAAATTGTAGTCAACAACTGCACACTCAATGTACATCCAGTACCTCTAGAAAACCACAGTATTTTATGCAAAGCCACCAATCTAATAGTGTTTTCTAAAAATTTTGTGACATTATATAAAATGGCAACAAAACTAATCAAATGTTCTACACTTTGGTCTGGTTAACCAAAAACAGCTGAACCAACTTTTTTTCTTATCTGACAGCATATGCTTATATAACCTTATCTCCTTCCAGTTGATCACAAGTGGGAGCTAATCTCATAAAGTTGTCCTTCATGTGCATCAAATCCATTCCAGGAAGAGACAGGAAATCTTCAGTCTTCCATCTCCTTCTGAGGCTGGCAGATCTTCACCGCTCGCCTTCAGGGTCTCGTCTTCGCAGACATGTCCCCCCGGCCCCCCCACGGCGTGTTCACCGCTCCCGACTGCGTCCGTAAAAAGGGTGCGGGACGTTCACTTTTTTTTTTTTTTTTTTTTTTACATTGACGTCTCTGGTTTCAGCTGAACTTGGTCAAGACATCCGACAGCAAGCCAACAACGCTCGAAATTAATGGAGGCATCCAAAAAATCTGTTTATCACCTTTTTATTTTAAAGCCAGTCACTTAGGAAAAATAAGTGGTGCACCACATTCAGTATGAATGAAACATCTCATCACCCCCAAACATGAAGGGCAGGTAAGTCAAATGTTTTAGCTGCTAATAGCAACAGCTCAACATGAGCCGTTCTCAGAAATTCCCACCTACCTGCAGCAGGAAGGACCTTTGAGGCAGACAGCAGTGGGATGTGATCAGGCTTGTTGTGGAGGGAAATCAGGAAGGTCATTGGAAGGGAAAAAAACAAACAAAAAAATCTAACGGTAGCACCCAATAAATCCACTTCATTCAGTTCACCTCAAACTGATTCTCTACAAAGTGATCCCTATGGTGTTGGCGTCTCCCAAATGTTGGGGAATTATCCCAAAGGCATCGAAATGTCTAGTTCATCATGTTCTGATCCAGAAACGAAGCATTTGCCTTCAAAACCGTTAACCTATTTCAGACCAATACATTCCTAACTCGGTTAACGCCCACTTTTATTATAAATATATATATATACATAGAGATTCAAGTGTTTAATTTAAAGCTGCCAATCCCTTACAGCATGTTTAGTCTCCCCCTGAGCCACCAGTGTTGTATGAGGAGTGCCTTTTAATGTAAAACTCCTTCATTTCTGGTCGCTATTACTCCTCACACTTACCTGCTGCAATACTGCAAGCCATTCGTTATTTAATAAGGTCTCTGTGTTATTCAGATCATATTTCTCCTGCACAGATCAGTTTATGTTCTCCCCCAGAAACACGGGACGCTCTCCGAACGAGGTTAGCGTCACAGGAACCACACACACAGCAGGAAAACGACTAATGCAGTTTAAAAACAGCAGCACTAGACCTTCAAGGAGATACATACACTTTTTGTTTAACACTGTTGGTGATATGGGTGTAGTCTTTTCTGGTGTTACTGCAATGTAATTATGGTCACTGGACCAGGAGGCAGTGGACGGCGGAGGCCGCTGCTCCTCGGCGTATTCGTCTTCGTCGTCCTCGTCCGGGTCGGGGCTGAAGTCTTCGTCGCTGTCCGACGCCCTCTGGGTCTTCGTCGGCGCCTTCCCCCCGGCTCCACCCTTCTGGACAGGAGAGGAGAGAAACAGATTTACAAGTCAGAGAAAAATTCTCCACCGCATGAATTCAGACTGGTTACAAAGACTCAAGGAAATTCTACCAACTCTGTTCGTGAGAAATGCATCCGTTAGGTCCTGCGGTCACAGAAAAAAAAGGCGGTTCATCACCGTTAGTAACGCGTTAAGAGTTCTATCTCAACATTAGGACTCTTTGGTAAGCCGACACTGTCCACAGAAACTTGGACTTAGGAAAGAGTTCACACCATAGATGAGAGGCAAGTGAGAAAACTAGAGGGATTTGCTTAAGATGAGACACTAAGCTGACAATTATCAGCCACATGAGCCCTGTAACACATTCCTCCCCAGTTCAGCTCACCTGGTTTGGAATCAGTCACAACACTTTCAAAATGTGTCCATCAGCGTATAACTGATGTTCCAGCTGAGCCAAAGTCCACAGGATGACTGTGGACTTTGGCAATGTTAAGGCAAAGCAGCAACAACTAGTTAAAAATAAATAATAATCGATTCAGCTTTTGATAAAAATAAAACAGTGTTAAAAATTGGGGGTTCAGTCAAGGGATCCCGTCTCTCATCCACAACAGCTTGTTTCCTTTACCGTTAAATGTGTCCCAGGATCAAAACACCCCGAATAAATGCATGAATTACCTCCTGGATATCCAACCAAGTTTTACTAAGTCCTGGTAAAGGATCATCATTTGATCCAGGTGTGTTCATACAGAGATGCCTCTAAAAGGTTCTGGACAGTCGCCCTCCAAGACTGGACTTTAACACAACCCGTGTTAAACAGATCTGGAGCAATAAAATGACACTAGGTCACAATTATTAATTGTTGACCTTGTGACGACGTACAAAACGCATAACTGATGTTCCAGCTGAGCTGACGGACATCAGTTCTGTTTTCCTCCGTTTCGTTAAGCCACATAAACCAGCTTTCATGTACATACAGTCTAACAGCGTTGAATTTTAAAGAAAGTGTATTTTTAAGTTTGCAGCATGGTCGGACTCAGTGTCTCTTGAATCTAAAATGTTTAAATAGCTAATCACTATTTGCTTAGAAATGTTTATTAGGAGACTCCTCCATGGTTATAATCCTGCAAAATTCAGATGCATCTGATCCAACACACCTAAATCAGCCGGCTAAAGCCAGTCAACTCAGCATAGGCCTGGAAACAAGCCGTTCCATCAGATTCAGGTGTGTTGGATTCAAAAGAGTTCAGAAACTTAGCAGGCAATATGAAAAACATTGGTTTGCAAGAAAACAGGTCACACAAAATATCTACTTTGACGTCTTGTACTAAATGTCCTCACAAACACGAACTTCGGTCAAAGACACAAGTTTAAGGGAACAAGAACATCGAAGAGTGGATGACTGTCAGCTTCACAAGCTGTGGAGAAGTTTGTAATTTATGAGTTAAAAAGCTGAATCAGTTCTGGAGCGGCACAGAGAACGGGTCCATCGCCTGGTCAAAGCTGTAGAAAAGAAATATGCATTCAACGTTCAAGAAAATCAAATTGTCGCATAATATTTCGGAAATATTATGTGACAAATACAATTGTCCTGTAAAGGCAGAATAACGTCAATATTTAACATCCTAAGAGATTTAAGAGGAAGCAGTGAACAGAAACTTCAACATCACATTCTACCAAGTTTGAGACTAAAAATCGTTTAAAAAGATATGAAGTGGTTTTCATTTTGATGACCATAAACATTTGAGATTTCTCTTAAAGTTGCAACACTTTATACCTTCAGATGTTGAGCTATAATGACATAAAAGTTCTAATCTTATTAAAAACTGTCAGATTATTTTTTTTCTTTGTCTTTGATACAAAAATTAGATGGTGGACATTTGGAGATGCACAATATTAGAAAAAAAAACAAAACATGCAATTGCAAAACTGTTGCTGAAAACACTTAAGATATCTACTGTTCTTTAATCTGAATGCTCCCGCCACATTGTGTGAACTTTAACCTCCCAGCCACTACAAATATACGTCCGATGTGGGTCTTGACAACAAAGTTCAACCTAACCAGCCGAATGCATCACTGGCATGGAGAGTTTGCCTGCATGGCACCGGCATCCTACCAAACGTGGCATCCCAGCAGTCTTTAGTGATCACTACACGGCACTTGTACTGCGACGGCGATTTTGACTTGACATGGTGTGCAGCTGCAGAAACATTAGGAGCCGCTTTCCACAGGCTGAAGGGTCATTTGGTGTTCCCCAACAAAGTGACAGATTGTGATGAAATGCAAGACGACATTTAAATATGTTCACATTCTGAAATCACAGTTATCGTTAGCTAAAAAGCTCCAAGACTACACATATTTCACATTCACAGCAGATCCTTATTCAGTTTAATTAAAGCACGATTAAAAATGCAGCACAACAAGCAGTTTGACACCGTCGTAAAAAAACATTTTTACTTCTGAAATCAAACTCTGGTTGGAAGAACACTGTGATAAATATGAAACAAGTCCTAGATTTAAAACAGCCCAAACACTCTAAACCCCCTGATTCTGACATGTAAACATTTAATATTCCTGCCACAGATCTGCATTTATTGAACATAACCAGTGCTTTCAGGGGAAACCGTTTCAGGCAGTCCGGGTTACCTTTGCTGTGGGCTTGTTTTTCTGAGGCATGCTCTTGTCCTTCTGCTTGGGCTCTTTGACGTCAGTGATGGACTTCATGGCTGCAGCGGCGTGCTTCAAGATGCAGTCGTTGCCGCAGTACACGGAGTCCGGCTGGGCGATGCTGTCGCAGCCGGGGCCGATGCATTTAGGCAGGGAGGAGTCATCCTCCGCCCTCTGCTTGGCCGCTGCCTCCTCAGCCGGCGTGGTGTTCACCTCAACTGTCGTCTCCACCCTCTGCTCTGGTTCTGGTGGGGCTTTCTGCTCTGCTGCCGACGGGACCTTCGGCTCCACAGCCGCCGCCGCCTTTTGGTCTGCTTTGGACTGGGCTGGCTGATGCATAGCCTGATTTAAATCGGCGTGCAACAAGATTAGCAAATAAACAGATCATTTCATATTGCAGGTCTGCCCTAAGTTATAACTGTGTGCATACGGTGAACAAATGTGTCACGAAAACAGGACTGAAACGATTACTCCATTTTCAAAATGGTCAACAATTTAGCAATAGATTGTTAACTGAACTATACGGCCTCAAAAAAGGCCATTTGCTGAAAATGCGACATTCAGAGCCATGAATAAGCCAAAACTATACAAAACACACATAGAATTATGATAAAAATCTATTTTTTTGCAAACCCGTTTCACCCAAAACTCTAGTGTCAGTTTCAGCTAAATGTTGCTTTTAAATGTTAGGCAATAAAATCATCTTTTATTTAGTAATGAATTGACTTGTTTTTATTTGCATCTATCATATTTCTAATATTGTATTAAAAAAATGTTTAATGAAATAAAAAATCTGCACAACATGCCCATTTTTAAATCCAATTGTCAGATTAATTGATAAATCATAAAAAATAATCAATATTAGTTGCAGCCCTATAAGAAGAGAAGCTAAGGATGAAAATAGCTGGATGATGAGGTGTTTATGTTCGTAAAGCCTACTCTGACAGAGGAGGACGATATGAAAGGTTTCCAGCTGCTGTCACCTACCGGCTGGAAGATTTTTATCTTCTTCTTCCCAGATGGATTAGTCGCTTTCTCTATCCTGCCTTTGATGCCCTGATCTTCCATCCCGCTCGCCGTGGAAAGCGGAGCCGCCCCCTGAACAGCTGATGGATTTAGCCCCGTCCCGCCGGCTGACAGTTTCTCAGCAGATACAGAGGAAGCCGAGGCGGTGACCTGAGCACAGACGTCTGCTCTGGGTTTGTTCGCCTCTGCGCTCGTGGGGAGAACGGCCATGGCGGGCCGGACCACCTGGTTCTTCTTCGCGGTGCAATTGGGGCAGATGTAGTCTTCTCCGTTTCTCTCCATCAGACGCCCACGGGCCTCGGTGATGCCAACGCAGTCGCCGTGGAACCATTCCTCGCAGCGGTCGCAGCAGATCATAAACCTAGGGAGCAACACGCAGAATACAAACCTCACTCTCACATAGCTAAGACATGATTGGTTAACATTATATTTACGAAATTAAACCAGAAATAAAGGAAATTGGTGGACTGCCGACACACTCCGATTCAACTATTTTTTGTTAATAGCATATTTTACTGGGATTTTATGTCAGACGTAGATAAAGCAGTAGATACTTAAATAATTTCAGAAGTTGCCTATTTAGTGTGCAGACTTGACCCGTGTGTAATTCACTGCCAGTAGAAATCCAGCTGTTCTGTGAAGGCCTCACTAGAGAACACACAGCATTACAAAAACCAGAAAAGCACACACTTATCAAGTGGGAAACAATTAGTTTCATATTTTTAAAACATCTAAATAAATATAAAGTTTAGAGTGGAGTTGTCTTATAAAACAATATCACAAGCTTTGAAAGTTCACTCTTGGATCAATCATCTTAACATTTACTATGACATGGTTTATTGACTAAATGTGGCCTTTATGGAATATGGAAGAGGAAGGTGCTTTTCCTGGATGCCATAAAAAGTGCCACTGCAGTATATTACAACTCATGCAGGGAAGACGGCAACAATTTGGTCATTCTGGCAAGAAAAATGAACACAATCAACAAATACGAAACACTTATTAAAAAGGGAACATGGATGTTGGTCAAAGGGGATGAATGAAGCTAAACCAATGCAATAATAAAAAAAGATATTTCAGATACTTAAAAAAAAAAAAAAAAAACTGACTTTAGACACATGGAGGACGGAAGTAGATCACCCTCCAAGGCTAATGCTTTGCTCCCACTCTGCTCTACCACAACACACTGCAGGGTTCTGCATGAAGGCCGGTCCGAGGGCTCACTGTTCAATACCACTTAGGAAAAATACTGTGTGGTCACTCTACTTTTTCCTCTTGTGTTTCACATACTTTGAGTACAATTCAGAGTAAAATAAGGGACTTTTCATTTATTATATATATATATATTAAAAAAATCTTAATATTGTCACTGTCAATATTGATTATATGCAAAGATTTTCTGACTTTAAAGTTTGTTTCTGCATTTCTTGTTATGCATCTTTTATTTGTTTTAAGCTGCCAACTGGAACTAGAAATAGAAATTAGTCACCTGGTTATAATCTTATGTAATTTACATGTAAATGTTCAACAATACATTTTGTTCTAAACTTAAAACTTGAATGTTCTGACTCGGCATTCCCCACAGTAAACACAATACTCCCATTCAAATGGTGGAACCAAACATACAGCAAAACAAAAGCAGATCAAATCACAATCAAAGCGAATAAAGGAGTAGTAAGCTTGTTTTGGGAGATGCAATGATGAGCGGACTGTTATTTTTCCAGTGTGGATAATTGTTATCTTAATCATTTTGAAAGATAAGAATCCTTTTCATCCTACTTTGTGTTCAACAACCACATAAAATCCCAATAAAACGCATTAATGTTTCTGATAATTACATGAAAGTATGAACAAGTTCAAAGGGAAAGCTCATTTCTCAAAGGCATTGAACATGTTGATTTCTGATTAGCCAACTGACAGAGGAAGGAGCCATAATGACAACATACTGAATAAAACAAACCGTTTGTTGTGTTTCTGCCGACAGATACAGTATAGCGCGTTGGGGTCATAGCCTCCATCGTCAGACTCCTCATCTGAAGACGCAGATGAAGACGAAGAAGTAAAGGACTCATCATCGTCGTCGTCATCTTCCTCCTCCTCCGTCGTCTCGTGCTTGCTCGTCTTCCCAGCCGCTTTGGGTTTTGTTTCCTTCTTCACGGGAGCCGGGTTTCTGCTCAGAGCTGCAGGAGCTTTCGCTGGTGTGGGGCTCTTCTTAGCTACCTTCGTCTTATTGACGTAAGTCCGGACTGGTCTACGAGTCATTACTGCAGGCGTGTCTGCGTCCTCGTCATCGGTCTCCTTTTCTGTTTCACCTTCAGGTTCATTCGTCTCCTCAGTAACCTTCTTCTCGGCATCCTCTGTTGCATTTACGCCCGGATCGAGTTTGGCGTCTTTTGTCTCCTCGCTGTTATCTTGTGACTGACCTTCATCTTTACCGTCTTCCTCATTCTCAGAGCTCTCCTCGTCCTTGACCGCAGATCTCCCTGAGGATCTTGTCTTCCGGCCTCCTTGGGTTCTCTTCTGCGCTTGCTTCCTGGTGCTGCTTCTTGTCCTCCTCTCCGGAGACTCCGCTTTGTCATCCGCCGCCCTGGACTCGGCGTTCCCATCAAAACTGGCTTCTGACGCCGTTTCGGCGTCGGTTGGCGTTTGGGAAGGAGGATCACCGCTTTCAACACTCGGAGGAGCGCTTTTCCTAGAGCCCCGCTTTGTCGTCATGAGGAACTCCTCCAGTTTGTCCGTCCGTTTGGGCTGCCGTCCACTGCGCCGCACCGGACAGCGACTCTCAGGACTGTCTGTCGTTGCCTCCACTGGCATTGTGCTCTGCTGCAGTGGACCAACAGGAAGTTTGAATGTTTTGGGTTTTTTTACTTCACGTTGTGGCCTTGAGTGCTGCAGCTGGTTGCTTTAGCAACTCTGTAGCCAGACTCTCAAAGTCATTTGAAACGGTCGCTTTAGTCCGCTTTCTGCTTCTCGAGAGCCTGCAAACAGCAACGACAGTCAATCACCTCAGTGCACTATAGAAACAATGTCACAAAAAACCTGCTTTGTTAAAAAAAGAAAGAAATTTCTCATCATGCATTTAACTTAAAATCGCTAAAAACAATCTGATTTGTACTCTCAACAATAGAAGAAAATAAAACTGCAATAGAATGACTATGGGTCACTGAAATACTGATGGCTGTCCATTAGAGGTAGTACTGGGAAACTATAGTGCCTTTAAACTGTTAAGTTTTTCTATTATACTACCACACACTGTTAATACTGTATGGCCCTGACACTACTTTATATATATAACCATTTAAGTTTTAATAAAAGTCTTCTTAATGTCATGCTATCTGCAAGAAGACTCAAGACATTTAAGTTATTACTAAAGTTACTATGAAATAAAACAGATTTAGAGATTGCTGGAGTATAGCAGCCTGCACTATGTCCCCTAGAGGGCAGTGTTTTCAAGTTGAGATAAAGGTACTGTCAACATTTTCAAAAATACATAAATAGTTCCTAAAAATAAAAATAAAAAGTTGAGAGGGAAAGATTAATTCAAAGGACATTCTACTTAAAGACGAGTACAAATTTTATGTATTTTTATACAGGCCTCAAAGGATCATCTTCGTTCCCAATATGTATTATTTATTTTGTCCAAAATATGATTTGTTCATTGATTTACACTCTGCACAACATACAGAGATCATTACATTTTGCATTATAAAATGGAGCAATTTCAGAATTTTATTTTAATTTCCCCCCCTTTTATGATATAAATGAAAAACAGTGGAAAGGCTGCTTAAAATAAAGACAATGCAATTATTATCCATTACGATCCATACCTGCACGTCAGTAGTGATGACTTGTCAAGCTAAAGGACATCAGATTAATTATCGTCAGTGTCAGGTTGAAGGTTCTATCACAGAAAAAAGTAAAAACGATTTAGAAACAAAGCAGTTAGTCTCACCCACACACACACAGATACAACGATATGATAAAATTAGAAAAATAAATCAGATTGGTCTTTCTCAAATACACCAGAATGGACAGGACTTATATCGATCATCCAATCAATTTAAATTACTCTGACAGCCTCCTAACCACATCAGGGATTAGTAAATAGCCATATTTACAAATATGAATGTGGAGGAAAAACACCAGAACCCTGAATAAATAGGAAGGCGACTTTAAAAATTAAAATATTAAAATAGGAAATAATTTTTTTTAAATCAAAGCATGAGTCGCATCACGTTTCAAGCGTTTGCCATTTGTTGCGTTTTAAGCGTTGAATAAGATGCTGTCACGACTCCGAGCCACGTGAACCAAAGGACAAACAGTGGCCAGGGGAGATGGGAGGGGCAGCTCCATAAAAGAAAGTAAATCACACACGATATTAACGATATTCTCATGTAAAATCGCCTTCGACGAGCTGAGGCGATCATCGGCAGTGATAACGAGCTGTTGTTTGGAGCACACGGTAAACAGGTCGAGCTGTTTCCACCACAACCGGACGGCCGCACACGGCCTTCTGCACGAGCGCGTTACGGACGCCTGCTCGAAACGTTACATACCAACACATGCTATTTTCATAAAAAGTAGGTGCTAGCATAGCTTATAGCGGGACTTAGTAGAACCAGGAAGTAATATTTAAGTCTCTAGACCTGGTATGTTGTTACATAACGATGATTGACACTCCGCCAAAACCCTTTTCTGTGGCGTTAGCTAGCGATAATCCGGGCCACGCCGTCTCAAGCGCCAATAAGTAAAAGCGTAAAATAAACATAAAAGAGCGCCCTCGCTGCACCCCATAATACTTACAGACTGCATTGCTGTCATCTCTTTGGTCCTAATTTGTATTTTGGTCTCGCAAGGTGGAGGTGAACGCTGCAGAACGTGCACTCGCAAGCCAACGCGCTAAGCTAACCTCTTTAGCGGCTAAGGCGTTTTTATTCCCCAGCATTTAGGTTCTCCCTCGAATAAATAGGGCAAATACACACCAGCCGAAATGCCTCCTTATTCAATTCTACACGCTAAACTCGTCACATACCAACCTACGTTTAATTGACGCAGTTACCTTATCCACAGCTAAAACGGGTTTCGCTAACGTAAGAGGCATCTTTGTTCAGTCTCAACGCTGCCTTCAAGTAGGATTATTGAAACCAGCAACACTCGAGAATATCATAGAAACGTTAAATACTCGCTAAAATGAGTCTTAAATTCTTTTTAATGTACTCACCTACATGTTAGAAATACCGACGCTATGCCCTCATTTCTGTCAATCCTCCATTTTCCAATCCCGTTGGATCTAACTGACTGCGGCAGATGGCTGACGGTTTACGCGAAAGGCTTTCGGTTACAGCGCCACCCATTGGTCTGGAGGAGAACTGATGCAGAATGTTGTGCTTTTTTTATTTCAACAAGCTAGCGATTAGCATGATATATTTCTTTTGAACTTAATGAATGAATAGAAATTGTATTTAAATGCAGAATTAAAAAAAAACCCGTTTGATCATCATACAGTAACTGAAAATACCCCAGCATACTCAGACTGTTTTAGAATAACACATCAAATAAGAGCTGAATGACAAATATTACAAAACAGTTGCATTTTTTTTGCCACCAGTCTCTACAATCTACATTAATCATCCATTGAGATCCATTAACATAGGCCATATTTTATAACTGTATAAAGGCTTTCCATTGAGCTATGTGCATATTTCTGTTTTGTGAGACCAACGCATGCTCTGAGATCATTTACACTAACAGCTTAATGTATGGAGCAGCAAACATGTTTCTGAAAAGTCCATAAATAACGGTAAACTAAGTCTTAATTTTGGAAAGGCATCCAACATAAAACAGCTCAGACACAACATAGTAGTAAAACATACATAATTTTACATTTTCATGTTGGGTTATGACAAGGTCACAGCAACATTTTCAGTACTTTTTTCCGTGTCACAGTCTTTGTCTGAAGAGGCAGACACTGGGGCATCTCTGTGGGCATTAGGGCCGCTGCTTGTCTGTCCTGCACCTTTGTTTGGCACTTCTGCTGTTGGCTCAGCCTCAGGTTCTTGCTGTGGGGCAGTTGCTACAAGAAGAACACAAGTCAAGAAGTTTGTTATGAATGTAAAGAATGTACAGTTATTATGGAAGATGGCCAAATGTTATTAGCAGATGTTTCACATATACTCATCATAGACACAAATCATATTTACTCTGCACTATTACCAATCTGTTCATGTCACTGTTTTACAGGGTGGAGCGATTACAAAAAATACAATTTCAGTGAATTTTGAAAACAAGAACCGGATGGGTAAATGAGAATTTATTGTGAATTTTCTATAATTCACACAGGGTCAACATTAGATACAAAGGATCTATTATATACAAGTTCCCTCATGTTCCCGCATTCAGTTGTTGGCTGAAAAAGTGAAATAATTTAAGTTTGGTATTTTCGGTTAACTAAGAAAACTTAATGTTTCCAATTAAATCATAAAGAGCCCAATTCATTAAAGAGACTCGTGCTTACGCTGGATGTAGGTCAACTTCTGATCTGAATTGTACGCTGCAAGTACGCAAAATCTTACAAATATTTTTGGTTTATTTCTAATGTAAATGTCTTGGCACACTTGAAATAAGACAAAAATAACTTACAAGTAACTTTTCAGCAATATGTAGAAGCTTGTTTTAAGTCAATAATTCACTAACATTGATGACAAAGTACTACAGTACTTGCAAGTGAAATATTCTTTAATATTAACTTTAATAGTCAATATTAAAGAATTATTGACTAAAACAAACTCCTACTTCTTGCTGAAAAGTGACTTCTAAGTGAGGTTTGTCTTATTTCAACTGTAATAAGATATTTCTACTAGAAACTAGACCAAAAATACTTGGTAAGATTTTGTGTTCTGCAGCACAGCTGTTGTTTTTGTTGTTATAATCCTCAGTTTTGATTCTGGTTCCATGTCATTACCTGACTGAGTGCAGGACTTCATGTGTTCTGGCCAGTGGGCTTGCTGACATGGGTAATCGCAGTAGCTGGTGTTCCAGCAGCAGTAGAAGATGGCCTCCTTCCTGCAGTTTGCGCACCACTGTTTCTTCTTGGTCTCATCCACCGCCTGCTGCTTCTCCAGCTCCATCTGCTTCTTCACTTCGGCCATTAACCTTTCCCTCTCCTGCTCCAGACTCTGTCTCATTTCTGCCATCGTCAGCTCTGCATCGGAGAGCAAGAGAAGATCCAAACAAAAGAAAAAAGGAACGTCGTCATGATAATTAAGACAATGTACTGAGGCAGCTAGGAGAAAATGAATGAGGACCTCACCAAGATTGTGCTTCATTTCAGACAACTCCTGCTGATGAAGCCATTGTAGTTTTTCTATCTCAATTCTCAGCCGTTTTATCTGCAGGAAATACATCAAGGGGTATTATTTAAAAATTCTGTATAGAAAAAGTGTTCACCCACCTTAAAATTTTTCAGATTTTTCAGGTTAGAACTCTGACATTTTTATCACTTGAAATGTAGTTAGTCTTTCCACAGCCCATAATAAACACTCACCTCCCCTATTGTGTTCCCTGAAGAACCTTTAGAGAGGTCATTGTACATCTCAGTCATTGTACCTTTAATTGCATCCATTATCTGAGATTTTATGAAATGTGTGAAAAAAAAAAACATGCATTTGATGTTCTGGATTTCAAATTAACTGTCATGAAGGCTAACAATATGGAGACGGGGAAAAGTAAAAAAGTATGTTGTGGATTCAAAACGACAAAAGACACATTCAATTTCAAACTTAAGTTATCAAAAATGTTCAATTCTTAAAAAAAAAAAATACAAATTTAATTTTTAATTAGTAAAATAGCAAAAAAATATATTTTTGGGGGCTGAAATCCTTTTATTTGGTACCAAGACATTTTTTCGTGGCCAGAACAAAGTAATACCGTAATTTGTTGTGAGTTCATGCACTGTGTTGGTTTTGTTCTTTGAGCAAGGTGATGTTCATGCACGGCTCACTTTGTGCACCAGTAAAAAAAAAAGCATATGCCTATGACTTGAATTTGGAAAAAAAAAATATTTTATTTATCACTAAAGAAGGGTTCAGTGAATGCACATATGAAACTAGTGGGTACCCTGAAAAAGGTTAAGAACCGCTTCTCTAGAAGGAAGCAACAACCTATCATTGGTCCGTTATGGTTCCTTTAAGCAAGTTGGGACGGGTATATGAGCTATGCAAAATGTGTTCATTGCATTTTTTGCGCAAAATCATCCAGATAATGTGATTTTAGTCTGGTCAGTTCTGCCAGAGCTCCTTTTTCACTAGTCACTTAAAATCCAAATGAACTAATGCTGGCCACGCCCACAACTACTGAAGATGACTGGAAACAGACGCGCAATTATACAACTGGACATCTTTGAAAAGCAGAAGTGGAGCCTCCTGCTCAAGCAACAAGAATGTAGCAAGTGGTTTCTGAATGGTAAGTCAAAACATTTGTGTTTTTCCAGGAGATGTTGAACAGAGTAAACGGCGCTAAAACCAGCTTGGGCTGTTGTTAGAAGCTGTTGAGACCCAAATGGAAGAACAAGAATGTAACTTTGCATAACAGGTCCCCTTTAATTCTTGCGAATTAGGTTAATCAAAAAAAAAAAAAAAAAGATACTAACTTTATTTGTATATTTTGCAATATCTGCAGCCACATCTGCCGAGGCAGTGGGAATATACAGGTCTGTTCCGGCCGGCGATGACGCAGGTGTGCCCAAACCTGACGGAGCTACCATGGTAACAGAAGCTGGACTGCTAGGTACCAGAGTACCAGCAGGCGTGGACGTGCTGATGGATGGGTCTTTTTGTTGAACGGCTAAAATTAAGAACACAAGCATCAAGATTATGGACAAGCAGAACGAAGCTCACGACAAAAACCGCGAGACTCACTTTTAGCAGCCTGTCTCGTCTGATAGCGAGAGCTTTGTGAGGACTGCTGCGCTGAGGACGACGACGAAGGAACGGCCGCGGAGCCATTTCCCGCCACTTGTGTCTGGGTCAGAACCTGGGCCTGGCTGTGCCTGGGCGAGGATGCCTGCGTTTGTGGGGCCACAACGAGCTGCTGGGTTTGCTGCTGCCGCTGCACCTTCTGCATGTGCCACTTCTGGGAGGACGTCTGAAACTTTGCAGCGGGACTCCACACGACGGCTCGCTGAACCACCGGCACCGTCTCTCTGGGCAGCAGAGGGCGCTGTTTCTTCAAAGCCGGCGCGGCCGAAACCGATGAGGAAGATGATGGCGTTGTGGCGGCGCTGGAGACGGACGAGTGGCTGACTGTGGCGGGAGAGGAAGTAGTGAATGTGACCATAGTGACAGGAAGGGCCATCAGAGACTGCGTGGAAACGGCAGAGGATGTGGAAGTGGCGGTGGAGTTTGACGACGGGAGCCCCGGTGTGGTCAAAGCTTTTCCTATGTACGACAACGAAAAGGAAATTTTAGCCCCCCAAAAAAGATACACCTGCTCCAAAGTTGTGGATAAAATAACGGTGTGGAAGATTCTTTTGTTACTAGACACCGAGTTATTTAATGTCAGACATACCTGACATGTTTCAACCTCTTCTTCAGAGGTGTCACGGCTGTTGTTCTCAGAGGCGGTGACACCTCTAATGAAGACAGACGTATGACGTCGAAACATGTCAGGTATGTCTGAAGACTGAGTATCTAATAACAAAATGCTTACGACTGTGTCACATATGGACGAAATGAGTTTCGTCGAGATGTTACGGGTTAAACTAACGAATAAGGACCATCTCCATGTCCTTTAACTTCACCTCAAATGAACAGAACAGCTGAAGCTTGGACAAAGTTGAGTCTCTCAGCAAGAAAATTATTCCAGGCACACATCAGAGCTGGTGTTAGAGTTGATACAAGTTGCTAACATTAAGCCCCTTCTCACCTTCAGATTTCCCAACAGCCGACTCTTTGACAGTGCCGTCTTTTCTGCTTCTCTTTCTCTCCTTGCCAGGCTGTTCTTCCCCAAGATCGATAACCAGCTCCTTCTCTGAGTCAGAGTCCTCGGTGGGGACTGTCTGTTTTGCCTCCTTTGGTTTCCCCTGACACTTTTCCTTTGACACCGGGGCTTCCAGAGCCGTTTCAGTCATATCTGGGTTCTCTTTACTCAAACCGGTGCTCGCTTTCTGTTCAGTTTCGCCATCGGACACAGACACACTGGAATCATCCATGGTGTTTGGCACAAGTGGGTCGGCTTTGTCTTTCTCCGTCTGGCTTACTGAAGGTTGCTCTTTCGCTTTACTCCTGGTGGGCTCCTTCTGCGGTCCCCTTTTGGGGGCAGAGTCTTGGCCAGGCTTAGACTTTGACTCTTCATCCGTGGCGTACTCGCTCTCGCTGGAGTCGGATTTGTCAGAGTCTTCAGAGTCGCTGTGCTCCACACCTTTATAAACGTCCACCGAGATTTCATCAATACCTACAAAGCAAAGACAGAGACGACTGTCCAGACCAGGGAACCATAATATTTAGCTTATGGAGAGTAGTCCATGTGATAAATGTCCAGCTTTCCATACTAACCCAACTGTGCCTTGCAGCTCTCAATTGTCTTGTCCAAGTTTAGCTGGAAGCGGCTCTTGATCTGTCTTTTCGGAGAGGTGAGGGCTGGAGCGGCTCCCTGTTTCTGCTGAACCGTCTCACTGAGCTCCTTCAGATCCATTTCTGCTTTACTTCGATCTGAAGGGACACAAAACAATCACCACGACTGCATAAACCAAAACAGAAAGATTTGAATCAAGTATCCATAGTATAGCCATCGTGTTCATTATTGTCATATCTTAACAGAAAAGGCATAAAAGATTCACCTAGATTAAGGTTTAGGATGCTTCCGGTCTGTGGTGCCTTTTCCTGCTTGGATGTGTCAGGAGTCTGAGAGTGGGGTGGTTTCGGGCTGTCTAGGGAATTTCCTGTAAAAACCAAAAACTGGAAAGATTGTATGGAAGAATACCTTTTGCATGATAAACATTCGCTATAATTCAGCTAAAAAAAAAAATGCACAGCTCTACTGGGCGCATGCATCAAAGTTAGCAAAAGGACATCTACAATCGATATAAAAAAAATAAAGTCTTTCCACTCAGATGATCTTAAAGACCTTTTAAAAGACAGAGTGAGGAAATGGTCCCAAGTCAAGACGTGGCACTACATATGGACTGAAAAAGGCTAGACGGAAGAAGCAGCTTTAAGGTTTGCTCACTTGTGCAATCAGATTACGGTAGCTTCTTAATTTTTTTTCCTTTGACATGTTTGCCAGTAGGAGAGATACAGAAAGCAAAGAAAAAGAAAAAAAAAAAAAAAAATCAATCAAATACATTTTTTCATGGCAGTTTTTTGATGCTTTTTTTTATCTAATCTTTCTTATCCCCAGCTAGCACAGCAAGCATAAAATGGTCAAGTTTCTGACAAGGAAAAGACCAAAGGAGCCATATCTGGGGACTTATTTTTAGTGGAGATTAGTGAAGATGTATTTGTTTTGTACAAATCTACAAGCGATAGAAATGAGTCAACACCACAAAATGCAGCTGTGTCGCTACCTGTGCAGTCGGTGGACTCTTCTCCTGCACTGGACTGCCTGTTTGCAGATTTTGTCTGCGTCCTGTCTGCCGTTTCCTGCTCCCCGTCGGAGCCGCCGTGTGCAGAGGAGTTGGTGCTCATGGGGGACCGCTGCCCGTCTCCGAGAGGACGCCGCGGTCCCGTTGTGCTTCCCCCGAGTCCTGACAGCACCGCCCTGGTCAGGGTGATCTTGGGCGACGCAGACATATCAATGCTCAGCTTTATCTTCTCCGGTTTCTCGGGTTTTATGGCGGTGGACGAGGGATTTGAGGGGTCGAGAAGCAGCTGGAAGCTGTTGTCAGGGGTGTAGGGCGTCCTGAAGGGGGCATAGTTAAACACGCCAAACTTCTTTCTCATGTTCTCCACATAGACCTCCATCTCTTGCATGGCACTGTTGAAAATGCTTTTGGTCTTCTTCACAGAAAAGGGAATCTCTTTGGACATGAGGTAGCAGTTGTTCAGAGGAACCCAGGCCCTGCAAGATAAAATACAGAACTGATCCACTACTGGTAGAAAGTAAATATAACACTATAGGTCCATGAAAAACTTTTTCACTTTTGATACAATACTAATATTGCAGCTTTGAGTATTGGTCGATACTGATATGGACCCAATAAGATTTCCGCTCCAATTGTTTTAGGGATGCACTGTCTAATGACAGATTAGTGTAAAATAAATAATGTAGAAACTGAAACTGACACAAAAAAAAAAAAAAAAAACAGTAGGTTGACTACATTGGTCAAAGAATTCTAAATGTAATTCAAAATAAATAATAAAGCATAAAATGACTCAGAGAACAAAGTATGGAACTAGACTTCGTGACCGATACCTAGAATATCTAGAATTATTTTTTCAACATTAGGACTGATACAGATATTACTATGGAATCAACACAGTGCTAAGTGTTAGAAAAGACTTGATCAAGAGGAGTATTTATAAAAGTTTGCTTCTGTCCAAAATTTTAGATGTGGGCCAATATAATACGATATTCAATTTTTTGGCTCATATCGTACCAATTTTTAATATCACTATTGGATTAGGGCAGCCCCAATGTAAATGCAGCGACAACGGTCGATACCTGTCATGTTGGCCAAAGAAGCGAGCGTCCACCTGTCCATCTTTGTCCCGTAACGCTTTAGCAGGCCAGAACGGAAATCCTTTCAGTTTGGCCCATACGAGAGGGTGTGGGTGGCTCTGTGGACACACAGTAACAGACTGGAACTACAGAGCTGCTGCCTGATCATTTATTTCACAACGGATGGACAACAGGATGGCGTCACGAAACATCAGGTAAGTCAGCTGGCTTACGCATGGCTCACAGAACCAGTTTTCTCTCTTTTGGCAGGCGGACAGGTAACACTCTGGACACACTTCAATCTCATTCATCTGCAAAAAAACAAGCCAAACAAAAATAAAAGACATGGGAATGAGTTTCATGCTTTGAGCGAAGCATCGTCTGTACAGAAAGATATGTAACCCAAACTTCATGCTTACCTCGTGTTCACAGATTTTTACTATCACTTTAGCTGTAGCTGTGAGCTTGTGATTGCCTGAAAGAATAACACGGATTATTTCTGAACACTTTAATAAGTGTACTAGATAATAATAAGTGTACAGTGCTATTCTGATCTAACCGGAATGCACATTGTAGCTACAAATACCAATGAGATCATTGGGTTGCTTTTCATCTATATTTATATTCAGCCACTTCTACTCTGCAGTAGAACTTTGCACACACATAGGCTGACATTTTTGCAATTTCTTGTGTTGTAAAATAGCTCAAGCACAGTCAGATATGTGAATAATAAACCGAACAAAAAGCATTTGTGAATACTTTTCAGGTCTGGCCGCCAATTCTTTATTGGATTTCTGAAGCAGAGCTTTTGGTTTTCTTTGAACAACGACTTTCTCATCACAGCCAGATTTGAGTGGTGCCGACAGATTCTCCCACCTGAGCTGTGGACCTCTACAGCTCCCCCTGGTGTTACCATGGATGGCTGCTTTGGCTGATTAATGCTCAGTTCAGTGGTGCTCCCTGAGTTGTTCATATTGTTTTTACATTACAACTTGCTGCTCCACCCCATTTCTTAATCAAGTGACTTGTGAAGACAGAATTTATTTAGAGGCATTAAACTGAAGAAATATAAACAAATAAATGCATGCACACATTTTTAGATTTTTTCTTTGCAAAAGAAATTTTTAAAATGTGCTGTTTTCCTTCCACTTCGCGGTAGCCTGCTGCATAAACATCCAGTGAAAATTTGTGGTCTTAATAGGACAAACTGTGAAGTCGTATGAATACTTTGTTCTTTTCAAAAAAAAAAAAAAAAAAAGTTCTGAATACCTTTTTTTTTTTCCTAAAAAGTATTCATACCAGTTGTAATTTATTGCAGTCCTTACAACCTGTTATAAATATCCAGAAATTGTGTTCATGTTAATAATAAAATCAGCAACATACCGCCATTGTAGATAATGCAATTGTGCAAAATCCATTTAACATCTGCCAGAAAGGCCTCCGTGCAGCCGTACATTTTCTTTTTGATATTCTGTGGCACATAAAAAAAAAAAAAGAAAAAAAAAAGAGAACTGTCTGAACAGCAATAGTTTGATGATCAATGATATGATTCTAAAGTAAAAAAACAGAAAGTCACAGATCTCTTGGTAAAGAAGCTATGGTCAAATTGCAACACATAAATACGTCAGTAACTCAAATATACCTTCTCGAGTGTGCAAAGATCCATCGGATGAAATATATACTCTGCGTAATCCGGATGCTGTTCAAGAGACACTGGCTTCTGGAAAGGTTCAGTCTGCAAAATTGAGTAAAGAAGAAAACAAAACAAAACAAACAAACAAAAATAATAGAGTGAAGGTAAACAAGTACTGAGGATTCACAAGTATTTTCTCCCCTAACATGCTACCCACATACTGGAATAAGCTCTAAAAGAAGCTCTTCACACACAAAACAAAACAAAACGAGAGAAAGAAGCAGTGAAGTAACAAATCATGATGGGGTCTTGTTAGTGAGGTGATTGATTACCCAATTAAAAGTCTTTCTCTGCGAGGAAGCTGCATGTGGGGAGCGAGATGACAAGCGCGGATGATCCTGAAAGAGAGTGAGAGGGGCAGCTGTATCCTCACCACCAGCTAGCATGTTCACCGCCTTTCAAGCCATGACAGGCCCATTAGAAAACACGTCACGTGACTGTTAGTTTTGTTACAGCGAAGTTCATCATGCAAATTCATAGTTACGTGAAAAACCGGGCTGAACGGTGAACAGTAAAGTTGCAGATCTGGCACTACCGAAAGGTACAGACCGTCTCTTGGTTGTGTAAGCGAAAGAATGCGTGCCTAAACGTAAAGACAATCCTATTAAGAAGGAATGGCTGCTGTTAGAAAAAGTACTTACACCTGGTTGCTTCATCTTCTGCAAAGCAAACTTAAGTAGATAAGAAAGTTGGTCTGTAGTGAGCATCATCATGGCCTTGCTCTGCGTTGCTATACACTCAGCAACAGTTATTTTCTGAAGGGAGACAGAAAAAATAAAAAAAATAAAAAAAAATCAACATTACATTTATGGCTTTTTACGAGATGCAGCACACAGAAGCTCTGAGGTTTTTGCCATTTGTTTTGTCAATAACCTCTCTTGCTGTAATTTTGTTTTTTACTGTTGTTTTTTTTTTTCTTGGTTGCAATTTCCAACCAAAACGTGGTGAAACAATAAACTCAACCTCTTGCATATTTCCCTCATTTTGTCAGATTACAACTACTCACCATGTGATGGACCGTGACAAAGTAGCACATGGGAAATGGTAGATGTGTGTCAATATTCACACAAATGTAAATATGAAAATTGTGACTCAACTTTTATGTTTTTTAGTCTAACAGGTTTTGTTATTTAACTCCATCGGGCCTAAAAGATCCAACTTTTCAACAACAACAACAAAAAAAATCGGTATCAATCAAAATTGGAATCTACAGTTAAAACTATAAAAATACTTGGTCGGCCGGAAAACTGCAGTCAGTGCAAAACTAATTTAAGTGCATCAGAGTAAAGAGGTTGAGGATGTATGCATACCACATTTTTCATTTTTATTTTGTAGAAATGAATTTTTTATTGTTTAAGAGTTTTTAAGTTTGTCCTCCAATTTGTGTTGGTCTAAAACATAAAAGCTCAATGTAGCATATGAAAGTTTGTGGTTGTAATGTGCCAAAATAGGGGGGTGAGGGGGAAACCTTCCAAGAGGTACGAGTATTTTTTGATGACTGCATCTACTGACAAGGGTAACAGTTTTTTTCCCGAAAGCTTTCGACAAGCTGTTTACAACACTAAGAAGCCGTTCAGATCCCGGGTTCAGTACCTCACATTCTGGACAGAACCAGTCGCCCTCGGGCTCAGCTGGCAGTTTGAGACACTTGGCGTGGTACACCCTGGGGCAGAGCTCACAGCAGAGCACCTGGCCCTCGCGGTGGCACAGCCAGCAGTAAAAGTCGTTCCTGCCGTCCTGCGGTACAACATCAACAGGGTCTGTGGTGAGTGTTGGCTGCTTGGCATAGTAAAAGGGACCGTGTCTTAGCTCAGACTGGAACGCAGGCAAAAGAAAGACAAAGTTGGGGGAAGGTCAAAATCAGAGTGACAATTAAAGAAGCCAAGGAGGCATGCAAGGCATCAGCATAAAGTACATCTACTGAATTAATTATTATCACGCTAAAAATAATAATAAAAAAACATTTCCAAATACAGCAATACATCTGGTAGACCGCATGTTTCCCCTCAGACTATGAAACTGCAGTTGTACTCAAGACAAAGGCTAAAATCTAAAATACGAACAAGGGGAACAGTTTCTTCCCTAAGGTTAGGCAGTGCACAATTAACCTAAAATACATTCAATCCAAATGATCAACAAGTCATATAAAAACAAAGAGTTACCCTGCTAGCGGTAGCCTAGCGTTTCACCAAACTACTCCGCATTAAAACACGATGAGCAAGGACCCATAAAGCTAGTTACTGGAAATTGCAGCTGCATGTGTTAAGTCAGATGTCTCTGCAAAAACAAATAATAATGCACATGCGTTCTTTATCCGACATGCTATATCCAGTCAACCTGTTCTGGAGCAGCGTATTGAGGCTGCCATCCAGACACTGAAGTAAAGCCAAAATAGTCTTTGCCGTCAAGAGAAATCAGAATGCATTAGAATGTAACTGGGTCACAATTCTCATGCGGAGCGTGTGATTCTCATGAAAAGTGACTCATTTACTCAACTTTAAAGCCATAGTGTTTTTAAGAAAGAAATTATGGAAATTAATTTGTTTAACTTTAATATTAACTGGTGTTAGCAAGAAACTGATTTTAACTCTCGGATCAAAACATCATGTTGAACGTCTCCCATTTTAAACAGTTTTAAATACGATGCTTTTTACATGTGAATAGTAACATATAAAGAAACAATTTTATTTTTAATGCCTGACGAAATCCACTAATAAATGTGCCACAGACAGCTTACCAAACGCTTTCTGCAGCAAAAGATCGATAACATTGTTAATCTACTCTAATTCTTCTTAAATGATGTCACATATATTGTTTACGCAAGTTGTTGAGAAGGAATAATTGAGACAAGGAGACAAGTGTAATATGTCAACATCTCCTAAAAGCAATAACAGAGGAATTGGTGGGTTTATTGATATCGTATGATGAAAATAAGGCATCCCAAAAATGTGACTTTTATTGTCATTTACAAAACAGAGAAAAAAAAATCCCAGTATTTTTTTTATGGTAAATACATTCCACTAACTTAAAATCACGCGTCTCCTCCCCCTTTTATTATTTTCAACTTTTTGTTAGTTCTAACAATACTGACTGCACTTGCTCATGCATTTTGCAGATGTCACTTGCTTGTGTAAAGCATTCAGGATGTGGAGCTGCATGTTCTGTCTGTGCGGTATTGACACGCAGTGAGACGAGCGAAAACAAACAGACGTGAATGTTGACAGAACGTCGAGTTTTGAGCTTTTTTCAAAAGTTGCTCGAGTACATATAGATGTTCTCTGTGCTACAACTAAGAGGAACTAAATTGTTTTTCTGTGCACAGACTCAAGATCCAGCTTTTACATTTTGTTGATTTTTTTAAATTCTCATTTGGGCGAGTGAAATGATACCTGGTCCTTGGTGCTGCTACCAGCTCCGGGTTTCTTCTTCTTTTTCACCGGGGAGGGTGAGCTTTCAGCAGGGGAGTGGCCACTGGATGAGTTTGAAGGACTGGGGATTTTCCTCTTCTGAGCCTGCCTCTCTGTTGATCCTGCATCTGAAACAAGAAGAGTTTAGACTGGATGTAGTCTTTGGAAGGGAGCTAGCATTTAGTCCATATTAATGCAGTCTTTTCTACTAATATTATTCATTTACAAAACCAAAGGACCAGATTAGTCAGTGTGTTCTCAAGCTGTGGACAGACAGTCCACAGTTCATATTAAGTTGGAAAGTGCACAAGAAAATCAAAAAGAAGAATATATGTTTAAGAAAAATGCAAAAAAAATAAAAACGAAAAAAAAAAAAAAAAAAGCATTTCACATCAAAAACTGCTTCTAACTCTGGGCTAAATAAACTTGAAGGTTTATTTTAGTTTTTAAATCATGTTTTCTGATAATCCCACGTCTTGCAGCTGTATTTGGCCAATTCGCTGTGATTACCTTTGGATCTGGTGGAGATCTCCATTCCTTCTGCTTCAGTGTAGTTTCCCGTTTTCCCCTCCTCCTCTATAACACTGACACACAAAGATAACCGTCAGTATGTGCTCATGTTTCATCCCTTCTGTGTCCTGTTCTTTTACTTATTTTTACGAAAGTAGCACATCATGCTGTAAAGAAGACAGTACATGAATCGAAACGTACGATTGGATTACAGCTAAATAGTGTTCAGCATACAAACGATGTGTAGATAAAAATCTCAACATAATACAGATTTACAGATTCTTTGGACAAGCTGCGTTTAGCCCACCTGAGCTTATGATTGACTGTGCTTCTAAGAAACTATGAGTTTTTAGTTTTGTCTCAGCCAGTCTAACAAGTTTCTACCAAAAGCGTCAACATGGCAGATGAATTGAGACACAACGTCCTACAAATCTTTACCATAAGGGACTTAAGTGTAAATATATGGCACTATGAACTTCAAAAACACAAATTTAAGACATTTAAGAGAGTTCACAGGGGGGGGTTTTTTCCCTCATAAAAACATAAGAATCTGTGTATTTACATTTGTCGGTGATTTAATTAATAAAGTACAGTTGCCACATCATTCTAATAATATTAGTTATTGCGAATTAACTCACAGCTACATTTTTGTGTACTTTTAAGGCATTTCAAGAAAATTACAACATAGAAAATCAGGATAGGCTTGCTTACAAAATTCATCATACTTAAATTTCATAATGCATGTCTTATATCAAGATATATCTTGAAACATTAAAGATTTTTAAACTGAAATCTATTTTTAGAAAGCAGTGAAAAATCAAGGTTTAGTAAGGGTCACAGACTATTAAGGAAAAAAAAACCCCCAAAAAAACCCCTGATAAAACAGCAGTGTTAGCCGATGATAAAAATATCTGATAGAAAATTTCAATTGTCCCAAAGCAAACCGATTTAACATACTTGTTGGAATAATTTTTGTAGTTTATTATCATTTATTTGTTTTATCTTTATCTTATATTATCATCCATTTATTTACCTTTGTATTTACATTTTGATGGTGTGCTTTAAGTGTTTTGGAAGTGTTTGCAGAGAATAGGAAGCTGTGAGAAGAGGCCTGTTGAGGAGTAAGAAGGAGGGCACCATGAACAGGAAGTTCCAGAACTCCTAATCCAGAGGAACCGCAAACGGATATTCTTATCTTACGAAATATGATTTGAAGGCCGTGTAATTAAGTTGTGTGCATTTGAGTGTGCAGCTGTGCTTTGCTCCCCTTTAGGACTGCACACCCGCCATGTAATCAGGGCGTTCCTAATTTTAATAAGAGCAGGTAAGGGGCCCAGTTGAAGCTCAGAGCAAAGGCCGAGAATCTGGAACTGAGTTTCAGCTGTGCTCTCCCTGCAGGTAAAAACTAAGATTCTGACTAATGTCCATTCTTTGTGTCTGTGTTCAGGTGTTTAGACCTAACAATACCGCATGAAGACTGAGGAAGTGTTGCGTAGTCGCCAAATATCTGTTTTGCTTTTCAAGATGCATTGTGATGGGAAAAAAATAAAATAAAATAAAAAAATTGAGATGATATGGAAATTAAATACAACAATTTCAGCAATTTACAAATGCTGAGTTCAATAAAAACGAGCAAATAGTTGAGAAGCAGTGTGTTACGGGGCAATTATACAGCGGCACTTCCAGGTATTTTATGATTAAGCACAGAGAAAATATTCCCAGTCGAATCTGACCTGTCCAACATGTACCAAAATATATTTTTAAATGAATAAAAACACATTGTGCTTGTGAAAATCCTCAAAATGCGAGCCCAAACATGCTTTCAACCACCTTTATCAAAGATTTGCCCAACAAGTTTTTTTTTCCCCCCTATTTTCACTCAAACGTGCCTCAGCCTGATTTGAAGCCTATTGTTTATACCACTAAGGATATTGAGTGAACTGCAATGTTCAAGCTGTTGGATTTAGTTATTTTTGTCATTGTCCACAGCCATGAAACACATCCAGCGCATATCTTTCTTCCAGTCCAAACAAAAGAGCTACATTTTGGTACTGACCCTCTCTGACCTCCTCTGCCTCTTCGAACTGACAGAAGAGAAAATCAGAGACAGCGGACATGAGACAGTGCAAGGAAGTGCCTGTGCTGACCTCCGTGTCTAACCTGTCTGGACAGTATCACGCACTTCGCAACATCAACTCCCTCAGAAGGCCACGGAAAATAGAAACAACACGCAACAGAAGACACAGAGCTGCACAGCCTGACACAACTTATTGATACATCCCTGTCCACACCCACCTCTTCCACAACAATCATGTCTCAAGTGAAGGAAAGGATCAGCATACCTTCTCTCCTCCCTCACTCGCAGAATCTTCGGCCTGCTCTTTTATCTTTATCAATAATTGAGAATGCCAGGGAATGATGGGGTGGGAGAAAAAGATGGGTCCAGGTTTCCCAGAAGGCCTTCTCTCCCTGCTGTTCTCTCCTGCAATTGTCAATCTTTAACCTCAGCTGCAAGATGCCGATTGGCTCGGGTACCAGACGGAGGTACCTGATTGGGTGCCGGGGCTCGGTGTGCAACACGGGCTCTCTGCTCCCTGCTTTCCTCAACCACACTGCTGCAATGCAGAGAGGACTGATCCGTACTACGGCTACAACATTTCCCCTTGAAACCATCATACAGAGGTCCACAGGGTACCGGTCTTTAGAACGGACGCGTTAGCTTTAGCACTGAGAGCTTTGACAGAGAGAGAGGATCAGATCTCCCCCTCACGGCACTCTCAATCAGTGTATGTGTGTGGCATCCATTTTGAAGAAACAGTCTCTCTCTTTCTCTCTCTCTCTCTCTCCCACTCTGTCTCTCTCTATCAACACTGCACACACACAGCACCATGCAAATTGTCTGTAAAGGACCACATGCGGTTTATTATGTGTCTCAGCATGTGGACATGTAACTCTGGGCCGAAAAAACTGGCCTGGAAATGTCACAGGGCCAGACAGCTAAGACAGTAGGAATGCATTACGGTAATCTCTAAATAATACTTCTCCTTTATTCTGTAAAGTCATATCTACTCGATACCTGACTGGAAATTGGACTTTGATAACAAATGTTTTTTTTTTTGTTTTTGTTTTTTTTTTGCATTTTATTTCATTAAAATTACAGTGAAATTATGAGTGAATCTTGAGAAAACCTGATACTATCCTTCAAATGCCTGGCATAACGGCATGCATTTGAGTGGTGGAATCAGGTTTAACACACACACCAATCATCTCGTTTAAAAAAAAAACACTGAGGGAAAAAAAAGAATATGTACAATACAGAAAATTAAATCATTATCTCGAGAAAATCACCAGGGATAAAAGTATGCGTGAAAAACGGGAAATGTACTCTTTATCTTAAGAAAAACATTGGGAAAAAGTACATGCGGAAAACGTCCACTCTCAGCTTCTGTATTAGAATACGCAAAGATGATCAACGTCATTCAATCTGCAATGTTTTGTCAAGACAGAGAATCTATAATGTGTTGAAAGTCTAATCTCTCTTATAAAAACTCGATAAACGGGGTATCTGCCCACTCAATGTTTTCCACTTATCCGAGTTCAGACTTCAGTTGGAACAGGTTCAGATTGGGAACCCATAAATGCCTCTCCTAGGCACATTCGCAGGGATTCCAGGGCTTTCCCTGCCAGATGGGATGTAAGATGAACCTGATTTTTGCCCCAACTGAACAGACTTCTTTTCATGTGAAAGTCCGGTGGCTTTACTACAAGTTTCCGCAGGATGTCAGAGCTCATTTCAGCCGATTGTGTACAAAATATTGTCTTTTTTTTGGCCATTACGCATTTGGATTTGCGCATGTAACCTCGAGATGTAACCTCTAAGTTCCCGAACCGGACCACCATGGCAAGAGTTTTACTGAGCTCTTTCTTTGATTATTGAAAGACCGGACAACACATAAAATCATCTCTGGCACTCCATACTCCCAACAATCCGCAGAAAAAAACAAAAAACATTTCTGAATCCACAAACCCAAACTCCCTGGACCCCCTTAACTGGTGCACACTGGCCAGTACATGAATCTGAGGTTTGAAGTTTCTTTCTTTGATACCATTGATCTCAAACTCCATTGGTCAGTTTTAAGACTCTTTTTGTATTTAGCATATCCATGCTGCTTATTTCATCTTTATATGTACATTTTCGAGAGTGACCATACATTTGAGATTTTTAGAGACAAATAAGGTACAGCAGCTAAATCATACATTTATTTTTTACCAAGAAGTTGAGAATAAATCTTGTAATATTAGTGTTAAAAACATATCATTCTTGTATATAACTACATAAAAAGGACTAGAAAGGACTTTAGATGGTACACAGATATCAAATAGGCTGTGTGGGCTTTTATACTGAAGGGTTAGCCACATCAGTCCAGGAATGAGGGGATTAAACACATTCCTGGGCAACGCAACACTAAACACTAACCCAAGCTTAAGCAACATTATGTTAAACAAAGTAACCACACCACAGTTTCCTCAGTTACATTATATCTCAGTTATATCACCGTAAATGACAATACCTAAACGTTGTCTTAATGTAAAACAATTCCCACTTACCATTTCTAATAAACTATAAAATCAAGTTTATTGGAAAATGTATTTGGATATTATAGGTCAAATTCTACACAGATTCTCAAGCCTCTCCAAGTGAAGTCTTTGTGTGAAAAGCTTCCAGAGGAAGTCCTTTCCACCTTCTTTCCTTCTCTCTTACATACAAATCACCAGTGTGTTTGGAGCAGAGGGACAGAAAGGGGAAGCCTTTTAAAATGGCTGACATTCAGCAGTCAAGAATAACACTGGAGGGTGGGGGTTTAGAGGTAGTGCAAGTCAAAACGCTCCACCAATTCCTACCATCTAGTACAGATTATTGGTACCTTAACTAGCAGAGAGATTACTTAATCCGGCCGTTGAAAATGATGTTTTATTTCAGTTTGCCAGTAAAAAAAAAAGGGCACGATTTGAAATACAGAAAAACAAGCAAATTGAAGTCTGTTCTCCAAGGCCATGTTAGTCTGGCAAACAATGAACTACCCTGCTGTCTTGGTCCCATTCTAGTATAAGGCCTAAATTAAACTTGCTGTGCTGTCAGTTTCCCCATCTGTTAATTCCTCTGGGAACACCCCTCTGCATTGCTGCCTGTCTCTCCCATCCTGCCTGATTCACTCAGAGGGTCTGTCATTTTGACAGCCAAGGCCAGACACAGCTGTAATGCAGTTTTCTCTTCAAAATGACTGGAAAACAGGCTTTTAGTATCAGTATCTGCTGCATTACTGATCTCACTATGTCCTCACTCCAGGCTGCACTCATATGTTTGGGGGGGTTCCAATAAAAATTTTACCACCTCACCCTATCTGGCAAGCAAACTTATAACACCAGGCAGGCACAGATCCAACTGGTGCTCTTTTAGCAAAGCATTGTATGTGAGAAAATAAAAGTAGGGCTTACCTCTGTGGCTGCATGGCTAAAAACTCTGTGTGATATGTCAGTGCTTATTAAAACATGGAGGACAGCCCTGTAGCCCTCACACAGCATTAGCGCACAGCCACGACTCTCCCAAGCTGTCTGACTTGACTGTTCTGATAAAAGCCATGCCGAGACTGGCCGCGCACTCAGAGCAAATGCAACGCAGCTGCTGATTGGCTGGTGCATTTCCGGGCTGCTTGTCTTTTGTTCAGCACAAGTGAGTTGAGACACAGCAAGACAGCCCAAGTCCAAAACTCTATGATAAGCCACCATATGTATACAGAGCAATTTAAATAAAACAATGCTTTTCTTTTTCATAGACTTACTATGAAGTCAATCTGTTTTTGCAATTGGGAAGAGAAGTTAGCCGTTATGTTGGGAACAAGCCTATATTTCATTTGAAAGGTTATGATCCACAAGTTTCCTCCTGAAAACTAAACTAAGCACCATGGGAACAATAAAGATCAGGCACTTGCTGAATTGTATATTGATTGACCAGCGTTTAAAAACTAAAACAAAGTCAGAAAATTTACGCCGTGTGATTAACCTCAGATAATGAAATCTTCTGAAAGATTCCTAAAACAATGACAAGAATTGAAATTTCCCTTTACCTACTAATCTAACTTCCCTTGCCTATGGTTTCAGGGGGACTGGTGCCTATCTACACTGTTCATTAGGTGAGTGGTAAAGTAAACCCTGGACAGATCTCCAGTACATCACAGGAAAGCAAACAGACACAGAGGACAAACAACCGTACACAACAGAGTGGTTGAAGGCTTGAAGGAGCAGTCGTTTTTTCATGTGGAGACACATGAAAAAACGTTGTATAGTTTCAAACCACAGACCCTTTACATGTTAAGCAAACATGGTCTACACTGCAGAAACTGATCTTCTATTGGTTGTTGGTAAAGGGTACCAAACTGTCAAATTACAAAAAACAGCAACTATCTCCAGGGTTATTTTTTAAATGGTCAAATAGTGCAATCTCCAAACTTTACAGTGTGCATCAGATATAGTTTTACTGCATGTCAAAGATGATTTGCTGTAGGTTGTTCCTTGAAAGTAAATGGGTGATTCATGTATCGTCAACAGGAGGAAAGACATTACTGACTTCTTGTGTGCAACCACAATTAAAACTGGAAAGACACAAGATTATCCTGTTTTTGTTATCTAGAACTACCTTAAATATGATGAAAATCAAGAAGTGTTTACACATGTACAAATTAGTTCAAAATGCAGTCATAGAATGTGGAATCTATTTTTAGTTGTTTTAGTGAGTTTGAAAAAATATGCATTAGTATGGAGCGGTAAATTTGTCAACTCTTAATTTTTGAACTTATGCTTTCGGTCAATGACTATTTTATTAGTTAAGTTAAACGTCTTCAATTGAAAAACTGTGACTTGGCCAATCACAAGGCAAAATCTCAATGTTTTTAGGGCTCTAAATATAGTGATGACTTGATGAAGGTCAAACTGAGCATCACAATGGCAAGAGAAAATGGATGCAGGTGACTCTTAAAAGTTTCCTGAATTAAATCAAGGCCCTTAATACCAACTGAACCTTCCTTGAACTCCACAGTCAATCTGAAGATTGTCACAGATCACCTCCATCCCTTTATGACCACAGTGCGCCCATGGTCCGATGGTTACTTCCATAATTTGTCAAAAAGCTCAAATCCTGTCAAACTTATTTGTTCAACATCAGTCAGTTCACTGTTCCTCAATAGCCAAAAGAGTCCCACAGAACACCTTTGGAAGTGGCCAAAAAGGAGAGTTGTGTCATGAATATTCATCCAGTCGGCTAGGTGGCTGTTCTGAAGCAGCTGCATTGTGTTGTTTTGTCAATAATGGACCATAATTCCAAAGTAAACTCACCAACATTCTTTCTAAATTCATGCCATGCAAAATTAAGATAGATCTTATTATTAATATGATCCATCTTTTTAACATAAGAAAATAGAATGTTATTTTATTTTTGTTGGATGTTTCAAATATGTGTTTAATCAAAACATTATACATGTATTTTTATGGTGGGAGCTGGGAATATTTTTGTTAATACGTTTTTGCATTTGAAAAGTTATGATGTGTACATACAGCATGTATGTATGTGTTTATATGTGTGTATGCGTTTGTTTCGTGGGAACCTTCCTCCTCTACAAACCAACGCGTTTGAAACCCACAATTGCAAGAAGAGTGACTATATTACACTCTTCAAGTCGACATTAACATTCACACGCGAACGTTAACATTTCTCACGTTTCCGAAGAGGAATTTTCCGTTATGCCAGTCAGGAGAAGAGCAACACGAGCCTCCCGGGAAACAACGAGCGACCTGCCGAGAGCGCTTTGTCTACATGTTGACGGGAAAAGCTGAGAACATGTCCCCACCGCCGTTACACCCCCCCCACAGACACAATTACACTCGCAGCAGCACTCATCCTTTCCCACAGTACCGTTTGGGGTCCAGTTTGTGCCAGCAAGCTCAAAACGAAATCTCCAAATTGTCGTCCGACTGGTGATGAGCCCAGCATTCCCCAAGATGGCGCCCGAGCTGCAGCCTCCTGCTCTGACGAGAGCTCTGCCAAGAGGACGCGGCACTTCAAGTTGAGTTAAAGTGCGGATAATCTTCATGTGAGGGTGAAGTTTGATCAGATTTAGTTTTACTATGACCCCCCCGACCTCCTCTTGTTCTTGCCTCCTTCCTCCTGAAGTCTGTATGCCTTCAAACCAGAAACGTGTGCGGCCCTCATTCAGCCAATCACGCCAATCATTTCAAAATGAATCATTTCGTGCTGAACTATATCAATTTGACTGATTTAGTCTGCTGTTTTTGTTTACCTAATGGTGTGTTTTGTAAGCCTGACACATTCTACGTATATGGCAAACAAAAAAATAAATAAATATGTGAATAACTTAATCAGGAAAATGTTATGAATTTGAATTAAAGGTAGATTAAGAACGCTTTTGAGGTTCACAGCATAAAGTGTGAGATGGGGGGCTGACTGGTTAGTGCACAGAAAGCCTTGTTGTTGGCTGTTTGCAGGTAAACCAGTCTGAATACATGAATGATTATGGGGCTATCTCCTGTCCTTTCAAACTGTTATCTCCTGTCCTTTTAAAAGTGGGGAGAAGGCAAGTGGGGAGGGAGAATGGGATAAAGTGTCTCACACTTTACTGAAGGGGTAAATGGGGGGGGGGGGGCGTAGGTTAGCATGTTTAGTGGGGGAAGGGACACAAACACACTCCATGGGACTCTAGGAATGTGCCTGACTCTCTCTTCCCAGACAAGCCAACAACATGCAAAAAAAAAAAAAGTTTAATCTTTTCCTATTTGGTTACTTTATTAATTTGGGAATCATAAATCCTTTTGTGGACAACCGTGGCAAAGCTGAATAAATTCTTGTTTTAATATTTTCTTTTACTTCCACTTCGGAGGCGATTAGCACACTTCATCATTGTATGTTCACAATTTAGCGCGCTTCACCACTATGAAAATAGTCTGTGTTTTCATAATGAAACGGCAGACGGCATTTTCTCCTCGCAGCAAAGAGCAAGTAAAGAACATTCGTCTATTCAAGCGCCCTGCTCCCCGACGCCCTTTAACCTCACACTTGTCCTGTTGCTCTCAGGCCAACCTTGGCCTTCACTCCTTCCACACCAGTTGCAAACTGGCCTGCTTGACAGATCGCCACTGGGAAAGCCGCTTATATAATGTGAGCCTACACAACGATGATGTGGCAAACTGTGCAGCTTGAAGCGGCAGGAATTTGTTTTATGTGATGGATAGTGTGTTTATCACGCAAACATTTGGGTGACGAGGTACATGTTTGATGACATGAGGTAAAACTCACAGTGATGACCAAAACAACATAGTGACTTGGTTATCTAAAAAAAATTAAAAAAAAGAAAGAAAGAAAAGCAGCATGAAAAATCATTAAATATGAATATTAGAAAAACGGAGAGGGTTAAAAAATTTCCACAAAATAGATTAAATGTTCATAGTCCTGCTCCTGCAGCAACTCAGAATATATCTTCATTGATTTATGCAGGTTACTTTTGTGTGCCATATTGCAGTAGCTGACTTAGATGCAGTCTGTACATATCTCTGTAACACAGTTAAAGGGGTGTGAATACCGTTGCTATGCAATAGTCGTGTTACCGCCACAATAAATTTCAAAACCACATTTATAAGAGTGCTTATAAATATCTAAAAACACAAGTCTTTTAAAGAAAAAAAATTAAATCAATCAATTATCTTGCAAAAAAAAAAAGTGTAGCCCAAGACAATGCAATACGATGTAGAAAAGCAATTAAAATAAGTGCTTCTGCGTCTAAAAATAAAATTTAAAGTCTCTCTCTCTCCCCAAATAATATCAGTGACTACTGGTCATGTTACCTAAGGGTACCAAGTGTGCGTGTAGTTCATTTCCAGAAAGTGCCAAACAGTTTGATTCAGCTCAAAATGGAACACAACTACATTACCCAGAGGGCATTTCGTTCCGCTACAAGCTGGCTCCCTCCGCTCTGGGAGTGTTTCCCATTTAAACAAACACGGTATCGCCGAAGATGGCGGAGAGTTTGTAGAGGCTTTAAAGAAGCTGGTGCAGTCAATGAAAGCGTCGAAGCCGGTAAGTTTTTTTTTTCCTTTTTTTTTTAACCCCTGCTAAGTGGTTCGTGATTCGGTCACAAACAAGTATCGAACAACTGGCACTAGGTTATTTGAGCGTGGTGGAGGTTTTTTTTGTTGTTGTTGTTGTTGCAGAAGCAGTTGGTGCTGCTTCGCTTCCGAGGAGGCTGTGGTTTTTAAGCTACCGTGTTAAATCGAGCCACCTTAACGCTGTATTTTTAGTCGCGTAGTGATATGAAGACGGCCGGCGAAGACGGCCGGCGCCGTGAATATGACAGTAGTAACCGTCGAACTTCAGTTAATAGTTTGTTGTTCCTGTCGGTTTTCGCGTTTATAGCCGTTTCCATATTCCGCTAGCCACAAAGTTTTACGAGACATTGACTTTGATTCGCTTGGGGTGCAGCAGTCTTCCTCCCCCGGCTCAGCCCGGCAGAAAAGTCTGCTTTTCGGGCCGTTGTTTGATACGTATGTGCATTCTTTGAAACTCCACAGTCGAGTTGACCCCATTCATTGAACGCAACGTAGCCGGATAGCTTTGGGAAGTGGGTCCGCTTGGAGAGGGACCAGCCGTAGTTCGTCTGCTGCTGCTGGAGGACTCATCCTGTCTCCCACCACAGGGGCTGTGAGCCTTTAAAGCCACACCAAGATCGTGTTGCAGCACTTTTCAAATACGAGATTCTAGTGTTTTATGTTTTATTGAAACGCGTGGAAGGTTGAGACCCAAAACAGAATATTCATTTAAAGAGTGGCAAAATGTCATCTTTTGTTGTTTTTGCTCTTTTCTTTTAAATCTTGCCACCGAGCAGTAAGTGTTCCTTGATGTAAGGTCACTGCTTGAAGTTAATATTAAACATTCAGTTTGACTTTTAATGGTTGCTTTTTTTTCTTTTTTTTAGCCAAAAGTTCAAGTTTGTCACCTTGGAAAATATGTTTCAAAATAAGAAACGGCAACAACAATGTGTAGTTTTTCAGTCGTTCCAGTATATATGTTTTAAACTCTTTTAACACACACTGGTTTTTGCATGGACTAGAAATGCATTCACAACTTAAGAGTTGGAAAGAACTGTTTAAATGTTTTTTAAACATTCTCATGCGAATCAAGCATGGTGTTGAACTAAAAGTTTGACATTTCGAAGTAAAATAAATACATTATTTGAATTCTGTTTGTGTCAGTGGGAGTTTTTGAAACTTCTACCAGCAATATCAAATAAGAGGACATGGGGATGGCACAGTGACTCTAGCAACTGGAACGAAATAACATCTGAACTTCAGCTACACTTCTAGCCATGTTGAAAAGCATAAACAGCAAATGGTATCCTGGGATGTTTTCTTGATCACAAATTCTTCAATCTGCTGCCCCCAGTATTAAATGACTCTCTTTTTTTGATCAGATAGATAAAATTGACTGATTAAAGCCATGACGAAATGATCTATCTGTTATTGTTGTTACATTACCAACAATCCTTGCTGGACTGAATTCTAATAATGCGCAGAACACAAGATCTGACCAATTATGAAACATCCATTTAGAAAGTGCAGATGTGCAAATAGATATCTGCAACGAGTGTTTGTGTAGAACTGGCCAAACCACTTTGGTTTTTTTCTTTTATGTTTTTTGTACTTTTGAGATGAATGCAGATTATTATTATTTTTGATTGGACCTTGTGTTCACTTATTAGATCAGTTGATTGATAATATGACGAGAGTAGAATGTTGGTTTATAAAATTCTATTCTCCTTCGTATAACGCTAACGTCCCATTGTTTGACCAAAAGTTTGAGTTTGTGGCCTGGCTATTTCCCTAATAAGAAGTAAATGGAGAACAAGTTAAGTTCTGAGTGCATTTAGTCTACATCATCAGCAGGGATTGTGAAAATGCCAACCCACAACTGCAAATAAAAACCAGCTCTTCTAGGGGACGTTGCAGCCAGTGCCATCCAGGGATTGCCTTTATACTTATTTGGGTAACCTGTTATGTCACATGGATTTCCAAAAAAACTGAAAACGACTGCTAAACTTGACCCGACCTGTTTGGAGTGTCCGCTCGGGTAAATCCATCTGTTATTTATCTGTTTACTGTGGCAAGATTAGGCAATCCATGCTTATAACGGCACCATCACCCAATCAAACCCCGGTTTCATTGTTGATTTCAAAAAGACAAAACGTCTACAAGTTTTGTTTTGTTTTTGAAGGAGGTTGAACAGCAGCCGGAGTTTCATACACTCTCGGGTTCCTGCTCCATGTGAGCTTAACAAGGTGTTAGGCTGAGGTTGTAAGAGGGCATTCTTGGAGAGCGTACTCATATGAGGTAGTGTGTTAGTCATTCCCCTGAAATGGCTGTGGTTTAGGTGTGTTGTTGGGCCCGCTGCCCTGGGGCCATCCCTGCCAATACTTGCAGGCACCTACATCTTGATGCCTCTTTGCATGAAGGACTCTCTTAAATGATCCTGATGTTTTTGGCTTGTGTGTTTGTTTGTTTTTTTTTCTTAAATTTCTTTTCTGGATACTAGAACATAGTTCAGTTCTTCAATAGCTAGAAAGCATGACTACTGATTGCAGTCTTCAACTGCCAGATGAGCTTACCTGAATTTTTACTTTGACTCACACAAAACACCATTACTCAAGCAAAGGTATGTCGTTTTCTAAATGGAATGAATATCCACTGTGGGAACCTGTCCAGTGAATTGCTTCTGCTCCTTCTCTTGGCCAAATGGAGCCCCCTGTTCTCTATTCTCTGTTCCTTTATCTAGCACTTTCTTTCTCCCTCACACAGGGTGTCAGGCTGCGTTAACAATGAATCAATCTTTTGGGGGGGATTCTTTGACTGCAGATGGGGTGCAGAAGTGACCACGATCCGTGGCTCTCGCTCTTTGTCTGCCATCCCCCGTGTTTGCAATAATTCATTAACTTATCACTTTTTCTCATGGGTCTGGGAGAGGTCCTCTCTGTGGTGGCAGATCCTGATCTTATGTCACATGATTGATTATCCAATTACCATAATGTTAGCGGCATTACATTATAATGAGATAATCGGTTTAATATGCTACCACATATGTTTGATTGCATTGAAGTGAAATCAAACTAAACTGAGTTGAGATATTGTTGAGGGTCTGGTCATATTTAATTATTGATCTGTACAAACCACTGGTATCAGTATTCCATCACCTGATTTATGAAAATGGATTAATGCAATTGGCTGCAAAAAGCTCAAATTTTGCAGCTGATTTTATTATTTTTAAGTCTTAGAACAAGTTCGAGGTTGAGTTTATGAACTCAGTTTGTAACATTCAATCAAGCCTTGGCAGTCTGTGTGATTCCCAAAAGAGAAAAAGTTTAAAAAAATTTTTTTTACACTTAACCCAGAGACACTGTTTTAAAACTGTGAACATTACTTACTTGTCAACTTCATCAGCTCTTTCCTTTTTGAAAATGTATATGACTTTTTCACATATTTGTGCAAAATTTTCATTACTACTTATTTTAGCTGATCAGGAGAGATGGAAATGTGCGACAGACTGGCGACCTGTCCGGGGTGTACCCCGCCTCTCGCCCGGAATGCTCTGGAGATAGGCACCAGCAACTCCCGACCCCGTTAGGGAGAAGGGTGACGGAAAATGGATGGATGGATGGAGAGATGGAAATGGCTTAACATTTTTACTTTCACTAGCTTTCTGGTGGCAACTTTTAGCCAGTAGTTCTACAGTATTGGAAAGGGTTTTCCCTACTCTGGATTGGATGTTTTGCTCCTTTTTTAAATATGTGGAACGGAAGGTTTTTTTCTTTCCCTGGAGATACTCACGGGGAATGTGACGGAAATAAAACGAAGCACCTTGACGCGGTGATGTAGGAAAACATTAGGATTGCTGTGGAATGTAAAAAATGAACTTATTTACGTTAGAAGAAAGAAGCACAGCCTGATTCAAATTTAGCTTAGAACTGTGACAGCTATTTTTCATATTTGTCTTAATAAGGAAATCTGCTTTATCGTTACGTTTCAGATATTCTCAAAAACTGCAGAAAGTTTGTTTTCTCTGCTACCACAGAGCACTAGAGCGCTGTCACTAGAGCGCGAAAGAGCTCCTTGTTAACGAGCGGAGCCATAAAGTCCAAATATTTCCAAATTAAACAGTTAACCTATTTGAACTTATTGTAATAGTGTGAAAAAAAAGTGACATTGTCTAATTGGCTGGAAATCTAACCTTTGATACAGCAAGAACCTTCCAAGTAAAAATATTGCGGTTAAAAAAAATCGTACTTTACTACACCATTAAAATTAGGTGGTGCAACTCTGCTTCTTAAGACTACATAATATTGTGTTCAGTCATCTTTTCCAACAGAAATGGAGAATTTATTTCAGCTCTCATTAAAACCAGCAGCAGAAGAAACTGTTTAAACTTCAAAAGTAACAGTTCCAGTCTAATCATCAGTTTTTGTGCTTTGTAATTGTCCTTCATCATTTTCAAAATCTTCAGATGTTGCCTGTACTTGCTGAACATCAGTTTTGAAACACTGGTTGAATCAGGAAATTGCTTCCGATAGTGAGCCAAACACTTTTAATCAAACCCCTAACTTTTACACAGAAAATAAATAAATAAATTGTGTCCTCAACTGTACACTTTTTGTCCTAAAGTCTGCATCACCTGTTCAGGTGGCCTGTGACACCATAAAGAAAACCTCTGCCCGAAATGTTGCAAACTAATAAAATAAGCGCAAGTCATGCTGAAATGGGCTAACATTGGAAAGGAAAACAAATAAACACTGATCAATCATCAGTCAACTTTTGTAGCAGAGTACAACTGGCAACCAGTTTTGCTTCCTAGTGGGAGGACAGTAGTTTTAATTAAATGGAAAAGGATGGATGTATAAACTATTCATTAGGACTCTGACAGTTGGTATCTCATTAAACCATCAGCATATGCTGCACAGTCTCGTCATAAAAATGATATTTTGGATGTCCGAATACATGACACGGAGATAAATTCTTATTCTGCTATACATGTAGCTAGATCTAAAGTGAGGACCAAAGATTACTGAGATATGCAGTCTTCACTTTGTCAAGTCAGAAAATATTCAAATATGCAAATATTCATACTCTTTGACAGTTGATGGGTTTGATGCCTACAAAAACAATCTTTGGTAGCTTTCCCAAGACTGGAAAGTAGGGATGGCATGAACTCAAAATAATAATAAGAGTACAGCTATCTCAATGTCACTGCTAATGCAGAGGACTAATTGGATGCAGTATTTGTTGGCTTATGTTATTTTATCTGCCAGATATTCAAACTCTGTTTGCAGGTAAGGTATAGAAATGTTCATTGGAATAGTATTGACAGGTAACATATGTTATTTTCGCCCCTCCCTTTCTGATGTCACCCTGGGCAACTGCCGATATCAAAAACTGCCTCTGAAGGCAGTTCACCCAGTTAAGCACATTATGTAGAAGAGTTAAAAGAAAGCTTGTCTTTCTATTAATCATGATGATATTCCACTTGCAGGCAATGAAAACACGACATTTAAATCTAAAATATTACATTAGACCAGTTAAACATTTTAATGCAGAAATGTGGGATTAATGAAAGGATTAATTGTGATAAATTGATCATCGAAATGATCAACAACCGATTTAGTAATTGATTAATCATTAACTGGCGTACACAGATTCAAAACAACTTCTATGTCAGATCAGTAATTAAGACAAAACAATACAAAATAATATAATTTAAGATAAAAACACAATTGTCTGTACTTATGTTTTAGCTTCACCCAGTTCAAATTCACTGACAGAATGCTATATTATTGGATTTTAGGCACTATAGTGTTACTTTTCAAAAAAGTAATGCTATTTTTTTATCTTTTAACATATTTCTAATATTGTATTAAAAAGACTTTAGTGGTTAAATGAAAAATCTGTAGAACGTCTGTTTTTGTTGTTTTTTTTTCCCAATGAATTGCTAGAATAATCAATTTCTAAAGTGATTGTTAGTTGCATCCCTAATTTAACAATTTTTTATGCAACCCTCAGATATGACTCTAAACATCTTGATAATCATCAATTCTGCTGAAAGTTTGTTTTAAATACTAAAAACACCAGTGTGCCTTCATGACTTGGAAGACGAACAGCCGGGGAGCTCGTCTTTTGCATGCCTTTTTGATGACTGCCCCGTCTTTGTCGAGTGGCTTTTTTTTTTTGCCTCTGCTTTCTGAATAGATTGCATTCCTTAAATGTTTCATCAGTCCGAGCCTCAGTGTGCCCTAAAAGAAACCGTGCAGCAGAAATAATAGTTTTAGTTTTGAGCGTCCGTCCGGTCTGTCAATCCATCATGTCGTCGTGCAAACTTCAGTTTGAACGGTGGCTGTGAGAGTGCTCCTGATGTCATGGAGCTGAAAGGACAGCCTGATTGTTTCCCCCCAAGTTGAAATATGACTCCCTGGTCTTGATGCTGCTTCTGTCAGGCACTAGTCCTGGCAGCGCACGGCTGGTCAAAGGGAAGCAGTTTCTGCTGACAGATAAGCTTCCCTGGGAACTCGCTGTGTCTTCTCACCGTTGGTTGGATTATTACCTTAAACCAAGTGCAGATTAACTGTGTTTCTTGCAGTCGGCTCCGCATGTTGTATTTACCTGACTCGCGTCAAGGTCAGTTGTGCAGCTGTAAGCATCTGAAAAGCGCTGCGCGTTGGTAGGGTGAAACTCAACAGGTTGGTTGGCTTTTTTTTTTCCCTGCCTACCTCTCTTTGGCTAAATATAGAAACAAGACATTCACGTTTCCACCGCTCAACTATTTCACCGCGTTGCCCAAAACGAGAGCATATGAGCTTGAAACCAACTGAGACCAGAGCCACAGCTTGGTCAGACCCAAGTCAAGCAGGGTTAGTTTGCAATTTTGAGTGTTTTAGAAGTCGCATCGCATTCCCCCCCCCCCCCGTAACCTCTCCTTCAACTGTGGGGTAAAAAAGTGTTAGGCCAGCTGAGCCATATGTGAGCCGTGCTCGCTCCTATAAACCAAACAGGCAGCCTGAAGCAATCATTGGAGCCAATTCCAGTTTATAACCAGCGAGGAGTTGGAACGGTTTGTACTCGAGTCCTCATCGATTGGATGAGGGGAAACGGTTTATTAGGAAAGGGAGTGTCAACATCATTGTCCCCTCCTCCCCCCCCCCTTCACCACTTACCCCTCCCTTTTTTGCCCTTCCTCTTTAACTTCAACTCCCCCTTTAACTTTGCCACCCCGCTCCCACACCAATCTGAAGAATGCTCGTAAAGCGGGTTCACCTGAACAAGCCAGTGGGGGTGGTGGACCTCTCTGAGTTTGGGTAGTATTGTAAAATGTTAGCAGGCCCTTGTTTGTGTTTTTTTTAGTTTTTTTTTTTTTTTTTGTTTTTTTTTTTTATAAGAAAATGCTTTGGGGAAGGACAGCAGGGCCGGAAAAAAAGGTTTGGTTTGTGAGATAACTGCTACCAGATGCTCTCTCTGTCTGTTATTTAACTTAAAGAAAAAAGCCTGGTGAGCAAGGACAGAAAAAAAGGATTATATTCTCGATGAACTCTTCTTTGAACTTTTTCGTAACTCTGAAATATCCCTGACATATTAAGTTGTTTGTTTTTTTTTTTGTTTTGTTTTTTATAAAATAAGGATTTGAAAAAAGTTTTCTTAATTTAGATTGACAGTTATTGTTACGGCTAAGAGTTTCTTCCTATTGGTCCTCTCACTCCTCACATTGTAAGAATGGGAAATGAGGTCAAGTACAGCTCGATGAAGAAATGGCCCAGGATGACATGGCACTTCCAAACTTGGGTTATCGTCTTCTGGGGGTGGTGAAATGTACACAATAGCGTATATTTTTAATGAACAGTGCCAAATTACAATAAATGACTAACTTGAATAATTACTTAAATGTCATAAATTCAGAAATAACATGCTATGTGTGTGTTGGTTAAACATAGTGATTTAATTTTAAAGCCTATATATAATTCATGATTTAGTTATTTCATGTTCCTGTGCTCAAGCACATCATAGAATAATACAAATGGTCAACTTAACCTTTCAACGACAGTGGGCGGGACTAAGATGGCTTCTACAGAAATCCCGACGTTTGATTGGCTGCTTCAAACAGCAGGTCACGACAACATCTTCCCAGTTTGCTTGGACTCTGGATCAATATTTTCACTGGAAGTGTGAAAATAACTTCAATAAATTTCTGTAATTTATTTACGACAAACCCTCGGTGAGCCTCTGTCACTCTAGTTTGGTCTGAAATATCTCCGATAAGTTCCTCACTGTGCTCCGGCGTGGAGGACGCTCCCACAGACAGGATAAACGCTAGGCCCCGCCCACTAGCTAACACCGGCTAACGCTTTCTCGTGAACTTATTAGAGATATTTCAGACCAAACTAGAGAAATAGAGACCGGAGCCTTAATTAATTAATCAATCAATCAATCAATCAATCCATAAAGTGCTTCAACGCAAGAACTTGCAGTTTATTAAATCATAAACTTATTATATATAGATTTTAAAATTAAGTCAATAACTATAATTGAGTCTGATGTAATTTTGCCTTAATAAATGATTCCTGTCTTCCTGTTTTAATAAATTATCGTATTTTAAACAAGTATTTAAGTTATCTGTTGTAATTTGGCACTCTCCATATTTTAACCTAAGCCATAATTTATTTGATTTCGATGGCAGTTTTTATACGATAAACATAGAAATAATGCATATGGCACAGGACATGTTCTTGATTATCTTTATAAAGAAAGATCTGGAGAAGTCTGGCGTGTGTGTGTGTGTGTTTTGTTTTGTTTTGTTGGCCATCCTTTATTCCAGTCGGCCAAAACTTAATTCTGCACAACAAATTACCTTCAGAAGTCAAATTTCTGAGTGTGCTTGTTTGGAATTTAAACCCGGTAGAAACAGAGCTGTTCTGTGAAGGACTGAGGTTTGCTGGATAACCGTGATGGATAAACGGCATCATAAAGACCAAGAAGCACTCCAGTCAGCTCAGGGATAAGCTGTGGAGATGTTGAAGCAGAGTTGGGTTATTGATTGATCGATTGGATGGATTTCCATCTAGTCTGAGGCAACTTTGAGTGAACTGAAAAACGAATTTGTTAGAGAAACAACCCAAAGTAGCTGTAATTACAGCAAAGTATTGACCGAGCATGGCTAAATACAAACATAGGTCACACTTTTCAGATCGTTAATTATTAAAGAAAAAAAAAGTAACACATAAACCATGAAAAATTTTCTTTAAGCTCCACTTTTATTAGTGGAGAACTAAAACAGTTGATAGAATAATCGTTTGCTAAAATAACGGCGAGTTGCAAGTTCAAAATATGAAAACGTAAAAGGAGAATGTTTCAGCTGTCGGTAAACCGGTAAGAAAATCACACGAATCGAGTCTGTAGACACAGTTCAGGTTTTGACGTCGAGCTGAATTAGTTGGAGGGTGTCGGGAAAATGTTTCGTTTACTGTCCTCCAAATGTCCCGGCGTCACAACGCTCCCGGGTCTTGTTTACATTTCGTTCCTCTTTCTGCATCTCCAAAATGAAGCATTCAGTTGAATTTCTGTGGCGGCCGGGGGTGCGGTCTCTGGCTGAGTCAGGATTTGTATAGCAGCTGCGGTTGGCACAGCGGCGCAGCGGCATGTTTGTAAGAGGATATGCGAGTGTGCAAGCATGGACTGTACGGACAACGTCTCCTAGTTCATCCACAACTCAAACTCTCCTTTCATTTCGGAAACAACTCCAGGGTCGCTGTGACCGTGCAGACATTCGCTCTCGGCTCAGCTCCTTTATGGGTTTAAAAGAAAATAAAAAATTTAATGTTTTTTTTTTATGTTTTCTGCAGATTTGCTTTATTGCAGGCTAAGAGTTCATAGAAAAGTTAAGTCATAAATGACAGGAGCCTCTACAGCATCATTTAAGGCTCCAGAAGCATTACAACATGTCAACACAGGCGAGGCAATATTTCTCATAATTTACAACACTCGTTTCTTGATTGGGCTGTTTCTAATTTTCGCTCTGGATGAAGTGGAAAATGTAACTCTCTCTCTCTCTTTTTAAGCTGTTCTTCTGCTTGCCTGGTGAAGTCACCACTGTTGATGAGGCTTGTTGTTACGGCAACCCTCGCATCGAGAGGTTGCTGCTCCGGAGCTCGCTGTTGTCCCCAGAATAGAATAGCAAACATTCGCTTCTTGACATTGCAACATCGCAACGCAGCTTGAAATCATTTTGATTTGGTAGCAAACAAAACTCGCAAACGTCCGACATAAATCATTTTTTATTTATTTTTTTTTGGTTTAAGAGAGAGGTGGTCCAGCTTTCACAACTGCTTATCGTTACCATTTCCGTCAGGCTTATTTTGCTCTACATGCGTGTTTACTGTTGCCTTGCAGAAAAAACTGTTCTCCATAGAAATAACGGAGGAAGTGAGGGTCTCGATGCAATTGGCACTTCTATAAAAGTCTTTTCAAGGTTGCACCTGTGCACTCTGGGTATCCTATGGAATTGATTTTTGTCTTTATGTTTAAGTAAAGGTCATCCAATCCTCACATCTTTGACCTGTTTTGATATTTACAAGTGCAAACATTTCAGACCAATTATTTTGTCATTTCACTTGGTCGTTCCGAAATTTGGGATCATGATCAACGCAACCAAACACTAATAGATTGAAACAGAAATTTCAGCTGATGCACATTCTTTGCTTATAACTCTGCTTCACATCACACACACACAACCGCTAAATGAAAGACAGTCCTCAGTCTAAATTATATAATTGGAGCTGTTTACTTATTGAGCGTCTTTTGATTCGAGCTCATTTACTTTCAAGCTACTTTTGATTCCAGGAAAGCTATTAAATCAACAGGTCACTGCCACCCGAAAACACCATTATTTAAAAAGAGACAAACGAACTTCATTCATCATCCTGTCGCTATATTAGTGTATCTGGTATTTTGTTGTTGATGTTGTGGTAGGGATTTATTTCTGAAATTTGTTTAGTTGGAAACAGTTTTTAAGAATTTCACCATTGTTGGTGGGATTTTCACGAAAACGCGTTTTGCTGGACGATAGATTGCCCAGGATGCTATTACGATAAATGATATTATTTTGAGACCATTTTCAAGTAAGCTTTTGAGATGTTGTAATACCATTACAATGTAAGATCAATAATCTTAAATTTCTTGTGAACATTTTGACATTGGAACTGGAGGACATTTTAAATGTATCCAAAATATACAAACACAACAACAGCAGTAAAATAAATCGAGAACCCTGTGTAAGCAAATGTGCTTCAAAAGGGAAGGCCAGTTGAGACCAATGCACCAGACCAAAGACTTTATACCCAGGCTTTGGCAGAAAGAGAGAGAAAGAAAAAGGAAAACATTAAAATGGCCATGATCAAGTTTATTTTTAATTTATCATGTGATTAATTGCTTATTTCTGGATGCCTAACCATCGGGCCAAAAAACTATTTCAATTACAATGAGAAAATTATCTGAACCGACTTGTTTAATTAATAGTTCTAGTGTTGTTGTCTTTTCCTCAGTTCTATTTGAGATCATATGACCAGTTTCAGATGCTTTGCCTGCAATTTTGGGTATTTCTATGTCCAAGAAGTGTATTCAAAGTATTTTAGCCTTCTGATGTAATCGACATCAATTGGTTGAATTGCAAAAGTCTGATCATCCTTCAGTCAAAATTGTAATAGTTTGATCTTCTTCTCTTTTAATTCTTATACCGTCTCCAAATGTGTGTTTTTTTTTTAACTTTGAGGTGGCCTTGGTTAAAATACATAATGTTAGTCGCCACTCTTCCTATCACTTAACATTACGAGGAAGAAGCAACCTTTTTGACATCTTTCAGCAGAAATGGGACATGCACACCGACGGGTTCTGTGGTAGCTGTATTAATAATAAATCAAACTTTAAATGTTTAACTGCATTTTTTCATAGCGCTGTCCCAACACACATAACTTGCTTCTGAAGAAGCAAAACTAAAAGTGCGAATGAAAAGTATAAAGTTTGACAACTGTCAGGAGTAAGACCGCGTGTTGTTGTTCAGTGTACTCCGACTCTGCATTGTCCTTTGCCTCTTCCCCTACAAGCGCAAACGGCTTGATTAGAGGTAGGCTTAATCACTCAGCAGATGGAACAGAGTACAGTGTCACAAAGACAAAAACAAACCCACACTAGGATTATGGCGCACGCGTGTCTGCTTGTACACGTGCCTTACGAGTGTGTTTGTGTCCAGTCGGTCTGAGCAGCTCTGATTCAACGCTTGAACACATTCCCAGGAGACGGAGCGTACTCTCTCAAGAGGTTCTAGATAAAGTCTTCTGTTGGTAACCCTGCATCTGACCACTCTTTATTTTTGTGAAATATTGACGATGCAGTAACATACAAAAATGGTACTACCAAAACTGGTAGTTTTTGTATGTTACTGCCAAACATACAAAACGTAGGTTTATGTTGCATTTAGGACGATGAGCCTGGTATGAGGTTGTCATTGCATGATAACTTTGAGTAAAAATATAATGGTGTGTGCAGCAAAAAATGAAAGCCAATATTGAAAACCTAAAAGCAATTTCTCTTTATTCTGCTGCGCAAAAAAGCAACTTATTGATAATATTGCTAATGTTTTCTGTGTATCATGCTAGTTTATTTTGGCTTTGATGCATTATACTAAAGTAAAGATAAAGACACGTTTCTATTATATTTAGAAATATTCTAACAAGGGAAGCACATATGTGAAAATCTGAGCAGGTACTGATGTTATGGATGAACAATGTATGAGCACTAACATCGGTTTCAGCTAATATTAGTACGGTTTTTAACCTATCAATTAAATTTAAAAAACACTTGACAGATTTTTTTTTTCTAGTTTTCTTTTATTATTTTAACTGAATTTCCTCTATAAAATTATTCTAAAAGTACCAGAAATACAATTTTAGATATGTTTCCTGTCATCAGGTTGGAAACTTTTTATTTTTCAGGAAACCCCCCCTCCCCACCCAACAACAACATAGTTTTACACAAAATGTATCCATACTCATCCAAAAGTTTTATGTTTTCTTTATTTATTACTAGGCCTTTATTACTAGAAGTTCCAGAAGTTATTGCGAAAAACGATATTGTTATTTTGAGACCATTTTTAAGTGATATAATGTGGCAACGGAAACATAATAATGCAAGAGCATATTCTAAAAGATCAGTAAACCTTAAATAAACAAAAAGTAAACAAACAAAACAACAAATAAAGGGAATTTTGAAGTCTTTTAAATGAAATTGTCTTTCAAAAAAAGGGCTTGTTGAGACCAAAACACCAAACTGCAGACATCCAGTTTTTGGCAAAGAGAGAGAAACAAAAGAGATTAAGATAAATTATACCAATGGAAATTATTGAATTTGTTTTAATTTATCATTCAGTTAATTGATTTATTGATTATTGTGACAGACTCTTCAAAAATAAAAAATTTACTAGATCAGAAATGACCTTTTTATTTTTCTTTTTCTTTTAAGACCATCTGAAATTTCAGAGGTTTTTTTTATCATTGTGTCTCGGCCACTTTCCCATTAGTATCTAAGCTGATCAGATGTTGGCATATAAAAGACAGTGACGTCCAACCAAGCAGATTTTTAATGCAATGTGCCAGTAATATCACATTCTGCCAGATAGTGCATTTAATCTGTCCTTTTTGTCTTTACTGTCGGAGGGAAGGAAAGGTGTAGTGGCCCTCCTTACGTCACTTGATTGGCAGTATGCAGCAACAGCTGGGGGAGGGGGAGCGTTGTTGCTTAATCTGTTAATTTTTAAACTCTTTGTATACAGTGATGCTTGTAAAATTGGCCCAGTTGGAATGGCGGCGAGCTAAAATGCTGTCATTCCTTATGTAACGGGCTGTAAAACATCTGCGCGTGACGAGTAGAATTTTCCTCCTCTTTGGCGGTTCGAAAACTACAAAAAATCTGCCGTGGCCCGGCGAAAGCCAGCGGGACATGAAAGCCACTTTTCAGCTGCTGCTCTCTGTTTCCCCTTATAACTCGATTGTGGATTCTGTTTCACCTAGGCTCTGTCAACACACGAAACCGGCCAGTTGAAAGAAAAGAAAAGGAGTACTACGGGGAGGAGGGAGCGGGGAGCTGGGAGGGGCCGAAGTTGTGAAACTGGCGTCAGACCATCTTTTGAGTGGAATTCTTTGCCGGGGTCAGAGTTCAGGCGCTGCAGCGTTGGCGCTGTGATTGGCTGAGGAAAGGTGAAATGAAAACCACGGTAAACTTTTGACCCCGGCGCAGCGGCACTGCAGGAACGCCCAGGCTCTGCTCCGGCGTGGTGGAACAGAGCCCGCTCTCTTCCTGTGTTTACTCCACCAATCCAACAGGGACGGAGGGGAGAACAGGAGGAAGAGAAAAGGGGGAGGGGAAAAGAGAAAGGCACAAGCGAGAAGGAGGAGAGAGGAGAGAGAGAGAAGGTTGGGGGGGGGGAAACTATCACAGTAGCGCAGCTAAAACGTGTACAAAACAGGATCCTTTTGTTTTCTCTGCTCCACAGCTAAAAATATTTTCAATTTAATTGCAGCGGCTGAAAATGTGTTCACACTTACACGAGATTTGTTGGATCACTGCAGCTGCTGAGGTTTCTAGGAGAGGAGGACTGTGTGTTATCAGAGTGGGCAGCTTGGAGGCTGATCAGACCCGGGCTCCTCCGATAAAAGGCTGTTTCCCCATTGATTAATGAACTCATTTCCATAATATTAGCTTTGTGCCTTCACAGCACACTGCATTTTTTTTTTTATTGTTTTGTTTTGGTCTACTTTGGATGGTAGCCTTCACCTCCCATATACATCCTAGCGTGTCAAGCTTGTGTAAAAGGATTATTGGAGATTTAGCTTTACAGTTGTGTTAGGTAGGTAAACCTGCAGTGCTGTTTGCCCCATTTCGTTCTCTTTTTTTTTTTGTTTCTTGTTGTTGATTTTAACAATGCGTAGTTGGCACATGTGGCACACTCTAAGACACCTTTTGAAGAATCTGCAATGTCTCTGTTTTCACCTTCATTTTATTTTCCCTAGGTTTTCCACATCTTGCAGTTTGAGGGAGGGGGAAAAAAATGGAGAAATGCAAAGCAGGCTGTCAAAGCCCTTGTGTGTGTTCAGCAAGGTGGGGAAGGTGCTTTTTGTTTTTTGTTTTTTAAGAGGAAACAAGAGTCTTAGGAAGACACTTTCTTTGCTTTGAAGTACATCTTCTGTCTCGCCACATTTTTCTAGAAATCACTAACAAATTTCCTTCTTATTCCTATTGTCTGTAGTTTTTCTACAGTTGGCTCTAGTTGTGTTTCTTGGTGGCAAATCGCTCTACATTCCCATCCTCCTCTTACATTTGCGTCACAGGGTTAGCTTTAAGTAAAACTCAATTCCCATAGCTCCCAAAGTCTGCAAAAGTCACTCAGCCATGCCTCTGAATACAGGCTTTTTCTTTGACACAGCTTTTATAAAGACCTTTTTAGAAAGTTGTCTTTATTTTCCGTAGGGCTGCAAAATAAGCAATTATTTTAGTATTCGATTAATCTACCGATTATTCTGGCGATTTATCGATTAGTCGGACAAAAAAAAAACACATTCTGCAGAATTTATATCTAAAGCCTTTTGTATAATTTTAGAAATGCATTAGCCCCTGGGTTAGCACGCCCCACGTTAGGAGGCCTCAGTCCTTGACGTGGTGGTCGCTGGTTCGACTCCCGGTCCCGGCAACCTTTGCCGCATGTCTCCCCCCTCTCCTCGCCCTCTTTCCTGTCTGCCTACTGTCAAAAATACGAGCCACTAGCGCCGCAAAAACTCTTCGGAGAAAAAAATGATTAAAAAAAGAAATGCATTAGAAGATGCACATAAACAAATAATGCAATTCCCTTTTTTAGATAAAAAGAAAAATTACATTTTACTGCCTAAAATGCAATTACAATAGATGCTTGATGTGACCATTTGAAAATTACTATAAAAAACATAAACCTGGGGTGCTGCAGAGGCAAAGCACGACCCCCATATGGAGGTCTTAGTCCTGTGTAAAACAACACAGTCACACATAAACTTGTCAACAGCATTTAGATGTCCACTCTTGTCTCATTCATTTAATTAGTGGAATCGTTTTCTTCTGGTATCATCTTCATCTGAAACATCCAGAGTAATATTTGGCCAAGTTCATTTGGCTACAAAAAATGTGCTTTAAACTGTCATCTCACTTCCATAGAGGATCTTTGCCACACTAGCAGCGCGCTAACACTGGCTTGTTTCCTCGCTATGTTTTAGTAACTGGTGATTCACTTGATGTTTTCCTGAGGTTGAGGTGAATTTAAGGTGATCGAAGACACGGGCAGAGCTTTCTACTGGTTAATTAAATTACAGAAAACTGGTTTCCATCTGTGACTTTCCTGTTACTGACCTACACTAATCCTAGCCCTAACCCTTACCCTAAAACTTGTGGTTTTATTTTCTTTAGATAAAACTCACATCTGTGAGCGCTCATCCTCATATGAACAAATTCCACATTGTTTGGAGTTTTGCAGCAGACACTGTGTCTTCTCCAGTTTGCAGCTGGTTCGATGCATATCATCCACTGACAAGGACCCAGTTCCTTTCAGACACACAGAGCGGAGAAAAAAAAAACTCTGACAAGGCCACAAGATTCATTCCTCTGTCTTGATGCAATGTGATTCAGTGATTTATCAGGATAAACAAAGTATTTTAGCCAACGGAGCTAACTTGATAAAATAATGACCTTCCTTATCTAACAGTGCTCTTTTATTGGACATGTCGTGTAAGCGGAAAAAGAAGTGAGGCTTATTGCTGCCAAGCAGCAAGCAGATGTACTCAACAATCAATCAGCTTCTCAGCAGTGAGCGATGAACGGCATTTTCAATATTATTCACAACAAAACATAAAATTACCCTTCACAAAGTTTTTTTTAATGATGTTTTGCTTTATAACTTCTTAAACATTCACTTCTATTGCAAACTAGCATCAGTATTGTAGTAAAGTAACTATATTGACAATAAGGAAGTTCAACTGTGCTAAGAATTTAATATCTAGACTTCAAAATATCGAGGAGATGTATAAACCCTTATCCTCAATAGCACTTTAACGTAAATGACATCAGTAAATGTCTTGAAACAATCGTTCCTCGTAGTTTTTGAAGCTGCTCCTCCGAGACAAGTCAGATTCAGGGTCCGGTAACGCTGTGGAAAAATGTATTTTTACCACATCTGCCATCTTTGACTTGTTCTTCCCGTTTGTGGCGCATGTCCTGCCCATCCTCCTCCTGCTGCACCAGTTATTGTCTGCTTTCCAACAAAAGATGCACATCACTAGAGGAAAACCCCATAAGCAGACCTAGTTTTGTGCGCCGTATTTCTAAATCAGTGTAGTGATTTTTCACGGAAACTTGACGCGTTTCTGTTGAATCTGCGAAACTGCATCTCATCACGCTTGCACTGCTGATGCATGCTCATCTTGCGCATGTGTGTGTTTAAATGAACATCCCCAGTGAATACCCATAACATTCCAGAAGCATGTGGGACACAGAATGTGGCAAAAATAATTATACTAATAGGACTAGACCTTGACCATTAATCCGTCCTTGCTCCTAACAAACACAGTGATGTGGTCCACTAAAGCTACAGCAGATTCAGAACGGTTGTCCATAAGTGTTTGTCGACTTATAAATTAAAGAATTAAGACAACAGCAGACTGTATAACAACACAGCTGAGATTAATTTAGATCACTTCTATGTAAATGATTCATATAGTCGCATGAGATTCAGTAGGAAAGCTATTATCTTCTTGCTCTTATTGTTCAGAATTGCTTCTTGTAAAACCTTTAAATTCAAGTCGATTTTAAATTCGCCATGTTTATTCCTTCATTAGTTCATGATCATAAAACCATTTATTTTCTGCTTATTTGTTAAAACTGGATCCGCTTTTGTTCCTGTTCAAGTGTAGAAAACTTAAAGTCGTTCTCAAAGTTTGAAACACCATTCTTGTTTTAGTCAGTCATAGTCCTACATATTGGTCCCTATTTATTGTACGAGTAGTAAAGTTAAGGATGATAGCCCTGGAAATGTAACTCCAACAAGTCGGCCAACCAACGGAAACTCAGTGTTGCTGACTGTCGCTGACTTCAGCAGAACCTGGAATCAAAGTAAAATGTCCCTGCTAGCCAAGGTGGAGGCTGGGGTTTTGTGGAGGCCCTTTGTTCAGAGCCTGGATGGTTTTATGTTCCGCAAAAGGTGGAGAAGTTCTTTGAAGAAAAGAGGAAGTCATTCTTTTCTTTTGTTGGCTTTTTGCACTTGATCTCTCAGACTCCAGTTAGCGCCTTTTTTGTTGTTGTTTTATTACCTTGTCTGGGTTCTCCCTGTGTGTGGTGGTGGTTGTGGTAAATACATGATACTAGACTATTAAAGTAGGCCAGATGGCTTATAATTTACTATGGGCTGCAAATATACCTTTGTTTTGGGGTATAATTTTTAAAGCAAAGAACTTAATACGTAAGCTGAATGTTTATTCTTGAGGGGATTGAGTCATATATGTGTTCCCCAGTTTGTGTGATCTTTGTTTTGGGTGGGCCAGTGTTTATTGTTGGGCCTGCCACTCTTTGTCCTGGGGAAGCTCAGATTGCAGGCTTTATTTAAGGCTCTTCAGGAATGTCCTTCTTTCTATTCTCGTCCCAACTGACTCAAACTCTTGCTGCTCTGGCCTTTGGCCAAATGACTAAAAATCAAATCGGACCATTCGGTAACAATATTTTGACGTGCAGCATCTGAATTTTTTTTTTTCCCATTCTCGTCAGGTTAAGAGAAATACCAACACCATGTAGACCTTAAAAACGGCAAGTTGTTATTGTATGTTTACCAGCTAGCTCTCAAGCTAGGCCAAAAATATTGGCTAGCTAATAAATTTGGCTGATTGCTATTTGTTGAATTGCAAATATTTTACCACCCAAATTATGTCTAGAGGTTTACCAATCTGCTTGCTGCTCAGAAAATAATGAGCTCCAGGTGAGTCAGTAATGCTCTCAGCATGCAGCCCCTTTGAAATCAGTCAAGGCACCAAACGGCATTGGTCTGTCTCTACACTTGGATATTTGAAACCAATTAAAAAACAAGTACAAAAGTTGTAAGACTTAGTTTACAATTTGACCACCCAGTCAGTGTAGTAATGGAAAACCAAGCCACAAAATCTTTTGGAAGAAGTGTTGAACCAACACAGCGAACACGAGCCAAGAAAAAAATGAAACCTCTCGTCAATGAAAGCCCCCTTATGAAGTATGTTTAAAAATGCATAGATAAAGACGGTTATCAGGATGGAAATGTAAACACTGAGTTGTATGATCAATAAAGGGTTTAAATGGGAGAATTGTAAAAAGCTAGCTCTGACAGCACAACTTGCTTGGCATGGCGCCAATCTGCTACCATCTAAAAACACATGCGAGTGTAATATAGCAAAATTCTTAGAATCGATTTTTACTGTCACAGATTCCACTGAAGTGATGAAAAATCAGTTGGTTCCTGGTAAATTCAAGTTTTCCTCATCATTTTTTTTCCACTGCGTGTTGTGTAGACTAGACAACTCCCAGGTGTCACCTTCACCATGACCTTTAGAGTTTTGTTTAACCTTTAATTTAGTGTACTGAGTTCCCTTTTACTTTGAAATCTGACCTATTCCAGCTTTGACCAGTTCTGATTTTTTTTTTCCCAAGGTGTGTAACACAAATCAAGCGTCACAAGCACTTTTGATGGATGGACTAGTTTTTAAATTTAGCAGAAAATTATAAAATGCTTCCAATTTTTCCATCAAAAACATTTATCCATATCCTTATCACAAATGATGGCTGATCAGAGGCAGATTGGTCGGACTGGTTTCACCAGTGTAAACTTTGCTGCCGGTTCTGCTGGTGTACACAATTGTCCACTGTTTTGCTGAGTCATCGTACGGTGGAATTATTGGAAATCGTCCCGCTCAGAAAACGGCTGCTACCTCGAATCGAAAAAAAAAAACCCCAAAACTCAATGTGGACAACAAATAGCTACGTTTTACTGAAAAGACATGCTGCAATATTTTTGTATTTATGTAGGAAATAATCTGAGGCTTCTTTGGTCAGGAATGAAACCGTTTGACTCGGATCTTTTTGGAGCGGTATTGAGCAGTGAAGACGCAGATCACGGGTGGAGAAATCCTACCTAAAAAGGATTGTTTTGTGGCCCGATATACATTATGATGCAAATTTAAACAATATTTTTGATGCTTTACTCTTTAAATGAGAGGATCTAACATTTCAAACGGCTGTTTTTGTACAGGACGTGTTAATCTACAGTATAATGAGATCCTGTCCGTAAAATGTTTTTCACGTTCTTTCAATGTAGCAGCTTCAGTTTCCTTATTAAGGTGGTTTTCTTGAATAGCGTTGGGCTCAGTGCAGTGTCTCCTTTCTCTGCCCCTCCCCCTACCTGTCTCTCCCTCCTCCCTCCTGTCTTTTTTTTTTTATTTTTTTTATTCTAACCAGTCAGCTGGACTCCTCCTCTCCCTCCTGCGCTGCATAATCACACAGTGCTTAAACCTCCTGGTCTGAATTACACTTTAGTTCTAGAGCTTACTAATGCATGTTGACTGCGTATCTCTGCCAGGACACTAAAATAATATCACTCATCAAATGAGATCAGTGATATTATTTTCAAGAGATCTAGATCTCACCTGGTTAAGGAAATAAATAATATGTATGATTACGAATCAAATAGTGTTTGGAGAGATGATAGAAAAGGAATGGAAAAAGGGTGTGTGTGATGCTTTTCTGTGTGTGTGTGTGTGTGTGTTTTTTAATTATTCAACAGCAGCATTAGCTCGGTTGCAGTCTTGTGTTTAGGGCTGATGTGATCAGTGGTCTGTGGTCGGTCGGGGGGGATCACACTTAGACACATTCACACTGAGGGTGGAAGCAGCTTGTAATTCACACTCCATCTGGCTACAATGGCTGCGAGGCGAATATCGAGGCTAAAACCAAATGGTTACGTCACGAGGATTTTTCCTCTCTTTTTGGTTCCTACTGTAATTTATATATAGCTGCTACTTTGGTAGGAGTGTTAAAAGGTCATTGTCTTATTTTTGTACTTGCATTGTTAAAGTGACTCTATTGTCGGTATATTTTTAGAACTCTGCCTTCAGGTCAAAATTATTCAAGTTCATGATGAAACCCAACTATTCTGGCTTCATCTAAGGTTTAAAATAACAACCTAAAGCGAAGATGCATATTTGAAATTTTGCGTGCCATTTCGTGATCTTTGTTCTTTAGAAGAAGCTTGAATCTACTGATCTAAGCTAAAGCATATTTTGTTTCAATAAATATAATTTGAAAACAGAATTGAACATATTTTCCTAGGCGTCCTTCGGTAAGCAGTCATTAATTATTTAGATTTGGAGCAGAGGGGATGTCATTCTATTTATGGGAAGGAGCAGTCACTGTTTAAACGGGGTTTTACTTTGGCAGAACAGACAAAAGATAAGGGTTGACATTTTTAAAGTGTGTTAATTCCACTCAATTCAAAAATACTTCATTTAATCCCAAAGAGAGAATAAATAATTGAGCTTAGTTGATAAATTTAGCATTCTATATTACCACTGGCATTGTAAAAATTGCTCTTTGTGTGTATTGTAGAGAACTATAAAGCTTTACATTTATTCCCGAATGTTCCTTAAAAGGTTGAAAGGTAAAAGGGATAATACAGAGCAACTTTAACCTCATCTTCCTTTCTGTTTACATCTAGATACAGATATAGATTGAGTCTTCTTCCCTCATTAATAGTGTAAAGTGGAGAATTGTCTGATGAGGAGAGAAAATAATTTTTTTTTAATATAGATAATTGACCAGTTCTGGTGCATCTATAATTAAGTGACACCAGTTTGGGATGCATGTTTTTTGCCAGCACTTGGCTTTCAACTTCAACTGAACCCCAAATCAACTTTTTTTTCACAGAAAAACTGTGTGATTTGGTCCTTGCAGGCACTAGCTTTACTTTGTCTATGCAAATTTTCTTGTAAACTTAATTCTGCAATATTTGACCTAAAACTGCCTCCGTGCTGCCCTCTTCAGGTTCAAAGGTGGCTACTGCAGTTGAATTTTCCTACTGGGTACAAACTGTACAGCTCAGTCGATGTGAGCGCTGAAACTGACTACTGTATGTAGGAAGCAGAAGCTTCTCGCTCAGTCAGGACCGTATCTGCAGAGCAGTTCATGATCTCACTTGTTTTTGCCAAACTCTCCAACAACAGAGAAGAAAGTTGCTAGATTTGTCGCTGGTCGTTTATTTTGGGGGAAGGAAAATAGCTAGAGGGGTTTGAAAAAGTACTGCAGGGTCTGAGTTAGCAACAGTGGTGTCCCTCGTCTTGTCCACTCCTCTCATCCCCACGTTAGCCGGGAAAGTTCGGTGGCTCCGCCCACTTTGGGATGTTTCAAAAAATTGTATGGTTATACTTTCACTGTGAGATTAGTCACACTTCAATGCTCTTGTGAAATAAAATTGCATCAGAAACAAAAACAAATATTTTATTTGTTATAGTACTCTTTAATGTTCTAACTTTATGTATTCAAAAAAATCTTCAGAAAGTCGAATGATGATGTTTTGATAGTCATCAAAGCAGATAAATATAACCTATTTTTGGCAGATAAATCATAAAAGTAGTTTTGTTTGGGGGGGTTTTACCTGACGAGGCCCATTAGCAACTGGCTGATTGGCCTTTATTAGCCAAGGCCTATTGGCTGATGAGGGCCGATCATCAGCAAATAGGAATCACAATGCATTGTGAAAGAATTAACATCTACAAATATTCATTATTAACGCTACAGCCAGACGTTTCAGTTTGTTTAATTGTGATAGCCTTGCACAAAACTTGCAACTAACTAACAAATGGAAGCAAAAATAATTCTGGGTTTGTAAATGATTTAAAAATATTTATGTGGCCTCACTTTGATGCACCTTAATAAAATAACTGGTAAGTAAGAATGTATCCGTCTGCAATTTAACACAACAGAAAAAATATTTAAACTATTTAAATACACTAAAGTTTACAGGACAGCATGTGAGAGAACTGTAGGGGTTCAAATGCACTTTACATTAGGCAAGAGTATTTGGTCAGGAATGGCAGGGAAGCAGACTGATAAAGAGAATATGTAAATGGGGTGGATGGGTGGCAGCATTTCCAGGAAAGGGAAGTGATGACGCTGTGGAACACACTGAGGGGAGAACGCAAACAGGATGCTATCTGCTGCGACTTCCTGTGCAATTTTAGAAATGAGTGCTTTCCCATGAATCTCTGAATGGATAAATGTACGAGGAGCCGTAGCCCTGCTGACGTACAGAGGCATCCAGGCCTTCGCGTAGCGCCACAGTTCATGACTTTAATCTGTTCTTCTGTTCTCAGGAGATGTTGAGAAGTCACGCAGGCCCTGAATGGAGTTTGACTGGGACTCATTCTGCCTGAGGTGAGCCTGTAGTCAGCACTGAAACCGAGCAAATCACCCACCTCTGATCTCAGCCCCTGGAGGGCAATCCATGAGAGTTTCAAACCATTTTGATCATCTTCTCATTATCTGCCACAGATTTCATTCTCGTTAGGTTAAAAAAATGAAAAAAGTTGCTGCCATCTTGTTAATGCTGTTTAGCCCCAGTTGAAGTTTTTCATGCGCCGTCTTCCTTTTTTTTTTGAGGCTGCAAATTCATCTATTCAAACGTCAAACAAGATCCCGTGATTGCACTTGTTTCATAAACCTGACCCTGTTCTCAAAGTCCGCTTCCTTATAGCGCCGCTCCGAAACACTCGCCATCAAAGCCTGACCGAGAGCTGGTGTCGTCTCTTTCTGCTGCTGCAGAGGTGAAACCAGGAAGGGAGAAGATCGGCGGGCTGAGGGGCGGAAAGCAGGGCAGCGAGAGTCACAGACAAGCACTTTTAGAGAGAAAGAGAAAGAGGGTGAGAGGTGGGGGCGCTGAAAGGTAGACGAGACACGCAGCAGGAGATGCAGATTTATGACGCGGAGCGCACGTCTGACTGACTTGGTGTGGTTGTTGTATTTGGAGCACTGGTAGGTGACTGGGCGGCATGTCCTAGCCTGCAAATACAGAGCTGGCGTTGCATAATAGTTCCTATCCATTCTACAGTGTTCCACTCCGGAATGAGCTCACTCACCGTAGACAGAAAGAAATCCACCTTTAGAAGGTTTTCTTTTTTTTTTTTTTTTTTTTTTTTTTAGAACGATCCATTTGTAAAGTGTCACACAGCAACCCTGCACTGCAAAAACACAGAATCTTGCAGAGTATTTTTGTTTACTTTCCATAGGAAATATATAGGAGCTTAGTTTAACACAATAATTCCTTAATGTTGATGAAAAAGCACTAGTTATATCCTTGGCAAAATGATCTTATAAGTGACGTAATCTGCCGGGGAAATTGGTATTTTTCATCAAGATTAAGGAATAATTGACAGAAAACAAGCTCCCATATCTTGCTGAAAAGTTTCTCGCGACTTAGTTCTGTTTCATGACACATTTGCACAAGAAACTCCATAAAAATACTTGGTAAGATTCAGTGTTTTTTGCGGTGCGTGTGCTGTTCAGGGTGGGAATCGGAAAGAGCGGTGACCTTAGTAGCTGGCTACAGGGGTTTCCTCTAATGTGAACTCTGTGGGGTCAGACACGGGGCAGTGCCAGAGCAAGAAAACAAGGGCAGGGTCCTGAAGCAGGGAGGAGTTGAGAGTGAAGTTAAAATTATTGGAGGAAAAGTAGAAGCAGACTGCAGGGATATTTTCTTGTTAGTAACTGGAGTGTGTCTCTGGGTACCTCCAAGTCTTCACATCTCGTTCATTGCTCAGGAAGTTGGACAAAGAAGCTAGCTGGTGAATATGTGTGTGTTGCTGCCCTTCTCTTTTTCCTTGTTTTTTTCTCTACCCCCTCATAGTACAGCGACATGTCTGAGCATGCGACTCTTGCGAGTGTGGTTGGTGTGAGCAGTGTGTGCGTACGTGTGCCGCCGCTGTTGCTAACAGAGAGGTAGCGGGTAGGCTGGCTGAACGCAGGATGACCCATCTCCCCCGAGGCTTCAAATCACTACATCATCATCAGTCCCTCCGCGCAGTGGAACAGATGAGATTTCACTCCCATCAAACAGAGCGAAGCACAGAGCGAGAGGCTGCTCCGCCAAACGGAGAGTCTGTCTGGATAGCACCATAGAAAACTACGATCTAATGTTCCCATGAAAAGTCAGCCGATCGATAGGCGATACGTTCAGAAATAAAACCACATCCAAGTAATCTCGTCCAGTTTGCGGTGATTGGGCAGCACCGCACGTGGCACAAACATGTCGGCACGCTTGGTTTGTGTTTTCATTGATCACGTTGCATGGTTTGTGTGCGTTCCAGGTGCTGATATGTGCTGAAGATGAGTGGCGTAGGAGACAACTCGTTAGAGCCGCTGTGCTCCGACCGCAAACGCAAACTGTCCAGCTGCGACACGCAGGGTCTGGGGTGAGTGCGAGATCCCCGGCGTCAGAACGGCTTCAAACGTCGGCCGCTCTCGGAACGCCCCCCCCCACCTCCTGCGTGGAGGTGAGGTCGCCATGGCAACGTGTCTAAACCTCCCTTCCCCTCTCCCGGCAGGTGTGACAAGCGCCGGAGGGAGCAGGAGAGCAAATACATCGAAGAGCTGGCAGAGCTCATCTCCGCCAACCTCTCCAACATCGACAGCTTCAACGTCAAGCCTGACAAATGTGCCATTCTCAAGGAGACCGTGAGGCAGATCAGGCAAATAAAAGAGCAAGGTACAGACGCCTTGGCACGAATTAGTCGCATATATACATTTTAAGCGAGAGAAAGCACACGAGAAAAGTGTGATGTGCTTTTATTTCCTCCCTTCTTTAAAATTTTGTTTTTATTTTGTATTATGTATTATGTATTTAGGCAAATCAAATATATTTGTATCACATATTTCAGCAACAATGTTGTTCAAAGTGATTTAGTTTAGACCATGAAGATATAAGACAGTGACCAATTAGGAAACAGGCAATAAACATTACATTTTGTCAATTGCCACCATCAAAATTATCAAGTAAATTCACATCAAGTGTATTGATTTGCCTAATCAAAGGCAATTCGAAACAGGTGGGTTTTTAGCCGTGATTTAAAGGAACTCAGTGTTTCAGCATTATTGCAGTTTTCTGGAAGTTTGTTCACAATAAAAAATGTGCCGCAGTGCACCGATTTTCTTTGTTTTGGGCAATCAAATGATACTGATGCATGTGAAGCTGATCTTATCCACTTCTGCAAAGGTCAACAGGGAATGGGAGGTCACTGCAATGTTGCTGACTTAGCAACTTTGTCACTATTTTTAGTGACTTTTTGGACCAAAGAAATTGGTATTGGCAGACCAGGCTTTTTAAAGATCAAGGATTGGTCAGAAAACTGCATCGGTGTACGAGTAAAAAAAAGCTAATAGTATATTATAAAGACAATAAAGCAAAGTCTTCTGCTGCCTTGTTCCAGAATCTAAATTGTCAATATTACTTGACGGCGAGGGAAATGTGTTGTGCAGTCGGTCTCCTCTGGCTTCAAATCGGGTCTGGGGAATTTAACAGCCGTCTCCAGCGACTCACCCTGAGGGAAAAAGGTTGATTTGTAAACAGTGGATAAAGTTAGGCTTAAGGACAGATGACACCGGTGATGAAGTGCGGTGCGAGGTTGATGGCCGGGGCACTTCACGGCAGCGTCCAGTCCGGCTGTTTGTGTTGCCTGGGGTAAAGGAACACCAGTAATTGAAACCAGTCCTTGGTGGTCACGGCCCGAGGCTGTTGTTGGTGACAGCGTGCATCTGGTAGTGCCAAACTGTGCCTCTCACTTTAAAACCAGTGACAACAGAGACTTAAAAGGCACACGCTAATATGTTGCTTTAACCAACATGTTATTTTGCGATTGTTTTTATTTCAGGAATTTGAAATGAACTTTTGTCACTAATTTTTTCCATCTCTGGTTTTTGCTAAACTTTGACCTGGTGACCTTAATTTTTCTTAAAATACATACTAGAAGAAGCTATAGGGATAGCATTCAGAATATTCTCCAGCTAATGCCATCATTAGTTATTTATGTTGGTGACAGAGGCCACATCAGAGGACTGTACTTCTAGTATTGCTGATTCATCATTCTCAGCATGTGTTCTCTCAAGAATGTGAAGCTTTACTTCTACTGTAGGAAGCGGATCAGTCCAAAACCTCGGCACACGCCGATGCCTTCACTCACCCAATCTTGATTTCTTGTCTGAATTCATCACATCGTTATTGACAGACAAGTCTTTTCTTTTATACGTTTTACCCTGATTAGGGTTGAATCTGTGGAGAGAAAGGTGAGCAATCGCATCCGGAGGATAAATATGTTGTGCAGTCAGGTTGCCATAGTGACAGAATAAAGCAGGATGACATTTCTCCCTTTTTCTTTCAAGTGTATTTCTTTTGTTATTATTGACTCTTCAACACACCTGTGCTCACATCCTAGATCTTTGGAAGATCTGCAGATATATATGTATGTATGAATGCTGTGTTCTGCTTCACATCTGCTGTAGAGTCATGCTCTACAGATGACCCTGCTATATGGGGTGGTATCTATTAAAGACTCAAGCATGTGGTGATTTTAAAAATAGAAAGGCATGCAAGCCGACCATGCACGGAGGACTTGTGCTTCCCTCTGGTGGCCACTTTTGGGATTTTATAAAATGGTTAAGGTAGTTCCCACAATGCCATTCAAGATGAATAATAGGAATTATTAGTTTGAAAGGTTCACATTGAACATCGTACCTTTACCGTTCTCTTTGTGGGTCTCCTTCTCTCTAGGAAAGAGCTCTTGCAATGATGACGACGTGCAGAAAGCAGACGTGTCCTCTACTGGTCAGGGGGTCATTGACAAGGACCATCTGGGTCCCCTGCTCCTGCAGGTCAGTTGACATTGATAATCTCCCCCCTCCCCGAGGCAACGGGTCGGCTCGCTGATCCCCGCTCAACACGTTTTAAAATTAGTTGCAGTCATTGAGAATAAATGTTCTCATCGTCGCTGCTCTCAGGCGCTGGACGGCTTTCTGTTTGTGGTCAACCGAGAGGGCAGCATCGTGTTCGTGTCCGACAACGTGACACAATACCTGCAGTTCAAGCAGGAGGAGCTGATCAACACCAGCGTGTACAACATCATCCACGACGAGGACAGGGACGAGTTTCGCCGTAACCTGCCCAAGTCTAGTGGTGAGGCACCTACCAACACGAAGTCGCAGGATGCAGGATGCTGCCTGATCAGTGACGTTCACCCTAGTGACGTTGACCCGCTTTACCTTCTGCCTCTTTCTCTCTCTTCAAAGCACCAAACGGGGCACCTTGGGGTGGAGATGTGCCCCAACAGAAAAGCCGAACCTTTAGCTGTCGTATGCTGGTGAACCTGGTTTATGGTCAGAGTCATGGGTTGCCTGAAGAGAGACCTGGCGGCCAGCGTTACGAGACAATGCAGTGTTTTGCTCTCACTCAGCCTCGAGCCATGATGGAGGAGGGAGATGGTAATTATTGTTCTCAGCTTTGAATGTCTGAGGGTGGATTCTGTATTGCATTACAGCAGGGGTGTCAAAATCCAGTCCTCATGGGCCGCTGTCTTGCAGTTTTTAAATGTGCCTCAGGTACAAAACACTGGAATGAAATGGCTTAATGACCTCCTCCTTGTGTAGATCAGTTCTTCAGAGCCTTAATTGGTGCAGCAGAGGCACATCTAAAAGTTGCAGGACACTGGGCCTTGAGGACTGGAGTTTGACACCTCTGCTCTAGGATTTCTTTTTTAAACCTTGGTGGTGGGCTGTCTGAACTCTTGACACCACTCTGTGGACAATTCAAATTTTCTCTAAGACAAAAAGAGAAATCTTCTCATTAAACTTGCTCTCGTTCTTATGTCTTTTTTTGTTGTTGTTGTTGTTTAAATAAGCCAAATTTTTTAACTTGTGTTGCTGTTTCTTTTTTGGTTTGTTTTATCAAAACAGGACCCTGTTGCAAACGAGATCTTGGGTCTTAATGAGATTCTAATGTTTCAATTTGAAACATTAGTATTGTCGTTTCTAAATTAATATGTATTTGTTTTCTTTGCATTATTTGAGGTCTGACAGCGTTACATCTTGACTGTTTCTCATTTCCTTGAAATAAATACTACATTTTTGCTTGAAATTTCGGAGGCATGTTCGTTTTACTCAAACATTTACGTATAAAGAATAAAATCATAGAAACTGATCAGTTTAAGTGCTCTCTTACATTTTTCTAGAGCTGTATATTTTATTTGAAACAATGTGAATTCTTAAGATGTGTCTGCTTTTATTTTGCCGTTTCGGTATGCCGCGATCAATCACGTGTCGACTTCATAGATCCATATATATTTTTGTTCAATTACTGAATTTTGGGGTTGTTCTTTTCAGTGCTGTTTTTGTGGAATCTAAATTGTGTCGTATCCTGGAGTTATCATCCAACGTCAAGCTGCAGTTCAGTCCAATCGGGTCTAACCCTGCTTGCCTCTTTCCTCAGATTTACAGTCATGTATGATCTGCGTAGCGCGACGAATCACGGCGGTCGAGAGGACGGAGAGGTTCAGCACTCGCCATGAGCTCTCTGGTAAGCGCGCGCAGGATTGCGTCGATCGGATGCGTGCGTCTGCGGAAAGTCGAGCCAGAGTTGAACTTTTAACTGTGCGTCTTCTGTTGCAGGGAAGCTGATTGAAATTGAACAGCAGAGCACTCTGCACAGCTCGATGCTTCCAGGGTGGGAAGACCTGGTGAGGCGCTGCATGCAGATGTTCCTTAACAGAAGCGAAGGACAGCCGTGGTCGTACAAACGCCACTATCAAGACGGTATGTTCTCAGGCTCCTGGCTCATTGGCAGTCAGACCTTTTCTCGTCACATTAAAATGTTTCCATGTTTTTGTATTTGCGAAACAAGGCTGCTGACGTGTTGCTTACAATTTGAAACTTAACAGCAGCTGGCAGGGTTTTTCTACAGAGTACCAATAAATTTCATACCTTATATGTATCTATGTCTTTGCAATCCATTGGTTGTTACATACTTTGAACCTTTTTAAAAGCTTAAACTGACGTATAATAACTTTTTTTTGTCATGCGGGCCACATTTGCACTCCATTAGTCCTTTGTGACATGAATATTCATCTTTGGATGCTGGAATTCACCAGAAGGCAAAAGGTGTGGAATAAAATGAAGTGAGTGAGGTGGGAAAACTTGTTGGCAGAAGAACTACGTCCCTGGAAGAAGTCAACCATTGTTGAGGGAAAACTGCGAGAACACCTGTTCAAAGTTGAATGGAGGAAAACCAACATGGAAAGCATCCTCAGGATGTTTGCAAATCCTTAAAAAGTCTTAAATTAATACACCTAAAATTAGATTCTTAAAGTCTTAAATTAATGACAAAATGTGGGTTAGCCTTTAATACGTTAATCACAGATCTTAAATTTTGTCTTGACATGACTAGTTAAACTGGAACATGTTGGGATTTTTCTCATTTTTCTGTCAGGTAAAGGTTTGAGTCATGCACAGACATCTTCATTGCTTTCTGCATCTCAAGGCAGTTGAGGCTACCGCTAAATAACTCCTAATATACGCTCACTAGCTAGCAGCTTTTGCTGCGCTTCATTGTAATACAACAGGATACTTCAACCATCCCCTGCATTGGTAGATTCTATGGACTTAAATATGATTCATTGTGGCATTAAAAAAATATTGAAGTCTTAAATTTGACTTGCTGAAATCTGCAGATTCGTTGATCTTGCTTTCGAACCCCATTCATCAGTATTCTATTAATCACTATTAATTATGCACAACCTGGAAGCAATCTATTTGCAAAAAACGTCATTAAAGACTTTACAGAGAGATTTGTCGTGTTACATTAACAAAATATAGGAGATCTTCAAATCTACCTTTTCGGGAACTGTAGTTGATGATTAATTAAATTAACATTAAGTTTTGTTTTTTGTTTTTTTTTAATGGGACTTTTTATCACTTTTTTTTGTTTCTGCTCCAGCTTTCCATAACGGGCACTCGGAGACGCCTCTCTATCGCTTCTCCCTCTCTGACGGGACGCCAGTCACGGCCCGGACACGGACCGAGCTCTGCAGGAATCCCAACACGAATGAGCCGCTCTCTTTCCTCTCCACTCACCTGCTGCAAAGGTAGAAATGCTTCAGTAACGGAAAAGAGAACCACAATTCTTAGAACATTCGTTCCTCATTTTATTTGCTGGTTCTCTGCAGGGAGCACAGCGCTTATCGTGGAGCACAGAGCGGCCCCATGAGGCCTCAAAACATGGGCGTGAACAACCCCAGCCAGCAGATGAACATGGGTCCAGGGGGGAACATGGGCATGAACAGGGGCTACGGCATGGCGGAGCACGGCAACATGCCGCAAAGAGGCCCCCCTTACTCCGTCGGCGGCCGCATGAATCCCATGAACCAGATTAACCAGATGAATCAGATGAACCACATGCATCAGATGAATCAGATGAATTCCATGCATTCGATGAACACAATGAACCAAATGGGGCCCATGAACCAGGTGAATCCGATGGGGCATCACGCCATGCAGCAGCAGCAGCAGCAGATGAGCCAGTTCCATGGAGGTGGAGCGTACGGGATAGGTATGACCAGTCCCACTCAAGCCAGTCCAGGCATCAATGGGCCACACAACGTCATGGGTTCACCCAGAGTCCGAGGAAGCCCCAAGACGGGCGCCAGTCCTTTCTCTCCTGGAGGTATCGGTGAAACTTTCAGTAAACTATAAGTTAATGCATTTGTTAAACATGGATTCTCTTTCTGCCTATTTTTGTACATACTGGATTCAAAAAAAGCTGTTTTTGACTCCAGCATGTTTGGTCAGCTGGATTTCCAGCTGCATGTAGGCAAAGTGTTGTTGACAGCAATGAAGAACATCTCTCTGAATTCACACAAAGAACATAACACGACCTTGTTCTGTTTTTAAACCCTGTTTCTATCAGGTCTTTTTGCACATTTTGAAGCATCACATTATTCGATTAAAGAAAGTTGATTTAAATATCAAAATTCAGAGTAATTTCCTCTAGCAAAAAAAAGAAAAAATCTAGTTTTTGGCTTTTTCAAAAAACGGTCAGTTTGCACAAAGGGAAGATGGAAAAGTGTGAGTTTGAACATTGTGGCCAGTAGCAGTTTATTTGCATAAAAGTGGCCGAGCATTGAACTCTTATGAAAAGAGCACAAAATAAGCAGAACTACCCAGACTAAATTATCTGAGAATGATTTTTTACTAAATATGTTGTATAGCTCATAGACCTATCCTAAGCATAATAGGTCAACTTTTAAGTATGTTCTGCTTTCTTATGTTTATTTGTCTTGGACCATGTTGCAGCTTTAAACTCCCCCATGAGCTCCAGCCATACTGGGAACTCTGGAGGCGGAACAGGAGGAGCCAGCTACTCCAGCAGCTCCTTAAACGCCCTCCAAGCCATCAGCGAGGGCGTCGGGAACCCGATGCCCCCATCTCTCACATCGCCGCCACCACAAAAGCCCGACAGCTCCCCGAGCATAAACTCCACTAATCAGGCAGCAGGCGGCCCCTGTAAAGCAGGCCCCCCGCCGTATTCAGAATCCAAGAGCCCAGGTAGCTCGCTGGGGGCAGATCAGCAGTCGCAGCAGCACCCACACACCCCGACCACAGAGGGCCCTCCGGACCGGCCGGACAGCCAGGCGTGCCTTGGAGCCGGAGACTCCAACCGACGGGCCCCCGACAAGTGCAACAAGAAGCTCCTGCAGCTTCTCACCTCTCCAACAGACGAACTGGTGCAGCCCAATCAGACGCTCAGCTCGGCGCCCGCTTCCATGCCCGACGCCAAGGACACGGCCCCCGGAGTTACCAGCCCGTCCTCGACGACGGGAGTGTCGTCCTCCACCAACGAGAATCACGGCGCCGTAACGTTGTCCGGGGCAACGAGCCAGTCTCTGCAGGAGAGACACAAGATCCTCCACAAGCTGCTGCAGAACGGGAACACGGCCGACGACGTGGCCCGCATCACGGCCGAGGCCACGGGCAAGAGCAGCTTGGACGCGGGGACGCCGGAGCCGGGGCCCGCCGCCGGAGCCGCGGGCGGGAAGGTACCCGAACCCAAGAAGGAGCAGCACAGCCCCAAAAAGGAGAAGCCCCGCCCCCTCCTTCAGTACCTTCTCAATAAAGACGACTCTAAGGAAGGAGGCGACGTCAAGCCAAAGCTGGAGGATTTGGACAGGAGAGGAAGCAAGGCGGGTGGAGTCAGCAGCTCGGGCCCTCACACCCTGGATGGGAAGGTGAAGCTGGAGCCGACTGATGAGGTAGGACTTTGAATGTTCCATTCAGAGATGGGGTCGTATTTAATAAATGAACAGGTTACATTTGTAATTAATAATTTCTCTGTCTTCAGACGGAGACTCTGGAGACCATCTTGGGCGTTCCGCGGAGCAACTCCGGATTCTATCCCGAGCCAGACTCCAGAGCTGGGAAGGAAACGGGAAACAAGCAGGGAGCCATGTCTGACGCGCTTCTTGGTGAGGCGTCTTGAATCAACGCGTCATAATCAAATGCCATGAATGAGTGGTGTACAAACAATTCTTCTGTGCCATGAAAAAGCATTCATTCATGTATGCAGGTGTTCTGGTGTTTACCCAACAGCTTTGCACATGACTGAAAATGTTTCCGGTCCATCAGATCGGACACAGAGCAACTATGAATATCAGATTTTAAACTGCCGTTTCCCTTGGCGATCTGCAGATCAATTTATCTGGACTGAAGCGATTACTTTGATTAATAGTGATTCATTTAAATCTTCGTCAACTAATTTAGTAATCAGTTAACCGTCAACTCAGAAAATTCAGCAATAAGATGTCTATTTTTATATTCAAAAGGAAAATTTTATTCAGTTGTGTTTTGCATAATTGTTTGTTTATTTGCATCTTTTCAAGTCTTACTAATAATCCACAAAACCTGCTTAATTGAATGGAGTCGTTTTTTTTTATCCAATTAATCATCTGAACAATTGATAGGTGAATCAACCACTAAAATAATCGTTCGTTCATTTGTAATGTTGTTTTGTTGTTGCCATTTTTGACAGTTTTCTCGGTTTAAGTGCAGTAATGCGAGCTGATCTCGTTGACATTTGCGTCTCAGATGGGGACAGAGTCCCAGGCCTGGCAGCGCAGCGCGTGCCTTTCCAGAGAGCTTTGTCCCTGGATGCGAAGCCCCTGGATGGAGAGATGGCAGTTGGAGGCGGAGGACTGGCACCGAGACAGAACGTCCCCTGCCCGTCGCTGGTCAAACAGGAGAACATGGATCCTTCTATCCGACCCGGACCGGTGCCCAATGGCTTTCCCGGAGGCATGGGTGTGTGTCCACCCCGAGGAAACGCAGCAAGTAATTTAAAACGACAAAACACACGCACAATAAAAACAAGACAGTCACCATGCAAAAATGAATGCGAAATAGTTAAATAGATGGGATTTTCGGGGTGCTACGTTGGCAGAGTCGAAAAAGCTTGTATTCGAAACCATTAGGACTGAAATGATTAGTCACATTAATTATGATTAAATGATTTATTAAAATAGTCTACTAATTTTGTAATTGATTAATTGTTAACCCTTAGTATATGGACTCAGTGAAAGGTAATTTCCTGAAAGACATAATCAGAGAAATAAATAAGCTTGAGTGGTTAAATGAAAAATGTTCGGAATGTATCAATTGTTTTATGCGATTAATCAATTAAAACAATGTTGCAGCCCCAGAAACTGTTTGACCTTTGTTGTACAGGAGGAATGAGCAGAGGTATCCATCAGCGCCCTCCAATGGCGGTTCCAGGGGAGTGGGGGATGCAGAGGCCCAACAGCAACCCTGTGACCGGACCGGGACACCCGGGCATGGCTCGTCCGGGCCAAATGGGGTTACCCATGATGAACCGCTCCAACAGTGTCCCTGCGAACCCCAGATCGATGCTGCAGCAGCAACTCATGGAGATGGGTATGACGTGTGATCAGAGATCAGCTGGACGGGGTTTTATGGAGTAAAAAAAAAAAATAAAAAATCAACATAGAAATATGAAAGCCAGACTGCTGAAATGGATCTAAACTGTTTTATGGTGGATGTTTTACTAGTTTGTTTTTTTTTTAATACATAAAACGTCCACTATCTCTTATGCAGGTAATAATGAAGGCGGTATGGCCATGAGTCCGTTCGGTGGAAACGGCCCTCCTCCTCGGTCTCCCTCCTGGCCTGACGCCGCCATGGGAATGGACAGACCGCAAAATTGTACAAACAGGTGAATATTTTGCTGCTTTTTCACACCTTTGGGTTTTTAGTTTGGGTTTTCAGGTTAGTTTAAGACACTAATAATTCGTCCACTTTGTAGTTTCTCACAGAGACCTAATCGTTTTTGTGTCATTCGGTTGACCTAGGGACACGTTTGTTCATCCCCTGGAGGAGCTCCTGGGGACTCTGCCCAGTAACGATGGTCCGACTGATGAAAGAGCTCTTCTGGACCAGCTGGACTCCCTGCTCAAGACCGCTGATGTCATTGCTCTGCAGGAAATAGATCGAGCCCTGGGGATCCCTGAAATAGTGGGCCAGGTACAAACTAACTTGGAGCTAAAGATTTGCGTTGCATTCACTTACTGGATGTTGGTGCCAGCAGTTTGTCACACACGTCCATTTCATTGTTTATCCGTTTGACACGTGATCCATCAACACATCGACTGTTCGTCAGATTTGCTGCTACAACAGTTTCAACTCTTCTAGTAAGGCATTTTCAGGAATTTTCAAACTACTTTTCTAGAAATGCATATGTGAGGTCAGACACCGATGTTGGACACCTGAGTGAAGTTGCCTCCAACTTCTTCAAATTAAACAAAATTGAACTCAAACGTTTGTGCGACAAAACTTGTCATTTGTAGCATTATAAATCTTCATGTTTTAATTTAAAAAGCTTCTATGAGCCACCTTGAGAAGAACTTCATGTGCAGAAACTCTTCTGATATCTGTCCATTAAGCATGGTCTCTGTGACATGAATAAGAGAGACTCACCACACAAGAAAGCCTGTCACATTGAGCAACGAATCAATGAAGTGAGCTTGATAATTTCCATTCTGACGGGCAGTTTTGTTAGCAGATATTGTACGTTTTAATGCAAATTTGCATAAAAATGTAGTTATTTACAAAATAATCCCAGATAATGCACTTTTAACAGACCTTTAATGCAACTTTTAGTGCAAATTTGATTTGATCCGTTACCGGATCTTTAAAATATCTTCCAGTCGCATCGTTCTGTGTTCTTTACAAATTGACAAAAATGCATTGGTCTTGGAGAGAACTTGCGTTATTATAGTTTTATCAGCATATCAATTGAAAATAGTCTCAAAATTATTATCGTTTATTGCATTAATTTCTGGGACAATTTATTGCATAGCAAAATGAGTTATCGTTGCAGGCCTGCCAGCTTTGTGTTGCGTTGTGTTGCTATGCTGCTCCAGTAGAGTTTTTCCTCCATAACTTCTGTCTTCGTCTCTTGCAGGCCCAGGGACCCGAAGGCCCCCAGACGTGCCCGGATCAGGTCCAGGGCCCGTGCCTCCCGTCAGAACAATTTCCAGGCCTCGACTCCTCGATGAGCTTGGACCAGAAGCCAATCTATGGCCAGGCTTACCCGGGCCCACAGTCGATGGGAATGCAGCCTGGTTACGCAGGTAACGCGATGCAGGGCCAGTCGCCTGGCGGCTTCAACCCCATGATGAATCAGATGGGCCAGACAGGAGGCTTCCCTGGCATGGCGGGCATGGGGGCCATGGGCAACCCCCGCGCGAACATGCAGCGGCCTCGCATGATGACCGCCACCAAACCTCTCCGACTGCAGCTGCAGCAGAGACTGCAGGGACAGCAGGTGAACACTGAGAACCCCGAGAATCATCTTTTTATTAATTCTCCTTCTGTGTTTCCATCAACCTTAAACTGCCGTCAGGCGCATTGAAAAGCGTTTTCGTGTCTTCTTTGGCAGTTTATGAACCAGGCACGACAAGGCATGAAAATGGAAAACGTCCCTGGAGGAAACCCCGCCATGCGCTCAGCCATGCAGCCCGGCATGCAGTCAGCAGGGATGAGTGGTCAGGTATGCAGTCAACACCATGCATATCGCTTCAGGTTACTGATCAACAGGGCTGCAGCTAACAATGACTCTAGTAATCCATTAATCTGTCGATTATCCTGACGATTAATTGGTTACTCTGACGATTAATCCTTTATTTTGATGACTAATTGGATTTTAAAAATGTCCACATTCTGCAGATTTTTTTTGTATAACCGCTTGAGGCTTGTTGCAGATGCAAATATCCAAATAATTCAAGCAAATAGAAAAAACTAACAAATTGTACTGTCCAAAATGACGTAACGTTCTTTTAGTGAACGCTCTGTCTTTGTAACCAAGGACGCACTTACAGCGAAAACATATTTTTAACATCAACATGAGTTTTGGGTAGGACATATTTACAGACCAAGGTTCTTGTTAGCTTAGATGAAAAGCTTTTCTTTTTTTTTTTTGACTTAACTACTGCTTTGAATATGTTGCTCTTTCAGAAAATTATTTGATGATAAAGGATCACAATCAGTCGGATGAGTCAATCTGTTACTTAACCCAGTGACTGAAAGGGTTGTTGTGTGTCTGCAGCCGGGTTTCCTGAGTGCCCAGATGATGGCTCAGCGCACCAGAGACAACATGATGAGGAGGCAGAGGATGGTGATGATAATGCACCAGCAGCAGCAGCAGCAGCAGCAGCAACAGCAGCAGCAACAGAATCAAGCGGTGGCAGGAGGCTTCAGCCCCCCTCCTAACGTCACAGCACCAGGGGGCATGGAGAGCCCCATGGGAGGGCCCCCGATGAATCAGCCCGGACAGCAGGGATTTAACTACGCAAGTAACTACGGTGAGCTGAGTGAGGCAAGAGACGGTCGTCTGCAACGAGCCTCAGGTTTCAGCTTCATATCCGGTGTTGTTCCAGGGATGAACCAGCAGGGGGACTCGACATTCATGGCTCCCGGCAGCAGCCCGCCCGGGAATATGATGCAAGGCCGAATGGGAGGGCCTCCACAGAACGCCATGATGGCGGGGATGCAGGGGAATCCCCAGGGAGGGCACATGTACCCGTCTGGAGACATGAAAGGCTGGCCACAGGGAGGAATGCAGAGAAATAAGTGCGTACAATCATCCATTCACTAGATATTCCAGGGTTGTTGCTTTGTTTTCAGTGTGTTTGACTCTATTTTTGTTTCTATCCAGCCCTTATCCTCAGCAACAGTTCCCACAGCAGGCCAACCAGGGCCAGTTTGGACCCATGATGATGAACCCCACAATTAGTGGACCCGGACCAGTCAGTGGCCCAGCAGCAGGACAGATGGCTCAGATGCAAGGCCAGATGGGGATGAACCCAATGGGGATGAACAGACTGCCAATGGGACCCGATCCGGTAGATAAAATGTTGCAGTACCACAAAATTCTAAACATTTAGACATTTTATCCTGATACAACCACAGAATTTAGTGGATTTTATTGGGTTTCAATGTGATGGATACAAATGCAGTAACAAAGGCAACAGAAAAACCCTTCAAAAAACGCCTCAAACACAGAAAATAATTTAAAAAAAAACAATTTAAATGCCACAAATGGCTAAAACAACTGCAAATACGAAACACTGGAAACTCTTTCCACAAAATGAAAATCCTCCGGACTACTAGGGGGAGTCTAGAGTAAGTAACATTACCGCCTTAAATAGGCTGCTGTTTTATCATTTTCTTTCTTTGGCTGACTTGGCATCCTATTAGAATACAACACCCCAGCTTTACTGAGTACAGTTTGCGCCACCACCTGCAGCAGCTGCTGTTTGACGCCACCTAGTGGCCTGGAGGATTTCTGTTTATGGTGTGAGTTCGATGTGTTTTGTGATGTTTTTGTTTTATTTGCTACCTGCTGCATTTTTCTTCTGCTTTTGTTTCCTGTTGTTGCAACATTTTTAATTTGCATTTCTGTCATTGATTGGAGGTTTTTGCTGACATTTTCTGTAGTTGCAACATTTTTTGACTCTCGCATTTTTTTCTTTTGCATTTGTTCTGAGTGTGTTTGTGTCTTTTGGAGTTTTCATGCAATTTGCAACTTTTTGTTGCAATCTGTCGTCTGGCCTTTACACAGACATCTTTGCCCATTCCTCTCTTCAAAATCAAAACGTCAGCTGAAACGGAGTGTTCAGTTTTAAAATTTCAACGTCATTATAGTTTTGCACAAATAACAGTATAAGAGGTTAAAAAAAAAAAAAAGTTTCACACACGATGCTGTATTCATCTTTACGACATAAACATTGGTTTCATGATATACCTCTGTCTCTCCAGAAGTTCTGCTGAGGACTCTTCCACCCCACCGGCCCCCGCTCCCTCTTCTTGCTAAACAAAGCAAGAAACGATGACACAGAAGCCTGGGTGCAGTCAGGTAACGTGGGACAGTACTGCAATAAGAGAAGTGGGCCACAGAGACTTGCTTTGTGCAAACTTTTTATTCCAAGTCGGAGCCTTGGAAGCACAAAAATCGACCCGCGTCTGTTTGGGCGGCTGATCCCGAGCCGTCGGGCAGCGTTCAGGGCCGCAGCCAGGACACAGAACAGGACTACGGTACGACTGGCCGCGGCTGCACTTTACCAGGAAGCCTCTTTGTTTCTGGAGGCGGGGGGAGAGGTGGGGAAGAAAAGGTGGATGCAATATTCCTTCATCTTTGCAGCCTTACTAGAGATTCAATGCCTTTACAACAGTTTTTAGTTTGTTTTTTGTTGTTTTCCTTAGCCTTTAAATGCACCTCATTCTTAAGTCATTGGAAGCTGTAAGCACACAGTTTACTAATAATGTTATGCAGATTGGAGCAATAATTCTTGCCTCTATGCTTTCGACTGTAACTGAGCATCATAATCCATGTTTTTAAGAGAGAAAAAAACCAACAAAAAAAACGAATGGTACTGCAGTATTAGATGTCTCGTATGTCTTCTGTGAATATGAATTGTAAATAGTGGAGAAATATATATCAGCCCTGCTTTTTATAGGCCCATTCTTGCACAAAAAAAAAGAGACCTGGTTGTATTTTTGTGTCCCATAGGTCAAAGCTGATTCGGTTGATTTTTATTTGTTTTGTAGTTTGGGTTCCTGTTCTTGTCGTGTCCCGAATTATTTTCTTTTCCCCCTTTATTGGGTTTGTTTCTCATCTTTTAGCAAAGCACTTTTTACATAAATGAGGAGCGTCTGGGTTGGTTCAAGTGAAGGAACAAAAAAGACACAAACTCGTTAGAGCAAGTTCGTCGATTTGGTTAGGACACCCCCACCCCTCCCGTCTCCTTCAAGCTGCAGTTTGTGTTTTTTTTTTGTTTTTTAGTTCTCTCTGTCTTCGTTTTGACTGTTATGGACCGGCAGGATCTACCTTTTCAACACGCGCAATCCAAAGATATTTTTCCACATCTGTGTATAGTTTGAGGTTTTTGATGTACATTTTTTTTTTTATGAGATGTGTTATCTATTATTGGAATGGTAAATGGGTACATATCATGGATCTGTTTAAATAAATAAAATGACTTTTTTTAAAAAAAAAGGAAAAAACAAAACAACATAGGACGGTTCTGGAATTGGAGGAAAATGCTCGGCTCATCGGAGTGAAAAGGACCTGAAACTTTGAACTTGCTGGAAATTTTTTGTTGTTGTTTTCCCTCCCCCCCCCCCCTTCTAGGAAACAAAATGCATGTTTTTGCTGTGTTCAAGAAATACCAATGGAATGACATCCACTTTGAAACATATCAATATCTGTTCTATTTTTCAGGAAGCAGCGTTTGTTTAAGCTGTCCAGATTTTGTTACTTCAAGATAAACGACAAAAAAAAAAGAAAAGGAACTTTTTGAGTCGAATGAAGTACAAAAAAGACGAAACATTTTTAGTTTTTCTTCGTTTAGAGGTGGAATAAGCTGACATTTTACGGGATGTATATTAAAAAATGTTTCTGTTGATGTTGATATTGTTGTAAATACAAATTTATATTTAAACATTCTCGACTCTGCGTTCGTATCTGCGTGCAAATCATCTGTTTTTATTAGTGTGGATCTAATAAAGACACATTGCCTTCTCGTTGGTCTGATATTATTTTAAAAGAAAAACTCTGCTGAGTTTATTCTTCCTGTGTTACATCAGTAAAATATCTAACATTTGGAGAACTTTGCTGATTCGGGATTGTCTGTAGGACACGGAGGCCAAACCGCACATTAAAAGTGACTTCTATGTCTATTAAATAAATAGAAAAGTACAATCTTTTTTTTCCCAGATGGCATAATGAGTTATTTTCAATTATATTAAAAATCTGTTCATTCAGGGTTGAGTATAGCAGTATCTCTCTAGTTTGAGACGTGACGATGTCTGCAACAAGTAAAAACAAAAAGTTTAAATCCTGAAACAAAATGAAAAACAATTATACTTTCTGAAGGGGGCAGGATTATGTATTTTCCAGGCCCATTGTGCCATTTTATAGCATAAGAAATTAACTGTTTCCTTCAGTTGTAAAAATGCTCTCCAGCTTCAGGAAGTCAGAACCGTGCTCCTCTATTAACGCCCAGCAGATGCAGATCCCCCCAGGTGTTTGTGAATTTCTGCTGGCTAGTCTGAAGGAGCCGAGTGTTACTCTGATGTGGAGGCTTGGAAACTGCAGCTCCGAGGAGCTTCACCTGTATAGACTGCACACGGTCTATCTTGGCGTTTTGCGCAGCTGAATGGTTGCCACGGGAGATTCAAGGATTCCTGGAAGAACTAAAGCAACACTCCATGTATGTTTTTCATAATGGAATATAACATGACGTAAAGCTCCAAACAGTCAGTTTTACATTAATACTGCCTTTTAAAAGAAAATGTCAAAAAATATAGATATATGATTTTGAAGACAGACTAATGGAGGAAATGCTTTTATAATTATTTCAGACGAGGCTTTCCTGACCCCAGCTTAAGGCCACAATTCAGTTGTAATAAATGAAAAAACATACTACATCTGTAAATTAGTGTATGTTGGTGTGTCACCACCAGCAGCATGCTGTCAGCATCAACTGTGTGAAATAATAAACATTTTGAAATCCTAAATTATTCCCATCAAATGCAAAAAAACTAAAAAAAAAAAAAAAAATCAACAAATATATGGAAAAACTCTGTCCAGGTCGTTTGTGAAACGTCACCATGTTACCGGAAGAGGGCGCTGTTTGTCTCCCTGTGGGTTTTCCACCTGAACGCGGGGTGTAATTCGCTGTGGTGTCGCCAGAGGGAGCTAAAGTACAAGCGAGGTGACGCGAGGATTCCTTCACTTCTGTGTATTACGGGACGAGCGTGGAAATTAAATTGGTGCCGAGACTGAGATATGTGATTGAAAATACGAATTAGATAATAATAATAATAATAATAATAATAATAATAATAATAATAATGGGTGCTTGTGAATAGCTCATTAGCTAATATTTAGCGGACTAGCGGTAAGAACCTGGCTGCTAAAGCGTTGTGATGAAAACTATGAAGGAGATTGTGTGTGAAAAAGGGGCTCAGCTCCTGGAATTAAAGCAAAACAAAAAACAAAAAACAAAAAGTTTCCCTGTGTATATTAAAAGGTAACTTACGGCGTACCAGTGCACTGTGGGAATCTCTCTCTCTCTCTCTCTCTCTCTCTCTCTCTCTCTCCCTCTCTCTCTCTCTGCGCGTCTCTTTGGCGTGATTCCCAGCCCATCTGCGGCCTGGCCCGCGGATTACTGTTTGTTAATGTTTCAATCAGCTGTGTGTTGAGGAATGCGGAGCTATTTAACCTGAACTTCCCCAGGTGTGCCGAGGCGCCGCTCAGTCTGGGCCCCTCCGCCCTCCCCTGCCCTTGGCACAGAGCTCTATCACACAAACACAATCACACACTGGCCGCGCCGGGGCTGCAGCTGTGCGCATCGCACCGCAGGGAAATGGGGAAAACATTGCACCAGGGAGACAGAATAAATCTTAGAGCGGATCGCCTCGCCAAAAAGCTCGTGTTTTTTCTTTCTTTCTTTTTTTTCTTCTTTTTTTAAAACCACAGAGAGAGAGAGAGAGAGAGAGAGAAAGAGAGGCTGAAACAGAGCTGCAGATTTACGCGATAACATATTGGAACAGCACATTTAAATGATGTGCTATGACGTGAAACAAGCCCCCCTTTTTACATGATTGTTTCTTCTTCCCTTTATAAACTTCTTCTTCTTCTTCTTCGCTCTCTCTCTCTCTCTGTGTCTCTTATCGTTTCACACCTGATCGATATTAAAAACGAAAGTCGATTCGATGTCAGTTTTTTTTTTTTTTTTTTTTTTTTCACCGAATCTGCCCGTCTCTATCAAGGCCCCGGTAACGCGATACTTTAATGGCCCATCTCTTACCACCAGCTGCGTTTGGACGGTACCTGCGGCGAGCCGGCCCAAGGGATAAGAAAGCCGAGCCGGTCCTGAACGATTTATTATTTTTTTTCAAAACGACTAGTTTGTGATGTGAAGAAAAGTTAGACTGTCTATTACAGATGAGCAACTTTGGTGCAAAAATCCTACTTTTTGGCGTGGGGGGGGGGGGTGGATTGTAAATTTGTCTGCGGGGTCAAAAAGAGAACGGGCAGGTCAGCTGTAATAATAAAGAGGAAAATATTACCTCAAATCAATAGTTAGATTGACTTCTCGCTCCCGAATTAAAGTGTTGGGAGCTGGAAGAAAAAAGAAAATCTGCCAGATTGAATAAATCAGAGACAGACCTGGTCTTGTCTGTGATTTAATAAGTTACTCAAAGTGAATAATGGTGGTCGAAGCAGCTCGTTAGCTTATTAGAAAACCATTAAATTAGGTTAAATGCTTGGGACAACTGAGCTACTAGTGTCACTATGGTGACCTCAAATCAAATGCTGCTCAGGGGCCCCATCAAATCTTTTGCCAGCCCTGGTTGGCTGAGTATTTTTTTTGTTTATTTATGTTTTGACAGCTTCTGGTAAGTTTGAGGTGTTTCTGGTGATGCGTTCACTGTCACATCAGAAAAACATTAGCAGACCTGTGTAAAAACACACCATATACCACCAAGAGACTTTGTTTTATTAGAAAAGAGAAATATATATATATATATATGTATATATATATATATATATTTAAAAAAAGTTTGATTTGACCTTTCAGAGCTCCATGCGAGAAACAGACGCCACAGAGATTCTTGTTCAAAAAATAGTGTTCTTGTTTTAATAAAAACGCAAATAAAGTACATTGTAAGAAAACAATATCTTCACATAGTGTGGCATTGTAATATACAATACAGTTTTGTCACTCAGGAATCTGAGAAATTAATTTTTCTTCTTTTACAAAACGTTTGAATTCTTTATATGATTTTACACAAAATACAAAAGGAGAGAGACAGAGAGAGAAAGAGAGAGAGACAGAGAGAGAGAGAGAGAGAGACAGAGACAGAGAGAGAGAGAGACAGAGACAGAGAGAGAGAGACAGAAGAGAGAGAGAGAGAGAGAGAGAGAGAGAGACAGAAACACAAGCTTTATTTTATTTTTTTTGCTTTTTTCTTTTCGTTTTTTAAGAAACTCTACCAGCGGCAGCGGCCTGTAGCTGGTTGCTCCGAACTTTTGTCTTGGTCCCTCTGACTGACGCAGGCTCTCTGGATCTGGACCCCCGCCGCTCTCAGAGGCCGCCCCTCCCTCCCTCCCTCCCGGATGAATCGAGAGTCCACCGCGCCCGGAGGATGTCCGGTCTTGATTTTCTAGCTTTTGATTTATTTTTTGTTTTTGTATTTTATTTTATCATTATTATTATTTTTTTTTTTGTAATTTTTTGTTTTTTTCTTCCTAGTTGGGAGAGTTTTCAACATCTCTACACAGTTCGAGGCGCCAGATTTCGACGTCCTTTGTCCAGAATGTCACGCCGGGTTCGCCTCGCTGCTCCTTTTCAGGGGAGTCGATGTGGGAAGACGCGCCGTCTGCTGTCAGCGGCACATTATCCTCTCTTCTGAGCAGCCGTTCTGGAGGAGAGAGAGAGATGGAGAGAAGCAGGTCAGCGCATGTTGCACACGCGAGACATGATTTTAAAGACGAAAAGCCAAAAAACAAAAACATGCGCTTTTACGCGCGGATTTGGCAACTTTACGCACTCGCGCTCTCATGCAGCCACTCCAAAACGCGCATCCTGCTCTGATCTGTGTCTGCGGCACGTGCGAGGGGAGTTGGGAGTGTGTGTGTGTGTGTGTGTGTGTGTGTGTGTGTGTGTGTGTGTGTGTGTGTGTGTGTGTGTGTGTGTGTGTGGGGTGGTATTTACCTCCACAGAGATGCTGGCCAGCTCCGCGTTCAGCGTGGTCAGCGGCGTGCGGGGCACCGGGTGCTGCTGGCGGCTCTTCTCCGGCTCGTCCAGCTCGACCTGCAGGTCCCAGATGTAGTCGATGACGTGCTGCAGGATCTCCACCTTGCTCGCCTTCTTGTTGGTGGGCAGCGTGGGCACGAGCTCCTTCAGCTTGCTGTAGCAGCTGTTCATGTCCTGCAGGAAGACGTTCATCTGCTCGTCCAGCAGCGGGATCTTGCACTTGGAGATGGCCAGGCTCTGCTCGGACAGGCCGATCTCTCCGCCGACCTTGCTCTTCAGGGCGCAGGTAGATCCGACAACCTTCATCTTTTCGCCTCGTTTAGCTTCCAGCAGAACGTCGCCGATTGGAGGGGAGGTGTGTGTGTGTGGGGGGGAGAGTTTAAGGGAAAAAAAAAAAAAAAAGAAAGAAAAAAGAAAACACGCACACACCCCCACGCACACGCACGCGCGTCAACTGAAACGAGGTTTTTTTCCCTTCCTCTCGGAGGTCAGGTCTACAAGTCTGTGTTGACAGTTCGCGACAGTCCACATGGGGAAGCCTCCTCGGCCTTTTATAGGACGGCGCGTGGGGTGGGGAGGAGGGGGGGGGGTGCGCGGAGGAGGGAGGGGGCGTGGCCGAGCCGTCCCGTTTTGAAGGGAGACGGCCAATGAGAGGCGCTCCGAGGGCGCGCCGGCAGCCAATGTCCGCGCTCCGGGCTGGTTATCGGAATTTACAATCTGTATGAGGGATGGCGTTACAAATGGAAACAAATGTGCGTCTTTTATGGGTAATATGTGGGAATCCAGCTGTCCACGGCTTGGGGACTCTGCAGGTGTGGATTGCCCGGTGGGGGTGGGAGGAGAGGGGGGTGCGGGGGGGGGAACAGTCCAATCCAGTGGACGGGTGAATGTGTGTGGGATGGGACGGCACTGAATGGGATGAATGGCTCATGACAATTAGGCCACCGCGGTGCCCCAGATTTTGCCTTTGACGGCCGCGGACGGCACTGCAGATGTGCCCGGACAATGGATACAGTACGTTCAGGGGGAATTCATCACACAGGCTGAGGAGAATGGTCTCCTCTTTTCATATAGATTTATATATTTATA